>CM049844.1:7128365-8328365 GCA_027422415.1 Schizothorax lantsangensis
CTCAAACCCAGGCACCGACATCAACATGATGGCAACCGAGCGATGTTACTTGCAGCAATAATGCTTTTTTAATTAAAAATTTGAGCTGAATACAAAGTTTAGGTTGAGGCTTGATGTGCGACTGAATGCAGCCTCAAAGGTTTATGGATGCATCGATGCACATGCGAATCTTTGTCGGTGAAATCACCTGTATGTCACTCCACAATATAGTTCAGAGAAATGTCATGCATTGATGCGAAGTGTTTGTCATCTTACTTGTGCCTAACCATCTGTGCACCAAGAGCGCTGTGTAAACGCTTAATTTCATACGGCCTCCTTCATAACGCATCATTAGTCAACAATGTTCCTCTGCTGATTAGAGAACGCCGGCTGATAGAGCAGATCTCCGCAGGGTGGGACGACAAGCCATGTCAAGTGCCGAAAACGCCTCCAAATAACCATGATGCAATGCATTCCACACAATGGGCTCTCATGTGTGTTGCATTAGTGCTCTGTTCTCTCCACCCCGCCTGGGTGCAAGTAAAGCCATCAGCCAAACTGGGACGGTCCAACTACAATACAGCATGAATTCCATTTGTAAAACTGTTGAACTATTTTCTGGTTTCTACATAAAAGACATTATAAAATAAATAGTTCTGGTTCTAAATGAACCAAATCAGTTATAAAATGCATAACATTGGGCCACACTACTACAATACTTAAGCTACAACTATATTACTGGGAAAAATATTCAATAATTTGGTTTTAGAAGAATTTTAACAGAAAGTTCATATTAAGATACTTGACTTTTAATCACAGTCTTTGGATTTTCAGCAAATCTGAGCATACTGTTGAGAAAAAATATGAGAAGCCATGTATAAAAAGTGCAAAAAAATGCATATAATTAACTACTGTTCATAAAATTGTCATGAACTTATTTGTTAGTGTATTTTTTTTTTAATGTATTGCTATTGCTTTATTATGCTCAGAAATGGATTAATGCAATGGTTTCCAAAGTTAAAAAATTCCTCTGTTTCATTTGAAAATCATTTAAAACAAAACAAAACACAAAACAAAAAAACAAAACAAAACAAACCAAACCAAACCAAACCAACAAAACAAAAAATAAAATGAGAGGCAAGGTATAAAAAGATAAATCTAAAAAAAAAATTAAAAACTGTCCTGTTGCTTTAAACATTTTTTTTATCTCTGTTTCATTTAAATATCATTGTTATCTGATGTTTTCCTAAAATGCCTTTAAAGAAAATGACATTAAAGTGAAAATAAAGCAATAAATACAATTAATTTGAATAGAATAGCTCAGATAATTTGCTTTTATAAGAATTCTATGAAAAATGTTTGATTTCATTTTGACATATGTGACTCGACTTCAGTCTTTGGTATCTTGGCAAATATGAGTACAGTTCGAGATGTTGTTGAGAAAAAATAGCAAGGTATAAAAGTAGGCCTAAGTGAACATCTCTCCAAATCCCAAAACTGAAAATGAAAAAACTATATTAAAAAGATCTCCTTTGTGCTTTTTCTTTCTTAGTAGAATCTGTCTCTCATGGTTTACTGCATTATTTAAAGGTGCACTTAGTAATTTTCCACATTTAAAATGTTTTACATCTAAAAAAAAAAGTTTAATAATGCTTTTGAAAAATGTGTCAAATTATGTACATGCATATGAGATGAAGTTATATCAGTAACCTAAATAAAAGCAATTTGATTTTTAGACAGACCTATTGAGATCACATAAGCCGCTTAACATTTCTCAGTTCTCACATCATCTTGTTAATATACCTTTTATTGGACACTTTCATTTAAGCAATATATTAATGCCTGACTGCATTTCAACAACGGCAATGACAGAGAAAATGTAAAAACATGGCGGTTTGATGCTGTCAATATAAGTCTAAAAGCACTACTATATTGCTCAGCACAACATCTACACAAACAAATCACTGAGTGCACCACAGCGGAGAGCAACACACAAAACACCTGAGTACATAATCAATGCAAACACTTATATTTTCAACATCTCCTATTCAGCCAGGTTGATTTTGTTAGGAATCGCCGCATGCAGACTGTGAGTGAAAATAAAAGCCTGGCATTCTCGTTCTTCTGGATCGATACACACGTGCCGAACAGATCACAGCACACACACACACACACACAGGTTTCTGCTCCAGCGGTCTGATACGATTAAGCGGGAGATCATGCGTGCCAGGAGCCCGTGCCCAGAGAGAGACAATCAGAGTCCGGCCCACCACAAATCAGAGAGCGAGGACAGCCAATTACATCCACCACGACCTTCCTGATTTCCCCAAGCTTCAAGGGCTTTGACTAGCATGGAGGCATCAACAAGATAAAAAAAAAAAAGGTTGGTTACTGCATGTGATAGTTATTTTAAAAGTGCAAAGGAAAACTGATCATCTGCAATGCTTAATTGTTATATTCAAATGTTTTTTATACAAATATTAAGGGCAAATGTTTGGAATGTAATACACTCAAAAGTTTGAGGTTGGTAAGATTTTTAAATGTTTTTCAAAGAAGTCTCTAATGCTCACCAAGGCTGCATTTATTTCATCAAAACTACAGTATAAACAGTAATATTGTGAAATATTATTACAAATTAAAATAACTGTTTTCTATTTGAATATATTTTCAAATGTAATTTATTCCTGTGGCGCAAAGCTGAATTTTCAGTGTCACACGATCCTTCAGAAATCATTCTAATATGCGTCACCATTGGCCTTGATACAGAGAGTCCCTCCCCAAAAGCACACCATTGGTAGAACCATAATATTTGCATAAAGTTAAGTTCTGCTAAACTTTATTGCATAACCAGTGGTGTCTGTTGCCATTCAGTGTGATTGTCCTTTCTTTCTTTGTCCTCACTTCCTCACCTTCATGCATCATCATTTTAATTCTATAACAAAATTATTTCAGGCATCCTGATACAGGGATTTACAGCTCTCAGTCTGTGTATGGCAGCGGCTCCTCGCATATGATGCTTGAGGGCTCTTTTATTGTTCCAGCTAGTGTCCTCAAAATTACACCGAAGCCCCAGAGGAGCGTAGGAGAGCCGCTCACTGACTAAGATCCAGCAGCAAATCAGCTTAACGCGAGAGTCAAGTCTCAGCGTTCTTCCACATCAAAGGCGCGCAAGAACTGCCCCCAGACGATTCAAATCTGACCTTTAAATTTAAGCGGCGAAGAGGACTTTCAAATTGGCAGCTCTTTAGACACACACACACACACACACACACACACACACACACACACACACAGAAAATAACACATACAGACCTTTACCACAGGCCAATAGTGCGGCTGGCCCAAGAGCTTGGTGATGGCGGGGATGCCGTAGTGCAGACGCACTGCATTCTGGGCAAGCTCTGCATCGGGGTGGCGGCTCGTGAGGTGACGCAGAGCACAGACGGCCGGCTCGGCCACGTCCTCCTTTTCTCCGGCCCGCAGCACAGCGTGAATGAGCGCCTCCACCCCGCCGCTCTGGGTGACCAGGGCTTTGTTGCGCGTGTTGTTGCAGGTGAGGTTTGACAGGATGCCAGTAGCGCAGGTCAGCATGTTCACGTCATCTGAGCCCAGCTGACTCACCAAGATCTGCAGGAGACCGTCCAGACCTTCCTGTGTGGAGATCAAACAAGACTGGGTCTGTTTGTTTGTTTTTCGTATTTTCCATTTTCATTTTTGTACTTTTGTATAAATATTTTTTTTTGTAATATTTTGTTTTTGACATTTTTTATTAGTTAGTTATATATTATTATTTAAATTAGTTTTTATTATTGTATTTTTATATTTTTGTATATTATTTTATTATCCATTTCCACAGTGTATATATATATATATACAGTCATGGCCAAAAATATCGGCACCCTTGCAATACTGACAGAAAATGCAACACTTCTCTCAGAAAATTGTTCCAATTGCAAATGTTTTGGTATTCACGTGCTTATTGTTTTTGTTTGCACTGCAACAACACAAGAAAACAGAGAAGAAAAGTCAAAATTGATAAAATTTCACACAGAACTCAAAAATGGACTGGACAAAATTATTGGCACCTTGTCAAAATTGTAAGAAATAATTGCTTTTCAAGCATGTGATGCTCCTGTAATTTGTATTTAGACAAACCTGTGGCAAGTAACAGGTGTGGGCAATGTAGTAATCACACTTGCAACCAGTTAAAATGGAGAAAAGTTGACTCAACCTTTGTGTTGTGTGTCACACTGAGCATGGAGAAAAGAAAGAAGTGTAAAGAGTTGTCTGTGGATTTGAGAGAAAAAATTGTGGAAAAACATGGACAATCTCAAGGCTACAAGTCCATCTCCAGAGATCTTAATGTTCCTGTGTCCACTGTGCACAATATCATCGAGGTTTACAGCCCATGGCACTGTAGCTAACCTCCCTGGACATGGACGGAAGAGCAAAAATGTATGAAAAATTACAAAGAAGGATCGTTCGAACGGTGGATAAAGAACCCCGATTAACTTCCAAACAAATTCAAGCTGATCTGCAGACACAGTGTACAACAGTGTCAGCTCGCACTATCCGTCGCCATCTGAATGAAAAGGGACGCTATGGTAGGAGACCAAGGAGGACACCACTGCTGACACAAAGGCATAAAAAAGCAAGACTGGAGTTGCCAAAACTTATGTGACAACCACAATCGTTCTGGGAGAACGTACTGTGGACAGATGCGACAAAAGTAGAGCTTTTTGGTAAAGGACATCATGGCACTGTTTACAGAAAAAGAAATGAGGCCTTCAAAGAAAAGAACACCGTCCCTACAGTCAAACATGGTGGAGGTTCAAAGATGTTTTGGGGTTGCTTTGCTGCTTCTGGCACTGGATGCCTTCACTGTGTGAACGGTATCATGAAATCTGATGATTACCAAAGAATTTTGGGGCTCAACGTAGTGGCCAATGTCAGAAAGCTGCATCTCCACCAGAGGTCATGGGTCTTCCAGCAGGACAATGACCCAAAACACACTTCAAAAAGCACTCAGAAATGGTTACAAACAAAGCACTGGAGAGTTCTGAAATGGCCAGCAATGAGTCCAGATCTGAATCCCATAGAACACCTGTGGAGAGATCTCAAAACAGCAGTTGGGAGAAGGCATCCTTCAAATCTGAATGACCTGGAGCAGTTTGCAAGAGTGGTCCAACATTCCAGTAGAGAGGTGTAAGAAACTCATTCATGGTTACAGGAAGCGATTGATTTGTTATTTTTTCCAAAGGAGGTGCTACCAAATATTAAGTTAAGGGTGCCAATAATTTTGTCCAGTGCATTTTTTGGGGTTCTGTGTGGAATTGTATCAGATTGGACTTTTCTTCTTGGTTTTTTTTTGTGTTGTTCCAATACATACTGATAAAAAAAAAAAAAATGTATAGCCTGACTGCACTGTAAGTCGCATTGGATAAAAGCGTCTGCTAAATGCATAAATGTAAATGTCCAATGCAAACCAAAAAAATAATCGTGAGTACCAAAACATTTGCAACTGCAACAATTTTCTGACAGAATTGCAAGGGTGCCGATATTTTTGGCCATGACTATATAGATATATATAAAATTATTGTATTTTTCATGGTAGTTAATTTTTGTTGTGTTTTTGTCATTTTTTTTATTAGTTTTTTTTATCAGTTTATTTATTTATTTTCCACAGAGTTTTTATTATTTTTTGTTTTAGTTATTTTAGCATATCAAGATAAACTAAATGAAAATGAGAAATGCTGCTTTGGCAAATAGCTGAAACAATGTTTGAGTTTCTTATT
Organism: Schizothorax lantsangensis; assembly: GCA_027422415.1. Classification (NCBI taxonomy): domain Eukaryota; kingdom Metazoa; phylum Chordata; class Actinopteri; order Cypriniformes; family Cyprinidae; genus Schizothorax; species Schizothorax lantsangensis. Next base: position 7,134,140 of record CM049844.1, read on the forward strand.
TTATTTTATTTCAGTTAATATTTAAGTAACATGTTTTCTATTTATACTGTGAAATATTATAATTTAAAATAACAGTTTTATATTTGAATATAATTTAAGATGTAATTTATTCCTGTGATCAAAGCTGAATTTTCAGCATCATTACTCCAGACTTCAGTGTCACATGATCCTTCAGAAATCATTCAATATGCTGATTTGATATTTTTGTGAAAACCATGGTAATTTTCTTGAGGATTCTATGATGAACAGAAAATTCAAAAGAACAGCATTTATTTAGAAATATAAATATTTTGTAACATTATGCATATATTTACTTCAACTAAATGCATCATTGCTGAATAAAAGTATTCATTTCTTTCTCTGTTAACATGCATTTTGTTTACAGTACATCTTGTGGCTATACTATTAAAATACTGAATGTTTCAATGTTTACAAACTAGCTTCATTCACATCCATTGCAAGAGCCTCACCGTGATCCAGATTTTTGCCTTTTTTAAAGAAAAAGAGGGACAAGTGGAATCCTTTTTGAGGTTATCAACATCAAGCCACAAAAATTGTCAACTGAGTTAAACTTGTACTGAACCCAGAATATTATTTTATCATTCACCTTTTTAATACATCATAAATGATCAGTGACAGTGCAAAAGATTTACATAAAAACACGATATTTCAAGAATCAGACAGTCATAACCGCTAATTATCACAAATGAAAGAGATGATAGAAGAGGAGGAGACTGAGATAAGAAACAAATGAAAGAGGAAAGGCAGTGAAAGAACGAGATAAGATAGAACGTGAGTTTGTGAAGGATTAGAGACAGACACGCTCAACACACATTTAAATTCTACACACTTTCGGTGGGAGCAGAAGGAGACACAGCAGCTAATAGTTGTTTTTGTTCCTTGAATTTAATAATAAGGGTGAAAATGATAACCTGTTTATCATTAATTGTGCATTTTCTGGGCCACTGAATTCTGAGAAGCAGTGACGAGGGACAGATTGTGTGGAGGTGAGGAACAATTATGAAAACCACAAGTCGCCTGAACTATAAAAGCATTAGAAAGTACAGAGGAAAAACTGTCAGTCTAACATGAAAGCTGCTTTCAAGCTCTGACTGCACTCTGCACATTTAATAACAGAATGCAATATTACGTCATTAATTTTTCACCCTTGTGTCGTTCCAAACCCGTAAGACCTTAGTTCATCTTCGTCACGCGTTCACAAGAGTCAGAACGTCGGCTCCTGTGTGAGCAGAATCCCACACGTGCATTGTGTTACTCTTGTGAACGCACGTCGAAGAATGACACGGAAGAGAAGAATTGTTGAATAGAGTTATTTTTATTTTCGTTGCGCACAAAAAGTATTCTCGTAGCTTCATAAAATTAAGGTTGAACCACTGATGTCACATGGGCTATTTTAACGATGTCCTTACTAACTTTTTGGGTCTTGAACGAGTCAGTTGCATTGCTGTCTATGCAGGGTCAGCAAGCTCTGGGATTTCATCAAATATCTTAATTTGTGTTGCAAAAATGAATGAAGGTCTTACAGGTTTGGAACGACATGAGGGTGTGTTGTTAATTACAGAATTTTAATTTTTTGGTGAACTATCCCTCAGGCCATCAAAGTTGAAAGTGACTTTTTTTCTTCAGAAGAATAGTAGAGAATAACATTTTTAGCTGAAACCGTGGTCCTTGGTGATTCATAAAATGCAAGTCAGCTGCTGCTGGTTTTTAAGAATAAATAAAAGCATATCAAAGAACACAAAAGTAATACCAGTGGCTCCTGACGATATATTGAGGTCTTATTAAGCGAAACGATCAGTCTGTGAAGAAACTGAACATTATTTTCAACATTATTACCTGTAATCCAGAGCCTCAGGCAAATAGGGAAATTTGATTATTTTCCACAAACTGGTTCTTTCAGACAGTTTCTGGTTCAAATAATTGATTCTCCAGTTCGTTTTTGTACTCATACAATGATGTAATGTATACAGAATTATATTATTAAAGCACCCAATAATGATATGAAACATGGATGTTTTACATGTCTAAAGCACATAAAGTGAATAAACTAGTCTTTAACAGCTCAACGTTTTACACAAACAAAGAGAAACCATAAAAACTTTCATTTTGGCCCTTTATTCAAGTGCTGCATTCACACATGCACATATCAGCGGCTCACTGGTCTTCGGTCCGAGTCTGATCTGATTCCTCAGTTCACTTACTGTTGGAGGAGCTGGAGCGCTGAATGAGTCAGCAAAAATCAGCATCATAGGATCATATAGGACAGTATTTTGGCTCATTTCGAGTTGGACTGACTGTAAGGTGTCCGAAAGTGAGTTTTGATTGAGTAACTTGTAGATCTGTGCTGCTCGAGCCCCGAACTGTTTTAGATGGTTCAGTCCGATTTGGTGAACTGGTTCAACTGGTTCATTAAATAGAACCTGTTCAACAGAATGATTCTTTCGCAAACCTAACATCACAGGAAGAAGCAGTCGAACAGCAGAAGAGAACAGCAGTTTGTAAGTGTTTTGTCTTGTTTTCTCATTAGATTTCAGCTCAGTTGTCGTTGCTAGGAAACATTATTTTGCATACTGTGTTTTACCTGGTAACGACGAATCGCAAGTTTCGCGCGTTCTGTTCTCAGTGACACTTAGAAGAAGCAGTCGAACAGCAGAAGAGAACAGCAGTTTGTAAGTGTTTTGTCTTGTTTTCTCATTAGATTTCAGCTCAGTTGTCGTTGCTAGGAAACATTATTTTGCATACTGTGTTTTACCTGGTAAACGAGTTCGCAAGTCGCGTTTGTTCTCGTGCTTATCGCGGGAGTTCCCAGTTTCGGTTTGCTAAGTAGGAAGGCGTGGTCAGATGACTTCAGGGATCTGGTGCATGCGCTTGGGCCCGGCTCTGGTGTGGGGGTCTTCGATGCATCGGTGCCTCCGCAGGGGGGGGGTCCAATAGAGGCGGGGTAAATGGGCTTTACCTGGGTGTCTTATTGTCTTTTGTAGTCTGGGAGCTGATGGATGATGGGGTGGGGTAGTTTTTCCTCTGCTGTGGGGTCTGGTGGGCCGCCCCGGGCTGCCATGGGCCCTGGTCTGGATGGGCATGGGCCCCCCGCCCTGGGCAGATTTGGGGTAACGGGGGTGCCTATGGGGGTATTTTGCCCCCTCTGATGCCTTCCTCCCCATCCCTAGGGCTTCACTTCTCCCGCTCCATCACACCAAAAAAAAAAAAAAAAAAAAAAAAAAAAAAAAAAGATGACTTCAGGGAATAGTAATTAGGCAAGTATAAAACTGGTTTGTACACCGCGGTAGCGGTCGCGGCAGCCCTCGTGTGAAGCCCTCCTCGTGTGAAGACCGACAAGTGTAAAGACGATCGACTCTACCTTGCACGACTCCACCGAGCAAGGACACCGACAAGGCACTTGAGTATTGCTTTCTCCCCTTTCTTTACTTTTTGTCTAACTTGTTCTCATCGACTTGATTAGTCAATTGTACTCACTATGTGCTTTCAAATCTGTACTATTACTACTAACACTCGGAGAGCACGCACTGTACGTTGGAGGCAGGCCAATCCTAATAATCTACGAACGGTCCCTCTGTCCTCTACTACTTTACTCTCTGTTCCAATTGGTCTTTGGAACTGCCAGTCTGCTGTAAACAAAGCAGATTTTATTCCTTCTATTGCTACCCATTCCGGTCTCAACCTCATGGCCCTAACTGAGACTTGGATCAAACCTGAGGACACTGCCACTCCTGCAGCTCTCTCCACTAATTTCACTTTTTCCCACACCCCTCGCACGATTGGGAGGGGTGGAGGCACTGGTCTCCTTATTTCAAATGAATGGAAATTTGATCTTCTACCATCTCCTACAGGCAACAGTTCATTTGAATCTCATGCAATTACTATTACCCACCCTGCTAAAATCCACGTTGTAGTTGTGTATCGTCCCCCAGGTCAACTGGGTGACTTCTTGGAGGAGTTGGATGTGTTACTGTCAAATTTCCCTGAAGATGGTACTCCTCTGGTACTGCTCGGTGACTTCAACATCCACCTAGAAAAACCCCAGGCTACTGACTTCAACACTCTTCTCACTTCATTTGACCTCAAACGAGTGTCTACTACGGCTACTCACAAATCAGGTAACCGACTGGACCTCATCTACATACGCTACTGCTCCACTGACAACACATTAGTAACTCCACTGCACACCTCAGACCACTTCCTCATCACTTCTAACCTCACACTAACTCCTGAAATAGCACACGCTCCTTCGCAGGTCACCTTTCGACGTAACCTACGCTCGCTCTCTAGCTCACTTTTAGAAAACTCCAGACCGGTATCCCTTCTTCCATTCATTGCAAAGTCACTTGAGCGAGTTGTATTCAACCAACTCTCTCTGGTTCTTGCACAGAACAACATTCTGGACAACAACCAATCTGGCTTCAGAAGTGGCCACTCAACTGAGACTGCCCTACTCTCGGTTACAGAGGCCCTAAGACTGGCAAGAGCAGCTTCCAAATCCTCTGTACTCATCTTGCTGGATCTGTCTGCTGCCTTTGACACAGTTAACCACCAGATCCTCATGTCCATCCTCAGAAAGATGGGCATCTCAGGAACCGCCCTCCTGTGGTTCGAGTCTTACCTCTCAGATAGGTCCTTCAGGGTGTCTTGGAGGGGTGAGGTTTCAAAGTCACAACTTCTTGCTACTGGAGTTCCTCAAGGCTCAGTGCTTGGACCACTTCTCTTCTCTATCTACATGTCGTCATTAGGATTCAGAATCATGGCTTTTCCTACCACTGCTATGCTGATGACACTCAACTCTACTTCTCATTCCAACCAGATGATCCGATGGTAACTGCTCGCATTGCAGCCTGTCTGAGTGACATTTCTAGCTGGATGATGGACCATCACCTTCAGCTCAATCCTGCTAAGACAGGACTGCTCGTGTTCTCCGCCAACCCATCACTTCACCACAACTTCTCTATACAGCTGGGTTTGTCAACCATAACTCCTTCCAGGACAGCCAGGAACCTTGGAGTTGTGATCGATGATCAGTTAAGCTTCACAGACCATATTGCTACAACGGCCCGGTCCTGCAGATTTGCCTTATACAAAATTAGGAAGATTAGGCCCTTCCTGTCAGAGCAAGCCGCACAACTCCTTGTCCAAGCTCTTGTTCTCTCCAGACTGGACTATTGTAATGCTCTCTTGGCGGGCCTTCCCGCATGTACTATCAAGCCTCTGCAACTGATCCAGAATGCAGCAGCCAGAGTGGTCTTTAATGAGCCGAAAAAAGCTCACGTTACCCCTCTCTTCATCAGGTTACACTGGCTACCAATAGCCGCCCGCATCAAATTCAAGGTACTGATGTTTGCCTACAAGACCACAACTGGCACTGCACCAATATACCTAAACTTGCTAGTTCAAACTTATGCGCCCTCCAGAAGCTTGCGTTCTGCAAGTGAACGACGTCTTGTGGTGCCATCCCAAAGAGGTACCAAATCACTCTCACGGACCTTTTCCTGGACTGTGCCCAGCTGGTGGAATGACCTCCCGATCTCAATTCGAACAGCTGAGTCTTTAGCCATTTTCAAAAAACATCTAAAGACACATCTTTTTCGCCAGCACCTGACTAACTAATACTAACACTTACCTATTCTATTAAAAAAAAATAAAAAATTCCTAGCTACGTGTACTGTGCTAGACTAACTGAGACTTGTCATGGCACTTGTATACTGTTGCTCTCTCGATGGTCTGATTGCTTCTATTGTTCTCCTCATTTGTACGTCGCTTTGGATAAAAGCGTCTGCTAAATGATTAAATGTAAATGTAAATGCACTCTGGACTGAGTTTGCCTGAGGCTCTGGATTAAAGGTTATTATGTTGTAAATAATGCTCAGTTTCTTGCACAGACTGATCACTTCGCTTCATAAGACCTCAATATATCATCAGGAGCCATGGGTATTAATTTTGTGTTCCTTAACATGCTTTTTTAATTTTCAAAAACCAACCACTTGCATTTTATAAATCACCAAGGACCACGGTTTCAGCTAAAAATATGCGGTAACACTTTATTTTAAGGTGTCCTTGTTACACGTTACATGTACTTACTATTATAACAACAATAAATTATGCATAATTACATGCAAGTAACCCTAAACTAAACCCTAATCCTAACCCTGACCATATAGTAAGTACATGTGGTTAATTAATATTACTCAGTACTTACAGTAAATGTATAATTAAACTATAATAAGGACACCTTAAAATAAAGTGTAACCAAATCTGCTTTACTGTTTTACTGAAGGAAAGAAGTCACCTACATCTTGGATGGCCTGAGAGTGAATAAACAAACAGTACATTTAATTTTTTTGGGTGAACTGTCCCTTTAAGTACAGTGCAGCATTGTAACAAGCATACGGTCTACAGACTGAAACAGCTCGTTTTACCTGCTTGGTTGCAGCGTCAGAGAGATTCCTCAGGGTCCACAGGCAGTTCTGTGTCAGACGCTGACTCGAACCTGTGAGATGTTGGCCGAGAGCCTGCATACCTCCTGCCAAATGGAGAGAAAAAGGCTTAGAGTCCATATTTATCGGACTTAGCCACAAAAAAAGAAGAAAGGACAAAACTATCCAGCTACATAACCTGCTCTAAAAAGAAGAAGGCTGTATTTCTCCATGGATTAGCTATTGTCTGCCAAAGGGAGAGAAATGTCTTTTGGAGTCTGTGCAGATAAACTAAAAGCCACATGGCTTAGGAAGATCAAAAGAAGGGAAGGAGATTAGGAGACATCCTTGAAAACTGCTTCTCATCCAGTGTTGTAACTACCTGATCCTCAGCGCTTTCTCAAGACGACCGTCGAAGCCTCATATGGGAAGATGCCATAACTGTGAAGACTTTTATGAGATCAGCTCTGGCAGGCAAGATAGAGCGAGATATTTTAGTCTCGTAACCTTTGTCGTTGTATATCTAAGTATTAATTCGCTGAAAGGTCAGCGTTAATAAAGTAACATCATACAGTGATGGCATGACTGCCGTGATGCGGTCCTGACAGGCGGGTTTGATAAAGGTGGGCTTTTACATAAACTGCACCTGTAATATTAGTTTTAATGGAAAATCTACTTGAGTTGAGTTCAATGGCTAAATCGTGTATTGTTGGGACTCTAATATAGTGGTTTAACACACATGCTGCTGATATGTCCAGTCATGGTGTTCATGATGCAGATTTAAGTTTGGCTTGTAATGTGTCCCAATCCCATTTCCCTTCTCTCCTCCAAAAAATTGGGCACTCTCCACTGTCTTTCACGGTCATAAAAACCTGAAAACATTAGTCATGGAACAGTAATAAAAAGAAAAGTTTTCTAGTGATTTTCTAGTGATTTCTGGCCATGCTGTGCAAAGAAGCTCAGAAAGCTGAATCATCCATTGATTTGCATTCAAATCTCAAGGTTTTTTCAAAACTATGGGGTTAGTTTTTTTTTTTTTTTTTTTTTTCAAATAATGCTTTTATTCAGCAAGATCAAAAGTGGCATTAAATACATTTATAATGTTACAAAAGATCATATTAGAATGATTTCTGAATCATGTGACACTGAAGACTGGAGTGAAAATTCAGCTTTGTGTCACAGGAATGAATAACATTTAAAAAATATATTCAAAACAGTTTAAATTGTAAAAATATTTCAGAATAATACTGTTCTTAATGTATTTTTTGCTCAAAATAAATACAGCCTTGGTGAGCTTAAGAGACTTCTTTCAAAAACATCTTACCAACCCCAAAGTGTATAATGGTTCAAATCTTTTTTCTTTTCTTTTTATAGAATTGTTAAATGACAAACAAATGGAAATCATTTGCAGCAATCTCAGAAATACTTAATAATGTAATAATCATGAATGACTGTAAAAGTCAAGCAAATTCATTCATCAAAAGTGGGGAAAAATATGCAAAAAGCCCCCAACATCCTCAGACAAGGAACCCAGACAAAATGAGAAGGAGATCGCGATATTAAAGAGAATAACGCCCAAGAGAACAGTACTTGGGAATGAAAGAAAAGAGATAGGGTCTAAGAATAAACAAATTCATAAATGTGAAACAAAGGGAAAAAAAGAGTTAAAAGAAGAACGTAACGCACACATTCACTCACCAGCGTCAACAATAGCCGGCTTGTTGCTTGGACAGACAGAAAGCACCTTCAGGACTCTGCTGGTGGTCCACAGGAGCTTCTCATAGTTGTAGTTTCTCATAACGAACACCAAACTTTCAGGCCCACCATTTGCCAGGATGATCAACTGTGAAAAGAGAAAAACCACACGGATTAAGGCTAAAATATTCTCTGTGCAAGCACTCTGTAAGTCTCCAAGGCTAGTGATGCTATGACACCTTGCTCTCCTGATTGCTGTAAGACAGCAGCTGCAGGCAGTCTGTGGTGATGGCCAGGAACTTGGGGTTGGTTTTTTTCAGAAGAGGGACCATCCGTTGCAGTCCATCGGCCAGACGCACCGCCATCTTGGCTCCCTCCTGGTGCAGTAACAAGTTGTGTAACGTGGTAATGGCGTAGAACAGCACTGACTCCATAGGGGAACTGAAGAATGAATAGAGCATTTATAATTTTAATACCCAGAACCACCATATATGATGATCCCTGTGTGAGAGACACAATTCCTAAAATATAAACTTTCATTAGCTTTCATATCATGTTGCTGAAAAACAAGTTATTAAAATATTATCTGAAAAATATTTACTGTCTACTAAGTTAATTATGTATCATTTGCTAAAAAAGGTTAAAAAGGTTAATTATGTATTGTTTGCTAAAAAAGATGAAAGGCAAAAACAGTTGAAAGATACAACACAAATACAATTCTTGAAAACATGGAATGAACAAAAGATGAAAATGATTAATAATAGCCTAATAATAGTTAATAAATATTATTAACAATAATTATGTATTATAATACATAATACATGTATACTTCTTATTTTTCATTTTTAATAAATATTTTTTATTAAAATAAATAGAATATCAAAATTATTATATTACATAGAATAGAATAGAATAGAATAGAATAGAAATTTCAAAATTTTCACATTGCGGGGAAGGAGAGATGGGCATTATTATTAATACAATTATGCTGATTATTATTATTATTATTTATTAACTATTAAGAATAAATAAAATTGGTTTATTATTTAAAATAAAACATCAAAATTAAACATTGTTATTAAAGATATCATTATAGATTATATCATAAAACACAAATTAACAGTCTTCATGAGATGAACATTATTATTAATACTGTACAATAATGATTATTATTAATGATTCAATATTATATAAAATAAAATACTATTTATTATTCAAATAAATAATCACTATATTGTTATATATTATTATATACAATTATATATTGTTATTATAGATATTAGAATATAATAATTTTCAATAACAATTTAATTTTTGCTTTTGATTTCATATCGTTTAAATACCGTTAAATACCGTTTAATATTCTTTGCACAGAATTTTCCCCATTATCCCGGACCTCAGTTTGAAAACTGAATAAACAATGTGAAAAGTACTATATTAATTATTGTTTACTTTTACAGTTACAGTGCAAATTAGACTGTTCTCGATTAGAGAACTAGCAGAAAAACACACAGTCCTGCCATCAGTGATCAGGATGCACAAACAAACAGCAATGTTTTCACAGAGCTACAGAAAAACCAGCCTATAAATGGCTTGCTTCCAGTCGTCGGTGCATATTAAACTAGAACATAAAAGAGTGTTTTCACACCAGAAAAATCACAACATCTAGACCGCTATCAAAGCGGTTGCATGCAGCAATCTTTAAGATATCATCCTTGAGCAAGACATTTCACTACAGACTGCAGCGAGCAGACTGTCCCTGTAACTTAATATGGTGATACCGTGTCAAAGTTGCAGCGGCCCTGGATGCATGGTCATAAAGATCCTGCTCTACTCTATTATCTCAACATCTGCTGCAAATGGGCTTTCTGACAGAGCAAATTTCCCATCAGAGTCCAAATATATCTCTAAAATACAGCTCTGCTATAGCCCTCATTGCAGTGCAGTGGATGCTTTCATATACAGAAAATGGACACACTGTCCTGCTTTAGCATTGCTTAGTTTCAGCATTCATCAAAATGCACCAGAGTTTAGGAGATGAAGTCAGTGCAAATTAATGTGCACCACAACCAGAGAAGAGCTAAACATGCTCACCAAGCTTAATAGGACGGGGAAAGAAAACGGCAGGTTGACCAGACCAGAAACGGAAGGATTACGGCTTCCCTGCTGACCATCTTAAAACCAGCGTGAATTTCTATGCCGGTCCAGGCTGGTTAGTGCTGGTTTGGTGATGATCTAGCTTGGTCCGTCTAAGGGCTCTCATAGGAACTGCAAGCGTCCATCAAATGTTTGCCACTATTCAACCGAAACCATTTGTCTGTCCATGTACAGTCAAGGGACTAATTAAAACATGAAAGCATTAGACCGGCAAAGCATCTGTCATTCATCATTTATCTAATATCACAGATACATAAGTCAACACCGGATATCTGCATTTTCAGAGATAAAAATGTGATATTTATTAGCCATTGATATTAAATTCTCTGAGATGGCTTTAATATTTATCATTTTACATAAAAACATAATTTGGAGCAAACAGCCATTTTTATGAAGTAGATATTTAATGCAAAAATCTAGTTGAAATAGTTTTACAATTACTACATAGTTTTACAAATCTAGTTTAAATGATTTACAATTACTGTTTTCTTATAAGAATATTTAATTATTCAATCATTTATCAATATGGAACAATATACAAATTATATATTTGTGTATCTATAATTGCATTACATATATATATATATATATTATTTTTGAAACATTTCTAATTTATTTCTATAATATTTTTATTTTATGTATTTATTTAATTGTATTAATTTTAGTAAGATTAATTTAAATTTTAAATAAATAAATTATAATTTAATAATATAATTGATTTAATATATTTGTTAAATTAATTAAATGTATTATATATTTAATTTTGATTTTATGTATACAATAAAATCAATTATATTATTATGTCATTACATTATATATTATACAGTCAATAAAACCTAAAATAATACACATGAAACAAATACATATAAATATTTACCAAGAGAAATAAAAAAACACATTTTGTATTTGCTACTATGTGTTTGTCTTTTTTTATTTAGTTACAGTTTCAGTAATTTTTTTAAATATATGTCTATTTAGTTTTTATTCTTTTTATTTCAGTTTTAGTTTTTAGTTCTTCAGATAAACTAAAATAAAATGATGCCTTCCCAACTGGCTGAAATAAAAAAATAAATAAAAATAAAATAAAATAAAATAAAATAAAAAATATAAAAAAAGTTTTTTGTTATATTTCAGTTAACATTTTCTTTTCATTTTTTATTATATATATATATATATATATATATATATATATATATTTTTTTTATTTTTTTTTTTTTTTTTTTTTTTTTAAAGTAACATTTTATTAAGTAATGTTTTATTTCATAGTTTTAGTTTTAGTTAATGATAATAACCATGACAGCTTATGAGAGACATTTTGGTATGTAACACCCACATGGCGATAAAGTCCACACATTTTTTTCTTATATTCTGGTTGGCATGGAAATATGTCACATTACAGAAGTAAAACACTATGTGCAAACTCCTCAGGCATACACTGACCCGAGCATGCGCACTAGTGCGGGGATGCCGCCCGATTTGAAGATGGCTAGCAGGCCCTCGCGCTGGTGGGAGAGGCTGTGCAGGATGCTGGCAGCGCAGCGGGCCGTCTCCAGGTCTCCGGTGTTCTGCATGGCCCTCACCACAGCCGACACCATCTGAGGAGACTGCATGAGCACACGGCGAGACGCCTCCTTCCGCGTAAGCTGGTTCACAATCAGTGCTGCCTTGTTTACCACCACCTGCAATGGGAAAATAAAACCTTGCATGTCAAAAAGACTTTGATATGCAGCAAGTCTGGTATTTAGATGTGTCCGTCTAATCATATGCAGTTTATTTAAAGGAATAGTTCACCTAAAATTTTTAATTTGCTAAAAATGTACTTACCTTCAGGCCAACTATTATGTAAATGAGTTTGTTTCTTTTTGGGAACAGATTTGGAGAAATGTAGCAATACATCACTTGCTCAGCAATGGATCGTCTGCAGTGAATGGGTGCCGTCGGAATGAGAGTCGAGAAAGCAATATTATGGATAGACGACTCGTACTTTAGCTGGAAGCAACAGTTGGAAGTTAATAAATGTCATAATGATGGATTTGTTTCTTACAAACATTCACTTCACAAGACATTAACTGATGGACTGGAGTGCATTTACATTTAACATTTACATTTACATTTAATCATTTAGCAGACGCTTTTATCCAAAGCGACGTACAAATGAGGAGAACAATAGAAGCAATCAGACCATCGAGAGAGCAACAGTATACAAGTGCCATGACAAGTCTCAGTTAGTCTAGCACAGTACACGTAGCTAGGAATTTTTTTTTTTTTTTTTAATAGAATAGGTAAGTGTTAGTATTAGTTAGTCAAGTGCTGGCGAAAAAGATGTGTCTTTAGATGTTTTTTGAAAATGGTTAAAGACTCAGCTGTTCGAATTGAGATTGGGAGGTCATTCCACCAGTGGTGTGGATTACTTGTGGATTATTGTGATGTTTTTATCAGCTGTTTGGACTCTCATTCTGACGGCACCCATTCACTGCAGAGGATCCATTGGTGAGTAAGCGAGTAATGCTACATTTCTCCAAATCTCTCCATGAAACAAACTCATCAACATCTTGGATGGCCTGAGGGCGAGTAAATGTTCAGTAAATAATCATTTTTGGGAGAACTATTCCTTTAAGGAACCATATTTCACAACTGGTGACTCATCACAGTATTAAAATTGCTCAATGTATATAAAATGGGAAAATGTGTTCTCGAAATAAGAAACTGTAAAGTGTTAATATGCAAAAACATGCAAAAATATGCTAAATTATTCACATGGCATGAATAAGAAAAATGGAAAAATATGGTTTCTAAATGTGTTTAGACTTTCAATGGTTGCATGCTCTTGGCAGCCGGTAATTTAACTTGGAAAATAGATCATATCCTAAAGTTATTTTTCACATCATATCATAGCACAATTCAGTCCTTTGTTTCACTTTGTTCCCTCTTTCTCCTTCTACATTTCTAGTTCATCCTGTGAGATTATTTCCCATCTTACCAAACGAAAAGGGTAATGGAAAGATTTATATTATCACATGCACTCCCCATCTTATTCTTTGAGAATGACAGCTAGCAAGTCAAAACTTGTAATTTTACTCCAGATCATTTAAGATATCAGCTCAGCTCTTTTATCACAGTTCGTGGTCTTAGGTCTTTGTTTTTAATGAAAAGGCTTAATGTGATAATTGTACGTATATTTTCATTTCCCCAGCTGTCATGGTACCTGGTCCTCGTCGGCCAGCAGTTTGGTGAGCTCTGGTACAGCACGAGTGGCCAGCTCAGCGTCATCCTGATAGTTGATGAGGTGGACGATGGCTGTTTTGAGGAGCTGCGAGGGCTCGGCCAGTCTCTGCACATTGGTGGGCTGGTCTGGATTGCTCTGCGCGGTGAGCACCGTCTCTTCCTCCACTAGCGTCTCGGGGAACATGGCCGCACGCACTCGCTGAGCTCGAGTTAGACTGTACTGAGCCTCGATATCTGAGCACAGATGAAGAAAGAGGCGAATTAAACCAACAAGCCCCTCAAGGTGATGCATTACAATCATTTTAACACTTATTACTCTGTAATATGATTGATTCGACAGCACTAATACTATTGAGAAACAACCTGAACTGAACTGAAGTGAATGGCACAAGTATCGCAGAGCTGTTTATAGCGGAGGCAAACTCAAACTGTTCAATGAAACGAATCTTTATAATGAAGTCTGCATCACTGATTCTTTTACTTTCCTATTTAGCACTGTGAAGCTGCTTTGAAGCAATCTCTACTGTATAAAGTGCTATATAAATAATGGCAACATGACTGTTATGAGGTGTTTTTATTTTAAAAAAAAATCATTGTAAGTATCTTACTGATTATATGAAAAGGTAGCATAAAACTGTAAACAGACAAAATTTGTAATAATTAATTAACTTTACAAACAAACATTAAAAATATTTGTAAAGTATATTAAATTTGAAGTGTGCTATTTTTATGACAAAAAGGTTCCAAAAAGTGTAACAGTGTGACTCAGAAATATGCTCCAGCTTCACATAATAATAATAATACTTATAATTGTATTAAAAATATTAAATTAATCTCTTCTCCCAACAAATAATTTATTATTATTATTATTAAAGTGATGTTTCTGAGCCAGTGCTACACTTTTTGGGACTTTCTGTATCACACTTTAGCTTCACGTAATAATAATAATAATAATAATGACAATAATAATAATAATAATAATGATATTATTTTTATTAAAAAATATTACATTTATCACTTCTTCAACCAATGAATATATTATTATTATTATTATTTATTATTATATTAATTACTTCTTCTAACTATAACTGACTGTACCTAATATTGCAGATATGTAGACTTGGTGAATGAATATTGAATCAATGTGCAGTCACAGGTGTGCACTTATAGGCTATTTTACCATCTATAGGAGGTCAAACGTGGCTTTTCCAATCAGATTTCGGATGCAATAATTTTATAACTCACGCTGTATCACACTATATTTTGCAGAGTGATGCAGTACAGACGTGGTTCAGGGCACATTTAATAACAGAATAGATTGACACCAGAGAACCAGAGGTGGGAATAATGGGAGCGCCTGTGACTCTCTGAATAAAGTGCAATCCATGCTGGAAGCATCGTGAGCGTCAGAAAGGGGTCTTCGGAGGTTCTGTTGTGATAGCAATAATATTCAAAGCATAAAAAGTGAACCTACTGAACTGAGTGTTTGGATGAGTTTCTAAATGTCACTGGCTCTGGGCAGACAATAAATTTGCAGCTTTCTTCCAAACTACGCAAGCACATATGCTGCCATGGTGAAGAATCTATTTTAAAATCCCCAGATATTTACAAGTGATGACATGCACCATGACAACAAAGAATAATGAGAAAACCACAGGTACATTTAATATGCATCTTGTAGAGATAAAGCAATAAGATTCTCTGAGCCGTGGCGCCGCGGTTAAAGGGATAGTTCACCCAAAAATGAAAATTTGCTGTTAGTTTACTCACCATCAGACCACCAAAGAGGTAGGTGACTCTTTTTCTGAGTTGAACAGTAAAGAAGATTTTTAGCTGTAACCGTGGTCTTTGATGATTCATATAATGTAATTCAGCGGCTATTGGTTTTTAATAATAAAAAAAAACTATATCAGGGAACCCAAAATTAATACCAGTGGCTCCGGACGAAGAAACTGAACATTATTCACATTTCACAACATTATTACCTGTAATCCAGAGCAAATGAGGAAATTCTTTTTCATGAACTGGTTCTTTCGGATAGTTCACTTCTATGAACTTGTTCAATTCACTAGTTTGTTTATGCAATCACGCAATGACATCACATATACGCAATTATATTATTAAAGCAACCAATAATGATGTGAAACGTGGATGTTTTACATGTCTAAAGCACATAAAGTGAACAAACGTGCATTCTGTTTCCTCAGTTCAGTGACTGTTGGAGGAACTGGAGTGCAAAAATCAGCATCATAGGATCATGTACACTGGTATTTTGGCTCATTTCGAGATGGACTGACTGTCAGGCGTCTGAAAGTGAGTTTTGATTGAGTAACTTGTAGATCTGTGCTGCTCGAGCCGCAAACTGTTTCACATGCTTCAGTCCGATTTGGTGAACTGGTTCAACTAGTTAACCAAAAAGAACTGATTCAAAAGAATGATTTGTTTTGCGAACTGGACATCACTCCAGAACGTTTGCCTGAGGCTCTGCATTACAGGTAATAATATTGTAAATAATGTTCAGTTTCTCCAAAGACTGATCATTTCGCTTCATAAGACCTCAATATACAGGTGCATCTCAAAAAATTAGAATATCGTGAAAAAGTAAAAAAAAAAAAATTGTAACATTTCAAAAAGTGAAACTTTCATATATTCTAGAATCTAGATTCATTAAAGTAAAACATTTCAAAAGTTTTTTTGTTTTAATTTTGATGATTAGAGCTTACAGCTCATGAAAGTCAAAAATCCAGTATCTCAAAATATTAGAATATTTCCTAAGATCAATAAAAAAAAGGATTTGCAAAACAGTAAAGTTCAAGTTGTTTAAAGTGTGTTCATTTATGCTCTCAATACTTGGTCGGGGCTCAGCATCAGTGAGGAGTGGCATGGAAGCGGTCAGCCTGTGGCACTGCTGAGGCACTATTGAGCCTTCAGCTCATCTGGATTGTTGGATAGACTGTTTCTCATCTTTCTCTTGAAAATATCCCATAGATTCCATGTGGGGTTCAGGTCAGGCATGTTGGCTGGCCAATCAAGAACAGTAATATCATGGTCATCAAACCACTTGGAAGTGGTTTTGGCACTGTGGGCAGGTGCTAAAGTCCTTCTGGAAAAGGAAATCAGCATCTCCATAAAGCTTGTCAGCAGATGGAAGCATAAAGTGCTCCAAAATCTCCTGGTAGATAGCTGCATTGATTTTGGACTTGATAAAACACAATGGACCAACACCAGCAGACATTACGGCACCCCAAATCATCACTGGCTTCAGAAACTTCACACTGGACTTCAAGCAGCTTGGATTCTGTTCCTCTCCACTCTTCCTCCAGACTCCAGACCTTGATTTCCAAATTAAATGCAAAATGTTCTTTTATCTGAAAAGAGGACTTTGGACCACTGAGCAACAGTCCAGTTCTTTTTCTCCACAGCCCAGGTAAGATGCTTCTGACAATAAGCCCTTTCACACATACAGACTTTTCCGGAAAATTACCAGTAAATTGCCGTAAAGAGATCATTTGTGAACAGGACCTTTTCAAAAATACCGGTAAATTCGTTCCGGCAATTTACCGGTATGAGAAGTTGTAACATTACCAGTAAATTGCCGGAATGATGCTTTGTGTGAACGCAAAATGAAGATTACCGGTATGAGGACGTACAATTTCAGAACGCGGTGATGTAAAACGTAAAACGTGTACTCTGGCCCAATCCAGAGCCGTTGAAATTAAAAAATTCAGCGGCTCTGGGCCAATCATAACATTCGGCGCATTTACTCCGCGCAGTGTGCAGTGTTGCCAGATTGGGCGGGTTCACACACGCACGCATGCTGCAAAGAGACTGGTGCTGATGTTGACGTCGCGGCAGCACTTTTAGCCTATCACTAGGTATCAGCAGACAGACGTGATGATTCATGAGCGACGGGTTTTTAGCGCTATAACGGATCTGATTTTGAATGTATAACTGTAAGTGATCATAATGCCTATATATAAGTTCGATGGTAAAGAGTGGAGAGTGTTTTAACTCTCAAAACGTGAATTACACCTGTTGAGGGAGATGACATGAAGGCTATATCACTGCAACTCCGAAATCAGAGCACAGTTAAATTATTTAATCAAAATCTATTTATATCTATACGATCCTGTCTTTTATCTTTTAAACGGTCTAGATTGGATCCTTTAAAGCTGATGGACTTGTTAGTTTTGACTGTGCAAAGTTCTACATTATGTTCAATATGAACTTCACGAAAGACTTAGTTCAGTGTGAAATTATAGAGCGACACGAAGGTAAGAGCATTATTGTTGTTGTTTTTTTTTTTATTGTCGGATTATCATACAGAATGACACAGTTTTGACTGGCATGGTGTGTGCATGAAGAGTGTGAAATACCTATAATTACGTTGCTTATTCTGATCACTTATATTGGGCACTTTTTTGCATTTAAATTCTGTTGACACTGAAAATGATGCATGTGTTTTTCGAGGGTATCGGTTAATTTCTTGATTGCCGTTTTGACAGTGTCTGCTTGCAAATTTTAATCATATTTGGTAGTTCTCTTTAATGTATTTGCCCCGATTTGATCCATGGAAAATGTATCTAGCATTATATTTATATTTTGTCTTCATTATTTCATTATAAGGTGTTAAAAATGGCTCTTATCAACCTTGATTTACATAATATCACATTATTTTGACAGTTAAAGTTTTGGGCGGGTTTTTGTGAGCTTTTGGGCTGGAAATCGTCCATCCAATCTGGCAACACTGACTCCGCGCTGAGTAGTCAGTGTTGCCAGATTGGGCGGTTTTGAATTTGATTGTGCGGGTAAATATTGGCTTGGGCGGGTGGACAAAATTTGGGCTGGTTTTTGGTCAGTTTGGCAGTTTTCAAAACATATAAATTGTATAGGCTAATTGGTTAACAAACAAGCCCAAGTGTGCATATATAGCCAACTGCATGCATCCAATCAGTCATCACAACGTTACTAAACATACACGCACGCTGCAAAGAGACTGGTGCTGATGTTGACGTCGCGGCCGCACTTTTAGCCAATCACTAGCGATCAGCAGACAGACGTGATGATTCATGAGTGACGCGTTTTTAGCGCGATAACGGATCTGATTTTGAATGTATAACTGTAAGTGATCATAATGCCCAAATATAAGTTCGATGGTAAAGAGTGGAGAGTGTTTTAACTCTCAAAACGTGAATTACACCTGTTGAGGGAGATGACACGAAGGCTATATCACTGCAACTCCGAAATCAGAGCACAGTTAAATTATTTAATCAAAATCTATTTATATCTATACGATCCTGTCTTTTATCTTTTAAAGGGTCTAGATTGGATCCTTTAAAGCTGATGGACTTGTTAGTTTTGACTGTGTAAAGTTCTACATTATGCTCAATATGAACTTCACGAAAGACTTAGTTCTGTGTGAAATTATAGAGCGACACGAAGGTAAGAGCATTATTGTTGTTGTTACATTTTTTTTATTGTCGGATTATCATACAGAATGACACAGTTTTGACTGGCATGACTGTCATCATCATGGTGTGTGCATGAACCAGTGTGAAATACCTATAATTTACATTGCTTGTTCTGATCGCTTATAGGCTATTGGGCACTTTTTTGCATTTAAATTCTGACTGTTGACATTGAAAATGATGCATGTGTTTTTCAAGGGTATCTGTTAATTTCTTGATTGCCGTTTTGACAGTGTCTGCTTGCATATTTATTTGGTAGTTCTCTTTAATGTATTTGCCCCGATTTGATCCATGGGAAATTTATCTAGCATTATATTTATATTATTTTGTCTTCATTATTTCATTATAAGGAGTTAAAAATGGCTCTTATCAACCTTGATTTACATTCTATCACATTATTTTGACAGTTAAAGTTTTGGGAGGTTTTTGGGCGGGTTTTTGTGAGCTTTTGGGCTGGAAATCGTCCATCCAATCTGGCAACACTGTGTGTAGTTTGCTTTAAAGTCGTGTAATGGATGTCTCTGGGCCAAAATCGCTGCGTGAATGTGAACGTTTGATACAAAAATGAAATATCAACAAAAACACTGACCACGTATACCCCTTCATGTTTACAAACACAACACCGGGAGGCACAGCCGTTTAGAGGTCGTTTCTGGTTAATGATGTCACAGAATTTACCGGTAATTTGAAACCTATGTGTGAATGGTGCTTTTCCGGAAAAAAGACGGAACGTTGTTACCTGTGTGAACAGCACATTTTTGAATTTACTGGTAAAGTCGTTGGTATTTACTGGTATTACTGTGTGAAAGGGCCTGTTGTCTCTGGTTCAGAAGTGGCTTGGTAGCCCTTTTCCTGAAGACGTCTGAGCGTGGTGACTCTTGATGCACTGACTCCAGCTTCAGTTCACTCCTTGTGAAGCTCTCCCAAGTGTTTGAATCAGCTTTGCTTGACTGTATTCTCAAGCTTGCGGTCATCCCTGTTGCTTGTGCACATTTTCCTACCCAATTTCTTCCTTCCAGTCAACTTTGCATTTAATATGCTTTGATAGAGCACTCTGTGAACAGCCACACCTTTCAGTAATGACCCTCTGTGACTTACCCTATTTGTGGAGGGTGTCAATGTTCATCTTCTGGATCATTGCCAAGTCAGCAGTCTTCCCCATTATTGTGGTTTCAAAGAACAAGAGATACCCGGAATTTATACTGTAGGGATGGTCATTTATTGAAACTAAAATGTAAATATTCTAATTTTTTGAGATACTGGATTTTTGACTTTCATGAGCTGTAAGCTCTAATCATCCAAATTAAAACAAAAAAACTTTAAAAATATTTTACTTTACATGTAATGAATCTAGAATATATGAAAATTTCACTTTTTGAAATAAATTGTCAATTTACTTTTTCACGATATTCAATATTTTTTTTTAGATGCACCTGTATCATCAGGAGCCACAGGTATTAATTTTGTGTTGCCTGCATTTGCTTTTTGACTCTTAAAGTGCCAATAGCTGCTAATTGAATTTTATGAATCACCAAGAACCACATTTTAAAATAAAAGTCTTTACTGTTCTACAGCAGACAGAAAGTCACCTACATCTTGGATGGCCTGAGAGTGAGCAAATTAACAGCAAAATGTAATTTTTGGGTGAACTATCCCTTTAATGCTTATCCTCACATTGACTGTGCACTTTTTATGTCTAAGAAAGCAGAATCCCAAAATAAACAAAAGAACACATTCCGAATGTTGCACAAGTCCAGTGAAACGCCACAGCCCTCACAGAAGGGTTCAATGCCACTGACTCTAATGTGAAATTTCAGAGGCCCTCGGGTCGTATAATTCATCAAAATGTTCCAGAGAGGCGAATGGAGACCTTTAGAGAGAACGTTACCTGTGGCGCTCTCGCCAGCGCTGGCACTGCCGCTGTACTTCTTACTGAACTCAGACTCGTCCTCATCTCGAATGGTGTTGGCTCCTGACTGAATTCCTGAGTCTAAGGCGTAAAACATCTGCTGCCACTCCTCCACCTTCACAGCCCCCTCTGCCTCACTCACTGCGGGAGATGAGCATGAATATTAGTAAATACTTGACAAAGGCTTAGAGCTTCATTTCAAATAGAGTCAGCAGATGTGTTTTCATAGAAAATAATTTGCTAATTAAAACTATATATATATATATATAAACGCGTCTGCTAAATTACTAATATATATATATATATATATATATATATGTATTTATACATATATGAAAAAAATATGAAATATATTAAATTCTATATTATTAATATCAACATTGAGTGTATATATATTGTGTGTATGTATAATATATTGCTTACAAGTCAGAAATACTGGTGTTATACATAATACATATTATAAATATATTATACATAATATTAATATACATTATATTGTTAATATAGTTATAATATATATTATGTATAACACCACTAATTCTGACTTTTTTCAGCAATATATTATTCAATTAACCCTTTAACTGTCACCCCCATTTTTGAACATAGACGTGAAAGTGCACTATCCAAACTTAAATTATTATAATTCATGAACAAATACATTTTGTAATATGATTTTGAAGTACCATTTCCTGGTTAATCAATGTCTGATTTTAAAATGGGTTTCACAGGATGAATTATGAGGGTTTAAGCTTTCAATTGATATATAATTTATGATGATTTCTAAAACGTGATAGGGAATAAGGCAACGAAAAAATACTTTTTGTGATAAAGGTCAGATGTAGATTTTTGAGGTGCACTCTTGTCATAAATTAATCTATTACTTTTCCTGCATAATTTGTAACAAAAACAGTGGTGAAATATGTATTTAGGTGTTTTAGACCTTTCCAACGATATATAGTTTGTTGTGGTTAGATTAGGATTTATTTGTTATATAGTGAAGTGAACTTAGGCATCCCTCTGAGGGAACGGGTGACAGTTAAGAGGTTAAAGATTACATTACATTAACTGGTAAAATATAGAGAATAAATTATATACAATGCTTGTAATTTTTATATAATTATGAAATATATGATCAATATACTGTATAATTATAATATAAATACTTGACATTTTTTATAGAATGATCAAATATATTATCAAAATATTATATAATTAAAGGCTACATGAACTGTTAAAATAATAATAGTAATAACAATAATAACATTATTATTGTTATTATTCACTCACTTATTATTTGTTTAATCAAATTGTTTTAATTTAACTTAATGTGTGTATATACACACACACATTAAATTAAATTACAACATTAAACAAACTACAAAACATTGATGTTTATATTATATTATTAAGTAAATACTTAAATTATTTACTATTTTTGAGTCACTACTAAGCAAATTAGTGGCACTGACCTTGTGAAATCAATGTTTTTACATGCAGCTCATGTGTTGCTCTTATTAAAATAAAGGATGAAAGAATCAAATACTGTGACATTGAGATTTATGCTAATTTTATTCACTTAATTTTTTATGCTGTTAATATCATTTATTAATTTGTATTAATATGAATTCACATTAAATTGCAAAACAGAGCATTTTTACAGGTGGTCTCAGACGTTTGGATTTTATTGTATCTACATGCCACTTTACATCTGCATAGTATATCAGGTATAACCAAAAAAGTCAGTTCAAGAAAATATATTAATATGAATAGAAAATTTGAAAACATGAAACTTAGCAATTCTTAAAAGATTAAACTTACTTTGCAGTGACATCACCACTGTCCAGCCTTAATTCAACCTGTGATAAAACACAGAGAAAAGTCTTAGACTGCATAGAGAACAGGAGGGATGCAGTATGAATGCAGTGATCTGCAATGTGAAGTGACAGCATGCACCAGTTTAGAGCGAAAAGCACCACTGGGACTTAAAAATAGTGAGCAGGCAATGCTATTTATAAAACTACTGCATAGAACAATCGCACAAATCATAGTAGCTTCCCCAAAGTGGAATTTCAATGCTTCATTTGTAGTTCACAGTCTGAGCAGAGCAGGTCGATGGAACCTACAGTTTACAGTTTATATTCTCAAGGACTGAGAGTCTCAAGAGTCTTTTCAATGCAGGTTTATGTTTTTAATGTCTGCATCGTTCATGACTATAAATATCACAGACTACAGGCAGAGGTATGACTGGAGGTGAGGGCCGATCAAGAGGCATGATGGATAAAGACAACACCTTCATCTGACCTCGCATCAGGAGCAAAAACACCTCGGAGCCGTGAACTTAACACTCAACCTTCATTTCAGAAAGAAAAATCGATATGGAAAAATCACGTATGACACGTTCACAAGAATGTCACCAGCCTTGCAAACAAACAGTGAGGAGAAGTTCTGTATTCATGCATTTACAATATTATATTTCTTAACAAATCTGAACCTTAACTATTAAAACAGGGTTTGAGCCCCCCATTTAAAGCTGGAATCCATCTCCAAGAATGTGCTGTTGAATTAAATAAAATGAATATTTAATTTATTTATGAAAATAAAATACAGTATTTTAATTATTATTTGTCTTTAAGATTTATTTAAAGGATACCATTTTTTACATTCATATAATAACATGATAATAGTGATTATTAATAAATTATGAATTGTATTTATTTAAATAAATATATATTTTTAAAATAATATTTATTAAAGCATACACTTTACATTAATAACACTGAAAATAACTAACAATTAAAAAAAGTATTCAATTTATTCAAATAAAATGTATTATTTAATTATAATATTTACTATTAAAGCATATCATTTGCATATTAAAATAAATGTATTATTTGATAATGATATTAAATATCACAGCATATAGCTTTTGCATTAATAACACTGAATATAACTCATCATATAATTTTAAAATATATAACAATTCTTAATAAACGTATTTTATTTGCTAAATAAAAATATTTCAATAATATGATGTAGTAAAATTAAAATATTACATTTACTATTTAATTGTAATATTTATCAAAACATATCGTTTTACATGAATAACACCGAAAACAACCGTGATAAGTGATTAAAAATATATAATAATTATTAATAAATTAATTTTATTAAAATAAAAATATTAAAATAAAATGTATTGTTTAATTATAATATTTACTATTAAATCATACAGCTTCTACATTAATAACACTAAAATTAACAGCGACAATATAATAAAAAAATTATAACAATTAGAAATGCACAAAATTACCTATCATTCATAGCAGTTTTCTTTAAATCCCCACATAGAATACCACTAAAAATAATGCATTATAGAAGGCATTATATACTTTTTCCAGTAGTTACAGTTCATTGACTTTTATGATGACTTCTTGGTCTTTATGAAACAATGTGATAGAAAGAACATTTCGATTTCCGACTGTCAATATCTTCATATCCTAATGCACAAAAATAACTCAAAGTAAAATCAGACACTTTCTCTCTCTCTTGTATTAGTGATGCAGAAAAGAAGACAAGGAGCTGAATTTTAATAAGAATATAAAAACACTTGCAAGAGCGTATCATCAAAAAGTGAAACAAGAAAAAACACAATTTCTTTCATAAAAGCAGTGACTAATCCATTTTACCTCTTTGAACTACCTCCTTACGGTTCCACATCTTACAAGATCTTATTTTTCCTTTTTTTGTTTCCTTCTATTTCGATTTAAATGGAATCCAGCTTAAAAAGGAGCCTCTGTTTAGTATTCTCTCCTATATCTCGCTCCTGCCCTTTTCTTGTCTTCAGCTTCTCTTTATAAAACATTCAAGTATGAATACAGTTTGCTGCTGTCCCTCAGTTCCATACGGCATATGGGGATTTGCTAACTGCTGTTATGACACCATGTGCCCTGCATGTTCCACACTAATTAATCACATCAACATACAGCTAGACATCAACACACACATCGAGTCCGCCTGGTCAACTGTAGTCAGATACAACACTCCAGCAGAAGAAAAGAGGAAGATGTCCTAAAATAATGAGCTGTGCACGACACTGGAAAAATATTTAGCCTAGTAGGCATTAAATACCCATTAATTATGCATGCACTGATTAATTAAAAAAGGTTTTCTGGGTTGACAAGGCTTAAGACGACGTGTGTATTGTGTCTTCCTTATTCCACTGAATTTTACATCAAATTACCATGCTTAATAGGCACCGTTCATCCAAAAATTAAAAGGTTGATGTGAAGGTTGTACATCATTGATGGCAACTTGTGCCAATTAGATACGAAAGTTACTGTACAATGACTTCAATTTCCTAACAAAAAAAGTTTCAGACGACTTTAAAGGAAAAGTTCACCCAAAAATGAAAATGAACTCATCCTCAGGCCATCCAAGATGTAGATGAGTTTGTTTCTTCATCAGAACAGATTTGGAGAAATGTAGCATCACATCACTTGCTCAACAATGGATCCTCTGCAGTGAATGGGTGCCATCAGAATGAGAGTCCAAACAGCTGATAAAAAAAAAAATCGCAATTATTCACAAGTAACCCAAGTAAAAAGCTGTGTGTTTGTAAGAAATAAATCCATCAATAAGGCATTATAACTTCTAGGTTCTGGGCACAATGAGTCTATAATGCATAATAACCCTACCTCTAGTGAAAATATATGCATATTTCTCCCCTGATTCAGATGAGACAACTAGTGTATTTACATATAGGTGACTCATTTAATGTTAAAAACAGTAATGATGGATTTGTTTCTTACAAACACATGGCTTTTTGCTTCACAAGACATTCACTGAAGGACTGGAGTGGTGTGGATTACTTGAGGATTACTGTAAAGGTTTATCAGCTGTTTGGACTCTAATTCTGACGGCACCCATTCACTGCAGAGGATCCATTGGTGAGCAAGTGATGTAATGCTAAATTACTCCAAATCTTTTCAGATGAAGAAACAAACTCATCTACATCTTGGATGGTCTAAGGGTGAGTACATCTTCAGCAAGTTTTCATTTTGGGGTGAAATACTCCTATGTAATAAAGCTGCATGAACATTCTCTTTTAGTGCTCCACAAAACAAAAAGAAAAAAGAAAGTCACACTGTTTGGATCAACATGAGGGTGAGTAAATGACAGAATTGACAGAAACTATTCTTATAATATTGTGTTGATGAATGCGACTAGCACATGTGATCAGGATGGCACCACCGAAGAAGAAAATTACACTTGAGTGCTTTCATCTCAAAAATGAGCCCCAACTATGGTTTAAAATTCAGGGATATGAGCAAAAATGCTCTCCGACTCTTCAAAACCATACTAATCAGAACATACTGACATTTCATTTCTAAAGGCTCTCGGCCAGGCTGAAACTTTTAATTTAGAGTTGAGTGACGCATATTTTGTGAATATGCATATAGAGTGACTTTATAGGCATGTCTTTGTCAAGAGTAAATTCACAGCATATCTAATGAAAATCATTCAGAAGTGCTGCTGTACAGTAATTTATTAGTGACAGCTGAGTAATTTACACGAGTGCTGATTTCGTTAAAAATGACATGGACTGGACAAATTCCTGACATCAAATCTTGAAGAAAACTAACCAGTTTAAAGGAAGTGTGTAATCTCTTTGGAAATGGGAAGAAAAAATATTAAAAATGTAATAAAAATGATTTCAAACAGGTTTCTCAAAACAGACAGACAAACAGACAGTCCCCCAAACTCAAGCTATTGATAGTCAGCATGCTCAAAACAAAAAAACAAAAACAAAACTAATCTAAAGATTATTATTACACATGATGAATTACTCAAGAAAATGATTTTTCCTTATATAAATACAACTTTGCATATTTTACAATATGATAATTGTGAAAAATGCTAAGCTTTAAAATGCTAAGCCTTGCAGTTTTTGCTATCAAAATACAAACTAAGGTTTAATGTTTGAAAACAAAGAATATTGGTATTAAAATTTTAGTTTCTTTTTCGGTAAAATAAAATAATAATAATAATAATGATTATTATTAAATACTATTTTTATTGATTTAATTTTTATAATTTGAAATAACACTAATAATAACAATAATATTTTAATAATATTAATATTTAAATAATAAATCTTTAAATTTTAAAAACTAAACTAATAAAGAAATAAATTGCTGTTGCAATAATAGTATATTAATACTGTAAAATGAAAAGAATCATTATTATTACTGTTGTTGTTGATAATAAAAATTGTAATATATATTTCTTTACTAATTTAATTTATTATTTAAAATAATAATAATAATCTCTACAATTACAATAGGGTTTCAGCACTACATGCTTGAACCCCAAATAATAATAATAATAATAATAATACGTTATTATTATTATTATATAGTCACATTGAATGTGGGGAAAACAGGTTTTCCTTCTTTTTGTATTTGGCAGATCACATGCCTGATTACTAAATATAAATGGATTGTCTCTACATATTTAGTATTTTTAACAAAATTAAATAAATATTTTAAAAAGGAACAAATGTAGAGCGATTGTGAGACAATGTTTTCTCTGGATGTGAGGGACAAACTGCAGCGGAAAGGTCTAAAATAAAGAGCTGTGAGGAAAAGGCAGGAAGTCTCTATTTTTTTGAGCATTGTCCAGAAGAAGGCCAAGGTCTGTCCGAGTCAATGTAATAGATCTCTTTCTCCACGACTCACTTCCTGCAGAAGACAACATCTCTGATGATGATTAATGCTTCCAGAAGATGTCAGTCTGTTTTGTTCATGTGACACTACCTGTTTACACTGTCACCATTGTTCTGGTGTTACAATTGCTACCTGTGATCCGGACACACACACACACACACACACACACACACACACACACACACACACACACACACACACACACACACACACACACACACACACACACACACAGAGCAGATGAACCTAAGGGTCTTTGCTGTATTTAGGACACTTGACACTGAACACTGCAGCACCAGCAGACCTGTCAGCTGCTGTCTGACTTCCGGCGACACGCTGCTGTACTTTGTGTTGTCTATGCGAGTGTCAAGGCGGATTTGTATTTGAGAGTCCGCCAGCGAGAGTATGTCATGTGAATGTGCGTGTGTGAGGATTTAAGCATAAGATAAAATTCATTACATGTAGCAGCAAATGCATGTTCTAATGATGCGCAAAACTACACATTTTCAAAATCAACTAATCATTCGGTTGACTGAACGACTGGACTACTCCTAAGAATAAAGAAAAATATAAATAATCTAACTGGCTTGTCAGCTGATAGATGACTAGTTGACCAGACGTTGACATCTGGGACTGCTTAAACATCAAATGAATCAGTGTTGTTATTGTTAACTAAAAATTAAAATGATTATTTTCGGCAATTTAAATGAAGCTGAATTAAAATAAAATATAAATACTATAATGAAAAAAACAAACAAATTTCATAAACTTGAAAAGTACTGAAATTACTAAAAGTGAAACAAAAATACACTGAGGCTTAATAAAAATATATAACTAATAAAAATGACAAAAGCACATAAAATTACTAAAACTAAAACTCCAACTAGTCAGTCGCAGTTAAAAATGTATTACAATAGAAAACAGTTATTTTAAATTGTAGTAATATTTCACAATATTAACACTTTTACTGCTTTTCTGATAAATAAATATTGTCTCAATGATGTTATATGGTGTTAGTATGTCATATTGTTACTTGCAATATTCATAAGCAGTGCTGACAGTATCTGGTTTGTGGTAGTTTATTTTATTCTATTTTATTTATGATTTATTTGTTTTTAAATATTTAATCAAAAAGAAAATAGCCAAAAATAAATAAATAAATGTTGCCTTGGTAACAACTGAAATAAAAAACTTGAGTACTAAAATTTAAAAAAAAAAATAAATACAAAAGCTTATAACAAAATAACTAAAACTAACATTAAAATAAAAACTGAAAATATAAAAATAAAGCTAATTTAAAATATGAATAAATACTCTAATAGTATATAATTAACAAGACACTGGGCTGTATAGAAGAAATTTCAACCTTGTAAACAAGCCAAACGTCACCATTAAAATCAGCAGAAATGGTGCTCACAACCCACGTGTGTCAATGCATGAATGAGCAAAAAAATGTGTGATGGGCTTGATATTATCCATCATGAATTGATTGGATCATGAAAAGAGGTTTGTGAAAAATAACATGCATTCATGATGTCATTAAACATTTTGATAAACGACTGCAAAGACCAACACTGTTTACTTTGGTATATCTTGAATCATTCACAACAAGATGTATTAAGAAAGCAAATAAGGTCAATTTTGTTTTCATGCTGATTGCAAAGACAGAGGCTAAACAAATTGACCTTTCAATTAGTGCATAGCAAGTTGCTTTAGAAGAAAAGCCCATGTTAAATGGCAATTAAATGCAAGTTTGTGTTCAAAAGCCTCTCAGTTTGACAGAGCCGTGCTGATAGAAACATCTGTACACGTTCACATATTTTCAGCTTCTCAGCAGGGCTGAGAAAATCAAATTCACCACAGGAGCTTGGCAGGAGGATCTGCAGGAGCCTGCGAGGTTTTGCCAGACTCCTGGAGCGCAGCTGATGATACCGTGAGTCACCTCACGCCAGGACTCGAATTACAAAGTCACCTGCACTTAGACAGGAA
Organism: Schizothorax lantsangensis; assembly: GCA_027422415.1. Lineage (NCBI taxonomy): Eukaryota > Metazoa > Chordata > Actinopteri > Cypriniformes > Cyprinidae > Schizothorax > Schizothorax lantsangensis. The sequence continues at coordinate 7,163,751 of CM049844.1, forward strand.
GTCGAGAGAAACGCCAACCACGACTGACTGTTACGACAAAAGATGCAGTGACGGATACACGGTTACGTGTAAATTTATTCCAAGAGCTGAGTTGCCTGGCGATGTGATCGAACATCTGTTGGGATAAAAACTCTGTGTAAATGCAGTGAGGTTTCGGTTTAACGTTACAGTAGAAAACATTCTGATAGAGTTACAGGACACCTAAGAAAACATCCACACACTAATGCAGTTATACCAGCCATTAGAAAGCATTACATAATCGTGATAAAGATGATTTGCTCATATTAGATTCTAAACTAATTTAAAGGGGACATATGATAGAAAAACTCTTATCTTTGCTCTTTTGGGCTAAAATAGCTCAATATGAAGACATATTCTAGTATGTGCAGCGGAACACAGGCTTCCCAGTTCATACAGAAGATTTACTGAAATAAATCTACATTATCAGGTCATTCAACAACAGTCATGGGGCTTTAATATCAAACTATGGGCCAAATTTACTAAACAGGGCAAATTAGCTTGAGAGCGCAATTCTGAAACAGCACGGCCGTGAAAATTTCTGCCGGTGATATACTGACAACGTGCAAAAAAAAAAAAAAAAAATACACAGATGCAACATCTCATTTACATATCGGCCAACACAATATAGGTTACCAAGCACAGTGCAAATTAGCATAGTCACAAATAAGCAGAGCCGATCTATCTATCTATCTATCTATCTATCTATCTATCCATCTATCTATCTATAGACGAGCGCAAGCGTTAATAAATCATGTTGCGTGATTCATTTTAATACTCTCCTCCCATAAATTTTGAGTCTGACAGGGAAACTCCTATAAATGCATATTCAATAAGGTCAGGTGCAAAAATCACTTTTCAGCGCTAATTCTTCACTGCGCATCTTTAGTAAACTCTGACAGTACTATTTTAACGGCAAAAGACGGCTTGCGCTGGTGCAAGCTATTAGTAAATCTGGCCCTATATTTACTATACTGAAGTACATTTACACAATGAAACAAAATTGGCGTAGAAATATTTTTTACTCAGAAACTGATAATTAAAAAGAAACTGCAAGTAACACATTGAACTAAAGGTGAAATTTTCAGGTAGGAAGACTGAAATGAGATTTTCTTGTAAAGGTATTACAATATTTGTTGTTCTGTTTACAACTTTAAAGAATTACAGTGCATACTATAGTATGTATGCACAGTAAGAAAACCTGGATGTCTTACTAAACTCATTAAAATAAAGATTCTTTGTTGGCATCGATGGTTCCATGAAGAAGCTTTAACATCCATAGAACCTCTCCATTACACAAAAGGTTCTTTAGATTATTAAAATGCTCTTCACACTAACAAAAAATGGCTAATTTAAAAACTGTTCACTGAAAGGTTTTTGAGGGAACCAAAAATGGTTCTTCTATGGCATCACTAGGGAAACCTCCTTTTGGAAACTTAATATTTAAGAGTACATATGCCAAAATGTGTAGAATAAATGTGTGAATTTCTGTATCCCACAATGCAATGTGCTCAACCTGCCCTTCCATTTCTAATGGTGAATGAACTGGAGGGAATATCAACTTCAACTCATTATATGATTTTAGACTCAAATGTATTGAATTACAAATGCAAAATAGTAATAAAAAGTATTTTATTGTTTTATTGTATTTATTTTCAACACTGAACTGGACACCACTCTGAAGAAAATATGCATACAAGATACAAGATATTTTTAAAAGTGTATGGAGTATACAGTAAGTTAAAAACTAGTATTCTATTCGCAACATAGCCATGTCACATGTAATAAGCTCATTAACATATTCCCACCTACATTTACAATACTGTTGCAATAGAGAATTGCAATAAGAAAAGATAGTTTCTCACAATTGCCACTTTATATCTCATATGCACAACTTTTTTTTTCACACATAACACTGAATTTATATATGTTTTGATCTTTGATCAAAAATACAGAAAATAGTAATATTGTGAAATATTGTTACAGTTTAAAATGAATGTTTTCTCTTTTAATATATTTTAAAATGACATTTATTTCTGTGATGCAAAGCTGAATTTTCAGCATCAGTCTTCAGTGTCACATGATCCTTCAGAAATCATTCTAATATGCTGACTTGCTGCTCAAGAAACATTTACGATTATTAATAATGTTGAAAACAGTTGTGCTGCTTCATTTTATTTTATTTTTAATTCTTTGATGGTTAGACAGTTCAAAGTACAACATTTATTTAAAAAATATTTTTTTGTCACATAATAAATGTCTTTACTGTCACTTTTTATCAATTTAATGCTTGAATAAAATATGCATTTCTTTCAAAATAGAGGAGATTAAAGCTCAAAACACCTATGAATATAGAAATTCCTTCATAGGGTCCTATTTTGACAGACTTTTCTTAGACTGATCAAGAATAAGAGCAAATTTGAATCCCACATGCGATTTTAGTGAATAAGACCCATTACAAGACCAATTACATGAAATTAAATGATACAAAAGTGCAGAATATAACCCCTATGGCTTCCAGCAGCGAGTGTTGCATAAAGATTATCACTCATGTTTCCACCACATGGATGTAACAGGAGGACCTTAAAACCTTAGTGAGCAGAGACTGACCCGCAGCGGGAGCATTACATTTCCAGCAGGGGGGAAATACAACATCACTGTAATTCAATAGCATGAAAGAGACACTAAAATAACGTCAAGGGATGTTCCTTGTTCTTAAATACAAGACATGCTGGATCATCTCAATGATTACCTACTGAATTTCACAGGAAGAACTCGAAGCCTTTGAATGGCATTAATCACAGTTCAGTGTTCTCTGTTAGAGTTCATTCTCTTTTCTTTCTGCTTCAATATCTAGTCATTTTCAATTCTCTCATGTTCAGGGTTTCTCTGATATTAACTGCAGAAATGTACTTTGCTGAACTAAAACATTAAAATGGGATATTGGGTTCTGGATATGAATCCAATTTAGTTGAGAAATATGCTTTGCAGGATGACATTTGATTTGCCATGGTCGAGGTACAAGAAATAGTTAAACACTAACTGGAACAGAATATATCATTTATGCACATTATAAACATTTTCTCAGACTAAAGAACCTACTGATCCGACTGTCTGTGAGTAAATGATCATCACTTCCACGTCACATATTATTTCTATACATTAATGGAGTAGTTCACCCAAGAATTTGCTGAAAATGTACTGTAAGATGTAGATGAGTTTGTTTCTTCATCCGAAAAGATTTGGAGAAATTTAGCCTTTATTTAGCACAGCACCAATGAATGGGTGCCGTCATAATGAGAGTCCAAACAGCTGATAAAAACATCACAATAATCCACACCAGTTCAGTCCTTCAGTTAACATCTTGGCAAGTGAAAAGATGCATGTTTGTAAGAAACAAATCCATCATTAAGACGTATAATTAACTCCAAACTGTTGCTTCCAGCTAAAAATATGACTCCTCTATCCATAATATTGCTTTCTCCAGTGAAAAGGTAATCTTGTCTGAATCAAGAGAAAACATATGCACGGATCGAGCACCGTTTACAAGTGAATATAGTCTAAAACAGTTATAAACAAATATGTTGGTGGATTTTGATGTGAGAAGACAACAGGGGATGGACTTTTTCACTAGACTAGAGGAAGTGTTATTATGCATTATATTAGGGGTGGCACGGTACACAGATGCCACGGTTCGGTACGTACCTCGGTTCGGGGGTCACGGTTCGATACGATTTCGGTACAACAGGAAAAAAAAAAGAAATCTACTATGCTCGATTTCTTTTCATTTATTTTGAACAGACAGTTGTGCAAATTACAATTACAATCTAGATGTGAAAATAGTAAATATTATTACATGTTATATATATAAAATCTGTTTTCATTGTGAGTGTACACAAATACAAGCAGACCTTTATACAGTAATTATTAATAAGACAATAAGTGTTTAAAGTTGATTCTGCTTGTATAAGGAAACAGTTGAAGTGATCGCGCCGGAGCGTACACACACACACACACACACACATCAGTTCCAGCATTGCTAAATTGACAGCACAGTTGGTACTTTATCAAAATAAAAAACCAAACATCAGCGCACCTGCCTCTGTTTCACCGTTGGAACGCGACTGAAGTACAAAGCCTATAATTTACATAATAAATAATAGTTTAGCATTCAGATACGTTACATTGCAAATATGGAAATATTCTGGAATATTTGGATTTGTGCTCCATTGTCATGTGAGAGACGCGTTCAGAATCAGCACATTGTTTTCAAGCGCAACTCATGGCATTTGCTGTTCTTCTGCTGGCGGTTCTCAAACAGCGTTGCATTACTGCGGGCGCCCACTTCTGGATTGGGGATGAATTGCCTGTATTCGTCATACAGCCTCATGCACCGAACCGAGAGGTCCGTACCGTGACGGTCCGGTACAAATACATGTACCGTGCCACCCCTACATTATGGACTGGTATTTTGGCCAGATGTGATGGTTTTAAATTAAAATGCCTTAATGATGGATTTGTTTCCTCCAAACACACAGCTTTTCACTTCAGAAGATGTAACTGACATACTGGATGTGGATTTTTGTGATGTTTTTATCAGCTGTTTGGACTCTCATTCTGACGGCACCCATTCACTGCAGAGGAATTTAATGCTAAATTTCTCCAAATCTGTTCTGATGAAGAAACAAACTCATCTACATCTTGGACGGCCTGAGGGTTTCATCAAATGTTGATTTATAGGTGAACATATTCCTTTAAACATACTATGTTTTATATTCCTTGAATAATCAAACAGGCTAATGCAAGAGATTCTGACATTACATAACGCAGCCTAACATTCAAATTTTAAAGGTTTATCTTGATGGCTTTTATGTCTCTTTGTTTTCGTTAAATGTTGTAAAAATGCTAAACATTGCTTGAGGGACTTCACATGCTATATCAGTTTTAATTAGTCAGTGCTCTTATGAGGTAACAAAGAACTTTCTGCTGGACTGATAGGATCTAAACCAATTAAAAACGGTGTGCCTGAGAGGCCAGTCCACTTCTGTAGATCTGAGATCATTAACAGCTTTAATTAGGACCGTTTCAGTGCTGTGACGTTCAGCGCTGTGATGTTGATCATCTCAGATCTTCAACAGAGACCACATTTACATTTACTTTATTTTAAATAGAGAGTAGAAGTCAAAATTAAACTTACAGCTATTTCTTCAGCTATAGGGATGTTTATACAGTATAACAGATTTCAAGGGTTTTTTTTAATATGAAAGGCACATTAAACCTGCTTTGGAAACTTTGCTTATCATGCTTTCATTATTATTACTTAAAATAAATCATCACAAAATCATAACAAAAAATTTAATTTCACATCTGTAAAATCTAACTTGTACAATAGTTGTGCCATCATTCCTATACTACGACAAACTATTGTCAGCAAAAATAAATAAATAATTTTAAGAAAGTTTTATAAAAGTTGTTATACTTTTTTGGCAAGAGAAGCTGTGACGTGATGTGAGAAAAAATTAAGATAAATATAATGCAAATATATTTATATAGTGCATTGTTTCTAACAAAGCTATAATTGTCAAATTATGCAACAAAAATATTGTTTATTTTTCTGTATTGTATAAAACAAAATGCTAGCTATAAAATTAGCCTCATCAAGACAAAAATGTTTAAAATGCTATTTAAAACAATGCTTCATTTAAGATGAGACAAAAATGACATTTGTTTCCCAAAATAAATTTTATAGTAATTTTACAGTAAATGCATATCATGGACATTATTATAATTGGATATACATGCATTTTACGAAAATTCAGTATTTTTTTTCTGGCCCAACAAATGTCATTTCTCATCTCATCTCAAATTAAATAAATCCAATCAGAGTGTGAAAAGAGTACTTCAGGAGAGTTTACTTTCTAAAGGTGTACAGGCACAAAAAAAAAAGAAAGAAAAACACCCTTCTATTTTCTCAGTAATTTTTCTTAAAAAGGATTTAAGATTGGCCTAAAATTGCTGAGTGTCAAATGATGTACAAATATTTCTTTAAAAGCATGTAAAGTAGCTTCCTCTAATTGGAGATGATTCCACGAAAGGCTCATTTGCATAATTCAGAAGAGCCTGGTTTATAAAAAGCTTAATATCTCTAACGGAAGCTGTAAACATATTGCGTGTTAATTAAAATGGATTTGAGGGTAGGGGTCTATCCGGGTCTACTTGCAACTCTGACAAATGCTAAATTTAAGCACTAGGGATATGAACACTAATTTCACTTCATTCTCATGTACACAGATACTTCGGTTATTGGTTATATAGTGGATTATATTGCAAAAAAAAAATAAAAAAATGTATGCAAAAAGTTTCAGGTATTAAAACAGTCATATAATTTTTATACTTTGAATGCCAATTCAGAAATTGCGTATTATATAAGATATGAATTAAGCTGATAATTATATAATTGTAAACTACCTATATTAAAAAAATCAGAAAAAAATAAAAACAAGTATTTTGCCTTGTTTTCTGCTAAATATACCTTAAAAATCATTAAAACCAAAAAGAAACAACTTGTTATGCTTGTTTTCAGAACAAATATATCACGAAATTGAATTTGGTCTTGTAGCTCTGGACATTTTAAGAATATAATATTTTGCGGTATGCTGTCAATCATGTTGACAGATCTTTGTGAAATCCATGCGGCTCTGGTGTCTTTATCAAGCATCTGAGTGTAACTCACATCATCAGGGGAACTAGAGCTCGCAGCTTCCTGTTCTGAAGGCAGAAGGTGGAGATATCTGGAAATCTAAGCATGGCAATAAAGTTCACAGGGAAGGAATCACGGGGTGTGACCCTCGAGCTCGGACTCAGATGCCATCTCAGAGTCTGGCCTCAATGAGATTTGTGCAAATAGCACAGGAAGTGAAGCTCTCCTGAGGACAGCTCAAGGTTAAAGAGCCAGCAGCTCAGAAGACAGGCTGTTTTAAGATCACTGATTTACTGTTGTAGTTTTTCTTAAGAGTTAGATTTTCATTTTTATATTTTTAGTTTTTACTTAGATTTTTATTTACAGTTTTAGTAATTTTGTTTTGTGGGTGTTTTTTAAATATGTCTTTATGTTTTTTTATTGTCTGTATTATGCATTTTTTAATATCACTGATATACTATGATAGTTTTGTTATTATATTTGTTTGTTTTCATTTTGATTTTAGTTTAAGTTTTAATCATTTTAATTTTTTATGTCTATATATAGTTTCTATTAATTGGTATGTTTTATTTATTGTTTTAATATCATTATAGTCTTTGTTAATATTTTTCATTTTTATATATTTTTTTGTAATTGTAATTTTGTTTTGTGTTTTTAATATGTCCAATTTTATTATTTTAATATCATTTATGTCCTTTTTTTTGTCTGACAACAGCCAGCGCTCCACACAGAGATCTGATCATCATCAGTCTGTCTGGAATAACATGAAGAAACAGAACACACTGAGACTAAATCCAGAAGAACTGTGGCAACGTCTCCAAGATGCTTCAAGAAATCTACCTGCAAAGCTATAGTTGTCAGGGTTCTGTTGTGTGTGTCATCTGTTCCTGCCTCTTGTGTCCATATTTGGTTTGTTTCCTGTCCTTGTTTCATGTCATTATGAGTGAAGTATGTTCCAGCTGTGTTTGTCTCGTTATCTGTACTTAACCTGTGTATATTAGTTCATGGCTGTTCAGTTTGATGTGGTCTGGTCTACTCGTTACGTCCCCGGTGTATCCTGTTGCCTTGCCGTGCCTTGCCTTGCCTTGCCTTGCCGTGCCTTGCCTCGCCTCGCCTCGCCTCACCCCGCCCCGCCCATAAAATATTATTATTTGAGTTTATGTCTGCGTGTTCCTGTTCCTCCCTCGTGTGTGCACCGTGACAGAAGACCAGACCTAACCGTAAGCGGCGCCCATTCACCCCGTTTTGTTTTCCGTTTTTTTCTAAAGTCTTTGTTTTGGTTCCTGTGTGTCTGTCCCGCGGCATGGAAGTCGCCGCTCGTAATCCCGCCATAGCCCACTGCAAGACGGCGTGGGAGTTCGGCGGGATCGCCGCGAGTGCCGCGAGTGCCGTGAGTCTGCTGGCCGCGATGCCCTCATGCCCGCCGATCGCAGGAGATATCCGCCGCCGGCGGTGGCTCTCCCAAGCCCGCGGCGGGTTGCCTAGTTCCCGAATTGACGCTCCCCAGGCGCGCCGTTCGCAGGAGATCATGCCCGCCGCTGACTCAATACCCGCCGGATCGCCGCTGACTCAAGCCCGCCGGATTGGCGCTGACTAATGCCCGCCGTCCGCCACTATCCCTAGCCCCGTGGATCCTGTCCACAACACGGCCAGGAGTGCCGTGTGTATGTCTGGTTGTGCCCACAGGAACATTTTAACTTACCTTGTCATGTCCACAGAGACTCGTCTGGGGCAGTTGGCTCCTCTTGTTATGGCCATGGAGGCCATTCTAGCCGCCTGCCCCCCTGTCGCCGAAGTGGAAGCGGTTGCTGAGGGACCCTGTGAGGGCCCCTGACTCCTCGTCATGCCCAGAGGAAGCCTCAGCTTCCAAGCCAGCCCAGGAGGGCTTCTGGTTCCTGTGGGCTGTCCTGTCCTGTCTGTCTAGCCCTGGAGGGCTTTCCTGTCGTGTTTTGTACTGTCTTGTCTGTTTATCCCTGGAGGGCTCCTGATACCCCCTCACTTCCCCAGGGAAATTTTTTGGGGGGTAGTAAGAGTTCCGGCTGTAGGGGCCAGGCCGAGGGGACCGAGGCCAAGGCCCTGAAGACCATCTGCCATGGCCTCCAGAGCTCCCAGCTCCGCCATGGCCTCCAGAGCTCCCAGCTCCGCCATGGCCTCCAGAGCTCCCAGCTCCACCATGGGCTCCTGAGCTCCCTGCACCGCCATGGCTTCCAGAGCTCCCAGCTCCACCATGGGCTCCTGAGCTCCCTGCACCGCCATGGCTTCCAGAGCTCCCAGCTCCGCCATGGTCCCTATCTGTCTGTTCCACTCTGGAGGTCCCCGTCCTGTGTTCCTGTCTGCGTTTGTCCTGAGGGGCCTCCAGAGCGCCCACCCCCCCTCCCAGATGGAACTGTTTAGGCTAGGGACGAGCCTTTCGGGAGGGGGGAGTTATGTCAGGGTTCTGTTGTGTGTGTCATCTGTTCCTGCCTCTTGTGTCCATATTTGGTTTGTTTCCTGTCCTTGTTTCATGTCATTATGAGTTAAGTATGTTCCAGCTGTGTTTGTCTCGTTATCTGTAATTAACCTGTGTATATTAGTTCATGCCTGTTCAGTTTGATGTCGTCTGGTCTACTCGTTACTTCCCCGGTATATCCTGTCTCTGAGTCCTGCCTTGTCCTGCCTTGTCCTGCCTTGTCTTGCCTTGCCTTGCCTTGATGTCCTCATTAAATATTATTATTTGAGTTTATGTCCTCGTCTGCGTGTTCCTGTTCCTCCCTCGTGTGTGCACCGTGACAATAGTACTGTTAAAAGTTTTAGGCACTTGTGTAAAAATGCTGTAAAATGAGGATGCTTTCAAAAATAATGTCATAAATAGATTTTCTTTATCAATGAACTTCTATTAACTAAATTAAAATGGTGTGACCATCCTTTGCGTTTAGAGCAGCTTTTGCACTCGGAGCACTTGATCATAATTTTTCACTACAGCAAAAGATAGAAATAACTGACTTGAAATCATTCTGGAGAAAATACTAGTGTTCTAATAATTTTGTCCACCACTGTGTGTGTGTGTGTGTGTGTGTATGTGTATATGTGTATATATATATATATATATATATATATATATATTAGTGCTGGGCAACGATTAAAATATTTCATCGCGATTAATTGCATGATTTTTCTGTGAATCGTGTGTGTTTCGGATGCAGGAGAATTAAATGATTCGCAGTGCTCCCGCACATAAAATATAAACATAAAATATATAAATTGTTATTCATCTATTGCACAAAAGCAACAAGAACAACTAATATAACATAAAAATGATTAACATGCGCAAGCATAGGCAGTTTCTATTTATAACACGTGTTTGCCGCGCTGAGCAATGTAGACAATCACAGACATATCTGTTGATTTCAGGAACGCAATGGCCAATCAAAGGTGTTTAAGTTAGAATTGCATGCTTACGAATCCTCTCATTATAACACACAAAGTGTAGACATTATGGAAGATTCATTGTGCATTTACTCATTGTGTTATTGTGTTATAAAGATATTATACTTTTTAGAGATAATAAAGGGAGCGCTGGTCGTATTCAGCCATGCCAAACCAAGCACGCAGCAGCCTATGCTTGCTTTTCTGTTAAAAATAACAGTGAACAGTGGTTTGTTAATGTTGATGCTTAGCCTATATAATTTTATCGGGAGCGTTCATGTGAGCGCTGCTGCAGTCTTAGGCCCACCCCAAATGCTCTCATTGGTTGAGACGCGTGATGACGCCCATCCCAAGCCAGTACTGATCAACATCTAGAGCTGTCGCGAATCGTCGATTTTAGTCGACTAGTCGATTTTGAAAAATCGTCGACTTTATTTTGCTCGCGTCGACTAACCGCAAAATACCGGAAGAGCCGCATTTCACGACGAGAATCCATAAAACACATTATTAGACTATTTTCCAAGGCTGCATGATATTAAACCCATTTAAAAATCTTAATTGAGCATAATTGTGAATTCACAAAAGCTATGATTTAATTAAATAATTATATGCGATGCAGTTCTAACACAGTATATGCGCTTTAATTATTTACATGCGTGTAGGTTAAGTACGTGCGTCACACAGCGGCTCCGTTCACAGTAGTTCTGCAGAAACTTATCATTTACATGTGGAGCATCTCATACTTCATCTCTGCATGTTGTTGTGAGTTTGGGTTTATTATAACGTTCATCTGGGAACGCAACGTGCGCCATTTCATCAGATGTGTAAGGTAAATCATTTATAAACCTGTGCAAACACAGGAGAATACATCGCGATTTCAAAATAAAAGCTCAAACCCTCACTCTGAGTTTACACGTTTTGATGTCCACATATTCATTTAATTACAGTGGCTATAGCATTTCTGTCCTAAAGAAATGGCCAAATATTAAAGATTAAGTGGACATTTGAATTAAATGGTGCTTGGTCAATATTAAACAAGGATTAGATCGCGCAGTAATGTTTAAAAATAATCATCAGGCGCCCCCTGCAGGCCTTTGTTGTTATGCGTTATCTACATTAGCTCTATTGTTTATAATACATTATGCATTTTAACAGTTTTGTTAAAAAAAAACATATGATTTCTTTATGATACTTTATTTGAACTAATTATTATTGCATCATTGCTATTATATATGTATTTTAAGTCATTTTAAAAGCTATTGTTCACTTACATCTATTTTTATTACCACAAAAACATTATTATAATTATAGGGCCCTATGAAATCCGTTTTATTTCCAAATTAATTTTTTTCCATTTTCATTTTTCTATACTCTGTTTTAATGGTTAAATTAAATTGTATTAATCAAAAAGCCTGTCTAATTAATTGAGTTTTACAGTTTTATCTTTACCAAATTCTGTTTTCTGGATTCCATTTTAATGGTTCCATTCATTTTTTTTTCTTTTTCAGAAATACTGCACATTTACATTTTTCTCCTAAATAAATTCTGGTAAATAATATTTCTGGTAAATACTCCTTTATTTAAAATACTGATTATTATTAGACTAGAACACGTGGATAATATGTTGTCATTCTTAGACTATAATACTGAACTGATTTCAGTGATTTGGACTGAGATGAGATGGACACTTGCTTCTTGCACTCTATGTTGCACTTTACTTTTGATTTAAAAAAGGATTTCATAGAAATTTGGTTTGATAAAATATTCTTAAGTAAAATTGTTGTTGTTGTTTTTTTTTGTGGGAAATTAGTCATTTAGATTAATCGACTAATCAATAAATTAGTCGATAGATTAATCGAAATAAAAATAGTCGTTAGTGGCAGCCCTATCAACATCCCACCCCTCCTGTGACCCATGGTTTGTCTGTATGTGAATTCAGAGCCAGTGAGCATTGGACTTTCATAATAATAATAATAAAGTAATGCGTTAATGCGCGATAAAATAATTGTCAGCGTTAATTAATTAATTAATGCGTTAACATGAAAATAACGTGTTAACTTGCCCAGCCCCTAATTAAATAGATAGATAGATAGATATTATAGATATTCATCCTGTTGTCTGACAACAGAAACAGTCAAATATATCAATGAAAGCAGTTTTATTGAGAATTTAGCTGCATCAAAACACAGTATGGGGGCACAGAGAGGGAAACAAATGCAATAATAAATAATATAGGCTATGTACATTTTGCATGTTCAGAAGAAGTGAGCTGCCCTTTCTTGCAAAAATGTAAACAGGTTTGTGTAAGTAAACTGCTCAGTGCAAAGAAAGAGAAGTAATGGAACCTGGCATTTATTTTTTCATATGTCTAATAGACATGAACAAGTTCTTTGAAAAACATCTATGACCTCTGAAACATGTCTACTCTTCATGCTCTATGTTAAATATGGTTTCACTAATAATAAACATACATTTGCATAAAGCATCCGTATTTGTCCATGCCCATGTTGATTAGAGTAATAAAAACCTGAAAAGTATTAATTTAAGGTACATTTAGAACAAATAAAAATGTGCGATTAATTGCTATTAATCGAGAGTTAACTCATGGCAATCATGCGATTAATCGTGATTAAATATTTTAATCGATTGACAGCCCTAATAACTACACAACCTTTAAGCAAGATAAAATTAGTTGGTAAGGAAAACTGCATTAGTTATGAGGATGTTTTCATAGAATGCATCTTAAATTAAGTTTATTTTTCTCATCCCAGTGGCAACATTTTTTCTTCTTCATAAACCTCACTCAGTTTGGTTCAGATGCTTAAAACAAGAGAAACACAATGTGCCAAAGGGTTATGAAAAATAACTATTTAAAAATCACAAAAATCACAAGTTTTAATGTACTATTCAATTTTACTTCTCAATTTATCTTGTTTTAAGGCTGTTTAGATCTTGTTCTTGGAAAACATGACAAAAACACATGGACAAAAAATGATTTTCCATTCTACTTCCTCTCCAAAAGAAGTTTGTAACAGTCTTTAATGAGGATCTAAAAGTCTCTTTCTTCACTTTCACCACAAAACAGGTTTCATCTCTTCTGGGCTGCTTAAGCGAAACTGTGAAAAATTATTCCGAATGCTATTTAAAGACTATTAAATACACAATAGAGCTGGAGGCTGGCGCGCAGACAGACGTGCATCTGCCGACAGCGTTGCCTTGCTTCTTCACTTCAAAGAAAAAAGATTTCCCAACCGCTGAAAAAGCCACAGGGATGATTTACCGTACTGAAGACTCCATGAAAAACCCTGTGCATCACATCCATACAAAGTCGAGCCCAAATCAGGGGGCGAGGGCATGTTTAATGGTGTTACCTGCAAATAGGTTGAAGCTATCGGCTTTCCCTTTGCTCCTGTAAACATAAAACAGTTTGGGTGCACCGGGATCACCTATTAAACCTTCAAAACACACACACACAAGTTCTCTCGTCAGAAGAGAAATGACAGGCCTTTCATCTCACATCCCCATAATCCGCTTTCATTAGCAGCACTGAGCGAAAGCAGAGGGCGGACACGCGGCTGAAGAAGATGCGTAGCTGCTGCTTGTGAAACACTGAACCGTGGATGTACAAAAAGCAACCCCTCCCTTCCCCATCATCGTCACACACACACACACACACACCAGGGACCCTCGGTGTCTGTATACAGCCAGAGACACACGCTAATTAAAGCAAACCTTGCGTGAGCCTGGTGAGATTTGCCGTTCTTCCTTATCGCCGCTCCCCCGGTCTGCCTCCGACGACGTGTTAAAGAAACAAACAAGCATTAGATGGGAATATAACCAGCAAACACAAGAGCAGGCCTGTCTTGAGGCAGCTTCGATGTACACGCGTAAAAGACTGCCATAAGTCCTTCGTAATCATGCGGCTCTAAGCTCTCGCTTGGTGCTTTTTCAACCCTGGCAAGGGTGAAATGATATGACACAGTCGAGCGCCAAGACTAGACGGTTGTTAAGGATGAACCCTACTGTGCCAATAAAAACAATTGAGGTCAGTTTTAAATTGCGCAAAGGTGAGTTTGTCTTCGCAGCCTGGTCACTTAGTTTCTGACTGAAGCTAATTATATTTTTAAAGGCTGTCAAAGCTTATATTAACATGTTAATTTAATATTCACTACCATTCAAAAGTTTGGAGTCAGTAAGATTTTGATGTTTCTGAGCATAGTCAGAGTCTCTTATGCTCAGCTCAGCTGCATTTATTTAAACAAATAATACAGAAAAAATTGCTAAATATTATTACAATTGAAAAGGACTATTTTCTATTTGAATGTATTATGAAATGTAATTTATTTTTGTGATGCAAGGCTGAATTTTCAGTATCATTACTCTAGTCTTCAGTGTCACGTGATCCTTCAGAAAACATTCTAATATGCTGATTTGCTGCTCAAGAAACATTTCTTATTATTATCAAAAGAAATGTTGTGCTGCTTAATATTTTTGTGGAAACAGTTCAGGATTCTTTGATCAATAGAAAAGTTCAAAATCATTTTTTTTTGAATAATTCTTTTTTTTTAACTTTTGTGATGTTATACAGTAAATGCTTTTACTTGCATTTTTGATCAACTTAATGGGTCCTTGCTAAATAAAATAACTAATTATTTTAAAATAATAATAATAATATTTTTTATTGACCCAAAACTTTTAAATGGTACATTTTAAAGGTTATATTTAACAGAAAACAGAATTTTTAAATATATGAAGAGTTAATTTGCAAATATGAAATATTGCAAAAAAAAAACGATATAAGCCACTAATAATAGCTGATTGCCGCGCATTATTCTCCACATATAGCGTGATCTGAACCCTAAACACATTTGGTCAAAAAAGCCAGTATTGTCCACTTTCAAGGCATCACAAGTTCACGTTTTACTGCAGAAGCCGAGAAGTGCCCTTGTTGTTTTTGAACAGAAGCCGATAAGTCCATTTTAGTGAATCAGGTCAGGTGACAAGGCTACTTTCACTTTGAAAAGACGTGCTGAGAGGAGTTTCGTCAAAGCTGACTAAAAGTGATCGAGGATGGATAATTTCGATGAACTTGTTGAACCTGTGATATCTTCTTCAGGCCGTAAAGGAAAATAAAAGCTGAAACGTTTTCATGGATCCTTGAGAAAGCAGCGCGTTACAATGGTGAGGGAAAAGCTCTGTGTATTGTGTGTAATAACATCCATAAATCTATGATCACAACAACAACAACGTTTGTCAGGCATCTACATTGTCATCTGAGGAGATTACAAAGATTTAATGAGTGTTCGTTTTTTAACTCTAAAACATGAAATGTGGAGTTATCTGCTTTTGCTATAATACAAACTTTTAATATGTAAAAAAAAAACATACTTTGTTTAGTTATTATTACTTAATCAAAACAACCCAACTGCAGTTTGATTGATATTACTTGGAATACGCAATAAAAAACGTGATTTCTGAAAAAAATAAATTCAGTTATCGGTTTTTGCAAATGAACTCTTCATATTTAGTTGCATGTTATATTATTATGGTTCGATTCTGCTTTCTAAAAAAAAACTGGTGGAAAACCTTGTCTTTCTCTTGGTCCTAGGCATTCTTTTTTTGTTTTATTTTGTGAAATGCACTATAACTGGAAATGTTAGTATTCAGGATTATGCATTACTCTAAAAGCAAGTAGAGAATAATATGTTGTCAACTTAAAATAATAAATGCCTTCCAGATACTTTTGTTTTGGTTTTAGTACAACTTCAAATATAAAAGTCAACTATTGGTTTGGAAACAGCATTTAGTCTTTTTAATTTCACACTGGGTTCTTTTCTAACACAGTATAAATATATATAGGCCTAATACTTAGGCATCCTTATCAAAAAGTTCAAAAACACTCACACTAGAGAAATTAAAATGTTCAAAACCACCTCTTTCACAATAAAAAAAATACATGCTGTTCATCTTGTTGCATAAGATGTTTTCTATTAACAGGATCATCCAGAGTGAACCGAATGTACAACTGAAACCAAATGACGAGCCTAACTCTACAAAATCTGAATAAGAGGACAACTGGTCTCGTATTGATTCCTGATCAATCTCGCCTCTAGCTTCTTTTAGCCCAGATAAGACCGGTTTGGCAAGCACACAGTATGCCATCATTGTGAATCTGTCGAAACCAGGTCTACGCTGAATGATCACACCGGGAGCTCTCAAATCATCAGCACTTCTCTTGCCATTTTCTACAGCGCGAGGCATTTGATTGGTTTGACAGGGCTATGAAAGCATGTTGCCTAGGTTTCCAGAGAGTGTTTCTGTCATTCTGCCTGTAACAGCTACATTTCAGAGGGAGCTTTGCAGACGGTGAAATTACCTGCACCTTTTACCTGTGAAGATGCCGGGATTGTTGACCAAACAAATGAATCTGTGATGCCAGAGTGGTTTTAATGAACATCAGTCACCAGTGAAAACAGATAATAATAATTATGGAAAATAATAGATATTAATATAGGCCTACGTATTGGGCCAGTCCACAAAGTTTCTCATGAAAACAACCTTTAAAAATAAAGGAGTCTCCTTGCTCTTAACCTATAAGGTAATTACCCTGCACCGCACGTCCTTCCAGTCTCTTGCCACGGAGATCAGCGAGGAAAATCGAGCCAGGTGAGCAGCCAACCGCGATCAAGTAAATTGAAGATGAGGCAAATTAATTCTCAATCAGCAGTGCCATAGTTATAGGGAAAACAGCTTAATGAGGATTTAAAAGGGATTCCTCCTGCTGCTCCGGAGACGTGGAAAAGGAAAACCTGGGCGTAGAGCCATAATAAAATTTCCAAGAAGGGTGGTAAACAACATCTGAGCAGGTTTTCCTTTGTTCATTTTTAAGGACTAATTGGGCAATCTGACAAAGTCTGGTGATTGAAGGGATTGTTTGCTCAAAAACAGGACTAACATTGAAAGACATGCAGAACAGCTAAAATCTCTCAGAGAGGAGGCTTCTTCCATCTGCACTGGTGTAGAAACAATTTTCACCTAGAAACTGATAGTACATTTCACTTCATATTAGAAAATTAGAAAATTGTTCACTTAAATAGAAAACGGCACTTAACATTGAATTAAACATGAAATTTGGAAGTAGAAATATGAAATACACAGTAAAAAATGTAAATGTTTTTTCTCATTAACTCATCAAGTTTTCAAATGAAAATTTATATGAATTAATACGAAAATTCTATGAAAAAAGTTCTATGAAATTCAACTTGATTTTTAAGTCAGTTTAATATGATTTAAGTTGGAAATTAGATGTTAGGAGTTTTTTACAGTGTAGCATCTTCAGGTAAAAACTCAGATAATCTTTTATTTACAACTTAAAACTCTTTTTTTTACTGTGTAATGGTCTAATTCATGCTAAAAAAGGAGTTGGTGTGTCATTCCCTATTTTCTACCACTTTTGCACACCAAAAAGAATACAAAAAACTGCTTAAAGTGTTATTTTTACCTAATTTTGGTATGCAGTTTACTATCAGAACTGCTTTATTTGAAGGTAAAGTGTGTCTCAGAAAAGCACAAACACTGTGGCTTTGTTGTGCTCACAACACTATGTTTGTTTGAGCAGCTCGACCAAGGAGGTCTGTAATACACTGAGAAAGCTAACCATTAGCACTCTCATTCATCTTAATGAAACGCCCCTAATAAGAAAAATGTCGTCATGCTTAACTCATTACACCAAACAAGGACATTTAACAGAAAACACTGCTTGATTCTACACTACCATCAATTTTTTTCTAAATTTTTCTAAATATTTCTATTTTAAATAAATTTCAATTAATCAAAGAATCCTGAAAAAAATGTATCACCGTTTCCGCAAGAAAATTAAGCAGTTTTCAACACTGATAATCATATAAAATGTTTCTTGAGCAGCATATCAGGATGATTTCTGAAGGATCATGTGACACTGAAGACTGGAGTAATGGTGCTGAAAATGAGGCTTTTCATCACAGAAATAAATTACATTTTAAAATATATAAAATAGAAACGAGTTATTTTAAATTATAATAATATTTCACAATTTTACTGTTTTTACTGTATTTTTGAACAAATAAATGCAGCCTATAGGCGATTACAGTTATATGAAGTTCACATGTACATCCTTTTCTAAATTTAAACCAGAATTCTGACTAGTGAATGTGATTCACAAAAAATGAATCTCGTCAAACTCATCACATCAGTCATGGAAATGTCATGGCTATATTCCCCATCAGTCACTCGTAGCTCCAGCATATGCAGCAGGAGCAGGCAGGTGCCAGCCGGGAGCAGCTGTAGATATCATGCAGGACAGGAGCAGATAGAGAAGAAACCACAGGCTGATAAAGTGAGCAGCGGATGTGCATATGACTGCTGTAGCATGAGGACACAGACGGAACAAACTTCAGTGACCTTGCTTGTATTGACCAGAAAATGAGCTTAGACTGTGTACTGTGAAGCAGATAATATTGGACAAGCCAGGCTACTGTAAACAGTGGAAAATATCCATCAGTATGTCTTGATCTCGCACTACGGCTCTGGCGACATGCTCTCTTTGCCTCTTTGAGGGATTTGTGCAATGCAATGCGCTTTGAAGAAATCACATATTTCACTACACAACACACACTGACCTGCAATTACCAGAAAACTGAGCTAATGCGCCACTCGGAGAAGAATATAAATGAATAAACAAATACTAATTAAAAAAGGAATGTCAAAAAAGCACACAAGGCCGAATGATTATAAGAAAGGAATGATTTATTTGTAATTAAATCCCAAGCAATGTCATCTCTCGCTGTTTTTACTGCACTGCAGTATACCAAGGTCTTGAAGTAATGAAGCTACTTGTGCTCTGAAATTCAGTGTATAAAATTAAAAAAATATATGGATTTAAGTTTATAAATCAATAGTTCTGCTTATATTTGCATGCTTATGTGGATAAAATATCAACTGCATTTCAATGTACCGATAAGAAGGGGATATAAAATTAGTGATGGGTCATCTAAAAGCTTGACTGGTTGATGTTGATACACCAGTGTTATTGTAGTATCATATTATTTAATATTATTTTGAATGTGATTAATCACGATGAATAAATTTTACTTTAATTTCCGTTATACTCAACTAAAATAACCCTATATATAAATGTGTGTGTATGAATGTATGTATGTATACACACACACACACACACACTCAGCCGTGCATCATACATTTTAAAATATATTCAAATAGAAAAAAATTCACAATATTACTGAATCAATGAATCACGTTTCACTGCTTTTTTCAGCATCTCACCTCATGAGCTAGTCTATTTTGAAAATGCCTTTTTGCACATTTCCTAAATTCAAGAGCACATTACTGCACTGACTTAAACCTATATATTAAGGCAGTGAAAACGAAGCAAACACTTCAAATGCACTGGGCATCAATTTCAGATTTAATTCTGCCCAGTCAGGTGAAGTGTAATCTCTCACTTAAATTCTGCACTTGAAGAGGTCGCTAACAGATACATATCGTCTTCCAGGTGCCAGTCTTCTTATCACCTTCAAAGGCTTTCTATAAAACACCACGGTCTTCTGCTGGAGCTACAAGGCCAAGGGCAATTTTACGGTATCTCTCGCCGAGGATCTCTGCTGATGTAGAGGTTACTTTTTCTCTCTCGCTGGCGCTATCTTCCCTCACTTCACTACATTAGCGTGCTACCGTGCTAATGCCGCAAGGACAATCTCCAAATTGAGCCCGGCAAAAACGTTTGACAGATAACACTTCAAAAAAAAGAAGTAGTCATCGTTAAGGGAGAGAGTTTAAAAATGAACCCTCTCAAACCGGCCGACACTAACTCAGCTAAAAATCAGCATTATGGTAACGCGCTGACGGAAAATGCAAATGCTGCCGCTAATGAAATTTGGCTGCGGGTTTCTTGGCAAGGTTTGGAATTAAAAAGATTTAGGATGGAGGGAGAAGAGGAGATAGAAATGTTCACATATAATGAAAGAAAATGACAAAGAGAGGAAGGTACAGAGGAAGCAGGCGAAGAGTTATTGAGCCGTGAACAACAGAGACGTACTCAAAAGAGAATGAGGCTATTTATTAAGAAACAGAAAAATGAAACCAGCGGATCCATCAGTTACCTAGGAGCTCAGTCGGAAAGTCTGTGCAGTTTGTGCTGTTTGCAATTGCATACTACATACTACATCTGCAGTATGTAAACTATATACCTCAAATCACAATATGCAGCAGCATAATACTCTATCCCACAATGCAACGCTCTTAACTTGTCCTTCCCATCACCATTGTGACAAATGAAAGTAATATCTCTTTAACAGCTTTTTCTTGACTCAGTATTTGAGCAGGCTGCCAAATATGAAGACATTTTTATACAAAATATTATCAAAATGCAAAACAACCCTTTTCAACTCCAAAGCTGAAAAAAAAATTGTAACAAGAAAATGCCATTTCAGTCTTTATGCTTCAAAATTTTTACATTTCGTTCAATGTGCTACATGCTGTTTCTTTGTTATTATTTATGAAATTTACTACACTCTAAAAAACCCTGGGTTAAATACAACCCAGTGCTGGGTAAATATTGGACAGAACGCATGCTGGGTTGTTTTCAACCAACAGTTGGGTTAAATGTTTAACCCAGCATTCTGGGCAGTAACCCAACCGCTGGATCTAAACAACCTAATCGCTGCACTGATAAAAATGATTTTTGGGTGAAGTAAATACTACATAAAAACAAATGTAATTTCTACATTAAATAATTTAGTTCAGGCAAGAATTTAAAAAAATTAAGTAAATTCTAAATTAGTACTCAATTTAAGCTTGTAGAAATTAAAGTTTGAACTTATAAGTATATTTTACTTGGAATTGTTTGTTATGTTTACAAGGATTCTTTAAGTAAATATCAAAGTTATGATACCGTTTTTCCCATCATGCACTGGGGCATGAATAATTAAAAAGGTTACACTTTTCACTGTTTTTGAGTTGTATTTACACTGTTTTATGGTAGCTTTTAAGGTTAGGTTTAGTAACTTACTATTTTGTGACATATGGAGTTCATTTTCTACTCAAAATGACCCATTCATACTCAAACAATAACCACTGATGGTTACCATCATGGTGTATGGTGTACCAAGTATTGATGTCTCTGAGTTCATTAGGGTAATAATTCTATTGAGTGGACATATTATCTTAGAAAGGATAACAAGCTGTCTACTTGTTTATTTATATGTGTGAAAGTGAACCACATGCTTTAATAGCATGGTTATATTTAGTGCTATGTTGTGTGAGTAAAGTTTATAAACCGTGACTAAGTGAAATGTACTTGAAAATTGCCGATTTAACTTAAAATAATTACGTATTCATCAAACTCTAACTGGCAATGTTAAATTTACTTATTTTCTTTGGTAATTTTAAATAAAATAACTAGGATTATTTTGCAGTAAAATATATAAACAAACAGTCAATACAATTTACTGGGAAATTCCAAGTAAACTTTAATTGAGATTTTCTAATTAAAGCTACAGTTCCTTGTGTTTAGTTTTTACTTGGGAATTCTATTGAAATTACTCACATTTTCTAAGTGAAAAAAGTTTCCTAACTTTTTTCAAGTAAATCCTACTCCAAATTTTTTTCAGTGTGGGTTCATCCATATTTTACCCAGCGCTGGGTTGTATTTAACCCAGCATTTTTCAGAGTGTAGCAAATTGCTTCTATATGATTTTTTTTTCAGTGTATTCCACTTTAATAAGCAGCCAGCTATTATTCAATTCTGATCACAGTCTTTCATTAAGTATTTCCATTATCCAGAAAGAAAACAGGTGACAAAGAGTTATTAAAGTGACAGAAAACCCCCAAAATATTTCAAAATCATGTTTCTTCCAGGGTTTGTTCCTAAATGAGCAGCTCTAAGTAACATGACAGATTTCATTCAAAGCAATATTTACTCATTGCTCATCTGAGACAACACCGGCTGGGGAGAGGATGGTGTCATTATCACCATAAAATGCCTCTGTTAACCTATTAAAAGGAACGTTACGGGTTCACCAGCAGTTAAGCTACATTGACAGCATCTGTGACGAGAAAAATGATTGTGACTTGTCTCTCAATTGTTTAGAAAAAGCAACAATCGCAGTCATTGTAAGGCACTTACAACAAAGGTGAAGAGGCAGTCAATAAACACTAAAACACCCACCCTTACTATACTTAAGTGTGAAGTAACTGTAATGTTTTCAGACACACATCGCATGTTCTCTGCAATTAAATAAAAATGCAATTATTTGAAATGAACAGTGCTTTTTACAGTAGGACTTATCTGTATATGTAATTACTTCCAATTTCCTTGTCCTTTTTTCAAAGTTGTAAATAAAAAAGCTTATTGGAGTGCAGTTTACAAAAACAAAAAACTATTTCAGTCTTTCTGCTTCAAAATTTCAATGTGTTACTTGCCATTTCTTTCATTCTGCTTGAAAATGTTTCAAAGTAAATCTGATTACTTTTTTTAGCGTATATGAATGCGCTTAGAGGGATAGTTCACCCAAAAATGATTCGCAATTTATGCACCATTCGCTTGTTCCAAACCTGTTTAAGTTTCCTATACAGTTATATCCTAAACAGTTGACAGTAGCAATTGACTTCTATAGTATTTTTTTCCATACCATGGAAGTCAATGGCAACACTCTAAAAAATGCTTGGGTTATTTGGCAACCCAGCACTGGGTAAATATTGGACAGAACACATGCTGGATTATTTTGACCCAGCTGGTTGGGTTAAACGTTTTTACCCACCATGCTGGGTTGTTTAATTTAAGTCATCTATTGTTTAAAAATGATTATATTGCTGGCTTAAAATGGTCTGGAAATTAAAAATCACACAGAATTACTATAGGCAACAGCAATAATCAAAAGATGAACATTTATTATTAAGCAAGAACACTCATGGAGAAAATACAAGACAAATTGAATTTATTTGGGTGAATACAGCATAGTTTACAATATTACATACTAATTGAGCATAATTTATTGTTATTATAATAGTAAGTACATGCAACATGTGTAACAAGGACTGAGAAGTTTAGGGTTCATATAAACAAAACTTTCAGAATCCAGAATTTGGATTCAATTGGATTTCTGCAAATTAGTAAACAAACCTACGGAAGCATGAAACTAAAATCTCTTTCTTTGGTAATCAACATCATATTCAATACAGTTTAACTTATATTGAATGTCCTTAACCATGTCTTTAAATTCTGAAGCTTGTTGTTAACATAAAAAAGGTCAATGGTACAATTATCATTATGCGTTCCCCATGATGAGGACAATTAAGCTGCTATTTTTTGGCATCACTTTAATCACCGGATGGATGATGTATTTTATTTGCTTAAATGAAAGTTAGTAAGGACACAACAAACCATGCTGGACAATAACATTCATTATCTGTCCTTCTGCAGAGCATGCTGCTCTCATCTGTTGGCATACGGTGCCAGCCATATTGTCTGACTGTGTTGGTCTTGCCAGCTTCACAGACACAGAGGCAGCGGCTGCCATACCGAAAAAGGCACTTCAAATTGGCTCTTTGATGCACTGAGACAGAAAAGTAGAGGAAGGGGGAGTGCATGCAACGACGCTGGAGTGAGTTTGGAATGGAGAGACGCTAAAAGAAAAAAAAACGGCATAGGAGAGGAAGAGAGTTTCCACTAGGGATGTGCAAAAACTACACATTTTCAAAATGGACTAGTCGAAAGTGGAACTGTTTTTAAACTGACATGCCATCTGCACATGTATATAAACCAGCGTCTGAAAAATAGCACAGAATGCACAACCATTTAAGTGTAACACATATATACATTCACCCCTAGTTTCCACAAGATAATACATTAGAATGCAATGAGGAAGAAATACATAAATGCATGTTTAGATTTAAAAAAGAAGATAAGAGACGGTGACAGGAACCGACAGAGATGATAATTTGAACAGACAGCAATTTGGGTATCTTCCTCAAAGACACGAATCTGAACACAGTAACTACTACCACATTTCTATGCAGATCACTCTCCTAGAAACATGCAAATGTACATGCAAAAACACACTGAGTGCACGTTCAATGATTCTCAAGTATTTTGCATATGGAATTATTCCATACGCCAATGCACTGGCCATTAAGAGATTATAGCAAACAGACGCCCTCTGGTTAAAGCTAATCATCGCCGAACACACTGACACTCTGGGGGTTTTTATATTTTACTCAAGGCATATCAGAGAAGACTTTTAAACATGAAAACCTCAAATGATGAGTCTCAGAGCACTAACTCACATTCATTGGAATTTATTTAATTATAGTCGGTTTTGTGCATTGAATAATAGTTTGTGCAGTGATCTAGGATTTAATTAGAGAACTAATTAAATAAAAATGGATTTCATTTTGCATATTTCAGAGTGATACAATGAATACATTTAGATTTTACTTGATTATGAGAAATAAAGTTGCAACTGAGATGTTAAGCCAAAGTGTAAGAAATGAAGCTAAAACTACAGAATCACAATAAATAAATAAAAAACACAAAAATTGCAATTATTATTTTTACCTAATTGATTAAAATAAATAATATGGCAAATTTGTGAGAAATAGTTTCAATTGTGCAATATTAAAAAACACAATTTCAAGAAATAGTTGCAATTTATGATTGCAAATCTTTTCTTCCTAAGAAATAAAGCTTGATTTTTTTGCCTGATTAATTATAAGAAATAAAGTTGCAACTGTGAGATATTAAGTCAAATTGTAAGAAACAAAGATAGAATTGTGTTACACTTTATTTTAAGGTGTCCTTGTTACAGTGTAATTATACATTTAAGTACTGAGCAATACTAATTAACAACATGTACTAACTATATGGTTAGGGTTAGGATTAGGGTTTACTTGCATGTAATTATGCATAATGTATTGGTATTATAATAGTAAGTACATGTAATGTGTAACAAGGACACCTTAAAATAAAGTGTTACCTACAATTGTGAGATATAAAACAAAAAAAAATGCAGTTTGAATAAATAGTTGTGATTTTCACACAAAAATGTGATTATTATTTTTACCTAATTAATTACAAGAAATAAAGTTGCAACTAGGGCTGAACGATTAATTGCATTTGCGATAATATCGCGAAAAAACGCGATTTGTCAACCGCAGAGGCTGCGATTACACTGTCACGTGACACGCAAGAGTAAACAGGTGTGTTCGACTTGAAGATCGATCGTATGATATCAAAGTACGGTGAGATAAAGCATAAGGAGACGTCCGCTCTCTTATAGCTCTCGCAGTACTTTGATGACACACACAACGATCGGTCCAGCAGCGGTGCTTCAAGTCAAACACATCTAAGCAGTCTTCAGAGGAAGCATCAAGTTGGCACTCTATGTTGCCAAGTCCTCGGTTTGCCGCGGGTTGTTTTCGTGTCCGCGGGTCTTTCATAACATGCAGAATTGACGCGCTACATGTAAACGATATCCTTTGTTGTATTTTCCTGTCAAAATAACGGAGTTCCTTTGGAATTCTTCAGCTTTTAAGAACTGCCGGGTTCTCTGTTAGTGGGCGGATCTAATGCGCAAACGGCAATCTCATTGGCTGGCGTTCACCTATTATCATCCCTGTTTTGATTTCAGCAAATCAATTCGAGCAAACGCAGACAACCTGATTAATATTCATGAACCCAGCAGCTCAATAATCCTTAGTGCGTTTTATATTATTAGTAGTAGAATTCGTGGTAGTTTTGTTATCTTATCAGTATTATTTGTAGATTTTTTTTTCCTTTTTTTATAGAAACACTAAATGACAAACAATATCTTAAGCACCACCACCAGTCCTAAGTTCAGTCAACATGAATATGCATTCATACATGGTTATTCTAATTACTAAAGTTCTATCATCATACAATGCTAAAATGTAATGCTAAATTATCATAATATTATATTATAATGTTTGACTGACTGATGCTAAGTGAGATATTAAAAAGAAAACTGTGCCATTTTACAAACATAAGCTATATGGTTTATAGCTCGGTCCCCTCGGCCCGGCCCCTACAGCCGGAACTCTTACTACCCCCCCAAAAAAAATTCCCTGGGGAAGTGAGGGGGTATCAGGAGCCCTCCGGGGCTAAACAGACAAGACAGTACAAAACAAGACAGGAACGCCCTCCAGGGCCAGACAGCCCACAGGAACCAGAAGCCCTCCTGGGCTGGCTTGGAGGCTGAGGCTTCATCTGGGCATGACCAGGAGTCAGAGGCCCACACAGGGTCCCTCAGCGACCGCCTCCATTTCAGCCTGCCCCAGATGAGTCTCCATGGACAAGACATGACAAGGTTCTTTAAAATGTTCCTGTGGGCACAACAAAACAGACACACGGCACTCCTGGCCGTGACATGTGGACTCTCCACGGGGCTAGGGTTAGCGGCGGCCAGCAGGCATGAGTCAGCGCCGATCCGGTGGGCTTGAGTCAGCGGCAATCCGGCGGGCATGAGTCAGCGGCGATCCGGCGGGCTCGAGTCAGTGGCGATCCGGCGGGCATTGAGTCAGAGGCGGGCAGGTGGCGTGATCTCCCGCGAACTGGGGGAGCGGCAACCCGGGAACTAGGCAACCCGCCGGCGGTGGCTCTCCCAAGCCCGCCGGCGGGTTGCCTAGTTCCCGGGTTGCCGGATATCTCCCGCGATCGGCGGGCATGAGGGCTCGCGGCCAGTGGACTCGCGGCACTCGTGGCGATCCCGCCGAACTCCCACGCCGACTTGCAGTGGGCTATGGCAGGAATAACAAGCGGCGACTTCCATGCCGCGGGACAGACAAACAGGAACCAAATAAAAGACTTTCAAAAACGGAAAACATAACAGGGTGAATGTGCGCCGCTTACGGTTTAGGTCTGGTCTTCTGTCACGGTGCACACACGAGGGAGGAACAGGAACACGCAGACAAGGACATAAACTCAAATAATAGTCTTTAATGAGACATCAAGGTAGGACAAGGCAGGACTCAGAGACAGGATACACTGGGGAAGTAACGAGTAGACCAGACCAAATCAAACTCAAAAGACAGGACTAATATACACAGGGTAATTAACACATAACGAGACAAACACAGCTGGAACATACTTAACTCATAATGACATGAAACAAGGACAGGAAACAAACCAAATATGGACACAAGAGGCGGGAACACATGACACACACGACAGAGGACTGACACTATATATATACGTATATATATAAATTAGTATATCAGATAATTAATATTAGTCTGGTGAGTAAACTAAAAAAAAATGACAAGCCAATGGAGATTATATTGCCAAGGTGTCCATAGAGGGTTGATAATATTTACAATAATCAATTGAATTTGATAGGTGTCTCTCACATTGTCCCACAGAAACATTAAAATAGTGTAGATTAGTGTGCAATGTTTTATAATAACAATGTATTCTATTTAGTGTCCATTTCATTCATTTAACATTTAATATTGGAGTCATCCAAGTTATTTGGCATATAAAAAAAATAATAAAAAAAAAGTAATAATAGTTACTAGTAACTAGTTACTATTTGTGAGAAGTAACTAGTAATATAACTAATTACTTTTTTAAAGTAACGTGCCCAACACTGCATACTATACAATGATTTATTACTTGTCTTTGTTGAATAATACAGAATATAAAGAGCTTTAAAAAATTATCGCATATTAAATCGCAATCGCAATATTGGTAAAAAAAAATCGCAATTAGATTATTTTCCAAAATCGTTCAGCCCTAGTTCCAACTGTAAGTCAAATTGTGAGAACTTATTACAATTGTGAGATACAAACACACACACACACACACAATGCACTTTCAAGAAATAGTTGCAATTTGTGATTCTATTAGTTACAACTGAGAAATTAAGTCAAAATGTAAGAAACAAAGTTACGTTAGTGAGATATAAAACAATGATATTTCAAGTGAGTTGCAATTTCACAAAAAATGTGATTTAAAAAAAAATAAGTTACAGTTGTGAGATATAAAACAAAAACAATCACAATTTCAAGAAATAAATTAGCATTTTTTTTTTATGTGTGATTATTATTTTTGCCTAAAAGTTACGAGAAGGTAGTCAAACTTGTGTTGTCAAATTGTGAGAAACAGTTACAAGGGAAGGGAAGTGGTGTGTGGCCAAGTATGGTGACCCATACTGGAGCAGTGGGCAGCCATATTGTGGCGCCCGGGGAGCAGTTGGGGGATCGGTGCCTTGCTCAAGGGTCTCACCTCAGTCGTGGTATTGAAGGTGGAGAGAGCACTTGTTATTCACTCCCCCCCACCGACAATCCCTGCCGGACCTGGGAATCGAACCTGCAACCTTTGGGTTACAAGTCCAACTCTCTAACCATTAGGCCACGGCTGCCCCGTATTGTGAGATATAAAATTGTGAGATATAAAAATTATATTTGCAATTTGAAGAAATAGTTAACTATGTCAAATTATGAGAAATAGCTACAATTATGAGAAATAAATACAAAATAAATGCAAAACACAATTTCAAGAAATAGTTACAATTTGCATTTGAGATGATTATTTTTTCTAATTACAAGAACTAAAGTTGCAACTGTGAGATATTAAGTCGATTTCTAAGAAAGTTACAATTGCGAGATTTATGAATATGTTTATTGTTGGATCACAATTGTCATAACTGTCAATCACACAAACACACAAGCCTATATTTCCTGCCAATACGTACAGTAGCTGCTGTGAATCTCTGGTTCCTGTTCCTGAGTGATTTATTCAGTACTTCTGTTCTCTCATATGCACTGCTATCTACCTCTCTCTCCTTCTTTCTCTCTGCCTTGCCTAGCAATCTCGATAATCGTCACCTTCTTACTCCTTTTTCCATCCATTGTGGTTATCTTTCTCCATTTTTTCCTATCCATTGCTTCTCTGGGGCGGCCTTTCCGTTCCTGACGATCGAGATGGTAAAAGAAATGGGGCCGAATTATTGCATGAGATAACAGGAAGCGTGCATGTACGCTTGTGTAAGTGTGTGTGTCGGTCTGCGTACGTGTGTAAGCCATGAAACCACACCGTTCACACATGAAATCAGCTGGGGTCTCACTACAAGAATATATGACGAGGTCAGAATGTAATTCATTCGCACATAATGACATGTTTTGCCACACCATCAAACATAAAACTGGGTCAGCCATCAAGGAGGACACGAACCAAAGCTGAACAGATTTTTACATTATGTAAATGGCGCTGTCTGGTTGAGACCACCAGCGTAGTATAAATAGCTTGGTTTCTGTGGCACTTACAAAATGCAACTCATAAATATGGTCAGATGATCATCAGCCATACGGTCCATGTCTGTGCTCCTCTCTCTCTTTCTGTCACAAATACTTTATCCTTTATCCTCTGTGTTCTCTAGATCTGTCTGTCCGCTTTGCTCAAATCCCCTCACAAACATATTCTGAACAACAGACGCTCTGTTTTCAAGCACAACAGTAATGCATTCTGAGCAAAGAAACAGGTAAGACATTAAACTGATAAAAATAGAGAGTTTTCGAAGTAGGAACACAAGACTGGGGAAAGCAAACAGCAAAAACAGCAATGAGAATATAGTTGGATGAACGCATGATGAGTTACAGTCTGCTGAAGAATCATATGAACATTCTTATGAATGGAATATTAGCAGGTTTCCATTGGTTGGAAAAATAATTGTCTCCGCTCAAAACTCACGCCATTGGTTGACTGGGCTAGTCGGGATGCTTAAAAAATAAAGCAGTGTTTACACTTTTCTATATAGCCAATATATTTTTAATGTTTTGTATATATTAATATCTGTAAATATATTTTGCATTTCTTAAATTCTAAAAATAAAACGTAAAAAAAAAAAAAAAAATTATAAAAAGTTTTTACATGTATATATGTGTGTGTGTGTGTGTTCTATCTAATTTATATTTTGAATACTTTCAATATTCATAAATGTATTTTTATTTATTAAATCATACAATAAAATGTGTGTATGTATATAAACATATATTTACTTTTAATTATGATTTTTTATCTGTAGTGTATATTATATATTATTAAATTGTGTGTGTAAATAAAGTTGATAAAATAAGAGGCAAACTGGCAAAGCACTCACATTGTTTTAAAAAAATTGTAAATTCATGTTTACACTTAATGTTGACATTTTCCAGGTTAAACATTACTAACAAAAAATAAAATGTTTTATTTTCTATTTTTACATTAACAATTTAATTAATGTACTATTTCATAAAATCAAGTATATTTCACTTTAAATCTATATTTATTTTGTGAACTGATGTTTAGCTGTTTTTTTTTTAATAATAGTCAACTTTTAATAGTCATCTCAGCTCAGTAAACACTGCATGTCATGATGGTTAAAGACACAGAGATGAACCTTAAATCTAACCAGGCCATGCAGTTGCTCACAAAAACATCCCTCAGTGATTGTGTTTTCAAGACATTTCAGGTTTGATTTTGACATAACATAAAGCATGATATCTATGTGGGTGAGTTGTTTACTTTCTTTTTAATTAGTCTTCCCATTAACACCATTATATATTCATTCAAATCCATTTGCATGCATAAAGAGGAGAGGCAGGATTTATTTATTTATATTAATTATATATACAGTATATATATATATATATATATATATATAAAAACATATATGCAATATGCTCTTGTATACTGCACACTACAAAACGGTCTGAGCAGTATGGTAGTATGTGAATATGAACAGACATGTCAGAAATGAGTGGATTCTATGGGCCAGACTGAAGCTCTGCTGGTGCTGGATGCCGGCCAGAAAACTAGAGCAAAAAATTCATCAGTATGTCAGTGTTTGGATGATGATGGACAGTAACAGCCAGTTGTCCATAATACAAACAAACCACAAATTATAGCAAATAAATAACAGCATTTACAGGCAACAAATGTACACTCAGTGTATTGTGCTAAATACTGAAAACATTTCCACCTGATAGCAAAGCACAGGAGGACAAGAAATGAAATGGAAAAGAAGGGAAAATGGTATCAGTAAATGTCATAGGCTAGACTCAAACTGGAGATGTTGTGTGATGAACACGTATAGAACTAGCTGTGAATGTGCAATGCTTATAACTGCTGTATACACTTGCACTCATGCAATAAATACAAGAGGTCAATGGAATAAGAAGAGGAGCTAAGGGCACTAAATAAAGAGGCAGCAATCTCTGAGCACTGACATTATGTCTAATGTAGCGTGCCAACCTTCTCTTTCCCTCCACTCCTATCACCTCAAACACAATACTACAACTCTCAATGACACTTTCACAGAGGAAGCATACATTTAAACGTGTAAACCAAATTATTCTATAGCAGAACGTTCACCATTGTGCACTGTCCTGTCCAGTTTTGTTCAAAATGAGCTATACTCATTTTCATAATAAATTTCCCTAATATCACAGCCAACTATCTGGTGTGTGTACATCAAAAAAATAAGATTACGTTTTTTTTTAATTTTCTATTTTATTTCAGTTAACATTTTTGTTATTTTATATAATATTAGTATGGTTGTAGTTTTAGTTAACTATAAGAATTCCATCATTTTGACAGGAATAAATAAGAAATTAAAACTCTCACTTTCTATTTCATGTGCATTTGATAGAAAGAAAGAGACATTTACTCACAAAGAAGAGGGTTGGAATAAGTCCCACTCTACATTACTTCCCACTGAATACTCTGTTTTTGATTATGCAACTGCAAAGTTGCGACGTTCACTACCATTTCTAGCTGTCTAGAACAACAGACAAGCGAAACAAAGGCTGTGCTTCTTTTAAAAGAGAAAACAGTGCATTCTTTGACAGAAAAAAGGACAGTTCAGAGGTTTATTTTCTGTCCGAGAATGATTCTAATTGCTATTATCTGCATCTGAGTCTTGGAAAGAAAATGAATGCTCACAGAACCAGAGCAGCAGGGCAGGTTTCCACTGACACCAGTGCCAAAGGGATGCCACGGCACAAGACTCTGTCAAGCTCCGGCTGTAAAGAGCAGCAGGTGTCTCAGTGGAGGGCTGAAGGGGCATCGCTATATTTCCATCACGCCAGATGTGAGCTATGACGGAGGGCATAAAGGTGAATTCAGAGGGCGAACAACGTGATAATATAGCTCAGTGTCTGCAGCTCTCTGTGCATGCATTCATTAGAGCACAACATAACCCTTTCATCATTAATAAGGATCAGTTCAACACGATTCGGAGAATGGATTTGTAGTGGTTTAAATGTCTATGATAAACCAACTAATTGCAGGTGCAGTCTACATTACTTTTCTTGTCGGATTAGAGAGATTTGCATGCATAGTCATAATGCAGAGGTAAAATACTATGTATATTACTATTAAAGGAATAAGAATTTATATCTTGGATGTAGATAAACATTCATATTTGGATAAATTTAGCATTACATCACTTGCTCACCAGTGGATCCTCTGCAGTGAATGGGTGCCGTCAGAATGAGAGTCCAAACAGCTGATAAAAACAACACAATAATCCACACGACTTCAGTCCATCAATTAACATCTTGTGAAGTGAAAAGCTGCATGCATGTAAGAAACAAATCCATCAGTAAGGTGTTTAACTTCAAACCATCACTTCTTGCCAAGATATAAGTCCATAATCCATAATAATGCTTCCTAAATCAATATTATGGACAGGGAACTCGTATTTTAGTCGGAAGCAATGGTGTGAAGTTAAAAATGTCTAAATTATATATATGTTTCTTATGAACAGACAGCTTTTCACTTCAGATCTTAATTGATGGACTGGAGTGGTGTGGATTATTGTGATGTTTTTGTCAGCTGTTTGGACTCTCATTCTGACGGCACCCATTCACTGCAGAGGATCCATTGGTGAGCAAGTGATGTGATGCTAAATTTCTCCAAATATGCTCTGATGAACAAACAAACTCATCTACATCTCGGACAGCCTGAGGGTGAGTACATTTTCAGCAAATTTTCTATTTAGGTGAACTATTCCTTTAAGAAACTGTTCATCAATCTCAATATGCAAAAATCCTTAACATCAGTCTGCAAGCAATGGATAGAGCAATAAAGTCGGCCTCATAAACAACTGCTGTGAGAAATCAATGATGGGTCGCCTACGTGGCCCATAGCACTGGAATCATTGGCATTATAGAGTGTCCTGTTGTTTTCTAGTTAATGCTGCATGAACATGATTGTATGCAAAGTTTGACTTTTTGTCTCCATTTTTGTTCCATCCCTAAATTAATTTGTCATCCGGGCTCATCGTTACATAACTATTTAATAAAACAGCACTGATTAAATTATAATTTTTGTAAATTTGCATTCACCCCTATAATTGTAAATCATTGTGTAATCAGAAATACAGCCCACTGCATCAATGTTTAAATTTAATCAGCATCTTGACTGGCTGTTTTGGATATTAACCAACTTGTGATTTGTAATTGTTGGTCGTTTCTTAATTTCTTGCATTCACTCCGTTGGAAACCTAGAAAAACAAAAGGGTTTTTTACACATTAAGCTGATACCATTTTATATGAAGAAGCCATCTAGTAAGTTGGCTCTAACCTCAAGCTTGGCCAGAAGTATCAATCGACCTGTCTGAATTTCTAAGGGCATCTATGGCAAATGTTCCCCCTAAGAAGAAAACCAAGCTTGGAAAGCAATACTGGCATCTGGGATGTCTATGCACTTGCAGCGAGTAGATACCATTAAGCTTTGTGTCAATAAAAATGCCATAAAATCCACCCATCAATTATGTGAACTTGACTCGAAACTGCGCTGTAAAGAAATTAATGTTGATAACGCTGATAATAAATAACTGCACATTACCAAAGCATGCATTGAAAGGTTATAGTCTTGATACAAACCAGACCTCTAAACCTTGTTCACACCATCAATGACTTGCAGCAACACAGTGACCTGAACTCAATGCAATCTAACAAGTAACAACATCTTAAAGGGGTCATTTGATGCGATTTTAAGTTCTCCTTTCTCTTTGGAGTGTTACAAGCTGTTCATGCATAGATAAGATCCCTGAAGTTGCAAAGACTAAAGTCTCAAAACCAAAGAGATATTCTTTATAAAAGTTAAGACTCGACCACGCCCTCCTAAAACGGCTCATTTAAACTCGCCCCCACATGTCTACATCATGGTGTGGGGAGATTTGCAAAACACCACCCAAATGTTTACGCAATGAAAGAAGGCGGAACTATTATTCTCACTGTAGTATTGTTGCTGCCACCGGCGCCATGACCTGGAGACGCTGTGTTTCGTTGTGAAAGCGAAAGTACTTTGTTTGGGCTTCGAAAAGAGGACACAACTAGAAATCAGTGGTTAAATTGTATTTACAACACTGTTCCAGAACAGTTCAACCCAAATATTAGAGTGTGATTATTAGGGTTGTGACGGTGAGGACATTTTCCCACCGGTTAATCGATGTGTGACAACACCGGTAATACCGGTATCACCGTGGTAGGGGGTCGTTTGAGGTTTTCCTCTTTTCCTCGCTTTCCTTTGTTTTAAATAGCTTGTAAATAGCTTTACTTTCAATTTCAAATTAGCGGCAATTCGGCATCAATTGCTTGATTTCAATTCAAGCAACAACAACAAAATAGCTACAACATAGAACATAGAACGTTTATTAACAAAACGAATAAAAATACACCATGCTATATGCCTAATATAAAATAACAAATAACTTACAAATTTTAAATAGGTATACAAAACTGAAAATCAGTAAAGACTGAGGAACACATAATTATAAAACGCAGAATGTTTATTAGCAAAACGACTAAGAAAGTTTGGAGGCACAGACTGCATACACCTTGATGTAAAATAATGGGAAAAATCACACAGTTTAAATAAAATAAAAATCAGCAAATACCGTGGATCCAAATAAATGAGAAACGAACATAAAAAAAAAATAAAAAAAAATAAAAAAATAAAAAAATCCAATATCAGGTCAACAGGCTTTTCAAATTCCAAAATATTTTTAAAACAGGCGCTTTTACATTTCGTTTTGAAACTCTTCTGCCATCGTCTTGTCTGTCTCACCTCACTCTTCTTGTCAGTCAGCTCGACTCACTCTCCTCACGTGATAAATTAAATCTGATCTGTGATGCGTGACTGTAGTTCGTTCGGTGCGCTCAGGGCCGCTGCTGGCCAAATGGGTGCCCTTAGCAGGATTTTATTGTTGTGCCCCCTCCCTCAAATATTATGGAAGTTTTAAAAACCACCTACCATAGGGGTCAAAATAGAACTTTAATAAAATATAAAAGTAAATAAATTGT
Source organism: Schizothorax lantsangensis (assembly GCA_027422415.1). NCBI lineage: Eukaryota > Metazoa > Chordata > Actinopteri > Cypriniformes > Cyprinidae > Schizothorax > Schizothorax lantsangensis. The sequence continues at coordinate 7,199,233 of CM049844.1, forward strand.
AATTAAATTGTATTATTTTATTATTTGTAGAAAATTAAGCAGTTTTACTACAAAAACCATGGTTAATTTTTGTAAGGGTTGTGATGTCCACATGTTTTTTGTTGAAGAAATTATAGAGGCTGTGTCATCTAGCAAAAATGTGGCCAAAAATAAAGATTAAGTGGATATTTGAATGAAATGTTTGGTCAATAGCCTATTAAACAAGGATTTGATCAGTCCTGTAAGTGTAACAGCAGCAATTACCAGGCCTTTGGCTCCCTTTACAGGCATTTATAACATGTAATGTTGAAAAAAAAAACAATTTGTAATGGTTTTGCTGGTTATAATGGGACTTGTATTGGTTTTAATGGAAACTGAAATGGACCCTGTTGGTCTCTACTGGTAATTGGTCACCTTCTATTGGTGGCTTGTTAAAACCAATAAATCCTAATGGAATATGTCCCAAAACACACTACAGACAACCATTTTTTTTAATGGTGTTAATGGTTCATGGTTTGTAATGGCATTTGTGATTTATTTGTGATAGTGTTAGAATTTTCTGTGATGGTTCTATTGTTTTTATTGTTTTTATATAATGCATTTTAAGTCATTTTAAAGGCTGTTGTTGGCTTAGGTCTGTTTTAATAACCACAAAAAATATATATGTATTATATTAATACTTCTTTGATTAGGCTATGAATCAGTGGCGGAGCCAGGATGTTTTTATAGGGGTGGCCAGGGAGGGGCCAGCAACCAGTCTGGGGTGGCACAGAAATATTCATTATTTCAATATAAAAATGTGATTGACTATATTGTATTGGACTGTTTGAGTGCCTAAAACACAACTGAATGCAATTAATTTCTACTAAATTGTAATTGAGATATTTGTGAATTAGATCAAGTAATGCTGAGTGAATATGACAACTTGTGTATTATTTCTCACCTCCAGGTATTTTAATAAAGAGGATCACTATAGATTTATTTCTCAGTCAGCTTGATTCTGGTTCTCAAAACCCCTAAAAGCTTGCTCTTCATCATTGCATGCTCATTGATGAGACATGCAGATAGTGATAAGAATTGCTTAATAAAAAAAAAAGAAAAGAAAAAAAAAGTCCGGAAGTCAACAGCACATAAATGCCAGTAAAATTAGTTATTTTATGCATTTAAATGGTTTCATTTTCGTTTGTACTTTACAAATTAAAAAATAAAAACAGCGCATATTTTCTAGAATAAGTGCACTGTGTTCATATTTACTTGTGCATACAAAAAACAAAAAAAACATCAGCTTGCGCCTTATATTGTGATCTCGAATTGCACAATATTTTAGTAGGCTACGTGCATTTGAGAGAGGTTCTTTAATGTGATGCTATACATACATGAATGCACGAATTGCCTTTTTGATAGTTTCATGACTTAACTGACGACAGAACTTTGTATGCTCATAATTTCTTGCGCACATTATTTATGATGAAGATATAGAGCGTGCACCTTATATTCGCGTAAAGTTGAAGAGTGCGCTCCGTGAGCACAATGACGGCTGACAGGACAGGAAAGTTTGTTTTGCTGATATATAGCCTAACAGTATCTCATCAGACCGCAGTTCACTGTTGTTCTACTGAAGCTCATTTGGTTCCTGTTCCTTTCCACGCTCGTTTGACCTGCGCATGGCGCTGAGGCGAAGCTGAAGTGCGCGTCTGAAAAGTCTCCCGTTTTATGTGGTCATAAAAAGATACGTCTTAATAAATGTATTTCTTGTCAAGAAAAAAAAGGGGACAAAAACGGCAGTCCGCCCCTGCTATGAATGTAGCCTACCTGAAAATGACGTGAGGGCTTTGTTTTCATCTTTTTTTTTTTTCTTTCTTTTCTTGGCGCCGGACTGCTGATGTCTTTTCACAGGCATAGTTATCCATCAATTATGATCATCTGCATTCAGCCGCAAACATGAGGTGTGAGCGGGCGCGGATGCGGGAATGGCGCATCAGGTTTTTTTTTTTTCTTTTGAGCAACTGGGATGGTGCCCCCCCCGGGAGTTGGTGCCCTACGCAAACTGTGTACTCTGCGTATAGGGAGCGGCGGTGTGCGCTGTATTGAGCTGCCACATTGAGCTCATTTTTAATTGTAGTGTCTGTTCTCTAACTGAACTAAATTATTTTTATTACTATAAAAAAAATCTAAATGATGGTGAGGGACGGTGCCGCGGTGGGCACGTGACGTAACCGGTGTTGCGGCTTAACGCCGGTATCACCGCCAACACCGTCTATCGCAGCAAGCCTAGTGATTATGCAACCTCCACATTTTACGGAGGACTGTTTCCTGAACCTTAAAGAGTAGCCTACAATGCTGGCTTGCACAAAGGCTGTTTCTATGGTGCAATTCCATAGAAGTGGGGCAATTCCAACTTTGCAAGGACAGTCTGACACTTCAGTAAGTACGTTTTCTTATTTAAAGAATTTGCCACTGACGATTCAAACGCGATCACATCGTTTCTCCGATCACAAATGCAGACATGGTAATGTTTACGCCGCGCGATGCAACGCGACGCGGAAAAAGACAGTATAAGTCATTATAATCAGTAATTATGTCCCCACTGGATGCAACAAATGCCTCATTTATAATGGGTTTTATTGTTTTTGTGTCGTCGTGCTGGGACATGGCATCACAATACGGTAAAGGGGCGTAACATTTCCGTGTCACGCTTGAGGAATTCGGCCAATCACAATGCACTGGATAGCTGGCCAATCAGAGCACGCCTCGCTTCTCAGAACGATGAGCTTTGTAAAAATCAGCACGTTTCAGAAATGCGGGGCATAGAGGAGCAACTATAATGTACAGTATGTGGAAAATAATGTGTTTTTTGAACCTTAAACCGCATAAACACATTGCATTACACCAAATACACAAAATAATGTTCTTTTTAGCAACGTCATATGACCCCTTTAAGAGTACTGATGCTCATTACAGTTACTAGGGCAACAAAGTGGCAAAAAGTTTGGAATTCATTGGCAGCATCCGCATATGTGGACTTCCCTACTATATAGCAGATGAAAAACGGTATGTGAAAGAGTTGTAGGCTTTGTCCGAATTCTAAGTATTCATGAAACAGTAGGCAAAATAGTAGCGGATGACCTTCGTAGAGATTACAAAGTGCGCATCCAATGGACACTTTACCATCCCATGAAACCACAGGAAAGATGTGAATGGCAAGAGTAGTCACATGACAATAACATGGCGAATGTAGTACATCCAAATTATTCAAGCTAGACACATTCTCACTAAACAGAAAACGTTTTTTAAACAGTCGCAAAGTACTTTCATAAAAACAGCCTATTTGGTTGGATACAGTGGCAGACAAAAAACTTGAATTCAGTTGGACATAATTTAAACAACATTAATTTCAACATACAACACAAACAGTATCTCGCTCACAACATCTACGTTCGCAATTAAGTCTTTGTTAGGTGTGGTAGCTCAAAATTACCCAGCCGGCACATGACCGACCTTCAACGTTGAAATATGGTTGAAATAAGGTTAGTTGTTGTTTTAACGTTGAAACAACGTTAATACAACGTTTATTGCTGAACGGTTGAAAACCAGCCGGCACATGACCAATCTTCAACGTTGAAATATGGTTGAAATAATGACAGTTGTTGTTTCAACATTGAAACAACGTTGAAAAAATGTTTAATGCTAAATGGTTGAAAAAGGTTACCAAAAACACTTGTAAATCAATGTTGATTTGTTTTTTACAAGAACTGTATGTTGAATCAACTTAATGTCTTCAACAGCATACAAAATAAATTTCTGCCTTTTAAATTATTATTACTAAATTATTTAAGATCATTATTATTATTTTATTAGCATTTTACAATATTTTGATCGTTAAACCTATTCTAAAATCTAAAGGTATATGTTAAAATATTATCATCATTAACAACAATAAAACTAAATACATTTCACTGCGTTTACCTTATTTCTTTGATCATGATTGGTTAATCTGGCTGTCATCCAGGAAACTGGCCAATGAAACTGTTCGCGCCTTTCTAAGTTTGAAAATATGACCGTTATTATCGTCTTTGTGAGTGAGGCTGATCTGCGAGGTCCTGCAAACATACGGACAAAATCAGGTAAGAAAATCGCTATTTTACCTTTCAAAAATAGTAAAGTATAATGTTACCAGAGTTTACAAATGGGTAAATGACATGTAACGTTAACCTGCAGAAGATAAATACCTGTGTGTGTGTGTGTGTGTGTGTTTTTGTATTGCTTTATCACAGTTGCTAATGTTGTTGTGTGTTGCTAGTAAGTTAATGTCTGTCTTAGAGATTTTTCACATTTTTCTGATGTGAATGCCATGCATTGTGTTATATTTTTAATCGTATAACGTTAATAGTCTCAAAGATAACATACTCTGTTCATGTTTTCTAAATATCATATAATCGCAAATTTAAACGAATTAAGATTGTTTAAAGCAGTGATTTTCAAAGTGTGGTATGAGTACCACTAGTGCTACTCAGGCTCCCTCTAGTGGTACGCAGAGGAATCACTAAATTAAATATAAATTAATGTTAATACATTTTAATTTAATCTTTATTTGAGTAAAGGTTGTTTTTGGTTTTTTTTACATTTAAGTATTGTACAGTTTTTATTTAACTTTTGGTACAACACATTTTAATTTAATCATTATTTCAGTTTTGTATTTACCTGTATGTAAGCACTGTGCAGTGTTAATGTTCAAACTGTATTTACAATGTTAAAACAACAATAAATATTCTTATTAGGAATAAAACTGCCTCGTTTTGAACTGTGCAGAGCTGTAGCTGAATAGTTGGGCCTACTACGCTACTGTATTTTAATGTTGGTCATTATGGTGGTACTTGGAGAGCCAAATATTTTCTGAGGTGGGACTTGATATAAAAAGTTGGAGAACCACTGTTTTAAAGGAATGGTATAAAACGAAAAACTGCTTTTTAAGAACTTTTCAGTGAACCATTTCTTCTTTCCCCTTGTAGATTCATCAAGGATCCAGCTGTTTATTGGCAGTTTGGTAAGGAATTGTTCATCTGCTACATTGCACTGTCACTTCTGGAAGAGATTCGTTGACCTTTTGTGAAAGGTTTTGATTTTACTTAGTTTAATATAAATTTACTTGATTTGATTTGACTTGTTTTACTAAATACACTGTATAGTTAGGTTTCTGATTAAAACAGTGTAACTGGGGGTTCTGAAAAAACTGCTTGTGAATAATTTAATATTGCAAACTTTCATCTGAATACATTAAATAGGTGTTTAATGAATAGTGTACTTTGTTTCCAACCCCACTGTTATTGAACTTAAAGTGAAAATATTGTATGTGATTTGTTTTGCATTCAGTTTTCAGTTAAAGATATTTCACAATATCAAAGTTGATCTTTTATGAGTATTTATTTTTGGTGTTTTTGTTATTTATACATAAAGGACAGTACAGAAAGTGCACAAGTGTGAGAGAGAGGAGGACACGGCATCAGAAAGGACCTAGAGCTGGGACTCTTTCAAGGATCACCCAAAGCACAACCAACGCTATATGCACAAGGCTATTGGTTCTAACATTTTATCCGAATTTGAAGAAACATTTCTACTTAAAATATTAAATGCATTTCATTCAAGGCAGCGTTTTTCCTGCGTAAAGAATTTCCTCTGGCTGTCGACAAAACTCAGACAGTCCTATCCTTTACCACCGACATGGTTTCTGTTGCAGGTTCCATTCTCAAACTGTTCTACACGTTCTCACTGCACAAATGTACAAATCTCTTGTAATGAGACACATTAGTAAAACATGTTTTCACAGAAACTATAGATTTCCACCAAAATAAAAGATCAACTGGTTTCAGTCAAAAGAAATACAAGGGTTTCTCTTGCAAGTGCAGCGCAAAATATGCATGTTATGGTACAAACACTGAGTCTTTAAATGTTGTATTTGGATTTTACAGGTTTTTAACAATACATCCAAGCACAAACACTGCAAGATAAAGTTTGGGATTATTTTCATCTGTTTTATACTGTATGTTTCCAAAATAAAACTACTGTTTTACCATTTTCAGCGTGTGGTAGTTTATTGAAGTTGATTGTAAAGCCATTGCTGCCAGTCATTTGATTTTTAAGCTTTATGTATGTGTACAGTTGTGTATTCATTCATGTTGAAAGTACGACGGTGAAACAATGTCGTGTTATCAACGTTGATTCAATTAGCAAAATCAACACATAATTCAACGTTAATCCAACGTCTACAGAACGACCTTAATTCACCAATGCTGAAGGTAAGACGGTGAAACAACGTCGCGATTTCAACGTTGATCCAATTTGCAAAATCGAAACATAATCCAACGTTGATTCAACCATGGTACCCGACGTTGATGAAATGCCGGCTGGGTATTGATAATTAATCGCAGTCATGAAAATACAGTATGTAGCCTATTTAAAACATTGTATGAGAGGCATTTGATTTAGTTTAATTATAATAAAAAAACAGAAATTAGCCTATTTTTATTAGCGATTTTCGTAAACGCGCAAAATCAGGAGGCGTATTGGATTTTCATCTTCGCTCCCACAGAAATCGACTTAATCGCTGCTTTTGGGTTACGTTAATAAAGTAACTAACTCAAATAGAATCAAACAGTAAAATATACACCAACCCAACTTGCAATTTTACAATTATTAGCTTATATTTCTTAAAATTATAAATATATTCGCCTATTAATCGTAGGAATCAAACTCGGATGTCAAGTCAGATTTGTTAATCAAAGCCCCTGAAGAGCACACATTTCAAACGCGATTACGATTTTACTCAATAATATTTCTACAGGCATCTAACAGAAGAGTTGACGATCATGCGCTCATGAAACCGGTTTCGCCAGACACGATTCATATTCGATAAACTTAGAATTTGGTCATACAAACGGAATGATCTTGCATTATGCTCGACATGTGTATCCGCACTCTACTAATGTGAGCTCAAAGTTTAGATTCCTCAGTCAGAGGCTGAACATGCAAAAATCGATAACACTATTACTAATATAATACTACATTATAAATGAAAGCAATAATTTGGGGGATGAAATTATAAAGCATCGCCCGATGTTTCGCATCTATCGAGTGTGACGAACTCCGCTGGGCTTTAAAGCAGCTTCCCCGTGTCATGTTTGATACAGAAGTGCTCCGTTATAGAGCACGAGCACAAAAAGAAGGAATAAAGCAATGCACACTTGCACATCAAGATAACCTATATGACAACACCAAACTCCAATGATGCTTCATGTGCAAACGGCGTTCTGCACATTAAGGTTCATCTAACGGGAGAAGGGTGGTTTCCACGGTCGCCGGGGCAAAGTCATCATTTAAATGAGCGAGCATGCATCAGTACACTTATTTACCTTACAGAATGATCACAATCCACTGACTAGTGTCTCCAAAAAATCAGCTCGTGAATCCCTTCTCCGGCCCCAAGTCCCTCCGTCCACTCTTATCCAAGTCTGGCAAACGTTGAGCAATAGAGTCTGACAGCAGCGGAACCCTCCGTGAAGTCTCCGGTTGCACGAGCGAGCGAGTGGGCGGGACCTCTAGCGGTTCAGTTTCTCCACCAGCGGTAATTATATGAGGATTCTGGCGCATCTATTGCGACTGATGGCCATTAATGCTCGTGTATAGATAGACATCAGGAGAATCGTGTGAGATGTAAGATTCATATTCCTGCCGCCATGTCTCGCCCTGCTGTTACTAGGCTGTCTTGTTGCCTACGATTTTTGGGGGGGTTGCTCTGGTAATATTTAAACTATATATTTTTGTATTAATTGAATTAATTTTCTGAATACCCCACAACATTATGCACATATTTACCTCCAACCAAACACGTTTTTTCCCCCACTTAATGCGTTAAAAGTCTATAATAGTTTCATTTTGTTTTGCTTATTTAGCCTATATTGAAACCTAATATTATTAACAAATAAAAGAACACGTAAAAAAGATCTATTGCTTATGTCCGCATTGCATACTTTGCAAACGTAACAAAAAAATACATAAAAGTCACTGTCATTTATTTTGAACTTAATTCAGATATTTGCAAACTGACAAAAGAACAGCTTTACTAATGTTTTTGTTTCACCGATGTCTGAATTTATTTCATGGCTCTTTGCCACCAGCCTGCCACCATCAGGAGCGCTTTTGCAATGACTTCCAAAATGTTTTTATCATTTATATAATATGGTTTAAAACTTTTCCTGTTTCCTGTTGTCACAAACATGTAACCAATCCTGTCAACTTTCGGGTTGGGGTTTTTCATATCAGCAGCATACAAGGTTTGTATCAACACATTATTAGCTGTGTGATAATGTAGTCAAGCCAAAGGCTAATGATATCAATTACCGTTATGTGTTCGACATTGTAGGGAGTGATTCATAGAATGTATTACCATGTAGACGACCCTGTTCTTCCTCTTCTTCGGTTTCTTGTTCAAACACATGGCTGAATTAATCCAATAGCCTAATTTGCCACTGTGTAGCGTTTATTATAGTTCAAAAGTTTATTAGGAATTTTTTTCAAGAGAAAAAAAAACAACTAAAAATGTCATTTTGATTATTATAGATGAGTTTTTTACGAGTAAATTTAGACACTGCAGAGGGACTTTAATGTGTATTTGTTGTTCAGCTGTTAAACTCAAAAGTCATCTGTTTCAATAAACATTGCCAAATATAAAATAATGATATTATTTGCCTGATTCTGCACCTCATTGCAGCAGAATGATGTCACTTCTGGTTAATGATGTCTCATAAGGGTGGACCCCAAAGTTTCATGGCCAAAGATGACGGGGTTCAATGTAGACTGAGGGACAAAACTGATTGTGTGCACATTTCTATTAGTTTCAGATGAACTAACATACAGCAGGGACATGACAAAATACTTGGTTGCATTTAAAAATAATATATTTTTTCTTATCATTAGGTACATATTACTTCTAATTAATTATAAAGAAGATATTCAATGTCTAAATTCTGCACAAACGTCACTGAAGGAGTGAAAGATGACCTTATGAATACTCTTATCTAATATCTAATTTTGTTAAACGTGTCTGATCCATTCTCATCAAAGAAAGACATCTGATATATCTCGCCTTTGCCACATAATTAAAATAGTACGAAAGAAATCATTTAGCAGAATAAATCACATCCAATAAATCAAAACCCGATTTATTTTTACCTCTTCCTCTGAACTGGGGGGCAAATGGATGGATGGATGAGCAGATTCAGTGCATCCCATCTCAAGACCCCATGTTTACCAAATCAGACAGACGTGGTCTCTTCACTCGGCTTCACTCTAGTTGAAGCCAATGCAATTACAAGATTGTGCAACATGCCACATTTTGGAAGAAGCAAAAATCCAGTGGCTTTGTGGCTTCAAGTTGTTGCTGTGGAAGATTTTTCTTTATGTCTTGTTTTGAACACTCTGTGCAGCTGTGGTTATCATCACTTCAACATAAAAAAACAAACAGGTTATTAAAAAGCATATTGAGCATCAAGATTTCAGCCGCTTGAACGAAGAGAATCTGAGATCCAGTCTTCAGAGCACCAGGATATTACAGTAATAAAGCTCATTATATCAAGAGTTTCTGTCGGAGAGCCTGTTAAAGGTTATTCTAATCACCACTGCTTGAAACCCACAGCCACAGTTTTGAGGTGCTTCGTTTTCTCCGTGATTACTGAGAGACAAATGCACATTTTCTCTTATTTAAGTAACTCCCTCGGCTGTCTGGGGCATAATGAAAGCTCTCCACTTTTGTTGCCATGGTGAAACCCATAATTCCTGCCACTTTTGATATCAGAGGCTTTAAAAACCCTTTCCTGCACTTGAAAGTTGCAAAATTTCTGTCCGAAGCCAATCTGGAATTCTTACAGTAATTGCACATTTTGCAACTCAATTTTCTCCCTCGCACAAGTGGATGTATGTTCCTGCCACAGAATTCCTTGCATTAGTACTGTTTCTATCGGGTTTTTTTTAGTTTTTTTTTTTACCAAAATGCAGACAGCTGATCAATTAAACTATTAAAAATAAAGATCCAAAAGTGGGTTTTTGTAGAAACACCATAAAAAAAGCAGTTTTGGTTCCCCAAAGAACCTCCAGCGAACAGTGCTTAAAATAACCATTTTTTCTAATCTAAAGAACCTTTTTCCACTATAAAGAACCTTCTGTGGAATGTAAAGAACCTTTGGTTTTAAAGGGATAGTTCACCCAAAAATTAAAATTTGCTGTTAATTTTCTTATCCTCAGGCCATCCAAGATGTAAAGAACAGTAAAGAACCTAACATCACTCTGGACTGTTTTCCTGAGGCTCTGCATTACAGGTAATAATGTTGTAAACGATGTTCAGTTTCTTGCACAGACTGATCGTTTCACTTCATTAATATATCATCAGGAGCCACGGGTATTCATTTTGTGTTCCTTTATATGCTTTTTTATTCTCAAAGATGGGCAGACTTGCATTTTATGAATCACTAAGAATCACAGTTTCATCTGAAAATCTCCTTTACTGTTCTACTGTACGTTACCTGCATCTTGGATGGAGTAAATTAATAGCACATTTTCATTTTTGGTTAACTATCCCTTTAAGAGTGTAAGAGTTTCCAAAAGAGTTCTGAGAAAGAATTTCTAGTTGATATCGTATATCCTCTAAAGACACCAAAACAAGCACTTAATGATCCATCATAAACAATATTCTGGACAAAAAGTGTTGTCTTGCCTGCTTCCAGTGAGACCCAAATCAATCGACCATCACCAGAACAATCGCTGGCACACACTGCCTAAACATAGCCTAGTGTTGCCAAGGAGAAGCTTCCTCCATACGCTGCACGCGCTGCAAATGTCCCTGGTGCTTTCCATGATTAATACATTTCTCCAATTACCAGTTGCCCTTATTGAGACAATTGTCATCACAATTCACTGCTTTCATAACTGATTTAACTGATTTTAGTGTTCCTGTGGCTCAGTGGTAGAGCATTGCGTTAGCAGCGCAAAAGGTTGTGGGTTCGATTCCCAGGGAACACACAGTGATAAAACATGTATAGCCTGAATGCACTGTAAGTCGCTTTGGATAAAAGCGTCTGTTAAATGCATAAATGTAATGTAAATGTAACTCAGCAGGCTCACAGAGATAATCTGCACTGTACCATTACATGGACAGTTTTATATACATTATAGCTCTTCATTTGTTTCATGTTGTCAGGCATTTACACAAGAAGATATATTAAGGATATAGTAGAGACTTTTATATAAAGAAAATGGTTGTCAGGGTGTTACTAGGCAGTTGGTAAGGTGGTGTTTATAGGTGGTAAAGTGTGTATAATCTGAAAAAAAAGGCCACCATTTACACTACTGTTCAAAGTTTTGTGGCTGGTAAGATTTAGATTTTTTTTCATCATAAGACTATGATGGCCAAGGCTGAATTATTGGGTCAAAAAAAGACCGTAATATTGTGAAACATTGTTACAATTTAAAATAACTTTTCTATTTTAATATATTTTAAAATGTAATTTATTTCTGTGATGTAAAGCTGAATTTTCAGCATTATTACTCCAGTCTTCAGTGTCACACGATCCTTCAAAAATAATTTAATGAAGTAACATTGTATTTATTATTATTATTATTGTTGTTGTTGTTAAAAAAAAGTTGTGCTGGCTAATATTTTTTTGTGAAAACTGATATTTTTAAGGATTCTTTGATTAGTAGAAAGTAAAAAAACAAAACAATTTCAACAATAAAAAAAGTTTGTCACTTGATCAATTTAATGTTCTTCTCTTAAGCAGGGTTATTATAATTAGGCTAATGTAAAAAAATAAATAATAATAATTAAATTACAAAAAAATAAAAATAAATAATGTTCAAAAATTTTGAAAAAAAAACCCTGTTTCATTATTGGAATAAAAAAGCTAGTTGCAAAGGCCACATTTATCATTTCAATTTAGTTTAACTTGTACTTAACTAAAACGGAAACAAAAAATATTTAAAACTACATATATAATTGTAACGTAGCCGACAAGACGAGACCATGCCTCTTATTAGACAGAGGCATGGTCATAACAGGCATGGTTCAAACAATAGCATATCCAGAGGGCTTGACAAGGGGGGCAATCCGATAACGTGAGCAATAATTCAGGCGAGGTGCAAACAGAGTCCGAAACAGCAGGCAAAGGGTTAATCCAAGATACAAGGCAGAAGATCAGGAACAAGGCAACACAAAAAGACTAGACTTAAACTAAAACTAGATATGGAAACTAGGAAAGGCTCTGTAAAGCAGCTAACACTAGGAGAGTGCTTAATACTAAACAATACTCAGCAGAGAGGAAGAGGAAGTCCATGGTTTAAGTAGGGTGTGTGATTGTGTGATAATTCTCAGGTGTGAGCGTGTGATTGAGACAGCTGTGTGTACTTAGTGCAATTAATGATGGGAAATGCAGTCCAGTGAGATGTGTGGTGTGAGAGTCAATATGATGGAGAGGTGACCTCTTGTCGCAGTCGGACAAAAGACCACGAACCAGATTCAGGAGGGTGGTGGAGCGGAGTTGGAACAGGGGGAGGGATGGAGGGCCAGGTCCATGTGTAAGTCGAGGGACAGGGAGAAGAGGCAAAGCCAGCAGAGCAGGAACCCAGGACAGATCCATCAGTATAGGTGGCACCGAGGACCTCCACGACATAGCAGACAGAGCAGCAGACCACCATGGCAGAGCAGAAGACCACCAGAACCAGACAGCAGACCACCACGGTGGAGCAGACAGGACAGAAGACCTCCACGGCAGAAGAGACTGAGCAGGAGCCCACCAGGGCAGAGCAGACGGGGCAGAAGACCTCCACGGCGGAGCAGACGAAGTCCACCAGTGCGGAGCAGACAGGGCAGAAGACCTCCACGGCGGAGCAAACAGAGCAGGAGCCCACCAGTGTGGAGCAGACAGGGCAGAAGACCTCCACGGCGGAGCAAACAGAGCAGGAGCCCACTAATGCGGAACAGAATAGCACCACAGCAGAACAGACTGATCAGGAACACACAGCAGAGATTGGAGCCTAGGAAAAACTGAGACACAAGAAACAGAGAGAGCATATATGGTCTCAAGGACCAAGGCAGAGAACACCAAAAGTTCATCAATATTTTGCCTTGTGATAACTGAGCGGGCAGACAATTCAAAATTTAACTCATTGACAGTGACTGGACAGACAAGCAGTTCAAAGTTTGACTCATTGACTGGAACTGGACAGGTAGATTTTTCAGTGAGAAAAGCAGTGGTAAACAATTCACAGTCAGGCTCATTCATTGAAACAGGACAGACAGATAATTCAAGATCAGGAGCATTAGTGACAACTGAACAGGCAAACTCAGATTCATTGGTTGAAACTGGACAGACAGAAAACTCAGGATTAAACTCATTGATTAGAAGGGGACAGACAGATTGTCCACTAATGGTATCTTTGGCAATTGGCAATAGTTTTATTCATTGTGTGATTATTAGTCTGGCAGTTAGTTAAGGACCTATAGTTAGGACCCAGACCGCATAGAGACCCGGATGCTGGCGCAGTATAGAAAAAGGTGTAAGCGCTGTTATTATAATAAGCGCGAGATCGTTGGACCTAACGGTGATAATAACGTCATTTAATCTGCGATGCTTGAGTAATCGCATGTGTGCGTGCATCAACGAGTAAGTTAATTTCTTTATACTGTATATTTACCTTGCTACCGTTAATTTATGATTAAATACGTGCTTATCGCGTATGCCGTAACACATCTCTGTAATCTAATCGCAAACTAATCCTGTTATGCAATCGCTGTATAAATATTTACCGTGTTTATTGACATACGAAATGTCGACTGCTATTCATTTGCATACTGATGTTCTTTAATGTAAACTTGTATTTTATTGTTGTTGTTTCTATTTCTAGAACCACACTCAAGTAAACTGTTCAAATTCTGAAAGAGTGGTCTGTGAGTGGTGTGTGCTTCTAACTCCTCCAACTGACATAACTTAATTGTTCTGACCGGACAATTTTTGGTGGTTGCCACCGGGTATTAATTAGCACCTAAGAGCTTAACAATTCTTTACAAGCAGGCAAAGGGTTAATCCAAGATACAAGGCAGAAGATCAGGAACCAGACAACAAGGCAACACAAAAAGACTAGACTTAAACTAAAATTAGAAACGGAAACTAGGAAAGGCTCTCTGTAAAGCAGCTAACTCTTTGAGAGTGATAAATGCAGAACAATACAGAAGACCAAACAGAAAACACACACGGAATGGCTTGGTAAAGTAACTAACACTAAGAGAGTGCTAAATGCTAAACAATACTCGGCAGAGAGGAAGAGGAAGTCCATGGTTTAAGTAGGGTGTGTGATTGTCAGTCTCAGGCAAAATCTTCAACAGGGTACTCTTAGACAGAATTAAAGATGCTGTGGACCATCGGTTGAGAGACGAACAAGCAGGATTCCGAAAAGAAAGATCATGCACCGACCAGATCGCAACATTGCGTATCATTTTAGAACAGTCCACGGAATGGAATTCACCCCTGTACATAAACTTTGTTGACTATGAGAAGGTGTTTGATAGTGTCCACCGAAAAAGTCTCTGGCAGCTACTTCGGCACTACAGGATACCAATCAAACTAACGAGTCTGATCAAGAACTCCTACGAAGGAATGACCTGCAGGGTGGCCCATGGCAGTCATTTCACAAAGAGTTTCGCAGTTAGAACGGGAGTCAGGCAAGGCTGCCTGTTGTCACCATTCCTATTTCTCCTGGCAATTGACTGGATCCTGAAGAAAACAACAGCAGGGAAGAGAAATGGAATTCAGTGGACACTGGGGAACCAGCTATATGACCTGGATTTTGCGGATTATATTGCCTTACTCTCACACAATCGCCAGCAGATGCAAGAGAAAACATCCGACCTCTCATCTGTCTCAGCCCAACTTGGTCTTAGGATACATGAAGGAAAGACAAAAATTCTGAAAATCCACGCAACCAGCACAGAACCAGTAAAGCTTAGAGGAAAACCCCTAGAAGAAGTGGAATCATTCACATACTTAGGGAGCATCATCGACAATCAAGCAGGCACAGACGCAGATGTCAAGGCAAAAATCGGGAAGGCGAGAGCAGCATTCCTCACGATGAAGAATGTGTGGAACTCTCGACAGCTTACAACACACACCAAAATTCGCCTCTTTAACTCCAATGTCAAGTCGCTTCTTCTTTATGGAGCAGAAACCTGGAGAACAATTAAAACAACCACCAGGAAAATACAGACCTTTATCAACAGCTGTCTACGCAGAATCCTTCAGATCCGCTGGTCAGACATAATTAGAAACTGTGATTTATTGCAGAGGACAAACCAGCTTCCTGTAGAACAAGAAATCAGGAAGAGGAAGTGGAGATGGATAGGGCACACCTTGCGAAAACCAAGTACAAGCCAAGCATCACCAGACAGGCCCTGACGTGGAATCCACAAGGCAAGAGAAAAAGGGGGAGACCAAAAAACACCTGGAGAAGAGACTTGGCAGCAGACACCAAAGAGATGGGGTACACCTGGAAAGAGCTGGAGAAAATTGCCCAGGACCGCGGACACTGGAGAAAAGTTGTCGATGGCCTATGCTCCGAGAGGGGGGAAAAGGCTTAAAGAAGAAAAAGAAGTCATTGTGTGATAATTCTCAGGTGTAAGCGTGTGATTGAGACAGCTGTGTGTACTTAGTGCAATGAATGATGGGAAATGCAGTCCAGTGTGATGTGTGGTGTGAGAGTCAATATGATGGAGAGGTGACCTCTTGTGGCAGTCGAACAAAAGACCACGAACCAGATTCGTGACAATAATAGTCTTTTTACTCATTTGCATCAATCAGAATGAGAGAAACAGTGACAGATGTTGAAACAGGTGAAAAGTGTTTGGGTAATAGCGAATATTGACCTATTGTGCGTACCGTTGTTGCTCCCACTGTTAGCAGGGTATAATCGCTGCATTTGGGGTAAAATAGATTATTATAATTATTACATTAACATTTACATTTAGTCATTTGGCAGACACTTTTATCCAAAGCGACTTACAATTGGGGAATACATAAAGCGATTCATCTTGAAGAGGCAATCAGACAGAGGAAGTGCTCGTAACACCAAGTCTCAGTCATTGTTCAAATAAGTACAAGCTAGCAAGGGAAGGAGATAAAGATAAAGGGAAAGATTAAGATTTTTTTTTTTTTTTTTTAAGTTTAGGATGAAGTCAAGTAGTGCCGAAAGAGATGAGTTTTCAGTTGTTGCTTGAAGATTGACAGGGATCCAGCATTCCGGATAGGGGTGGGAAGATTATTCCACCAGCCAGGAACAGTGAACGAGAATGTTCTGGAGAGTGATTTTAAGCCTCTCTGTGATGGTACCACAAGGCGTCGCTCACTAGCAGATCTCAGCTATAATATTATTATTATTATAAAAAAATTATGTGTTGTTCCAGGAAGGTTTTCTGTTCGTTCTAACAGGCACAAACTGATTGGCAGCTGCCTTTAGCGGAGCCTTTACTGATTACCTGCATTGATCAAAGCATTCGGCACGGTCTTCTGTGAGTGACGTCACCTCCCAATACAAACACGCCCCCTAGTATAGTCCCACCCCCTTACATTGATTGACAGCTTTCCATGAAGACATAGGAAATTCAAATGCAAAAGGAATTGCGATTCCATTTGAGTTTTGGCAGGTTACATGCAAGACGCAGAGAAAGTGAAAAGGCAAATGTGGTAATTAATAATGCTATTTATTAATGCATAGTGATAAAACATGTATAGCCTGAATGCACTGTAAGTCGCTTTGGATAAAAGCGTCTGCTAAATGCATAAACGTAAATGTAAATGTATTTAAATATGACAGGCTCATAGCTGGTAAGACATGGGAAATACAGTTGCAAATGGACTTTGATTTTTCATTTGAAATGTGGCAGTCACTGTGCGTTCGCAAAAGCGAAAATGCAAACGATAATGCAAGATTTGCAATTGCATTTGGATTATGTCACAATTTATGCTCCCACATGTGGAAAACGCAATTGAAAATACAATTTGCAATTCCTTTTGAAAATGTTCCGGAAAATCCTTCCATACCTAACCCTTCAGGTGCTGAGGCCATTGGTTCAGATCGCTAGTTTGCGTTTTGGTAGCCTATCCGTCCACTGCGGCTGTCATACTGAGACTAGATAAGCAAACGCCCCTCATACAATGACAGAGACGCACATTTTGAAAGACAAGACAAGCCTATGATGTATTTTGAATGTCCGGTAGTCCTCAAATAACATTTTAGTCCCGTCTCGTCTTGTTAACGAAGACGCGGCATACATTTTGTCATAGTCTTCATCATCAGATATTAGTTTTAGCTCGTCAACGTCTCATCTTAGTCACAGAAAAAAGGTTTGTTGACGAATATTGATTATAATTAACACTGGTATGAGCAGAGCTGATCCTCCCTATACGCAAAATACGCAAGCTGCGTAGGGCCCCGAAACACCAGGGGGCCCCCTTGCTGTCAAAGATGTTTTAATTTTAGTTTCGTTTTTGAGTTTGGCAAGCGGTTATGAAAACATGAATGATCATTTCTTTTAATGCGGTGCGCTGTCACCCTCTCTATGTAAAAATCAGTCTCTTGACAAAGGCTCGAGACCAAAAAAAAAAAAAAACGAGTTGAAAGCGTACCGAGCCGCGGAAAAGATACTGTTTCTCGAGCGCCTTCCGCGAGCGTGATTCGAAACAGAGTGAAACACGGACAAATGCATTTCATCCATTCTTTCATGCATTTCATCCCCCTTCCCTCATCTGCAAAATCATGTAGCAGCCCTCCAATGGGAGAAAAACACACTTTGTTTTGGCTGTCTGTTCAAATCTCTTTCAGCTTGCGAGCATGTAATGCTCTTTTATAATTACCAAACGATGTGTTTAGTGCAAAAGATCATTAGCGGCAAACACAAGGTGAGGCAGTGACATTTCATCTCGTGTTATGTCAGCTTGAAAGAAAATTGCGAAGCCTTGTTTCAGGAAATTAGCTTCCAGGGGAATGTGAGAACGTTTGATTGTAGATGAAAGACAGCGATATGTTGAAATGGAAATGCATCTAACTGACTGTGGACGTGAATATTGCCCCTCGGGGATAAATAAAGCGCATGCATTCAGCTATCTCTCTATTTGAGCATAAAAGCCTATGTGTGTGTGTGTGTGTGTCTCCATATATGTGCTTTATTTGTTTATCTCTACATTTCCAGAGGAGACAAAGCAGTAGATTTATTACACCCCCCGCTAATTTATTCAATAATTTGTGGATATTTACATAACGTGACCCGCTCAGTCACTTTTCGACCGTCCGCTCTACTGTGTGACCCACAGAGACTGGCGTTTGATTTATACTACAAACAATTTGTAGAAAATGCTGCCAAAACATCACTCAGGCAAAATAACAAATGTGTATTCGCACCTCAGAGCCCGAGCGTTCAGCAAGTACCCTGTTCATCATTACACTGGCATTCAGCCTCTGTTATAGATTGCTCAATCCACTGCCATCAGACAGATGGGTAATATAGTACGCATTGCTCGGGTATCTGAGGTACGAGGAGCTTCTTTGTGGTCTACAGAACGGGACGTCCTCAGTAGTGCAGCCTTAGTAAACTCAAAAAAAAATTCTCTAAATTCACAATTTATGTAAATGTCACTGCACATAATTTTACATGCACATCAAAGACTGACACAGAAGAGAAGAAATTGTTTACCTAAAATGTAGTTCACCTAAAAATGAAAGTTTTGTCATCATTTACTCACCATCCACTTGTTCCAAACCTGTATGAGTTACTTTCAGCTGTTGAACACAAAAGAAGATATTTTGAAGAATGTTGGTAACTGAACAATTGATGGCAGCCATTGACTTCCATTTTATTTTATTTTTTTCCACACTATTGAAGTCAATGGGTACCGTCAACTATTTGGTTACCAACATTCTTCAAAATATCTTCTTTTGTGTTCAACAGCTGAAAGAAACTCATACAGGTTTGAAACAACTTGAGGATGAGTAAATGATGATAGAGGTTTAATTTTGGGGCAATCTATTCCTATTTGCATCTATTTGATTTTATCTAAATAATCCTATTTTCAAAATGCATTTATTGAAATTGCTTAGAACCAGCATAAAACAGTTCACTGTGAAAACAATTAAATGTATTCAGTTAAAAAGCATAAACATGGTTAAAATATGGCTAGCTGTGGAATAAGCAATATTCACTTTTTCAGTTTATATTCACTTTATTAATGATAAATATATGAACCTGGTTAATGTGTATTTAAAATACTTTGTTTATTAGTACTATTACAGAAATCTAACCCATTTTTTTGTAATTAATGTATATTCAGGGAAAAGTGGACTTTCAGACTATATCAGCATACATTTTTTTGTGATGACTTTGCATTGATAACTGTGAAAACATATTTAATTCAATTCAGAAAATAGAAAAAAAAAATACCAAAGCTCTTGTTTTAAATCATCCTAAAAGAAAATTAGAAAATTTATAACAGAAGGAAACGGGGCCAATTTTCTGAAAGATTTAAAATCACACTTAGAATTTTATAAAAGCACTTTTCTGTTAAAATGTAGTTATCATTTGAGCTGCAAAGCTGTTTGAATCATCACTTCTACCGTTGTTTTATGGTTTGGGGGCTTGTAGTTTCCTGTTGTCATGTCAACGTATTGTAAAATTGGATATAACTTTACACAGAAAAAATGTTAGCAATTTTTCACACTAAAATCATGTTAACACAATATTGTTTCCATCTTGTGGCAATGCTACTGAAACACTAGTATTTTAATGCTTACAATTTGCCTCCATTCACTTCCATTGTATATGCCTCACTGATGTGTATATTATGACATTATGTAATCAAAAAGAAAACAATTATTGCTGGTCTTTAACACATCTACACAAAGAAATAGTAATGATTTTGAAACGGTTTGCAAAGTTTTGGATGGCACTGTACACTATATCATTTTAACAGAAAAAACATGTAATTCTCTGTTATCAAAATGTTATCATGCTCAGCTGCTGTGAATAAACTAAAAAAGGCTTTAATACACTGTCTGACACTTCATTTACATTAGCAGATGCTTTTATCCAAAGCGACTCACAAATGAGAAATAAGTGATTCATCCTTAGGAGACAGAAACATGACAGTAACATTAGAGACAAAATTCCCAACACAACTCGGATAGGACAGAACAGAGCTTGTTTGTCCCCCCCCCATCAAAAGGACAGCGACAGTTTTGGATGGATTGTGGGTAAAACCGGATGAGTCAGACAATGTTCCTCACAGAGTTTCCCCTTTAAAACAGACTCCAGTGCTGCTAGAATATGTCCCACAGCCCAACACTTATCCACACGGACACAGAGAGCACAGTGTTAAATGAGGAGACAGACAGAGAAGTCAATTATATGTGTTACATAAAACAGAGCATTGTTCTTTTAACTTACTGGAACTATAAAACTATACAAGCTTAAAATGTAGTTCTTGATGTAACAGCCATCGCTCAGTACGAACAAAACACAATGAACCTGACATATGTATTAAATAGAGCCTGAATACTACCATTTCAAAACAAGTCAAATGAGATACTTTTTTTTTTTTTGTTACATTTTTCATTATTAAATTAAACATTATTATCTTTATAACTTAAAATTCAAAAAAATATTTTGTATGTATATTTTATATGTTGTAGTATAATATATAATATATTATTTAATAATAATATATTGAATAATTTATATGTTTTAATATAAAATCCTAAACGAAATGTAACATAAGACAAAAAATATTTTAAAATAAAATTATTATAACTTAATAAAACATAAAAATGTATTGACACCAAAGATAAAATAACTAAAAATGTATTTATTATGTAATTAATTAAAAATTTAAATGATATATTATTTAATATGTATTCAACAATATTTTTATATATTTTTTCTATTGTTTTTTTAATTATTTAATATAAAATGATGAATAGTGTAATATTTAAAATACAATATAAAAATAATGTTTAAAAACTAAATATTTTTCATTAAAGGTTTATTAAAAAATGTTATAACTTAAAATGTATAATTAAAAATCTATTGACACCAATGACAAAATAACTATGTATAAAAATATATTTTACAAAATTAAAACATTACATATTTAATATAAAACAATTTAATATAATTTATATTAATATAAAATGTTAAATAAAATGTAACATTTCAAAAAAAATATTAAAATTAGAGAGAGAGAGAGAGAGAGAGAGAGAGAGAGAGAGAGGAGAGAGACTGACCGCCAATTTATGACATTAACATGACTACAATCATACTTGCATAACTGCAAATGTATATACAATTAAGCAATTGTGTTGTAATTGTAAGGAGGAAACTTTAAACAGCTTTTTAAGCAGCTTTTAAAAATTGGGACTTTGGACTTTCTGACTTTTTCCCATTATGCTCCCTGATTTGATTCTCCATGCTATTTTTTCCTCGCTGGAACGTTTAAAGCATTTAATATAGCCGAGTGGAGTGTAGCTGAGCTTTTTGATGAGGTTTGAATGTGAGAGTGCTCTTCACAGAGGAGAACACGGCATTATGGGATAAATGCGATCTGTACATTGTGCCTGCTCTCGCTCAAAAGCCATCGCTGACAATGGCTGAGGGAAGTGTAACTGGATGTCCGTAAACACAAACACACACACCCTTTGCAGAGCTGGCTCAGCTGGCTCATCTGCCCGGCAGGGATAACGAAACAAAGACAGGCTGCGAACAAAAGAAAAAGCGGAAATGAACGAGCATGAAAAAGATTAAATAAACTGGGTGGTAAATAGCAGCAAAGTATGGCACGCATACAAGTAATGTGTACAAATGTGATGTGCATGTACAAAAAATGGGGTGAAATGCATGTTGTATGAAATCAGTTAGGAGTTGAGAGAGAGAATGACATGGTGAGGGAGTGAGGGGGAGGGAGAACGAGAACGAAAGAGTCAAAAAAAAAAAAAGCACAAAGGGTGGTGTTGCGAGAGAGATTGCTGTAGCCATAGAGCAGCACTGGCTATGGAGTATGCAGGCCTGTCACAGCCTCGGGGCTTCTGGGTAAATAGAGAGAGCACAGCAGGATTGGCCTGGTTTGCTCTATGGCTTACCTAACGCTATTGTGAATGCAGATCTGCGCTATTTTCAGAATCAGCTTCACTTCTATTCAGATTCAATTCAATTCAGCTATGCTTTTTGCAATAAACGGCTAATCTTTGCAACATAAAAGACGCAAAGCTCACAGAGGACTGGCATTATGAATAAATCATCACTGGAGGTATTATGATTATATTTAAGACACAAAAGATTTGCACTAATTACTGGTGTTTGCCAGGTCAAGCATCACTTCTACTGTTGCACATGTTTAGGGGTTGTTCAAATCCCTAACATTAAATATTAAGCTTAATTAATGCAACAGACATTAAACAGGTGAAAAAAACATCCCAAAGTAGACTTACATTGAAGAATGGACCTGAGCCATATCTAGAGAATAGACTATCATAGAGGTGGTCTCTTTTGACCTAAGACTGTGAATAAAAACTCTAAGTAATTACTTTAGTGACCCTATAGCAACACCCTGGCAACAGTTCAAAACATAGGGCAGTCAGGTTTTGCAATGACGGGAACCACTCACATTTTCTTTAGAAAAAAAATAAACTTGGGTAAACAAGCAACCACCTAGCAACATCCTGGCAACAGTCCAAAACATGTAACATCTAGTCACATTTTCCATCGGCAAACATAACTCGTAATTCCCTGAAAAAAAAACATAAACAGACTTGGGCCTGTTGCCAACCACCTAGCAACCATCCAAAATACCTTAGCAACCATATAGCAACACCCTGGCAACAACCCACAACACATAACATTGTGGGAGTTCTGCATTGGTAAATGCCACTCACATTTTCATCAGAAAATGTAAAAAACTTGGACAAGCAAGCAAGCACCTAGCAACAACCCAAAATACCATAGCAACACCCTGGCAACAGCCCACAACATCTAATATCTCTGCAGTCAAGTTTTGCATTGATGAATGCCATTCTTTTTTTATTTTCTTCAGAAATTGTGAAAAACAAACTTGGCTGAGCAAGCAGCCACCTGACAACCAACCAAAATACCTTAACAATCCCATAGCAGCAACCTGGCCCAAAATACCTAATATTGTAAGAGTCAAGTTTTGCACTGGCAAATACCACTCACATTTTCTTCAGATAATTTAAACAGACTTGGGCCAGTAGGCAACCACCTAGCAACCACCCAAAATACCTTAGCAACCACATAGCAACACCCTGGCAACAGCAACAAGACTAATTTCATGTTAGTCAAGTTTTGCATTACAAACACAAATTACACTTTCTTCAGAGAATGTAAACAAAATTTGACCAGCAGGCAACCACCTAGCAACCACTCAAAACATCTTAGCAACCACATAGCAACACCCTGGCAACAGCCCTGTAACATCAAACCTATTGGCAGTCACGTTTTCCATTGGCAAGTCACTTGTATTTTCCTCAGAAAATGTAAACAGACTTGGACCAGTAGGCAACCACCTAGCAACCATTCAAAATATATTAGCAACCACATAGCAACATCCTGGCAAACACAACAAGACTGTAACATCATGGTTGTTAAGCTTTGCATTGCAAACACCAATCGTATTTCAATTTTCTTCAGTGTGATTTGGAAAAATGGAAAAAGATTTTATAAACATATTTCAAAACTATCAATGAGCCTGATAATATAGACCAGGTCCAATGTGAGTCAAATTAATTGCTGTATGTTTGTGGCTTTAATGCAATGTGACATATCACAAAAGGTTGGATTCACACATACAACACAGTGAATTGCCTCTGTAGTTGAAAACATGTAGCCATTATGGAAGTTGCAAGCGTGCTGCTATTGTTCGAAAGCATTCTGTCATTGTTGCCTGTGCTGCTCACTCTCTGCAAATTGTGGCAATAGTGGATGGTGCATTTAGAGAAAACCGTGAGCCAGAGAAACAAAACTAAATATGGCACTATCATTTGAGACCCATTCAGAGTAGCTGCAGATAAAGGGTGGGAACTACAGGGATTTCGCTTTTGTTTGTATTGTAATTTGCATGAATGCAGAGTCGTGAACATTCTGGTCTTTTAAAGCGAGCATTGTTTCTAATAACAATCCTCAAAGATAACAGAATAAAGACGCAAACATTTTCTGAAGAATATGTGAGTTGTGTACAAAACTCACGATGTTAGGGTGTTGCACAGTTGCAGGGCTGGACGATATGGCCAAAAATACTATCATGATATTTCTATTCCATATCATACGATATCAATATCTGTCACAATATTGATTTAGCATTAATGGGGAAGGAAATGCTTTCCACATGTTTGTTAGATCTTGAGAATGAATGTAAAAAAAAAAAAAATTTGTTCCCAATTAAACTCTACAGAGCTACCTTTTAATTTAGGGCCCCATGAAATCAGTTTTATTTTTCCCTAAATTCTTTTTGCCATTTTATTTATTTATTTATTTTCTGGTTTGCGTGTTTTATGATTTCATACACATTCATCATAAAATAAATCAAATTAAATTACCAAAACTTTAACCATTTAAATCAATCCTTTAAAACGTAATGAAATTAAAAATTAAAAACATAATTAATTTACAACAAAGAACAGCATTCTTATTTTTTGTCAAATATAACTATAAATCAATGATTGTATGCTATTCCATATACAGCATTATTATTATTATTATTATAATTACTACTACTACTTGAGAATTACATTTTAGTATACAAAAGTAATATATTTCTGTCATCCTTTCTTCAAGTGAAACCAGACTTTTATTTTGACGGGTTTTCATTACTTTCAATTTCAGTGTGTATTTGACAGTAGTTTTTGTTTTTTCAAATGAAATAGTAAAAAGCTTGTGAAGTGACTCTCAGAGCAGCTCTGGAGATGAAGTTCATGTCCTCATATATTGAGACGCAGATGCTGAAAACACAGTTTTTGAGTGTGTTTGAGTTTGCGCATCAGATGAAACTGCACCATTCATTCATACAGAGACACACAGAACAGAGACTTATTCACAACAAGTAATGACTGACTGTTGTCATGTTTATTTCTGTTGTTAATTAATCAATACAGAGTAAAAATGTCCAGAGTTTATCATAGTTATCAACATAAATTTAATGCGATCTCAATAGGATATTATTTATCTCCCAGCCCTAGTGGGTGGTTGTCAAGCATTACTGTATGGTTGCTAAGGTCCTCTGGGTGTTTTTATAAGTGTACCGATACTGATAAACTCCATTTAGAATGGCATCAAAGCAAAAGATAACTCATAAACCATTTCGATAATGCAGAAGTTAACATTTGCATTTGCTAAACATAGCACCATTAGTAAACCTGCAGGGATTCACAGGAAAGGAAGGCAACAGATGATAAAGAAAAACATATTTTGCTCTTTTCCGTGGCAGCGCTGACGGCTTAGAGAGTTTCTTTCCTTCAAGCACACACAGCAGAGCTGCTCATATCCTCTGGGAGAGAAGAACATTTACAGAACAGCAAACATTTCATGAGTCTCTAATGGCGTTCTCAGTGTTGACGGATTGACAGGAAAGGTAAAGAGAATGATGATGACCTCGGACATAATGAAAATACTCATGGATCTCTTAGCGGTAATACATTATCCTCCTTAACAGCTGCTTAACTTCTCACATGAAACTGTCTAAATTTGTATGAACATAGCGAGAGGCCACAACGGTAAAGGGGTAGATCTGTAACAGTTCCTTCATGGTTAATACATTTTGATAATACTATTATACTATAGAAATCCATAATTATGATAGATGGATGGATGAACCGACAGACAAAAGACAAATTGATGGATAGATAGACAGACAGACACTCATTATGCATCGATTATTATTATTTATTTTTTTGTATTTTCGTTCCCATGGGCTATTTCTCTTATTTGAATGAGCAGCTGAAGCAGAAAAGCATATGCATTTCAAAATAAGAGTCCCGCTGTGTTTCAGGTTTGTTTATAAGCCATACTTAAAAGTCCCTCATTGTACATAAAATCTTCTTTTTTTTCCCTGCTATTGTTGGTATTTTGTTTGCACAATAAACAGTATCTGGCAGTTAAATCATTGAAAACAACAGACAGACATAGATGGATGGACAAATAGATGGATGGACAGATGGATAGATAGATCTTCAGGTTTTAGTAAAATTGCAGTACTACGGTATCATATATGCATTTAAAGGGATAGTTAACCTAAAAATGGAAATGCTGTCATTAATTACTTACCCTCATGTCGTTCCAAACCCGTAAGACCTTCGTTCATCTTTGGAACACAAATTAAGATATTTTTTATGAAATCCAAAAGCTTTCAGACCAGGGGCGGCATTTCTGTATGGCAGAGTATGGCAGTCGCCATACCCTAGCCCAGTCAGGCGTCAGGTGTGCCGTGGAAAATTATCCGAACTCTCTATTATATTTCGTTATTATTATTTTAAATCACTGCTATTGGTCTTCCTTATGTCTGTTTAAGGGTTTTACAAATATTTAACCAATGAAAAGCATTTAAAAGAGCTTGTCACTAAACTTTGTAATGTTATTGCATCCTCAAACTGTCAGAGAAAACTTGTAACTTCACCTGGCTTCCACTCAGAATGAAGCGCCGTGCAGCGTGCACAGCCTGGAGACATATCTCGGCTTATTAACAATATGAATATGAATATGAATAAGGGAAATAGCCAGGGGCGCGGGAACAGGGGGTGCTGAGGGTGCTGCAGAACCCCCTGTTTTTTTCTGTGGGCAACTGTAAACTGTTGTGAATTAAAAAAAATATAGGCTATATATATACAGGTGCTGGTCATATAATTAGAATATCATCAAAAAGTTGATTTATTTCACTAATTCCATTCAAAAAGTGAAACTTGTATATTATATTCATTCATTACACACAGACTGATATATTTCAAATGTTTATTTCTTTTAATTTTGATGATTATAACTGACAACTAATGAAAATCCCAAATTCAGTATCTCAGAAAATTAGAATATTACTTAAGACCAATACAAAGAAAGGATTTTTAGAAATCTTGGCCAACTGAAAAGTATGAACATGAAAAGTATGAGCATGTACAGCACTCAATACTTAGTTGTGGCTCCTTTTGCCTGAATTACTGCAGCAATGCTGCGTGGCATGGAGTCGATCAGCCTGTGGCACTGCTCAGGTGTTATGAGAGCCCAGGTTGCTCTGATAGTGGCCTTCAGCTCTTCTGCATTGTTGGGTCTGGCATATCGCATCTTCCTCTTCACACAATACCCCATAGATTTTCTATGGGGTTAAGGTCAGGCGAGTTTGCTGGCAATTAAGAACAGGGATACCATTGGTCCTTAAAACCAGATTACTGGTTGCTTTGGCACTGTGTGCAGGTTGCCAAGTCCTGTTGGAAAATGAAATCTGCATCTCCATAAAGTTGGTCAGCAGCAGGAAGCATGAAGTGCTCTAAAAACTTCCTGGTATACGGGCTGCGTTGACCTTGGAACCTCAGAAAACACAGTGGACCAACACCAGCAGATGACATGGCACCCCAAACCATCACTGACTGTGGAAACTTTACACTGGACCTCAAGCAACGTGGATTCTGTGCCTCTCCTCTCTTCCTCCAGACTCTGGGACCCTGATTTCCAAAGGAAATGCAAAATTTACTTTCATCAGAGAACATAACTTTGGACCACTCAGCAGCAGTCCAGGCGAGACGCTTCTGACGCTGTCTGTTGTTCAAGAGTGGCTTGACACAAGGAATGCGACAGCTGAAACCCATGTCTTGCATACGTCTGTGCGTAGTGGTTCTTGAAGCACTGACTCCAGCTGCAGTCCACTCTTTGTGAATTTCTCCCCACATTTTTGAATGGTTTTGTTTCACAATCCTCTCCAGGGTGCGGTTATCCCTATTGCTTGTACACTTTTTTCTACCACATCTTTTCCTTCCCTTCGCCTCTCTATTAATGTGCTTGGACACAGCTCTGTGAACAGCCAGCCTCTTTTGCGATGACCTTTTGTGTCTTGCCCTCCTTGTGCAACGTGTCAATGGTCGTCTTTTGGACAACTGTCAAGTCAGCAGTCTTCCCCATGATTGTGTAGCCTACAGAACTAGACTGAGAGACCATTTAAAGGCCATTGCAGGTGTTTTGAGTTAATTAGCTGATTAGAGTGTGGCTCCAGGTGTCTTCAATATTGAACCTTTTCACAATATTCTAATTTTCTGAGATACTGAATTTGGGATTTTCCTTAGTTTTCAGTTATAATCATCAAAATTAAAAGAAATAAACATTTGAAATATATCAGTCATCTGTGTGTAATGAATGAATATAATATAAAAGTTTCACTTTTTGAATGGAATTAGTGAAATAAATCAACTTTTTGATGATATTCTAATTATATGACCAGCACCTGTATATATATACTGTATATTTATACTTGAATATTTGGGATTTGACTATGAAAAGAGATTTGATTATGTTTGAGTTTTGAGTTATTCAATAATTCAAATCAAATCACGATGTGTATTATTAACCAATCATATTTGTTGTTGACGATTACAAAGCGTAACTAAGGTTGCCTTGAGGGACGTAATTTCAGTTAGACACGAAGCACATGAGCATGTCGCAAAAGAGAATTTATGAGTTTTTCAAAAACCCTAAAAATATTAAAGTTTCAAGGACGAGCGTGAGAAATTTTGAATCGCATTAATGTTCAGGACCTCGTGAGGGAGTTTATCAGCGTCACTCCAGAGCGTAAAGCCACGTTTGGAGTTAAAGTCTTCATAAGGTTAAATGCTGACTGTTATTTCGCATATATGACACCGTGTGCTTGATAACTACTGTTACTGCCATGCAGAATATTTGTATAATATTTATTAGTCTTTCTGGTTGTTATTTGTGATATATTATGTGTTATCATCATAATCTTAAAAACAGCAGAGGGGTTTGCAGAATGTGGCCCATTCCTTTAAGTCTGCTTTAGTGGTTGGCCTGGTTTAGCAGTCGTTGCTGTATCTGTCACTTGCATTGAATCGGCTGTAGAGTAAAACTTTAGCGTTCTTATAGTCCATCTGCTCTCATCTGTCTCTCTCTCTCTCTGGTGGACTGTTTACCAAAGTTTGTAGAAATGTGGGGTGTTAATGAGGTATTGTGTACGTGTTATACGAGAACAATGAAATTATGTTTAATTTTTAAACGTGTAAAGAATAGTTTTGAATGAAGTGAGAATAGTTGCGTAACTTAAGAGAAATTTGTTATAATAAAGATTAATTTAAACATTTCTATGGTTGCTCCGATGTTTATAACATTTAGTTTACATTGGCTATTTTGCTATCTATTTCTATGTGGTCGTCAACATATTTACCATTTGCCCATTCATTTAACAGTTGTAAGAATTAAAGTTATCAAAGTTATTAAACTGATGCAGGGCTACTAAATCACGCACGCAGCACTGCCAATGCTTGCTTTTATGCTTGTGAATGTTATGTTTGTGTTGTGGGATCTGTAGGTTGTGGCTTAAAAGCGGAACATGGAAATATCATAGATGTACTGGGGAAAAAAAAACATTTAAAAATTTTTTTTTTGTTCTCAGCGATATGAATCTTCCCCTTCTCCCAAAACAGCTTATAGCTATTAAAATAGTTCAGTTTTGTATGTAATGGAAAAGTGATTAGGCTATGTTTCGTTTTTTTTTCTTCATAAAGTTAATTTAGAAAAACCTTGGGAGCATTTTTTGTTAGTTAAATGTTTTTTTTTCTTTTAAGCAACAACCAAGCGGCCAGCATCAGAGTTGATCGCCTATGTTTGATTAATTTATCCTTATCAAATCATCACGACTTGACTAAAATAAAATCGATAGATAGGCCTATAAACAGTTCAAGCATATCACCGTGTTAGTTTAAATGTTGAACCTATATAAATGTGCGCTGTTAGACTCATATCCAACAGTTTGTGTGGAGAGTGGAAGCTGAAGCGAGCAGGACACGGAGGCTCCAGCGTGGTCACTTGTATTTTTTTCTTACAGTAAAAACAACTTAAAATACGCCGTGTGATTTTTGCTCATAAAGATAAGAGTAATATATCATTTGAAACTGTAAAGGGTCTACTTTTATTTGTGTGCATTCACAATATCAACATTGTGCTTTTATACAATAGGAAAATAGAGAATGCACTTTCTGCGGTCTTGAACCCGAAAAAAACAGCTTTAAAATTACTTTATTGCATTCCAGATGCTTTTAAAGAACTTTTCACTATACATTTTAAGGGTTTTTAAGCTTGAATGTAGCTTGAATGTAAAACATTGTTATGAATTCATTGTAGCCTATTCCCATTTGTAAAATAGCTAATTGTTGTCTAACACGATCTCATGAAAGTGCGTAGTTGCTATCGCACGATTTTAGCACCCCCTACATAAAACACCTTCCCGGCCCCTGGAAATAGCCTATGTTTTACCCGCATTGTAACACAAATAAATAAATGGTCTTTGGATTTCCCCTTTCTTTAAAATGATCGTAGTTTGTGGTTCATTATTAGCCTATTAATTAAAACACATCAGCCATAAAACATTACAATGGCAAATTCGCATAGGCCTTTAAACATCTAACTTTTATTAACAAAATGAATAAGACGGATATAGCCTACTTGCGTTGTATAAGGTCTTTTATTTTTAATGAAAACAGCAACAATAAAGACAAACTTGCTTATATTAAACGAATAAATGAAACTTTTATTAACTAAAGTTGTGCTTTTGGATCATAGTGTCTCACATCATTCTTGTCACATGACCAACCCAACCATACGTTGGGTTGAATAAAGAATTATTTTTTGTATTAATTATTTTTGTTTTCTTTGCGCACAAAAATTATCTTCATTTGTGTTCCGAAGATGAATGAAGGTCTTACGGGTTTGGAACAATGTGAGGGTGAGTAGATAATGACAGAGTTTTCATTTTTGGGTGAACTATCCCTTTAAAACTTCCAAAATGTCAGCAAATGTTTACAAAGACAATGAAAATCATACACCTGCAAAACAAATAATAATCCACAATTCAGCTACAATGAAACTTTATGATATCAAGTAGGAATATCCCACATTTAGCCTATCTTTGAATTAAACATTGCATAAAAATATGTCTCCCAGGAAACAAATCATTCCTGAAACATTGTAATTGCATTTACAGTAGAAAATCTCTCTCTCTATCGCCATCTGTGGCTGAAACAAAAAATAGCAAGTTGTTTAGTTTGTTGATCTTTAACATCAGTTAAAGCATGGATGTGGAATCACTATTGTAGGCTTACCCTAGTGAATAAAGGTAACACTGCTTTTTATGAATTAGCTCAATAACTAAATTTCATACATTTTTACCCAAAGCATCTACCATAGCTTAAAAAATGAAATATTCAAAAGTATATTTGTGGCTTTAGTATGTACTAAAACCCGTATCAGCTCGAGGCGCGTTTCTTTGCTACACGCTAAGCTTACTTCAAGCCTAATGGGGAAGAAGCTTAGCTGGATTTTTAATTAAATGATATTACACTTTAACACAGTAGCTCTCATTTTCTCTCTCTCCCAATGGTCTTTTTCAGTCTCAGTGCAACACCTAAATATATAACCGTTCTCGTGCCGGCAAGGACAAATGGGCAGATGAGTTTCCAAACGCACATAAAAAACTAAAGTGATTTACGTAGACTCGTATTTAGAGATTACTTTGTTCTTCCAAATGGCTGAAACCCACATTCATCTGAACTCTGGCTCTCAGTGGAAAAACCGTGCAGATAAACGGAGTCTGGATTTGGATGACATGGGCAGACTAAGCTGATATTATGCCTGCTGAGGCTGTCTTTCACATGTCACTCTGCATGTCATGCTTCCCCGGTAGAGGAGCTCGGAGAAATCGCTGCCACCAATACCGATTGCTCTTTTTAGAGAACCGTACTACCAATGATGAACAATGGGCCATGGAGCATAGAAAGGTAAAAAACGTGCTCTTAGGACAAGGCCGAGAGAGAATTTAGCCACAGATAAGGCCTCAATCATGGATCATAATCCACTTGTAAAGCTTCAAACGTAGCACTCTGAATGCATGCCTTTGTATGTGTGGTACAGATATACAGTACATATAAAGCTCTGATGGAGGGTTCGACGTATACATAAGCTGCAATTTGAGGGTGAGGAAAGACCCAGGTCTGTCTGAACTGAAGCTGGAATACATCAAACTCAATTTCCAAAAGCATAACTGGTCGCACCTGCCACAAATTCTCATTGGTCAACAAAATACATAAAAGTGTGTCTGAAGTAATCAAAAATGTACAAGTGTTTTCTTATATGCCAATGTCAATTTTGCAAACCCTTGCATTAACTTCTTAAATTGTCAGATATAGTCTAGAACATCTAGTGGACAACAGCAGCTGTAAATTTAATCACTGTAAGTGTTCTGTAGAATAAGTAGAATAGCACAAATGTGTTGCCAGTGTTGTTACTGTTACGTAAAGCTAACATTTTTGTTAATCGAAATAAAGCTGAAATAAAACATAAACATTAAATCAAAACCTTAAACTTAAAAAACGCCAACTAACTAGTACTTTTTACTAACTGAACTAACTGAAAACTAAAATTACTAAAACTGAAAGTAAAATAAATAATTATTGAAATATTTTTTCAAAAATCCAATAAAAAAGGAAAAAACAATTAATGAAAAAAGCTAAAATTAAAAAAATAACTAAACTTTAAAGCGAAATTTAAATGAAAAAGAACATTTAAAATAGAAGCTATAAAACTATATAAATAATACTAAAATATCACTGCACATTGCAAATTAGCAATAAAACTGTGAAAATTCACTGTTTATTAACACATTACGTTTATTCCAATAAGCCGATAATCATTTTCACGTTATGACCGTTAACCAATTAATTGACAATTTAAAAATTCTTTACTATTTTGTCCAAATAAATAAATAATTTTCAAATAAACCAGTAATAACTACAAATTATTAGTTTTAAATGCTACAAGTGAATTTAGATATCACAACATTATAATGTACAGTATGAAAAGTTGATATTTACTCTGTAAGATTACATTTCACCCAAAAATGAAAATTCTGTCATCATTTACAACTCAAGTTGTTCCAAACTTATATGAGTTTCTTTCTTCCGTTAAACATAAAAGATGATATTTTAAAGAGTTTCTGGTAGCCACTGACTTGGCTTTTTTTTCCAGTATTTTTTTCCATACTGGAAGTCAATGGCCATCTGCTGTTTGGTTACAACAACACTATTAAAAATATGTGACCGTGACCACAAAACCAGTCTTAAGTCGCTGGGGTATATTTGTAGCAATAGCCAAAAATACATTGTATGGGTCAAAATTATTTATTTTTCTTTTATGCCAAAAATCATTAGGACATTAAGTAAAGATCATGTTCCATTAATATATTTGGTAAATTCCCTACTGTAAATTTATTAAAACTTAATTTTTGATATGTAATCTGTTATAGTAATAATATGTTATAGTAATATTCATTACTAAGAACTTCATTTGGACAACTTTAAAGGCGATTTTCTCAATATTTTGATTTTTTTTGCACCCTCAGATTCCAGATTTTCAAATAGTTGTATCTCAGTCAAATATTGTCCTATCCTAACAAACCATACATCAATGGAAAGCTTATTTATTCAGCATTCAGATGATGTATAAATCTCAATTTTGAAAAATTGACCCTTATGACTGGTTTTGTGGTCCAGGGTCACATATCTTCTTTTGTGTTCATCAAAAGGAATTCATATAGGTCTGGAACAACAAGTTTTTACCCAACAGATGCTACTTTATATGACCTTTCTGAAAACAATCCACTGACCTTCATACACTAAATATGCCTTCTTCTCTCGATTGTTGTCTCGCCTTCTGAAGAATAGCGACGTGTCAAACAGAGGACAAACATGAGTAAGCGCATGAGTAGGTGAGTGTACGTTCTGCCAGTGAAGGAGAACAGATGAAAAACACGTGTCACAAAGGACAGAAAAAGTGGGAGAGAGAAATAACACAGGGAGCATAGAAATAAGAGAAGTTTCTGAAGTCTGTCGGGGGCTTCAACTAGACGTGTGTGGGGATGCAGATAAGTGCAGGAGGCGAAAGCGGAAGATGGCAAGGGAAAAATAATGACAGCTCCCTGCGGAGCTGATAAGAGAGCTTATATTTGGACGGTTTCTGCAAGACGTGCCTACGTCGCTATTGCGTAATTGACAAAAAAAAGAGACATAATGGAAGCGGTAGGAGGGGCTGAGAAAAGCAGCAGACGAGGGGCGAATGGGGGCAGCTGAATAATTCATTCAAATGTAGTTTGGATCTTGTTCTCACACATCTATTATTGAACATTAGCATGCTGTCAGAAACCGAGATAGCAGGGCAATTTCATAGATTTAGCTGAAGCCTTGTCTCCCAGTTGGAACATGTGAAGCATTTAGGGGATGAAAAGCTTCCTTTGAAGTCTTTAATGAATGTCAGGAGAAATGATTTGTCACTACGCAAAAATACGCCACTATATCAGCGTGCCCTCATAGAAGCATTTAAATTTATATGACCACAAGTTTTGTCTGAGGCTCTCGGTTTGCTTTGATGAGATTTGCGTTTGATTCGGGCTATCATTTATCACGTCTCTTCCCTAGGATTCAAACACATGTTCTGCCACAGTTCACAGGGAAAAACCGACTAGACAAATCTGTCATTGAGTGTTTTAGTTTCAGCTACAGGCGCTTTCGTGTCCCAGGGGTTGTTTTTTTATTAAAACTAACAGATTTCAGCACCAGACGTTCATTCGCAAAATCTGAAAATCCATCATGAAAATATTCATTATTGCATTTTAAACCTCTGATAAACTAGGAGTGAGATAAGCATAAACCAATTTAATATTTATCATGCACTGAGGGAAAAAAGGGTGTAGAAACTATTTTCTTCCCTCAGATATTGCTAATAAATTTCACAAACATTTACAAAGAAAAGGCATTTAAAATGTGACATGAAAATGAAAAATGAAAAACTGAAACAGTGTTGCTTCTAAAGCATACTCCAGTAATATCTGTTTTATTTATAATTCACAAGTTCACACTTACATATAATAAATAGAATAAAGTTTATGCGTATTTGGCGTGCTGTCCGAGGGGAGGGCTCCGAGCTCGGAACTTTGGCCCGAACCCTGAATACCCCCCTACAGGTTAGGACAGAAATAGTTGTAAGTGCGGAGAAGGGGTGGCGGAGGGATGCTGGAAAACTGTCAAGGAACAGAGGTAAACCTGCTGTATATATACACACACCTGTTATCTTGTTAACTGGGTGATTACTGATTGAGCTCCTCCTGTGTTAATTAGGTTAATTATCTGAACGTGCTCCTCCCGAACCTTGTTAATAAAACATCATCAAAAAAAAAATCTTATTTTTATTGTTTATAAACCTTATTTACAACCATGTCTATAGCAAATTAATTAAATGTAAAAACTGACGGGGTTTAAAGCAACGATTCACACAAAAATGAAAATTACATCATCATTTACTTGTCCTCACATCATTCCAAACCTGTAAGATGTTCTTTCTTCTGCAGAAATTAAAATATTTTTAAAAATGGTCCAATGTCTTTTGGATCCCATTGACTTTTATTCAAAATACCTGCTATTGTGTTCCACAGAAGAAAGGATGGTGTCATGCGGCTTCAAAATGACATAAGCGTAACAAATTTCATTTTTTGGTGAACTATCCCTTTCATTTCTAAGTCCACAGGGCCAAAAGTGTCCATAGTTGAAGAAACACAATTGTGTTGGGTAATGTGACAAACACAAACATTACAGCAAATACAATATGACACACAAAACTATGTGGACAGGGAACACAGCTGCTGCTAAAGTCAGAAAAGATGAGAGAACCTGAAGAAAACAGCCAAACATCACACTAAAGACCCCACTGATTACTGTAAAACAAATCCTCAAGAGCCTCATATAGACCAAGAACAATAATGCCAGCATGAAATATGTATATACAAACATCATTTCTGGCCAACAGGACATAAAACCCAACTAAAAAGAAAAAGGAAGGCCTTTCTGTCGATCAAAGCATAATTTATTAGGAGCCGAACGCAGCTAATGAATGAATTTAGATTCTATTAAATGTGAAGAGAGTGGCCTCTCAGACTGGTGACTGTCTAAAACTGCCCCATGGGCAAAAACATTTCCTAATTAAATATTGATCTCTAAAGAAGGTAATTAACCAACTGTGAAGGTAGTTGGGCACGGAACGATTGGACTGGGAAATGTTGCTTGTATGATGCTGTTCTGGGCAGAGGAGAGACTTATGAGGACAATCTCCTGGTCTGAATAGCATTAACAACAGATAAACTCCAATTCTGCTCTGACAAGCATTGCTGAATTACCTCGACTCACAGTTACAGCTTATAGAAACAAATACTTGTGATCACCAAAGCATAACGATCATCTGCTTTATCCTGTGTGGTTTGTCTTTTCACAACAAGCTAAACTCTTCAGCAACGCTACAAAACAGCATGTGTAAATTCTGCGCATAAAATTGTCTGTTTGTTTGAGGGTTGAAGAAAACAATACTGGCTCAAACAATAGTGTGTGTTTGGGTGAATCTCACATTTTGAAACCCTTAATGTAGGCCTATTAAAATGACAACCAAAAGCAAATATCTCTCATAAGGACACTGCACTTTGTACTTTATGGATCATATACAAACTGTCTACAACCTTTGGAGCCTGTAATGTTTACATAACTTATATTAAGCCGTTGTTCCACGGAAAAACATTATAAAATTTGGCTTAAGACCGTAACCTTGGCAGAGCAGATTTATTTTTCACAGTTTTGATGAAAAATTCAGTCCATAGACAGAAATCTGAGACTAAACACAAAGAGCACATCAAACTGTTCTAAAGAAAAAGCCCCATGTGAACCTTTGTGTGTTGCGATTAGATTCTGGGATCATCGGTCTGTCTGCAGATAGTATTTGTGATCAATAGTTTGCTAAATAAATGTGACCTTTCAAGGCGTCACAGTTTCACACCAAAATATTAAGCAGCATAAGCAGCACTACTGTAGATATTACTATTGTTTGTTTGGCAATAGATTATAAGAAATGTTTGAAAATGCTCGCTGGCTTATATATTAATCAATGTTAATTGTGTTTCAAGTTAAATATGTCCCATACCTGTTCGCTAACAATGGAAGATGAGGGGAGTGTCTGAAATTTGTTGAAAAACGACTAAATAATCAAGTGGTGTCTTGAAAATTTGTCAAAATTAGAAGCGGAAGTCCAAAGAGGCTATAGATTATGTATATATATTTTTTTCATTCTTGTCTCGTCATCTTGACTTTTTGTTATGGTTTTTTTAAGATCTCAACAAAACAAGAGTTTTATTCTCATTATCGCGACTTAATTTTCTTGTGATCCTGACATAAAAGTTTTTGTGATCTTGACACAACAAAAATTGTTTTCTCGTTATCACAACTTTAGATTTTCTCGTGATCTCGGCATAACAAAAGTTGTTTTCTCATTATCACAAATTAATTTTCTTGTGATCTTGTCATTAATTGTTTTCTTGGGATCTCGACATAAAAGTTGTTTTGTTGTTATCACAACTTAATATTTTCTAGTGATCTCGACAAAACAAAAGTTGTTTTTCCTTATGGCGATTTAATTTTCTCGTGATGTCGACACTAGTTGTTTTATTAATATTTTCTTGTTATCTCGACATAGTTGTTCTCCAAGTTACACAACAGCGGTACTAGGTGGCAGTATAGAACTGAATACAAACTGATGGGGTATATATCCTCCTTACTGTGTTAGTTCATATTGGCCCAGATTGCACATGTTTTGGACAGTGAAGACCTTACTTCTTCGCGATTGCTACAATTTATGCAGTATTTTGTTTGTTACTGGCAAGTAATTAACTTACAATTATAAAATGCTTAAATCAATATGATTACTTTGCTTGAAAGTATATCTATTGTTACGTTCTTACATGCATGACTCATCACAGTTTCACTACCGCAATAGCGTTTGATCTAATACATATTAAAACTAACAAGAAAATCACGAGAAGTTGTGATCACAAGACAACTTTTGTTATGTTGAGATCACAAGTAAATTAAACTGTGATAACAAGAAAACAACTATTGTTATTGTTATTGTATATAATAATCCATGGCCTCTTAAGACTTCCGTAAAAGTATGATATAGCAATATTGCAAAAACTGCATGGGAAGGTAAAGCAGACAGTTTTTGATGACATCAGCTCACCTCTAAATATGATCAAACCTTCAGGCTGAGTATTAGCACCCCAGACCCTTAATTATTCAGTTGCTATCGTGCAGTGCAGATATGGATATAAGGACAGGTGAAGTGCTGCACTCACTGAGCCTCGGGCACTTTTCTGGTGAAGATAGACCTGCTGACAGAAAGGTATGCCAGGTTAACTCTTTCACCTGAACGTTTGCTGCATGAAGTCTGTACATTACACTAGTTCAGCTAAGAGTTTCCAGTCCAATGACCAATTATAGGAAAACAATTATATATTTGCCAAACACATCAAGTGTACAAAAAGTAACAAAAAATATATTTTTTAACCCTATCCACTTTGTCTGTTAACAATGTACTTGATACTATCCAAATTTAAAGTACAGGGAAAACATATGTGAGGTTGATGTGAAACTACCTGTTGGCCAACCATTGACAATCCATTATAAAAAAATTAGCTGGTTTCAAGCTGGTCTAAGCTAGTGCAAGCTAGTAGATCACTTTGGAGCAGCAACAAACCAGCTACCACTTAGTAATACCATTTTAAGTCATTTAAAATGGTTTTTGGAACATCATGACAATCAGCTAATAATGACCAACATGACCAGCTCTGAGTTAATGGCCACTTTGTACCAGCTATTAACCAGCTTTGACCAACTAATGACCAACTTGTACCAGCTAATGATTAGCAATTAACCAGCTTTGACCAACAAACGACCAGTTAGAAACTAGTCACCATGTTCCAAGTTACTTCACATCTAGTCATTTAAGCTGGATTTTCCAACAGGGAATGCACTTCACAATGTACTGTAAACTAATAGCACTACCAGGTTGCAAGTCTATCTTATATTTTAATTCTTCAACAGAAAACTGAACTTTACATAGGCCTACAAACCATTTACGTCAAATCTGCTCCTTCTTAGCCACTTTAATATCTGCCATGCAATTATCTGAATGGACACAGTAAAGGACACAGATCAAAGTACCAAAGGTCTCTGCCCTTGACGGCACCGTACCACTCTATTAATTGTGGTGAACACTCAAACTCTGCTCACTATAATTGGCTCTGTTAACGGTGCTTATTTGTGATTGGCTGACACTGCAATTATAAACGCTTTGAAGCTGGGGAGATTTCACCTACACTTACAATTCTGTCCCAGTGTGTCAT
The DNA here is from genome assembly GCA_027422415.1 of Schizothorax lantsangensis. Classification (NCBI taxonomy): domain Eukaryota; kingdom Metazoa; phylum Chordata; class Actinopteri; order Cypriniformes; family Cyprinidae; genus Schizothorax; species Schizothorax lantsangensis. The sequence continues at coordinate 7,238,826 of CM049844.1, forward strand.
GCTGTGATGTGAATATTATGGAGGCATGTGAATGCTGTTTGTTCATTTAAAGTGCTGTTCTGGAGAGGTTTTCATATGACTGCAATGAGTGCGCATGAAGGGCCATTTTACAAAATGTTTGAGATCTTCTTTTAACCCTGCAGGAGGGAAGGTTTATGACAAATGATGCTGTCAGAAAACAAGTACTTTGGCTCTCTTGCTTTGGGAGAAAATAAAATGTCATTTTATATGGATTTCTCACCTTCACTCTCTAACACATACGTACACAGCATGGAAAACTATGCATCAACTCCTAGCATTAACGTTCAATACAATAAATGTGTTCATTAACGTATGGCGCACACTATAGATACAGGTGCATCTCAATAAATTAGAATGTCGTGGAAAAGTTCATTTATTTCAGTAATTCAACTCAAATTGTGAAACTCGTGTATTAAATAAATTCAATGCACACAGACTGAAGTAGTTTAAGTCTTTGGTTCTTTTAATTGTGATGATTTAGGCTCACATTTAACAAAAACCCACCAATTCACTATCTCAACAAATTAGAATATGGTGACATGCCAATCAGATAATCAACTCAAAACACCTGCAAAGGTTTCCTGAGCCTTCAAAATGGTCTCTCAGTTTGGTTCACTAGGCTACACAATCATGGGGAAGACTGCTGATCTGAAAGTTGTCCAGAAGACAATCATTGACACCCTTCACAAGGAGGGTAAGCCACAAACATTCATTACCAAAGAAGCTGGCTGTTCACAGAGTGCTGTATCCAAGCATGTTAACAGAAAGTTGAGTGGAAGGAAAAAGTGTGGAAGAAAAAGATGCACAACCAACTGAGAGAACCGCAGCCTTATGAGGATTGTCAAGCAAAATCGATTCAAGAATTTGGGTGAACTTCACAAGGAATGGACTGAGGCTGGGGTCAAGGCATCAAGAGCCACCACACACAGACGTGTCAAGGAATTTGGCTAATTGTCGTATTCTCTTGTTAAGCCACTCCTGAACCACAGACAACTCAGAAGCGTCTTACCTGGGCTAAGGAGAAGAAGAACTGGACTGTTGCCCAGTGGTCCAAAGTCCTCTTTTCAGATGCAAGTTTTGTATTTCATTTGGAAACCAAGGTCCTAGAGTCTGGAGGAAGGGTGGAGAAGCTCATAGCCCAAGTTGCATGAAGTCCAGTGTTAAGTTTCCACAGTCTGTGATGATTTGGGGTGCAATGTCATCTGCTGGTGTTGGTCCATTGTGTTTTTTGAAAACCAACGTCACTGCACCTGTTTACCAAGAAATTTTGGAGCACTTCATGCTTGCTTCTGCTGACCAGCTTTTTAAAGATGCTGATTTCACTTTCCAGCAGGATTTGGCACCTGCCCACACTGCCAAAAGCACCAAAAGTTGGTTAAATGACCATGGTGTTGGTGTGCTTGACTGGCCAGCAAACTCACCAGACCTGAACCCCATAGAGAATCTAGTGCTGGATAGTAACTGATTACATGTAATCTGTATAATGTAATCAGATTCCAAAAATGTATTACCTGTCATTTGGTTATATTACATATTATGTTTTAAAATGCTGAAAATCAGGTTACAGTTACTTTTTTATGGATTACATGATTACAAATTATTTACAGCATGGCAGTACATTATTCATAATTTATTGATTTTCCCAATTGTTATTTTTGTCTCTATTATTATTTTTTTTTTCCTGAAGTCCCCCTCTAATTTAACAAATGCACATGTCGGTGTATAGTCATTTTATTTCTTCTTTTTTTAAACAATAATCCAATTTAAATCTATAAACAAGCTGTCAAAAGTAATCTGAACGCAATCCAAATGTAGTAGAAGAATACATTAGCTACAATGAGTAATCTTGATCACATTACTGACTACAATTTTCAACATGTAATTTGTAATCACTAACAGACAACAAGTAATATACCCAGCACTGTGTGTGTGTATACACACAAAATTGATTGTAGTTACTGAAATAAAGTCATTTTATGTGACAACTATAGCCCACGGGTTTCCCTGTTTCAAATTCACTCTTTCCACATAAAGTCTTCACACATTGACACTGTCAAAACTTTTCAAAGCCAATTTTTTTACTACTTCTACCAACTGAAAGATGCAGTGACAGCTAACCCTGTCCATAAAACAGTCTCAATTCAACAAATACTTCAAGAGTTGCTGTTATCTAAGGTTTATTGCTTCTACATGAAATGTTTTCATATTCAGGACTAGAATGTATAGCTTAAATCAAAATGCTATTGTGAAATGTACCTAATTGTCGAACTGTCTTTTGGAGGACCCCAGCTGTCAAGGATGAGAGTTTTTGTTCTCTTACTGTGCTTGTTTGTGTTTGCAAGGTTGGGAGACAGATATTTTAATAACTACCCAAGGGAATAAATTAGACTGTAAGAAACTCCATCCAAAACTACTGGAATATATGCTGGAATAAGTCACTCCTTTATAAAGATGTCAAATAAGATATGGCTGTATAGAGGCATCTGAAAGAATACAATCCTGTGCATCATTTGCACACATAATCAACAGCCACGTGTAAAAAGAATATATTGAGCTGCATATCTATCTATATTTGAGTAAATTCATCTGCAAACCTATTTGCAACTGAATGCTGAATTCACAACACCTTTTCATTTCAAGCAACATTTATTGCTAAAGGTCACACCGATATTTGAGCAAACTTTTGGCACGAGAGCTCAAAAACTAACATCCAAAAACCCACATGATGCAGCAGAAAAAAATGATTCTACACGGTAACAAAGCCCACTGCTTCTCGAAACCAACTCAATATCAACAACGTTTTGTCACCATGGTACTAAGAGGCTTTCCTCTGGTGGCTTTAACATTTAAAATGGATCCGACATCTGGGCCGAGCACCAGCTCTCCGGCTGGGAGGGAGTTTCAGAACAATGACAAAATTATACAGAAGCTTCCTGGATGTTGCCCTAAACATGGCATTGCTTGAAAGCAACAAACATTTAACTCAAGATGTTTCCCACACTCGAGCCATTCTGTTTTAGTGACATCTGTTTAATTTTGAGAGACTAGGCAATATGAACATGAAAGGGCCGTCTCAATTCTTCATGTATAACAGAAAGGAATTCAAGAGAAGCTTCTCTCTTTGATCCCAGAATTTGAAGATGTTTAATTGCACCGTGTTGATAGCAGTCATTATACTGTAATCATGATCCCTGAAAAGAGTGCACCAGCATAGCAATTCACACACTAGCAAGAGACAGCTCTCTATGTAACTGTAATTTTCCATACACAGTATTCATCAATTTACAGATTATGGCAATTCTCTGAGGGGTAAACAATTTTTTTTCAAACAGATATAATTTTGCAGTTTTCAAATGAAAGAGCATCACTGTACTGAATTAACAAACTGTCACTTCACCGCAAAATAAATCATTATACATAATCAGTATTTTTGTTTTCCTGTTAAAAATATGTAACATAATTGTGAGGTTTAGTCTCTAAAATCTTTGGAATTGAGCCTGTAAAACTTCTTAAATCTACCGTAACATTGATTGATTGATTGATTGATTGATTGATTTAATTTAAACTTTTCTTATTAAGTAAATTTTCTTAATGCAAGTGCGCATTTGATCAAATGTGACAGTTAAGTCTTTTACATTGTTACAAAAAAAAAATTCAAATACTTACGTTTTCTTGAACTTTCTACTCATCAAAAAAATCCTGAAAATAAATAAAAATAATGGTTAAAAATATGAAGCAGCACAACTGTTTTCAACACTGATAATAATATGAATAAATCAGCAAATGAGAATTAGGCTACAGTAGTCAACATTTGAAGTGGATCAAAGTTGTCCTAAGACAAGAACACATTTTGGTTTTAGGTTTTATGACAACTTTGATGAAAGGCTTTGATCCACTTCAAATGTTGACTACTGTATTTATGAAGAATCACGTAGAAAACTGGAATAATGGCTGCTGAAAATTCAACTTTGCCATCACTAAAATAAATATTTCAGCAAAAATTAATATAGAAAATATTTTAATATTATAATACATTGTAACAATATTCACTGTTTACCTGGCCTACTGTTTTTGTTTTGTTTTGATGTGGCCTTCCTGATGATAATAATAAATAATGACTCCAACCTTTGAATGGTGTTGTAATTTTACCTTCATTTTAAGGCAACCCATTTCAAACAAATGCACTAAAACAGATTTAGCCTACTGTCTATCGGTCAGAAACTATATAAATCTCTTCAGTCTAATATAATCCACTCTGTTCTGCAGTTATGAAGTAAATTCAGTTTAGCTTTGGCTAAGAAAAAAATCAACTAAAGTAAAACACAATCAGCATCGTGACAAGACTGCAATGGACTTAACGCTATAATGTGAATAGACCTGCAATCCTTTTCTGTTCCTTCGAGCTTTAAGAGACTCTTTAGCTTATCCAATTATAAAATGTTTCAAGTTCACCATGAATAATGCTGCGTTCAAGTCCTCCTCGGACGTTCATACTTACGAGCAGACAAGTCGTTACGACGACGTCGGGTGCGTTCAAGTCACTTTGGTCGGAACAAGATGGCGATTTAACTTTTCTACATAAAATTCAATGATTTTTTTAACTCTACATCTATAAAATGATGAATGAAGAATGTGCATCATTGTGTGTTTTCTTTTTTCTGTTTTTATTTAATTTATGAAGGTGATGTAAACTGAATAATTATATATTATTTTATAATTATACAATAATATAATATTTTGTATGTGTAATTTATATAGTTTTATTGTACATTACAAAAAAAATATAATTTTATTAATTTCAACAACTTTACCGACGCTGCATATCTTTAGTCTTTGGCTGCGTCTGACACGTTTTTTCACTGACACGCCCCCAACTCGGAAACTCGGGGCTTAAAGAAAATGTTGAGTTTCCCACTCCTAATAACGACTTTGTGGTGGCGTTCATGTGCGTTCAACTCGTAAATACGATGTATCCGACATGACTTGAACGCACCATAATAGCTACTGAAGTCTTCCGACGCCATTAATGCGGTTTTACGCAGTTTTGTTTACGCTAGATGGCAACTTGCGTTTTCGTTAAGTTTTTCGTGAATAGGCCTTTATCACACTTCCGCGTTCGAAAAGCGGAAGATTCAAAAAGAGCTTCCGCTGCAGCCTCTATCAATGGCTGTGCCCATAGCAAGGCATTGTTGTGGATCATTTATGTAGAATTCAGCACGAATACGTCTTCTAAAGACACCAATCTCCGTTTATAACAATTAATTGAGTATTATGAAATGAAGGAATATGTTGTCACGATATCCCGATGCGTAACGTTATTTCGTGACTTAAACAGGAGCGCGCGAGGCATACTGTATGTGTACAGGCAATTCTTCACAGTCTGATCACCTTATTTCATTACAGAACAGCGAGAAAACTATACAAACAACATGTCACATTAATAAGCATTAGAATTAGCCAAAGCTTAAAACATTAATTATGGCTAAAGGCTGTAGAAGGATTAAATTAAAGGTTTAGGGCAAACTTGTTGTATTAAACATAATGCTCACATTTTTTTCACGCACTGACTTTATGATGCAATCCTCTATAATTGCATCAAATTTAAGTTGTTCAAATAAAGAAATATTTCCAGCCCACAGACAATAATTAAAAATAAGTTTGATCATCTTAATCGAGTTATTCTCCGTGATTGCGTTAACGATTGAATATCATTATACTGTGAACAAGAGCGGGAGGTTAATCACAATATATATAATTCAAAAATAAACAAAATAATATTTAAAATAAAATTAAATCAGTCCAAGTATTCCTCTGGCAGTAACTTGAGCTGCTCTTCATTAATCTGACTGGTCGCTCAGATAGGCTAATGTTACACATTAAAATGAAGGATGACATGATACATGGTATGGAATCGGTATAAATACGCAGTTTTAACATTTACGTTTATTGCATCAATGTTCAACTAAACTGAATTAGTTTAATTTTCTTCACAAAACTGGCGTCTGTCCATTGACAATAAAGCAGGCGGAAATTCCTTTACGCTACTAATCGGAGCCGGATGTGACGACACGCGGACTGTGATAAAGGCCTATTGTCGATCGGTTTCATGGATGAGCGATCAGTCGCATTAAAGGTCAAACACGGTCATTGAGAAATATTTCAGGATAATATGTGATAAGCCGATACTTAGATTCTCTAATGTAAGAAGTTATTGTGCTTATATGCAACGGTATTTAAGGACATCCACGTGATTATAGTTACCTGCAGTGGATCAGTGGAGGCCAAATGGTTTAGAATTCCCTTTTATCCAGTTTCCATTCTTACGAGTTAAACATTTTCTTTTTAATGTCCACTAAAATCTATTCTGCTTTGCAAAATTGCACTTGAACTGGGATAGCCTAGCCTATATTGTTGTGAATAACAAGTAATCCAGTTGTTTTCACAGTGCATATCCAAAGCAGCTTTACAATACAAATAGTCCCTTATACTCCCACTGATCAAGCCGAAGGCGACAAATGGCAAGAAAAAACTCGCTGATGTTTACGTTGATGACAAACCTTGGGAACCAAGACTGCTGAGGAAGTCCAACTCCTCAGGCTAGCACATTTTTTAATACAATGCAAGCATACATAAATGTTTTTGATTACATCCAGACACACAGAATTAATTCTAGACTAATTTGCTGTTTAATTAAATAAAATGGTTTTAATGATTTAATTTGGCTATTCACAGTGAGTTTTTATAGCAGTAACGTTACCGGTTAAACCCACCATTGACTGGACTAGCTGAGTGCATTTAGCCACCAGATCAATATCCTAGTTGATTTTCCATCAATAACCTTGATTACTAAACCTTTCTGTGCACAACACATTAAAATATTTTGTTAGTGAAATAAATCTTTTTTTATTATTATTATTTATTAGACCCGTGACTTGAAATAAGGACATCTTATAGTTCATAAAAATTGCAGAAAGTTCCATAGTGTACCACAATGTTGAAGTAAGGAGAACCCTGTAAATACTAATACTAATAAATACTAACCATGCAAATAAATACTACCATCACCGTACCTGGGATTTATGATGCCTGTCAAGACCTTAAATTAACTGTTAAATAAATATACTCTTACTAACCCTAATATCTTGACTACTCATAACTAACAACTGCATTGGCATTACACTATTTATTGGAGCTCCACATCTCTACAATACTCAGTTCATCTTAATTCATAACCTGTATTTATTACTTGATTCTTGGGCACCTGTGATGGACTGGCTGTACATCCAGGGTGTTTGCCTGCCTTCGGCCTGAGAGACTGGGATAGGCTCCAGCATCCCAACGGCTCTATGTAGGACAAGCGGTTTGGAAAATGGATGGATACTATCTAAGTGTGATTTACTTTGGTGTTCCAGTTTAACATGCGGTTAACTCTTAGTCATTAGTCTTGAGTGCTCCGGTTGAATCTGCCAAGCTACGGTGCCTGAGAAGTGCAAAACAAATCACGATTCTGAAAACAAAATAACAAATTACAAATGCAAATGCAAATCTAAAAAACAAAATAACAATTCGGAAAGCACAACAACAATCCCGAAAACATTCTAACAAGTCAGAAAACACAACGACAAATCAGACAAACCGGAAGAGGTAGGTTTAGTTTGAGACAGCGCCATTGGTTTGGGAATAGATTACTCACCGCTGACTGGACGAGACATCTGTCAATCAAGGTACAGGAAGAACCAGAAGAAGCACAGCAGAGTGAACTGAAGCATCAGCTCCAGGGGTGCAGATGGTAAATCACAAGTCATGTCTTTTTGATGCGATCGATCAGTGGTTTGATCCCGCCTTTTGCCGAACTTTTTTTTTCTCCCTTTTCAAATCTCGTATCACATCGTAAAGGCATTTATTTTCAATAAAAATGAAGGAAATAATCAAAAGGTTGAAAATAAAGTATCGGGTGGGGTTAGGGTAGGTGCAGGGCTTTATATTGTACCAATAAGGTGGCATCCATTTAATAATTAAGTTGGCTTGAGAAAGCCAACTTACTGATCTACTATTTAAACTTCTTATTATTATTCTTTTTATGAGACTAAAATTTCTGACTGCTACTCCTCCTAGAGCTTTAACTCTACAGACTCCAAACTCAGTCCAGATCTTCAGACTGATCTCGCCGGGTGTGCTATATCTTTTCTAACTGATCAGACTTATGATTTTCATAAAACTGAAGATTAAAAATCATAAAAATACCATAGACTTACATTGACGGAATGTTCAGATGAGCCAAGACTATTCAAACTCCAACTGACAAAATTCAAAATCTAAACAAACTGAAGCCCATTAGACTCAATCAGACTTCCCTTCTATGTACTATTTCTATCCCATTCAAACTAATTTAAGCTTCCACTCTATCTAATTCTATTTCTAATCTAAATCATGCTAGCAACATGCTAATCATGCTTTAAACATGCTAGTAAAATGCTAAGAATGCTAACAACATGCTAGTAACTTTGCTAATCATGCTAGCAAAATGCTAATCATGCTAGAAACATGCTAGCGACATGCTAATAACTTGCTAATCATGCTAACAACATGCTAGCGACATGCTAGTAACATGCTAATCATGCTAGAAACATGCTAGCGACATGCTAGTAACATGCTAATCATGCTATAAACATGCTAGCGACATGCTAGTAACTTGCTAATCATGCTAACGACATGCTAATCATGCTAGAAACATGCTAACGACATGCTAATAACTTGCTAATCATGCTAACAACATGCTAGCGACATGCTAGTAACATGCTATAAACATGCTAGCGACATGCTAGTAACTTGCTAATCATGCTTACGACATGCTAATCATGCTAGAAACATGCTAGTGACATGCTAGTAACATGCTAATCATGCTAGAGACATGCTAATAGCATGCTAATCATGTTAGAAACATGCTTGCGACATGCTAGTAACATGCTAATCATGCTAGAAACATGCTAGCGACATGTTAGTAATATGCTAATCATGCTAGCGACATGCTAGTAACTTGCTAATCATGCTAGCAAACATGCTAGTCACATGCTAATCATGCAACAGCATGCTAGTAAAATGCTAATCATGCTATAAACATGTTAGCGACATGCTAGTCACTTGCTAGTCTTGCTAGCTACATGCTAGTAGCATGCTAATCATGCTAGAAACATGCTAGCTACATGCTAGTCACTTGTTAATCATGCTAGAGACATGCTAGCAAAATGCTAGTCACTTGTTAGTCTTGCTAGCAACATGCTAGTAGCATGCTAATCATGCTAGAAACATGCTAGCGACATGCTAGTTGCATGCTAATCATGCTAGAGACATGCTAGTAGCATGCTAATCTTGCTAGAAACATGTTAGCGACATGCTAGTAACATGCTAATCATGCTAGCGAAATGCTAATCATGCTAGAAACATGCTAACGACATGCTAGTAGCATGCTAATAATGCTAGAAACATGCTAGCGACATGCTAATAACTTGCTAATCATGCTAGAAACATGCTAGCGACATGCTAGTAACATGCTAATCATGCTAGAAACATGCTAGCGACATGCTAGTAACATGCTAATCATGCTAGAAACATGCTAGTGACATGCTAGTAACTTTGCTAATCATGCTAATGACATGCTAATCATGCTAGAAACATGCTAGTAACATGCTAATCATGCTAGAGACATTCTAGTAGCATGCTAATCATGCTAGAAACATGCTAGCGACATGCTAGTCACGTGCTAATTATGCTAGAGACATGCTAGAGACATGCTAGTAACATGTTAATCATGCTAGTGAAATGTTCATCATGCTAGAAACATGCTAATCATGCTAGAAACATGTTAGCGACATGCTAGTCACATGCTAATTATGCTAGAGACATGCTAGCAGCATGCTAATCATGCTAGAAACATGCTAGCGACATGCTAGTAACTTGCTAATCATGCTAACGACATGCTAATCATGCTAGAAACATGCTAGCGACATGCTAGTAACATGCTAATCATGCTAGAAACATGCTAGCAACATGCTAGTCACTTGCGAGTCATGCTAACAACATGCTAGTCACTTGCTAAACCAACCTAGCAACCACCCTGACTACCCTAGCAACCACATAGCAACACCTTAGTGACCAGCCTGGGAACCCTAGCAACTGCATATCAAGACCCTAGCAACCGACCTGGGTACCTTAGCAACCACTTAGGAACACCCTAGCAACCACCCCGGGTACCCTAGCAACCGCATAGAAACATCTTAGCAACCACCTAGAATACCCTAGCAACCACTCTGTGGTCCGTAGCATCTATCTATCTATCTATCTATAATCTGACCCCTATCTATCTATCTATCTATAATCTGACCCTATCTATCTATCTATCTATCTGTCTATCTATCTATAATCTGACTATATATAACTTTAAGCTTTTAAAACTGTTAAATTTCAAACTATTTCAGACTGAAAAGCTTCAAACTTAAACTTTTAAAACTTATAAAACTTAAACTTTTAAAACTTATAAAACTTAAACTTTTAAAACTTATAAAACTTATAAAACTTAAACTTTTAAAACTTAAACTTTTAAAACTTTTAAAACTTGTAAAACTTAAACTTTTTTAACTTTTTTTTAAACTTTCCAAACTTTTTTAAACTTTTAAAACTTTTTAAAACTTTCTGGTCCGGCTTTCTCAAGCCAACTTAAAGTTTGTTCACAAACTTTTTTATCTAGTTTGAATTAAAATTATAATTTACACTCAATACCTTATTATTGCATACTGTTTTATAATGTACTACAATACTGAAGTGCAGATAATTGCCACTATTTGCAACAAGTAGTATACATAGCAGAAAATCCTGCTATTTTAACATAGTGTAAAACCCTTCCCGATACTTTATTTTCAACTTTTTGATTATTTCCTTCATTTTTATTGAAAATAAATGCCTTTACGATGCGATACGAGATTTGAAAAGGGAGAAAAAAAAAGTTTGGCAAAAGGCGGGATCAAACCACTGATCGATCGCATCAAAAAGACAACCATCTGCGCCACTGGAGCTGATGATTCAGTTGACTTGATTGACAGATGTCTCGTCCAGTCAGCAGTGAGTAATCTATTCCCAAACCAATGGCGCTGTCTCAAACTACCTCTTCTGATTTGTCGTTGTGTTTTCTGACTTATTTTGTTTTCGAATTTGTCTTTGTGTTTTCTGACTTGTTAGAATGTTTTCGGGATTGTTGTTGTGTTTTCCGAATTGTTATTTTGTTTTTTAGATTTGCATTTGTAAATTTTGTTTTCAGAATCGTGATTTGTTTTGAATTCTCAGTCACCGTACATGTGGTATTTAAATACCACCATCAAGACAGCATGGATGAGAGATCTGCGTGACTGAGATTCCCTTAGGATTGGTGTATTAGTCATCTACTTGTAGAAATAGAACATTACTATTAGTTTTACTCATTGTTAGACTTGCATGACTTGTTTTTGTACTTGCTGTCATAGATGAACACACAACCAGCCACAAACATTTGCTTAGTGTATTTAGCCTACTTGTTTTAAACCTTTAAAGCCTTGCTGGGCAGTAATATTATAATAAATTAATAAAAATGTATATATTTTAAATGCATCACCCTGTTATACAATTTAAGATACACAAGTGAATTCAAAATAATTGAATGTCATCAGAGTAATATGTACTACTGTTATGCCCTCTGCTGTGTAAAAAAGAGAACAGCCACACTTTAAAACAGCTTACAAATGGTGTTTCACATTATACCTGTATATTTGTTAGTAGGAGTGGACAAGATGATTATCCACTAAGATAAGGTTTTTACATTGGTCTAAACTGAAGTGATCTAAACTTACAAAGGAGTAGTGCAAGAGAATTCACTATTCAAATAAAACCAAAATATTTCTCAGTGAAAAAACTGACTTTTTTTGAACTGGAATAAGAGATTCAAATTTCTTATGTCTTTATAATAAACATTTTCATTTTATTAAATGTTTTCTAGGTTGCTCAAGAGTATCTTCTGTAGCTTAAATATATATAATGGGCAGAATAACAAATCTCAAAAACGCCACAATGCAAATTTATAGCTTCTAGTATAAGCAAATCTTCTGTTCATATTAAAAATGTGATTCATTCTTATACTCCCCTAAAATGAATCTTTCAGCAGGCTTACCCGCAACTTGGATCATGTTGTCTCACTTTTTCTTCATGTTATGACTTGATTTCTGGCTTATGCACTTCTGAGCTTGTTCTATACACAAAAATGTATACAACTTGCCTACAAGCTTTCTTTGCGATATGTAACCATCACATTTAAAATGAAATTAAATAAAATATTCAAATCAGTGAAAAGCATAGATAAAATGACTTGGTCAAACCAGCTATCCACAAGCAAAAACAGAATGTTTTCATAAGTACAACCACATTAATTAAAATTCACGAGCGTTTCCTGTGATCGACTGCTTTACATCCAAAGCAATCACTGCATTCAAGATATTTACCATTATTTAAGAAATTCGAACATCGAAAGTATGGGACATCGTTTATTCCAGACCAAAAACAAAATACGGTATTACAAGTTTAGAAAATTGAAATTATGCATATTGTGAAAAACAAGGGTAAAAAAAAAGGCAGTTAAGAGATGCATAATGAGACAAGATGGGGTTGCCGTGCTTTGTGCACAAACGGCACACCAATGTAACCCTGAAGCAGGCTGGCCCTCATCAGAAATAAAAACGCAGATCCTTTAAGATGGTATTTAAATATGAACCAAGAAATCAATACATAAACTGCCCCATCCACACCCCGCCCGTCAACTTAAGGATTGTGCAAAACGTGGCATCTGAAGGTTTTATTGAAACACCATGTACAATACAAAGAGAAAAAGTTACATGGAATTTGTGCTTGAGAGCAGCACAACATGAACTAAAAAATAAAGGACTAAAGGAAGGGACCAGGAACAAAAATCATTTATCCCGCATAATTTGCCTTGTCGTCTGTCCATGCTTGAACAGGACTGGTCGTTTTGATAAGGGTGCCATACTAAAAAGTCTCAAATCAGAGGTAATCATTTTCAGATTTTTTCCTTGAAGGGGGCTGCTGGGGGAAACAGCAGCACAACAACAGGGTAGGTTGGGTTAAGAGTCGGGGGAGGGAAGGGGTCAGTTCACATCAGCTTCTAGAACCCGTGGACTTTGAGCTGCTCCTCTTTGGCCAGTTCAATCTGTGAAATGAAGGAAATGGGTCGATTAAATCAACTATCATTTAAAGGCCGACCGTTACATGCCAAAAGCCATTGAGTTCATACTTACATCAGTGAGAAACTGGCAAATGTTCTTGCGCTGATCACCTTGCAGCTGAATTACTTCACCATACTCAGGGTGCTCAATCACAGTCCCATTGCAGGCAAATTTCTGAAGATGCAAATAAGGGAGTGTTAAAAACGCTCCACCTACGTAACCGTAAACCAATTAAATGTGCATTATTTTAGAGTGACTTAAATGACAACCTTCTTGAAGGCCTTGACTAGCTTCTTTTTATCATAGTCATCGGCTATGCCCTGAACTGTGGTCAGAGTCTTCCGCCCGTTCCGCTGTTGAATTCTTATGTGGATGTAGTCCTCAGTCCCACCTGGGAGCCGATCATCACCCTTAGTTGCATCAGCAAAGGGGTCTTTGGAAAGATAAACAAGCAGCATTAGCAATGTTTGTGCCATCAGATTTCCTGCTTTGCTTGAAACAGGTCAAAGTCAATCTTTTAACTAGGTCACCTAATGTTCTTCATGAATTAAGGACAACTAACCTAATTAATTCTATCACCTCAAATATTTCTGCATGTAAGATCTGCTCCTGTAGCAAACAAAGCAATCCATCTCCGTTAACAGGGTAGAGTTCAGGTCTGATCTGGCTGTTCATTAACCGTTCGTGTACCGGATCCGTTCAATTTCTCAAAACGCTTGATCCATTTCCATATAAAACAACGGTTTGTGTTTTACGTGTTAGTTGTCTTTAATCTTGACATCAATCCAAATGCAGAAGGTTCGAGGTGTTTCTCGGATATCGCGCTTAGTCTAAAAATAAGCCGTCATCCATTTTGTCTCTCGTCCAGAAAAAAAACCTGGCGATTAAAATGGTTATGTTGGTCGTCGAGATAGATCACAACCTCGATTTAATTCGAGATAAAAATCATAAACTCGACGCTAACCATCTAATAAAGTACTTAGAATTTAGATTTAAGACGGATATGGTGTTTTAATTAGGCGAATTATCGATATTAGAAGCGAACCAAACAAGAATAAAAACTGAGGCCTAACGTAGTTGCTGTTTCTGACTGCTTTTTTCGACGACAAAAACGTTATTTCAAATACGACACTTCTAAATAATCCGTAAACGGATATGTGGTAAATAAATAGTATTTTTTGAAAAGTCATCCTAATATTTGTTCGCTAAACATCACTATCGTTTTCTGTCGCCCTTCCCCCCACACAATAAAATACTACGTTTTCAGAGATCTCGAGTCTTACCAAAAGTTTGGAGGTTCTGGATAGCGGACATACGATAAGATTCCCTTTCCTTTCGGACGACAACGGGTGGTCTCGCGGTTTTGGCTTCTTGGGAATCTGGCCTGATTATTGAGGGGGCTTCTTCTCACTCGGTGCTTCGTTAACGTTTGCCGAGCTTACAAAATGGCGACAGTGTGTTTGGAGCACTGGAAAACAGCTCTATTTAGCCCCGCCTCCAACTGAGGGCACGACGTCACCCAAACGCAAGACTTCTGCTGTAACGGGAAATATCTCAGCATTGTTAGGACAAATATGGATATTTATTACATTTATATTAAAACATGATTTCCTGGTGAAAAGGAGGGCTGAATTGTTTACAGTAATCACTTAACATAAAAATGATGCGTGTGGTTGGCTACTTACATTATTGGGGTCGGATTCACTCATTTATGCCTTTGACAACATAAAAAAAGGAAGGAACTCAAATAGTTTACAAACCTGATTCAGGGTAGACATAATCTTTTTAAAAATGAAAACAAGGGTGTAAGCGATAGATGTACAGTTCCTTAAGTAGTGTACTGTTCCTTCCTTTCCCAACGGGCTCCCATTAAAAAAAATGACTTTAAAATATGCTACAGTAGGCTACATTTTTATTATAAATCTTATTTTAACAAAACATTTTCTTCTTTCTTTTCTTCTTTAAAGGGATTTTAATGTTGAATGTTATGTTAACTAAATAGTAGCCTAGCTGATGTGTTTCTCTCACACACACAGAGCAAGCTGTGTGGACTATAGTTTTCTCATTATATAGTTTTATTATGTATTATATATCTATATCTATCTATGTCTATACATCCTCCTGACTACCAGCTGTGGAGTTTTGTCCTCTGTAGAGGACATGTTTTATGGATTTCTCTGAGACGTTACATGTCACAGTTCTGTACAGAGCACATTCAGGGCTTTTCAGAGATACTAAATGATTGGATGTTTCATGACCATGCCCTCTCCTGTGTCTTTAAAAATGGCTGACATTAATTTAGTGATCAAGTGTAACACCCTTATGGAAATATGATAATATTTAGTAATTATCATTTAAATCTGACAAATTTTCAAATTGTTTGTCATAAATCAACATCTCAGGAAAATGTTATGGGGTTTCAAATCAAAATATGACCTCCTGTTATGAAACAGGACATCAATTTCATACATGTCCACTGTAGAGGACACCAGGACTTAAAGCATGTTTATTACACATTTTGGGAGATACAACAAATTAATATGAAAAAAAAAATCAATATCAGTATCAATATTCCTATTAAATATTATTATGAAAATCTTGCTAATTATTACTCCTATTATTGCACTTATTTGTTCATTCTATGTTTCCCCAAAAACACATTAATATGCAAATTAGATACAGTTTATAGATACATTGTATATAATGGAAAGTTTATGGAAAGTTTATGTTTAAGTTTATGGAAAGACTCGTTTATGGCCATTTTACACACATTTTGCATAAAGAAAAATGTTTTTTAAAAATATCTTTCATAACATAGTTGAGAATAATCTTTATATAAAGTTTGGTATAAAAAATTAAAATCGATTTATGATTAAAACAAAATTCCCACTGTTTTTGCGTTTTCATGTCTATTCATGTCCCGATGATCTCTACAGAGGACATGGCATAACATATGAATAAAATATAATTTTTCAAAAAAATCTATTTTTCAATTTTTTCCTTATGCTCTAAAAATTTTTAATAACATGACAAAATACTAAATTCACAAAACTGTTTTTTTTGTTTATTGTCTGTTTATATATATATATATATATAATTATAAATATTTCTCATTATATACTGTATATTTCATTATAGGCTATTGCCATTGTGTGTGTGTGTGTGTGTGTGTGTGTGTGTGTGTGTGTGTGTGTGTGTGTGTGTGTGTGTGTGTGTGTGTACACACTCTAAAATCTGTAAAATTAAGGCACAATATAGGTCTACTGTATATTTTGAATTTTTCCGTATTTATTTTTTACAGGTGTTTTACCAGTAATTTTTCAGTTATTTTACGGATTTATTTTTTACAGTGTATATAGGCCTATATATATCCATTAACATTTATATTTATATCCATTTCATGTTTATAAGATGGCAGAGAAAACTTCATCAGAATACACAGCTAAGGCATATGCTTTTTAGAAACAGTGGTGTAGTTACAGTATCTACCAGTAGGTGCTAAAGGAGTCATGCTTGATGTAACCAGTTCATTATATAGAGAGAGAAAACGCATATGAAGCAAGTGCACTGATTCAAATGCTCTTGTTTCGCACTTTCAGACGGTAGATGGCAGCCTGTAAAAACTGTTCATATCTCTCGGTAATAAGGTGTTAAGGGACAACGCAAAGTTATCAGTGTTTGGAAAAGCCAAAGTACAAATACTTAACGAGCTTTGTTCATATGGAGTGGATGAATCTAGTCAATCTTGTCTTGTCAAACAAGACTACGTGATTTTACAGTGATAAGCAGGCATTCAAACTCTCTTTTTAAAGCTTATAGGCTAAAATATACCAAACTGAATTACAATTGGTTGAATTTAACGAGAAATTCCTGTACTTCCACTTTCTGTGAAACAATACAGTCAAAAGAAAAATGGCATGAATGTGGTTCAGGGGTGAATATCTTTTTTTTCTTTGTCTTATAGTCACTAGGTGAGGACTTTTCTCATGGGACACAATACAAGATAAAGTCACAAGATTGTCGTTACAGGCTATCTTTCTTTATTTTCCATCCATGGAGTATTCAACTTTTAACTGCATCAATTTTTTCACATGTGATATTTGTATTGCTTTTACTGTAATTCCATTAGCAGAACTATTTATGGTAACCAGCATCTTTCAGCTGAAATCATGAAACACAGAAATGTCAATAAAACAGTAAATAAAATAAAAATATATTTTATAGGTGTTTTACCCGTATTTTGAATTATGTATTGCATTAATTGTGTTATTGGGTTAAATAAATGTCTGTTAACTCACAGATAATGTCCTAGCAGATAATTACCAGGACTTTTCCCATTTTTTCTTACAGTTCAAATAGAAATTATTTTAAACATTATAGAAAAAAAATAGGTAGTAAATTACTTAAGGGTGTGTAACACTGTTCTAATAATTTGATCAGTGTTTCTCAATGCTGTTTCTCAATAATCTGACACACCTAGTTCAGGTCACAGAGCAGCACATTACTAATGATGAACTAATGAGGTGAATCAGGACTTAGATAAGAAGAGGCATCAAAAAAGAAGCAGGATTGAGAAATACTGGTGTAGATCAAACAACAGCAGCCAATCAGCATTCAGCTGTATCAAATCAGACACTCCCTTGAAACGCCTGTCTCTGTGTGAACAAGGGCTCTTGATAAAGAGGCCAAGCATTTGCAGGAGTTAGGGAGAGAAACATGAATATAGCTCAGTCACACACACACACACACACACACACACACACAGATTACATTAAAGTAGCCTATGTCTGGATTTGGACAAATCTTTTACAGCATTCAATTCTGTAAGACGAGAAAAAAACTCTTTCTGCTATGGAGCTGTTTTCACCAGAAAGGGACAGGAAATCTTGTAAAAATACAAGAGCAGATGCTGGAAAATGTTGCTCAAGTTTTTGTATGTTAAAAAAATACACCCATTAGGAAAATGATCCAAAAAACCCAACAAAAAAACAAGGCCAGATTTTCATTGGAATGGCTCCAGACCAAAAGGTTAATGTCCCACAATGGCCATGTCAAAGCCCTGATCCAGAAGACTTTCTATTTAAAATAAACAGTTACAGTTTGGTTCTTAGCAGATAAATATAAAAATGGCATTTGTAAATCAATGTAAAAAAACTACATGGTTTAGAGTAGAGTTTAACTGCTTTGGCCCTATATTCACACATGAAGTTAAATCACTTTTCTAAAATCAGTCAGATTGCCAAATGTAATAATGTTTAAGTTTTTTTTATTTATTTTTTGCCAGGAGTGTTTTTCCTGTCACAGTCACTTTTGGCATGTTTACTGAGGTTTTAAAGACATTAGGGCTTGTTAAAGATGCTTTGAAACAACATGGACTGTAAAAAGCGCTATACAAATAAAATGACCTGCCTTGACTTAATGAATTAATTCATCATTCACTTATGTTGGACAATGTTTACACTAACAGGGCTTGGTCTTAAACTGCTGTATGCACTTTCCAGCAGGACTCTTCTCAGCTGTATAAGCACTTTCTTTGTGTGAGTAGCTAAAGGGATAGATATTTTGAGGATATGTACAGAGAAAGTCAGTGTTATTTTTGACCCTACTGACTTTCATAGTCTGGACAAAGATTTGAAACATTTTCAAAATATCTTCTTTTGAGCTCTGCAAAAGCAACATGAGTTTGGAACAACATGAATGAATAAATGATATAATTTTAAGTTTTGAAAAGTTGTATCCCTTTAAAAGCATACAGTGTTCGGTCAAAGCATTGCAATGAGGAAATGTGACCTTATGAAAACAAACCGCACATTGTCATGGTGGGCTGAGATGACGCCTGCTAAAAAAAAATATATATATATTTTTTCTTTTCCATGGCAACATTAATATTACAGATGTAGTTAGAGGATCAGGTATTCACATTCTTTCTTTTCTTTTTTGATGAGTGACACAAGTTTGGTATGATTTGTAAATATAGTACCACTTTTGATACCCTCTTCAGGAAATGCAAACTGGGAGGAAGGTGAATGAATGGACAGCATGTAACGAGTAGAACTGGTCGGAGCAGATGTAAGTGTGTTTGCTTGCGAGTTTCAATGAGCGTGCAGTTATTTACACAGCAAGACAACCTATCGTGGAGATCTTTGCTTGAATGTGTGTTAAGATCTACTCAAACCGCCACTTTCTTTCACGTATGCCCTGGTGTTGCCGTTTATTCCAGGTGGATGTTGATAGATTAATTGTGTCTATGAATTGGAATTTGGCATGAATATAAAGTACTAGACTGTCATCACCTTAAGAGAGCTGATTATCTTTAATTCGCACTTCAAAGGGCTGGAGACTCATGTTTGGGATAACATCTGAATCAATGTGGCTTAGTTGTGTTAAGCAGATAGAAAACATACCGTGTTATGAATTTGGCATGTAAAGGTCCCAACAGGAGTTTCTGCCACATTAACAAATCAATAGCAGTTGTCTAACAAAGATAAGAAAGATCACAGGATCACTCGGTTATCTACACTCATCAGGCAAGGCATGATACTGTGATCATTTCAGAAACACTGAAGACTATTGTGTTTTAGTCAGGAGGATTTGACTTAATAGAATAGTTCACCGAAAAGTGAAAAATTGCTGAAACTTTACTCACACTCAAGCCATCCAAGATGTAGATGAATTTGTTTATTCATCTGAACAGATTTGGAGAAATTTAGCATTACATCACTTGCTCACCAATGGATCATCTGCAGTGAATGGGTGCCGTCAGAATGAGAGTCCAAACATCTGATAAAACATCACAATAATCCAGAAGTAATTCATATGACTCAAGTCCATCAATGTCTTGTGAATTGAAACGCTGTGCTATACATCATAAAATACATTTTTAACTTCAAAACATTACTTCCATCTGAATCAGGGGAGAAATATGCACAAATCAAGCACAGTTTACAAGCAAAACCAGTTTGATGTGACTTTTTTACTGAAGGAAGTGTTATTATGGAGTTTTTGGATCCACTGGTGAACAAGTGATGTAACACTAAATTTCTCTAAATCTGTTCTGATGAAGAAACAAACTCATCTACATTTTGGATGGCCTCAGGGTGAGCACATTTTCATTTTGGAGCAAACTATTCCTTCAACTCAAGAGAGACAATCAAATCTGAAATGCAAGAACATTTAAAATTCCGACAAAAATGCTTAGGTGGTAAATTTTTATTAAGATAATCTCTCAGACCACAGTTTGAAGTCTTCATGTCTGGTGTTGCTAGAAATGCTGTTGCACATGTTTCTGGGCGGGTGATCTAGCCAGTGGCAACACTCCCAGTTGCACCAGCATTTGTTTTACAAATGCGATACTGGTTATGTGCAGGATTATCTGAGAGAAACAACACATTGTTTGCTAAAGAAACTGCATGTGTTAATACTGTCACAAACAGCCAACTGAAGGGGAATAGAGCTCAGAGTACTTGAAGATAATTGGTGAGTGGAAAGGGAAAAAGACTTAATGTGCTCAAATTCTGGAGACACATTGAGTTTGTATGTGAAAACAAGCCATTAAAAATGAAAACTTAATTACTTTTAAGTTTCCATTGATGTGAAAAGTTCTTCATGGAACATCAATGCCAATAAAGAACCTTTATTTTTAAGTGTACGGATGAAGAAAATCAAATCGAAACTGTAAAAAGCTCAAAACATTGATAAGAAATAACAATTTTAATTGACATCAATTGTATGGTCTTTTTTTTACTGTACATGACAGTACGCTTGTTCTCGTGGAAATGGTTTTAAATCCATTCAAGTATGATTCAGCAGGAACGTGTCACTGTAATCTCCTGTAAGAAAGCACACGCTGGGCTGACGCTCAGGCTGTGGTTACAGCATCTCAAATGCAAGCCAGCTGGAGCAGATTTCATTCAAAATTGTGCAATAAAGCTTCTGCATATTTCAAGTCTCAAGGCTCCAAAGACAGTAATTCCTTAAGCTCCTTTGTTTGTATTAGAGCTTGTGGGTCTCATTTAGTTAGAAGAGAATGTGGTTTTGCAGACAAATCTGAACAAGTGTTGCTTATATTCAAATCACCACAATGCAACATATGTTGCTTTCACCTTTTGAGTGCAACAATGAATATAAATCTAAGCCAATTCTCATATTCTGTCATTATGCTATCCTTACATCAAGTCTGCACATTGTTGCATGCATTATTTCAATAATATGCATGCAATAGGGGGTTAAACATTCATTTTTGGTTTTATTTCTATTTTACTAAGCCTTTGTTTGCACATTCCTATGGTTCACAGCGTTGTCTGCCTTTGGCACTTCACATCAACTGTTCTGTGACAAGGGCAGGTTCCTGCAACTCTGAGATTGCTACAGCACCTTATAGGGCAATAGTCATGAGCTTTCCCATAAACCACCACTGATGGGCGTCAAAACCACAAATGTTACAGGGGGCACAAAATGTATTTGCATATAGTCTTCACAAAAAGTTTGGGGTTAATAAGAATTTTTAAACAAAATGAATACTTTTAATCAGCAAGGATGCATTAAATTGATCAAAAGTGGCAGTAAAGACATGTATACCTTTTCTGAAGATTTCTATTTCTATTTATCTTTTCAGGATTCTTTGATGGTTTCTACAAAAATATGAAGCCGTTTTCTACATTCATAATAATTAAAAAAAAAAATATTGAGCAGCAAATGAGCATGATTGCATCACAGGAATAAATTATATTTTATAATATAAAATACAACAGAAAACAGATATTTTAAATTGAAATAATATTTTGCAATATTACTGTTTTGCT
This sequence comes from Schizothorax lantsangensis, assembly GCA_027422415.1. Classification (NCBI taxonomy): domain Eukaryota; kingdom Metazoa; phylum Chordata; class Actinopteri; order Cypriniformes; family Cyprinidae; genus Schizothorax; species Schizothorax lantsangensis. The sequence continues at coordinate 7,260,907 of CM049844.1, forward strand.
GTATTTTTGATTAAATTAATGCAGCCTTGGTGAGCATAAAAGACTTGTTTAAAAAACATTACAAAATCTTACTGACCCCATGCAAACTTTTGATTCGTAGTGTTGTATATTGATATTTTGTTGTGTAATGCAATGACACTCATATTTTCAAATGTTCAAATACTTACTGGGGTTATTGTACATACAGCAGTCATTTTTTATTGCCAACAGACAATCACAACAAGCTCTGCAAGCTCACACATTATTCACAAAATTCACAGTTACACAATAAAAATAAGTTAATGCTTGGAAAGTATAAGCAACAGTCCCCCCCCCCTGGCAACAGCAGTGGAAAAGTCACGTCTTATATTCCATATTTCATTCTAATTAACTGGAAGCCCAACAGCAGTATGCAGCTGGATGGTTTATGGTGAGAAATATTGGACACATGTGTGAGATATTGGCTTGCGTTCCTCTGTTGGACTGCATTTGCAGAACAGTTCCAACAACGGACCTTAAAAGGGCAACTAACTCCTGCAGACAAGATGAGACAAGCTCTAAGAATATTACTTAAGTATATTTTAGGATATCAGACTAATCCGGGGAGCAAGTCATGAACGTGCACCACTTTTGGATGATTTTAGTCTTGTATCAAAACATAGTCTAGATAGTCTAGTCTAGTAAAGATGTCAACATAGGAAAACACATTTATGCACTCTTAACAATAAAGCTTCCAAAAGGGGCTTTATGCCACAATGTCATAGAATAACCTTTCAGTGAACAGTTCTTAAAATAAACTTTTTTATTAGTGTGAAGATCATTTTAATCATCTAAAGAACCCGGAACTTTTGTGCAGTGAAAAGGTTCCATGAATGTTTAATGTTCTTCACGGAACCATTGATGTAAGGAACCTTTATTTAGTATACGTGACAAGCACAAAACAGAAATGGCAAAAACAGTAATTGCAGAAATCAGCCTGTGGCTTCATTCGCCACATCTGGAAAGCAGAGTCACAGATACGAAACCACATCAACCCGAAAAGCTTTAATTCAACCACAAAAAAACATTTCTCAAGAATTTCTGACAGCAGAGTGTGTGAATATACCAGGCGAGTGATTGATGGGAGGGCGGAGGTCACCGATAGCAGTTTTTCTGCTGTCATGCCTGTGTTTACTTGCCAAACCCTGAGGGAGAAGGAATGAAAGAATCTGTCCCCTGGTCTCTGGATGTTACCCAACCTGCGCTTTGAATCATTCCGACACACCCAGTCCTCAAACGATCACCTGAGGTTCACGGACCACATTCACAGCAAGAAACAGAGGGTCAATGTAAGCATTCCACAAATGAAAAACATAAAATATGATAATTGGCACCTATTTAAATTCCGGCTACTGCATGGTTTGACAAAAAGCTGGGATGTGCAGAGATTCACAAAGGTTATCGCTCGTACAAACAGACACTTTGTTTCAACATAATCCCATTACAGTAAACAAATGACTCAGTTATGACTCAATGTTCTGCAGAATAAAAGATTCACTTTATGAAAGAATGCCATGGACAGTTTATCACGGGTGTTTAAATATATATATATATTTTCAGTTGTAGAAGTAACTCTTGATTCATTCTGAATTGTATTTACCACAATTGTACTTTGAATATTGTGTAGGTGTCTTATTATTATCAATAGTATTACAGTTATGTTACAGCCAATTCAGGTACAAGAAAACAACAGGTGATTACCTGAGATACCAATTTTGTAGTTTTTAATTACTGGTATCATCTAAAACAAACCCAAAATTGGTCTAGGAAACAAGTGAGGATATTTTCAAATCCACTAACTGGTGAACTAACATTTTAATATCCCGTTTAATACCATAATAAATTTGGGTCTGAATGGCAGTTTAACCCCAGCACACCAGCACAGGGTCACAACATTGGACATTATCAGTTTGCTTGTTTATAGTAACCAAGTCTATGTAAAATATCAATGCTCTTGAGGAGGAAACACCCAGTGAGGGTTAAACTGCAGATTTGGACCTGTACGCTGCAGTAATGTGAGCTTCAATGGGTGGAGAGAGGTGGGGATTGGGTGGTCCAATAAAACTAAAGCAAACTGAAACCTCTGTTCAAAACGCCCCGTACTCTCAATGCTTTAAGACTTACGTAATAGGTTACAGATGAAAAGATCTTAAAACTCAAGAATAAAAATCAAGCAATTCATTATTTTTTCCCTAAACTCAGATGTCTTGGGGAAAGATAGAAAACTTCTTAATACTTGTTGCCACATTCTTGCAAACTTTATGTGAGCAAGACTTATATATAAGATTACTGTTATTTGAAGGCACACTTTTGTCAATGCAACACACCCAAACCTCTTCTTTGCTTAATGATATGGTGGTTTCTTGCAAGCAGAGTGTCAATGAACATCTTGACAAACAGATACCGTTTCCCATTCAGCAATGCCATAAATCTCTGAAAACCACATAAAAACTCTTTGAAACTCCCAGTGCGGTCAGAAAGATCAGGTGAAACGTGAAGATCCTCATTGGTTGAGAGCAAGCAGACGACTATGTGACGGGTCTGTACAAGCCTTTGTTTGCACATTCCTAAAATGTGTCTTCAGTGCCTCATAGTTAAGACACACTGACATACAGACAAATAACACTGAAACAAACATTTCAACAAGGATTTTGAGATAGAATGTGAAAGGAAAATGTATATTTTAGTGAAGTTGGCTTATCACAAATTCAACAAATTCAAATTCTTTTTTTATTATTATTATTTTAAATCACCTTTTGAGATTCCCAAGTACACAAAAAAATGGAGCAGAAACAAATTTCACTTAGAAATTACTAGTAAATTTTGCAAACAAAAATTTTACTTCAGAAAGACTGAAATGGCATTTCCTTGTAAAACGTATTCCAATAATCTTGGTTTTATTAACAACTTCGAAAAAAAATTTTTTACAGTCTATACCCTTACCAAAAAGCAGTATCCTTCAAGTTTATTTTATTAAGTATACTTAAGTAAAGTTCAAGTATATTTTTAAGTATACTTTAACTAGTAAGTATACAAATATCAGTGTACTAGTAGTATACTTGTAAGTGTACTATTTCAATACTCTTTGGGACTAAATTGGCCCACTTTCTAGTATATAAAAGTATACTTTTAAGTATACTTTAAGTATACCAGTAGTAAACTTTGAGTACACAACTAGATTACATCAAAGTTTTTAGCTTGGACTGCAACTATAGCCTACTAAAAGTGAACTTATAGGTATACTGATAGTTTACTAATTAAATACTTGTAGTAGAATTTTTAGTACACTTTGAAGTAGAGTCTCAGTAAACTACTAGTTTAGTAGTTTTATACTGCAAGTATACTCGAAAGTTTTCTTTAAGTGAATTTTACATCATACTTTAAGTATACTACTATGTCTCTATTTAGGTATTAATTTGTATATATTTTGTTATATGAATATCTGAACATACAAAACATCAAAAGAAAGAACAGAGTATCTGCTTGTAAACAAAAACATTTTATTCTAGCTTCATGCGTTCTTTTTTTAAACACTTGAATGTGGGTAATTTTCATAAATAAAAAAATAAATACAATTTTGAACAAAAAGCTGAAAGAATATAGATTGGATTCAGAATGATAATCAAAACGTAGATGGAGTCAATCAACACCCCAAAGCTTGACAGTCATTATTAACTCTTCATTGGTTGACATTTTATTCCATGACGTTACACAGTTTTGATGCTGTTTTATGTTTTATTGTGTTAGATTACATGTGGAAGTATCTGTTGTTTTGGTTTCTTCTTCACTTGTGTTTTTTTGGAAATTCTGTAAAGATGTGTACTAGCGCCCCCCTACCGTATAACAATGAAAACACGGATTGTAGGAGCAAAAGTATAGCTCAAATATATTTAGACTTAAGACTTAAATCATGGGCGGCGCTAGGGAGGGGCTAGCAGGTGCTCCAGCACCCCCAAGAAAAACCAAACACCCCCATAGCAAATTAAATAAAATCAAAACATTTGACTTATTACACATGCATAAATACTGCAATGCAATACACCGTGATTTGCAGTCACACTTAATGTCAGCATTTTATTTTAAAAATGGATCGGTTCCTTATGCCAAGTAGGCCTGCCCCCGACTAAAGATTTTTCTAGTCAACTAGTCGCAGGTTTATATTAAATTGATTAGTATAATAACCTACTAAACCATCCTTTAATATAGGCATTAGGCGTATTATTCCGTGCTCAAACGCACGCATAAAGCTTGCCGCAAAGCACCGGCTAAAGTAATGATTATGAATGCATCGGGGAAAAAGAAGACATTTTAATTATTTATTAATAAACTAGTGCTTTCTCAGACCCGCCATCTCCACAGTGGACGTGCCTTTAATAGAGAAATGCACCTATACGGGCTACATAATCAGAGAAGATTTCGTTTTTTATTTTAATTGGTTTTCAAGCTTTCTGCAGATTTATTTCTTATGTCTGTGAGCTGGTTCATTATTGTGATGCGCTCCATTCACGGAGACTGCATGATACGACAGAAAGCACATCCAAAAATGACGGGAGAATAAGCTCTTTCCGCAGGAAAAAAAATAAAATAAAAATGATTGCGTGAGCGACCCCATGTCACAGTAGGCTAAGCCCAATAATACTCCCACATTCCTCATAAACATTTGAAATGCGCCTATATAGCAATTTTATTATTCATATAAAAATAATAATAATAACAACCTGTTTTGGTCATATTTACTATTAATTGCCCAGCTCCCCTGTCATTGATCTAGCACCCCCTCAGCACCTGCGTTCAACATTCTCTGGCGCCGCCCCTGACTTAAGTATAAGTCAAGTATACTTAAATGTAATTTTAAGTATATTTCTGAGAAGTACATAAAGGCCATTTCTGAAAAGTACATAAAAAGTAGACAAAGTATACTTTCCTATTTTTAGTTTAATAGAAGTATACTAATAACACACTTGAATAAACTTATTTTTTGTAAGGGTATTCCATTTAATCTCTGGATTTATGTGAGGTCATTAAATCTGCATGTACAATATCTTTAGAAAAGTTGTTAAAAAAGCTTAACATGTCAAATAAACCACACCATTTCAATTAAATAACTTTTTTTGTAGATCTCTATCTATGTCCATATAAAAACCAACCAAAATATTAACTGAACAAATATTTGGAACAGATGTGCTCTTACAAAACTATACCTAAATTATCATTTAATTGCAATCATAATAAGAACAAAAGAATTGCTCAAGATCACTTATGAATTTTTGAAAAGAACCAGGAGTGATTGACAGGAGGGCGGAGGGCTCTGCTAGCACAGTTTTCCTCATACTTGCATATACTTGTCAAACCCCGAGGGAGAAAAATGAAGGAATCTGTCCCCTTGTTAGTCTCTAGAGGTTACCTAACCTGCACTTTGTATTGATCTGACACACCCTTTGTCCTCAAATGCTTACCTCGTTCAGGCTCACAAAGGGTCACATTCACTGAAAGGCTCAGCACAATAGAGCTGCAACGAAAATCTAAAGAGAAGGCAAAGAAAGACACATTGATTGAAATGAATTCAAAAGGCATGCTTTTGTTCAGAGGAAAAAAAGAAAAACAAATGCTGCACAGAGAGATACAAAACTATAAACTTATTTCTTTGTTGACTATGTGAGTCATATTTGAATTATTTAATTAATACAATACCAGAAGATTCTTGATATTTTTACTGCATTAACTAAATCCAAATATATGACTCACAAAGTGTAATATATTACAATCATCGCAACAATTTGCAAACACAACATTGAATGAATAGAACAAAACACAGGTGTTTCTATTTTCAAGTAACTTATGTTTACATAAATATTTAATTGTACAGAACAACTACAAAGAGACAAGCCCTATTTACCAGCTGCACATAACTGACTTTGAATAATTCAGAGAGGAATGACAAATTACTGAAGTGTATTTTGCACATGATTACTATGTTGCACTTAATAGGAAGCAGGCGTTAGACTTCAGAGTTTATTTGTCTCAGTTCAGGCGTTAGACCTTATGTTACACTCCTCTATTTGTCATGTTAAGAGTTGTGTAAATTGTGCTAGGCTACCATAAAAAGATATATAATCAAATGTTTGACTTTTTCTCTGACACTTCCCTGTACTTTATTTACACTAAACTTGTGAAAGAGGACCACCCTTTTTGACAACTTAAAAATTGTTGGTCACCTTACTATCGAGTCCAAAATAAGTTCATACTTATTCCCAAGCGAGTCTCTTCCTACACATTTCACACTTAGTCGTAGCCAGGGATGGGCAGTATTTCAAATACATGTATTTCAAATACGTATTTGAAATACAAAATACTATTTTGTATTTAAATACCTTTGAAAAAAATCAAATGTATTTTGTATTTAAATACATTTAATCTTAGTATTTTTGTATTTTCAAAATACATAAAATTCTTTTTGCCAATCAACCTCTTTATTAGACTGCTGATTTACTGTATCAACTAGTTCAGACATGCCACTTTCATGCATGTGAGCTGCAGCTGTATGACTCCATCTAGAATTGGGTAATGACATTTTCTGGATTCCTGTAAGGAAATAAGGAATAATACTGCCTTCGTGTGCTATCAAAATTTCCTACTTCCAATTTCAGAAGTCCTGATTACAAGCATGTTGCATTCATGTGCTTTGCTGTTGGAAAGAATAGGAATCGTGGAGGATGCCAGGTTTCCTGGGAAAATCTTATTAAAGCCAAAATCGTAGATATTTAAGATATTTAATTTTGAATAAAATGTAGTATCCCATTTGTTGACAACTATATCATCATTCACAGTGCTATCTTTACAGTTAGCTTGTTGATGATTCTGGATTTTCAGTCAAATACATGCAATACATTCAGTACCATACAAAATGCTTGAAATGGTTATTGCACTACTATGTGCATGACTTTAACATTAACATTAAAACAAGGTGATCTTGCTTTTGTGGAAAAAAAGCATACCTGTCCCAGCAGATAAAAAAAGAGCACTAGCAAGGGGAACATAGCATTAGCACTAGTCAATCTTGTTAGTTTTTTTTTTTTTTTTTCAGATTTTGGTTTTATCAACTAGCTAGTCAAATGTGTTCATTAAACTTGAATCATTACTGCTTGCTATGGCGATATGACAATATATATGTTGGCGATGATATAAAGTGTAAATCGATTAAACCTTTTCTATATCATTTATATATCATCGTGGTATGCAAATATATCTGTGGATCTTTTAGTGGGCAGGAGCTATTGACACGTCAGAGCGATAAAGAAACATGGATAAATGAGTAATAAGCAGCTTTCTGTGTGTGTGTACCCCAAGACAAAGATAACTATAATGCCAATAATAAAGATATAATTAAAAAAAAAATAGTTCTAAGGGTATACTCACACTAGGCACAGTTGCCTTGTACTAAAGCCCAAGCACGGTTGTCCTTTCGCTAACGGACAGATATCACAGGATTATTACAGAGGCAGCTGAGGATAATGGTGGAATTTGCAGCTTAACTCACAAATTACAATACCTGTTCATCAATAAGATGAGAACCAGACCCATTATAAATCTAAATGTACTCGAAATTAAATTAAATGAAAAGTGTGATATCCAAGTAGTAATAAAGATTTTTGCTGTCATAATGATAACAATAGCGCATACAAAAATAGTACATTAGCTGTTCCATGCTCCGGCGCGGTTAGCGATCACACCACATGTGTACCACACCCGAGCCACCTCTTCAAGCGGGCCAGGACACGGTACAGAGCAGTCACACTTGTGAAATGAACTGGACTTTGGGGGTCAATCGCGCTCAAGCACGGATCAGATGCCCTAGTGTGAGTACATCCTAAATCTAAGTGAATAGCAGATAGTACACCACAACTATAACCATAACAGCACAAAAAAATTATGAATGATAAAAACATTGACAGCCAATCGGAATCACTTCTGCTTTAAAGAGCTTGAGCATTTAAACTGACAGATGACACAACTACATTGTATACTTAGAATGCACTAATATAGTTATCTTTATAATTATCGTTCTTGGTGTAAACAGGCCTTAATAGTGTTATTTCACTGGATGGCCAATTTCAAATGTATTTTGTGTATTTTCAAAATTACTGTATTTGTATTTGTATTTAAATACATTTTCCCACAGTATTTTGTATTTTTATTTTAAATGCATTTTGATGTATTTGTGCCCATCTCTGTTAGTAGCCATACATATGAATTCTTACTATCCGAGTGATGTTACACCTCCATAGGGACACAACCTTGGTCATAAACACTTTGTTTGTTTAAAGTAAGCGAGTCTTTGTAAAATATAAATACTCCTGCAGCGAAGCGTGAAACTGTGGTTTCTGGCATATAAAATGAATTAATGTGAGCCAGAATGGGTGGAGCAGAAGTTTGGGAGCAGAAAGCCATGCATACCAACTTAGGCAATGCACTTCAAGACCTCTCACACTCATTTCAAAACTTATTTGTAAAACTACTGAATTAGAAAAGATCCAATAGCTTGTGTTTTAAATAAAGAAATTCAGCATTTTGTTTAAGAATATATAGCATAATTATTTATGCATCAAGTAACATATCAAATAATAAAGAGTTAAAAATGCTTCTGATTCTGCTCACTCACAGTCACTCCTCCTGCTCAGTTTTTATGGTACAAGGCGTTTCATATCCAACTTTTATATCTTTACTATAAAACACTCCCTGCTATCAGCTGAAGCTTAATTATTAAAGAGATTTCTTGTTCTCATATCAGGCAATCAAAATGTACTGTTTTAACACCTGCGCTAAAAGTTGTTCCCTTTTGTTCTGGTTGCTACTTGTTTGTTTTTGTACTTTTTTCTTGTCACCATGGCAACAAGTCTTTATACTATATACAAACATAGTGTAAAGAAATTATTTAATCCAAACAAAATGCATCACTTGAGATGAATAAACAACTAGGATTTTGAATGCTTATGTTTAAGAGCCTGTTAAATACCTGTTAAATTGTATTTTTTTAAACAATAAAGACATTAAACTTCTATTCTAATAAGTACATATGATAAAACATATTTTCTAATAAAAATATATGAAATGTTCTATTCTGTATTCTTGTATGATATAACTGACACAGTAACCGTGGCTTTGCTGCAGCTTGTTTTCTGGGTGTGTCTCAGTATTGGCACCCTGAGGTCAGAAACTCTCACTTTTCTAGTTATTTTATTTGCAGCACTGTTTTCCCCTCAGGTTCAAATTGTTAATCTTGAATTTAGATGATTTTCCACAAAAAACAACAACAAAAAAAACTAAGTTGAATAAAAATGTGTGATATACTAATGATCTACTATATAAAACTACTAAAATCAAATGTGTTTCAACAGATAATATTGATGGTGGACCAAAAAAGGTAGAATTTGAGTGCACAAAAGGTATCTCAAATAAGCTATTAGACCAAGAACAGTGCTGTGCAAATCAAAAACTTATGCATACTATTTTGGCACTGACTTCACTATGGCAAAATGCCTTCTTATAAAATCTGATCTTGATCTTAATCTTAGACATATTCAAACCATACAGTTGACTGAATGCTGTGTGTGTGAGTGTGTGTGACCGTGTGTGTTTGCCTTTGGAGAGCAAGGCAGTGGTTTCTCACTCCACCTCCTTGGATAGCCCACTACGCCCATCCATCGTTCCCTCCCCCGTTTATCCAAATAAAAGGATCACGGGTCATCTGTTCCTCACTTCTCACTCTCTCCAGTCAGAGAACAGAACAGCAAGCCTCCTCTACAATCATGTCTCTTCAATTCTCTCGTAGTTCCATGACCTCTGGAGGATCCATGGGAGGATCCCGCATGTCCATGTCCGGTGGTGGTGGTGGTGGTGGTGGTGGAGGAGGTCGTGTGTCTAGCATGTATGCAGGCAGCATGCACGGAGGAGCTGGAGGATATGGGACACGTATCTCAAGCGCCTCTGCTTCTCGTTCCTTCTCTGCTGGAGGTGGTGGCGGCTACGGAGGTGGTGCTGGTTTTGGTGGCGGTGCCGGTTTCGGTGGCGGTGGCGGTGGCGGTTTCGGTGGTGGCTCTGGCTTCAACCTGGCTGATGGCATTGATGCGTCTGCAAATGAGAAAGCCACCATGCAAAACCTCAATGACCGTCTGGCCACCTACCTGGAGAAGGTACGCTCCCTTGAGAAGGCCAACGCTGAACTTGAGCTGCAGATCCGGCAGTTCCTGGAGAGCAAGACGTCCCCTTCTGCTCGTGACTACAGCGCTTATTACGCTACCATCAGTGACCTCCAGAACAAAGTATGTGATACTGTCAAAAAGAAAAATTAAAACAGCATTAGTAACTACTATCTTTTTAACTTATCTTTATATGAATAATGTGCTAAAAATAAAGCAACAGACGCTATGCAGTTTAGTAGAATAAACATAGAAGTGCTTTTTTGTACAAGATAACCATTTAAATCTTTGATTTTTGTAGATAAGCATACAGAGATGGATGTTATTAGGACAAACGAGAGATATTTTACCACTAAACTCAAATAATTCCCAAGAGGTGTCTAAATTTGTCTATATTCTTGTCTCCTGAAGATCCAGGATGCCACTCGTGTTAATGGAGGCATCTACCTCAGCATTGATAACGCCAAGCTGGCCGCAGATGACTTCAGGGTCAAGTAAGTTCACATAACTAAGAGAAAAGCTGACTATAAACATTTCAAATGGTCCTAAGTGTTACTTAAGGGTTTGATTTCTGTGCAGATATGAGAATGAGCTGAGCATGAGGCAGTCTGTAGAGGCAGACATTGCTGGCCTGAGGAGGGTGCTGGATGAGCTGACAATGGCCAGATCTGACCTGGAGATGCAGATTGAGGGTCTAAAAGAAGAGCTGATCTTCCTCAAGAAGAACCACGAGGAGGCAAGTTGGTGCTTGATTGACAGTCTTCAATAAACCCGTTATTCTTCTTGATGAGGCATATGCTCAGTGGTTTTTTACTGCATCTTTAGGAACTCTTGGCAGCACGCACCCAGATGAGCGGACAAGTCAATGTAGAGGTAGACGCAGCACCACAGGAAGACCTGACAAAGATCATGGCTGAAATCCGTGACCAATACGAGGCAGTTGCTAACAAGAATCGCAAGGAACTTGAGGCCTGGTTCCAGGCAAAGGTAGCATCACATTAATCTCAGTTTGTCATAAGAAACCAAAACCAGTTGACTTATCTGACTGTGAATTGTCTCTCATAGAGCGAAAATCTCAACAAAGAAGTCGCGGTAAGCACAGAAACCCTTCAAACATCCAAATCTGAAATCACAGAGCTTAAACGCACACTCCAAGGTCTTGAAATCGAGCTACAATCACAACTTAGTATGGTAAGCAGGTGACCAGGTCAATCTTGAAATCTGCTAATTTGATGCATCACACAGCCTTTAGAATAATGACTTTCTCCTCAACAGAAAGCGTCGCTGGAAGGCACGTTGGCAGACACACAGTCCCGCTATTCCTCCAAGTTAAATGGTTACCAAATGCAGGTGACCAGCCTGGAGCAGCAGCTGACGCAGCTTCGTGGCGATCTGGAGCGTCAAGGGCAAGAATATCAGATGCTTTTGGACATCAAGACCAGACTGGAGATGGAGATTGCTGAGTACAGAAGACTTCTGGATGGAGAGGCTTCTGGGTGAGACATTAACATTCAGACATTTACATCCTGATTTGTGAGATTAAGAATCTGATTAGTCTATAACTTTGTTTTTCCTCCCATCCTCAGAAGTGTTCAAACCACACAATCCTCATCCAAAACCTCAACCTCAACTACACGCAAAGTGGTCACCATTGTAGAGGAGGTGATAGACGGCAAAGTGGTCTCCTCCACCCAGGCTGTGAGTGAGACCAAGTGAGATTTCAAACAAGAACAACCAGCATGAGATGAAACCACTCTTGAGATGAATAAACCCAACTCAGAGTGATGAAAAATCAATAAACTGGTTTAAATGTGCTTTTGTGTTCGAGTCTTATTTTGCTCTCGAATGTTTTAATATGAATCAAATTCATTATTTGAAGTTATCAGAATTGTTATTTGCCTCATACAAAACATGAGCTATGCCAAGAATGTTTTAAACGTTAGAACGTTAAGTTTAAAAACTGAAGCTAAATTAAGCTAATTAAATACATAATACACACATATACTGCTTTCTATTCATTAAAGAATCCTGAAAAAAAAGATCACGGTTTCCACAAAAATATTAAACAATATTTTCAACATTGATAAAAATAAATATTTCTTGAGCACCAAATTAGCATATCAGAATGATTTCTGAAGGATCATGTGACACTGAAGACTGGAGTAATGTCTAACGGGGAAAACAGTAATTGTAAATTGTAATAATATTTCATAATATTCATATTTTAAAGTCTTCTTTCACAAAATTTAAACCAAAAAAAAAGAAAAAATCTTACAGATCACTAACTTTTGAACAGTAGTGTATGGAAGCCCGTTTCCGCTACTGAATAAAATTTTTTTAAAAAGCTTATTGTGACTTTTTATCTCACAATTCTGACTTTTTTTCACAGGATTGCAAGATATAAACTCGAAATTGCAAGTTATAAAGTCAGAATTGCGAGATATAAACTCGAAATTGCGAGTTATAAAGTCCAATTTTGAGGGGGGAAAAAGACTGATATGTTCTCAGAATTGCGAGTTTATATCTCACAATTCTGACTTAATAACTTGCAATTATGTGTTTTAAAGTCAGAATTGCGAGTAATTGCGATATAAACTCGCAATTCTGAGAAAAATTCAGAATTGCGAGTTTGCATCACGCAATTTTGAGAAAAAAGTCATAATTGTGAGATAAAAAGTCGCAATTACCTTTTTTATTTTTTATTCAGTGGTGGAAACGGGCTTCCATAGTAGTGTGCTTATCAGTTACAAATAAAAAAAACAAACAAACAATAAGGTGTGAAAAAATGTGCAGATTCAAACATGACAGTTTTACACTTTTTTCATTAATACACTGTCTATCAATAATTTAAATTAAAAAAAAAAACATTAAATGCATGTTAACAGAAAGCCCACTCATATCAATGTATAAAAAAACTTTACCTTTAGGGCTACTACGGCTTGTCATAGGAACAGTAGACTTAAACGCCTTAGTACCTTATCTACCCCTAAAGAGTGGGTATTTTAGAGGTAGATAAATTATAATAGTAGAAACACAACTTCTGCACATTTATGTAGTGCAGGTAGGTCTTTTATGTAACAGATCATTTGGTTTTAACAATCCTAATACAGACTTTTTCATTTCATGTAATGAGATACTGACCTACAAACCTACCTTATCTGTAGATATGACCATCAATGCAATCTAGATAGCTTGCCCTCAGTCAGACCACTGGGTCAGGACAAAGACAACCTTTGGCACTGTACAGAAGAGGTTTACCTTTGTTGTAGCCATGCTGATTTATCCAGCGTCTTCTTAGTGGAGCTGTCTGATTCTTCAATTTGAGTATTTTGTAGAGTTTGATGCAGGGTTCAGCTCGCGAGATGATTGCAGCTGTGCATTTACCACTTTAACTCCCTCAGAATCCACAATGTGTGCTCATCATACTTGTCACCTATCAACATATTAACGGCATGAAATTAAAACAGTGTCAATATGTATACAGACCTCTATGTGGACTCAGCTCCCTGTATACAATCCATAATGAGTATCCTCCTCTGCCACTGTGTAATCTGGACTGGATGTGATGTGTTTTCGTAAGAGCTACAAAAGAAGAAAAAAGAGGTACTTTGATATTTTTTGTTCTTTGTCATTTCTCAGAGTTAGTCATACATAGCTTAGCCTACTGACGCATTACACGTGAGAAGATACATTGTACATAATTAAATTAAGCTTTCAAATGACCACAACACAGCCCATAAATGTCAGCAAAGACCACAACAACCAAACAAGGCCTCAGCACAGATCCTCAACAAAGACTGCCACAAGACGAGGTTCCTTGCCACTGTCCCTATTGGCTTGCTTAGTTGGGGTCTTAAGGACACTTAATACTCAGCAAACTGATTGATATGACTGCACTGACACTATTAGATGAGAACAAAACTTGAACTGAACTAAGCTGGATGATAGCACTATTGTCTTCTGTAGATCTGCTTTAGAGCTGAATCACATCTTGCAGCATTGACAGTGTTATCCAACTGAATTGAATCAACATTAAACTTGAGCTGAATAACGCCATTGCTGTTTTAGGACTATTTATATCTGAATAGAACTTGTTTGAAACTGATGAACTTTATACTGTTATTTATCTGATCTGAACAAACACTCAACTGACTGGAGCCCAATAGTGACACTAGTGTCCTTTAGAGCTGCTTTACAGCAGTATCTAAATTGTCTAATTGTATTTATACTTTACTTTATTTATATGTTACTGCACCACAGGTTCAGTGTTTGTGTCTGGTCTTTTATGTTGAAGTGTTTCTTGTGCCATGTTTGTAGTCAGTTTGTAGTTTTACTCCTTGATTAGTCTCCCAAGGTGTGTCTTGTTAAGCTTGTTACCTCTTGTGTATATGGCTGCATCCAAAAGGTGAAAAATGCTGCCTTTGAAGGATGCATTCCATGGTAGGAAGGCATCAAGACACGTCCAAATCCAAAGTTAGCTTTACTTCCTGTCTCTTAAAATGCCTTCATCTTATTGACTCTTTCACAGATGTATCCTTCACTGCCTTTGATATCCCACAATCCTGTGCATGTCATTCCACGTTGAGCTAAAAAATAAAGACAGCATGTGAAAGTTGCATGGTCAGTTTGTATGTTTGTTTTTGATCAACTTTTTTCCACTTCTGATCTTATTTCTAGTGAGAAATCACTATTATTGTAATATTTGCTTACCAAAGATTGCTCTATTTTGTTGTATATCATTAAACCATTACTCTGCCTAAAAAGCCTGTCTGACATGAGCTTTGTGAGGTGCCTTCATGCACAGACTCTGCCTGCAAAGTCATTGCCTGATAAGGCAGCAAAGCAAAAAGTCAGCAGTCTTTGTCAGCATTCAGAAGTTTTCAGACACAGTCTACATAACTTAGGTCAGTTTGGTGTTAGTTTCCTGTCCCTGTTCTTCTTGTTCTCTGTGTTCCTTGTTGTTTCCTTTGGACTATTAATTATACTTAATTCATTAATTACTTTGCACATAGATCCTAATTTTCTTCTGGATTTCTTGTTCCCCAAATGACAACCACTATGTAGGCAAAAAAAACTAACAAAAAAGTTTCTCCATTGAAGGCCATTTACCTTAATTAGGTGAAATCAATGTTTTTGCAAGCAACATATAAATTGAAAAAAAAAATGGCCCAAAAATGTCTCTGTGAGTGACCCTGAAATGACGGCAGTATATTAACGGGGCTGCAAGCACTGCCATTGCAGTGAATGGGGTGCTAACAGCTTTCTTCAGGTATTTTAGACTTTGCTTAATCCAATAATTTAAGCACACAGTGGAAATAATGGCATGAAAATGTGTTTCATTTTCATTAACAAGTTCAGTAATAGATGACTCCTGGCGGCAGAGCAGTGCAAGCTCGCTTTCTTAGTGTACTTACCACCACAGAAACTATAGCAAATAGTTTCTTGAAGAGAATGTCTCATAATTGACTGCACACTGTTCTCTCCTTGTTGATCCTGCCTGTAAGACAACACATGCCAGAGATACAACAGCCTTAGAAAAACGTAATATATTTAAATTCATTCATTTCATACGAAGTATAGTTCAAATATTAAGCCTAAAATGTGTTTTAATGTCACGGATGAAGATTGTATGATCTTTGAATAACATTGGTCTTCAAATGCAAGATATTTAAGGTGTACCTAAAGTATACTTGCAATGGTTCCACTTTAGCACAAGCCAATATACTTCAGTATATCTTTAGTTGGACTTCAGCACTACTTCCACACAATTAAAGTGCATTAAGCACAAAAATAGTTGTTCCAATTTAGAAGACTTTAAGTATACCAGTTTAGTATACTAAAAGTACAGTTGCAAGGTATTTTATTAAGCACATAAATATGTAAATATATTTGTAGTATACTTAGCATGAAATAAATGTATTTCAAATAGATTTTAGTATATTTATTTTTTACTAGGGAGGTCACTGCTATATACTTAGGAGGAACAATGTTGTACAATCCCATGAGAGTTTGTTACATTGTAGTGGCCTGTAGAGTCCTTCATACCATTTGTGAACATCACACCTTGTCTGCTTTTGAATATCTGTGCAGCTGCATGGTATTTGTCAGGTTTGGCAGCTGTAATCTGATACCACAAGCATTTTTTCCTTTAGTTAATCACAACTGTTCTTAAACCTCTGCTACTCTACACTGACATCTCTACTCATAGTGTTTTTTCCCATTTTCCATTGTTTCTACAAAAGAACTTAAGAAATATTTATGTTTTATATAGCATTATAAATAAAGTTTAACATGCATTTATTCTTAATATCATTTCAGACCAAGGAAATCATAAACAGAAAATTCAGAGCACTAATAAAGCTTAGAGGCTAAACTTTTCATTCAGATCTACAACGAAAAACAAGTTTGTTAAAAATAAATAAGTTAAAGTATGCAATATATGGGTTGTATCTAAATTAAGTTAATGATGATTTATGATTCACTGATTACCTTTGATGTTTCTTGTACAATCACAAGTGAATTTCTGCATAATTTAAATGCCGTGGGAGTTACTTTGCCTGTTCACTTTGAACCTGACGACCAACTCTAACACTTCCTTGTTTGTTTCTGTCATTAAGTTGGTTAGAGTTATTTGCTCAATGGGTTTACAGGCTAAGGCGTAAGCAGTTTAATATGTTACTTTTCTCATTGGTAAAAACAGATTAAATCTAAGTTAATCTAATCAGTGCATTATATGAGTGAATGAACAGAGATAAAAACTAGAGGCCCACATTGTAATGAATCTAATGAACTTTGCATGAAAAGTGTTTGTTGTACTCTCATCCTACCACATGTACAGATACCACCTGTATGAATCATCTGCTCTGGAGTGGACAACCCTGAGATCTGTTTAACCCTGAGAGTTTATAATCAAATGAATATCTCCGATAGGGCTTCGTTTAATTAAATTTGAAAACCTGCCAGTTTGATGTAAAACCTGACACATTCAGTAGATGAAACAGGTTTATCATGCCTGGGGCAGGTTCTGTATGATCTGATAAAAGTTTACTATAAAGGGTTGAAATGGTTTCATTTCAAAAGTTAGATAAGGAAGTTTTAGTTTTATGTGTGACAGATGCTGGATCTATGTACGTACAGTTGTTCATTTTCTAAGGTTCTAATTTAAATGTAATTTTTAATTTGAAATAAAAGTGCTTCTAAAAATTCTAACAATCCATCAATTTTAATATCTAGGGACCTCTGTTTGTCAGAATTTTAAGAAATGCTCCTGTGACTTTGGTAAGTTGAATTGATATGTGATATCATGTTGTTATTCAGGTTTATACTGTTGTTAATAAAAAAAAGAAAGAAATACAAAGAATATCCACCTACAATGCAACTGAGTACTGACATCAGTGACTAAGCAACAAGTTATATTTTTATAATATATTTTGCAGATTCGAAACTCTAAATGATAACATACCATTCAAATCTGTCTTCAGCCACACCTGCTGCCTTGGGGAATGGGGGAATAGTTTCACTCTCCATCACCTAAGGCATTCTTTACAGTCCCTCCCCCATTTGTCCACATAAAAGGAACAGGGGTCGTCTTCTTCTCACTCATCCACTCTCTCATTCTCCAGCCAGATCAGACAACGACAGCAAGCTTTCCATCAAAAAGATGTCTTCTTCTTCCATCCACAGCTACATGTCCTCAGGAGGATCTTCTCGCTTCTCTGTCTCTGGTGGAGGAGCCGGTCGTGTCACAGCCATGCGTGCTGGTAGTGTGTATGGAGGAGCAGGAGGAACCGGGGTCCGTATCTCCAGCGCCTCTGCTTCTCGTTCCTTCTCTGCTGGTGGCAGTGCTGGCTTCAACCTGGCTGATGCCATTGATGTGTCTGCGAACGAGAAAGCCACCATGCAAAACCTCAACGACCGTCTGGCCACCTACCTGGAGAAGGTACGCTCCCTTGAGAAGGCCAACGCTGATCTTGAGCTGAAGATTCGCCAGTTCCTGGAGAGCAAGACGGCCCCCTCTGCTCGTGACTACAGAGCCTATTACGCTACTATCAGTGACCTCCAGGCCAAGGTATGGGAATAATCTATTGAACATTTTAGTCAAGTCAATCATTAAACTACCTTTAGACAAAAGTTAATCAATTGTGAATATATAATCATTCTACTTATGCATAACATAATCAAATAGTGTAAAATACACTGCATTTCTCAAGTACTCATGAAAGAGAGATCTAAAATGTAACTTTGATGCATCTTCATTCCATGCCCCTGAAGATTCAGCATGCCACTGGTGTAAATGGAGGCATCTACTTGAGCACTGACAACGCCAAGCTGGCTGCAGATAACTTCAGGGTCAAGTGAGTCTGCTACTTAAAGGCTTGCACTATGGGAAAAAAAAATTATATAAAGGATCCAAAACATTTACAATGGATTAATTTCTGTGCAGATATGAGAATGAGCTGAGCATGAGGCAGTCTGTAGAGGCAGACATTGCTGGCCTGAGGAGGGTGCTGGATGAGCTGACAATGGCCAGATCTGACCTGGAGATGCAGATTGAGGGTCTAAAAGAAGAGCTGATCTTCCTCAAGAAGAACCACGAGGAGGTAAGTTGGTGGTTGGTTCACACTCAGTAGATCCTCTTGAAATGTATGTGAGGCAAATGCTCAGTGGTTTTTTACTGCATCTTTAGGAACTCTTGGCGGCACGCACCCAGATGAGCGGACAAGTAAACGTAGAGGTAGACGCAGCACCACAGGAAGACCTGACAAAGATCATGGCTGAAATTCGTGAGCACTACGAGGCAGTTGCTGCCAAGAACCGCAAAGATCTTGAGGCCTGGTTCCAGGCTAAGGTAAAATGAGAATTAGTCTGTAAAATGTGCAAAGTAAGATTGTAATCAAATCCAACAAAAGACTTACCTGACTGCTTTCCAATGGATTTCCTCTCACAGAGCGAAGCCCTCAACAAGGAAGTTGCCGTGAGCACAGAAACCCTTCAAACATCTCGATCTGAAATCACAGAGGTTAAACGCACACTCCAGAGTCTTGAAATCGAGCTACAGTCTCAACTCAGTATGGTAAGCAAGTAGAGATAAATCTTGTAAAGTCTGATCATCACACTGCATAGAACACAGAATAACCATGTTTCCCCCAACAGAAAGCATCGCTGGAAGGCACGTTGGCAGACACACAGGCCCGCTACTCCTCCATGTTGTCCGGCTACCAGTTCAAGGTAACCAGCCAGGAAGAGCAGCTGGTGCAGCTTCGTGCTGATCTGGAGCGTCAAGGGCAAGAGTACAGGATGCTTCTGGACATCAAAACCAGACTGGAGATGGAGATTGCAGAGTACAGAAGACTTCTGGATGGAGAGGCTACAAGGTGAGACACAACTACAACAAAATCTTTTAAGATCAGCACGTAAATTAAACATTAACTTTCAAATTTTTAAGTGACCATTATTTAATAATCTTTGTATTCTACCTCTGCAGTGTCTCAACCACAAGCAAAACCTCAACTACACGCAAAGTGGTAACCATTGTGGAAGAGGTGGTGGATGGCAAAGTGGTCAGATCATCCTCCCAGGCTACAAGCCAGACTGTGGCTTAAAACCAACCTTGAATGGTTTTTCAAAATTAATGAATGTTTTCTGTAGTTCTGAAAGCCATTGACTTACTGGATTACTGTTAATTATGATATTGTATTAAGTCATTTGAACAAGCCCCAATCAACAAATTATTTTATTCAGTTCAGACTTTTTATTCTAATGGACATCACTTTTCTTTTCTCTGATGTTTATCTTATAATAACATGAATAAAAATTTGACTGTTATAAACATGTAATATAAACTTAGCTGATCTTAAGACATAGCCTCACAAAACTTGCCAAATAGTTGATTTTTAATAACTTTTCAAGTAATAAATTTGATGACAAATGTCTCAAAGGAAGTGAGACTTGTCTCAAATTGTAGTTAGTAACTTAATCTTATTTTTCTCATTTTAGGTAATGTATTGTGACTACTTTTTAGATTACTTTTCTAACTTGTTTTAAACTTATCAATAAATGTATCATACTGATAAAAAAAGACCAGGGAAAAATAAATATATTCCATTATTTGATATAAACATCATGAAGTTATGCACGCATTACATTACACCAGATTTCCCTAACTGTGGTTAATGTAAGAACGGCACACTGTAAAAAGTGATAAGTTGACTTAACTTAATGTTAACGGGGAAACACGTTGCCTTAAAATTATTAAGTAAATAATAATAAAAAAAAAAAATTTAAGCGAACTGTCAAAAGTCAACTGTTGAAAACACCTAAACACTAAAAAAATGATTTTTTGTTGTTGTTTTACCTGCATGTCAATGTGACCATTAACTGACACCAGAGAACTGTGAACATGCAAATGTCTTGTTAAATTCTTAAAATATTAACCTCCTCAGGGATATTTCAAGTTCAAGTTCAAGATTTATTTGTCACATACACGATTATACAGAGAGTATTAACCAGCAGTGAAATGTGAGTCAGGTCCGCTCCATGGACAGTGCAATATTATAGAAAACAACACAAAGAAGTATACATAAAATGAAATGAATAAAAAAATAAAAAAGATATAAAGAACAAAATATAAGATAATGTGCATGATAGTATACTGTAGACTTAAATATTAAGATAAGATAAGCATGACTGTACAAGAGAGGAATGTGCAAATAGGTTGTACATGGTTGACATGTAGCAGCAATCTCAAAAAATAAATAAAAAAATAAGATACAAAAACACAGTATCTTGCGTGTGCAAGTTTACGTGTGCAAATGACACTGTCAGTATGAGGTAGATAATAATGAGTGTGAATATATTACTGATTGTGAGTGATTAACAAGTGAAGTCATGATGATGTTAAGAGGCTGAGTTTGATTTTAAAATATTTCAAGTAAATATTTTAAGCCAAAGGGGATTGGCTGACAAAAATGTTTCAGAATCCCTGCATTACATGAACAAACATTAATAAATATGAAAACAGCAAAGACGTCACATGCCTTAAGTCTTCCAGGTTTTAAATATTTTTGTTCAGCCCTCAATTATTGAAGGTCACAGGATATGATGAAGACATTTCACAGCTATTCATCACCAGTGTTTACTAACTTGCATAATTATTTATTTCATACATGGGCTAATTGCTTGAGGGACAAATTCAGAAGCGTGGATTGCAAAATTATTTACATGGCATTAACATTCTATATTGTGAATTTAGTCAAAGCTAAATGGTCTGACACACAGTAAGAATTTTGGAAAGGTCAAGTCAAGTCAAAGTCAAAGTCAGCTTTATTGTCAATTCTGCCACATGTACCGTACATACATACAGAGAATTGAAATTGCGTTACTCTCTTACTCCCTGGTGCATACAGATAACACTAAACACAAACAGTAGAACGCAAAAATACAGATAAGTACAAATCAATATACACACACACACACACACACACACACACACAAAAATGCAACTATTACAAATATACAATAAGGACATGTAGGAATACAATAAAATAAAACATTAAATAAAGAATGGATAAAGTGGCATAGGGCACATGGCAGATAGTGCAAATCAGTGAGATAAACAAACAAACAAACAGTGCAGAATATAGATGGTGTAGTGCAAAGAGCTTATAAGACTATTTAAAGTGACAAGGAGCAGTCTTTTTTTATTCAGACTGCCAGACGAGGTAGTTGAATGAATGAGGTCAGTCCAACGCTGTACAAGTGACCGGTGCTTGTCTCAGTGTGAGTGTGAGTGTGTGTGTGTGTGTGTGTGAGTGTGTGTTCGTGTGGGTGGTGGTGGTGGGGTGGGGGTCCGAGTTCAGTGATTCGTGGGGTAAGAGAGGGGAGGGGGGGCAAGGACGGGAGGGAGTTCAGCTTCCTGACAGCCTGGTGGATGAAGCTGTCTCTCAGTCTGTTTGTCCTGGCTTGGAGACTCCTCAGTCTCCTCCCTGATGGAAGCAGACTGAAGAAGTTGTGTGTCGGGTGGGTGGGATCACCTGCAATGCTGAGGGCTTTGCGGGTGAGACGGGTGTTGTAAATGTCCTGGAGGGAGGGGAGAGAGACACCAACGATCTTCTCAGCTGCTCTCACTATCCGTTGAAGGGACTTGCGGCAGGACGCGTTGCAGGCGCCATACCACACAGTGATGCAGCTAGTCAGAATGCTCTCGATGGTGCCTCTGTAGAAGGTGCACATGATGGGGGCCGGGGCTCTGGCTCTTCTTAGTTTGCGGAGGAAGTAGAGACGCTGTTGTGCTTTCTTGGCTAGTGCTGCAGTGTTGTTGGTCCAGGAGAGGTCCTCTGTGATGTGTACACCCAGGAACTTGGTGCTGCTCACTCTCTCCACGGTCGCACCATTGATGGGCAGAGGAGCATGCTGAGTGTGCACTCTCCTGAAGTCAACGACAATCTCCTTCGTCTTCTCCACATTCAGAGAGAGATTGTTGTCACTGCACTACCCGGCCAGGCGGCTCACCTCGCTCCTGTAGTTTGTCTCATCTCTGTTGCTGATGAGACCCACCACAGTCGTGTCATCCGCAAATTTAATGAAGCGGTTGGAGTTGTGTGACGGTGTGCAGTCGTGGGTCAGCAGAGTGAAGAGGAGGAGGCTCAGCACACATCCTTGGGGGGCCCCTGTGTTCAGTGTGATGGTGCTGGATGTGTTACTGCCGACCCGTACTGCCTGAGGTCTCCCGGTCAGAAAGTCCAACAGCCAGTTGCACAGCGACATATTGAGCCCCAGCTGGACCAGTTTATGGATGAGCTGTTGAGGGATGATTGTGTTGAATGCTGAACTGAAGTCTATGAACAGCAATCTGACATACGTGTCCGTTTTGTCTAGGTGTGTGAGGGCTGGGTGGAGGGCAGTGGCGATGGCATCATCGGTCGAGCGATTGGACCTATATGCAAACTGGAAGGGGTCCAGGGAGGGGGGGAGGACAGACTTGATGTGCTGCATGACTAACCGTTCAAAGCACTTCATGAGAATAGGAGTGAGTGCTACTAGACGGTAGTCATTGAAGCAGGATGGAGATGACTTCTTCGGGACTGGAATGATAGTGGTGGCTTTGAAGCATGTGGGGACAACAGCCTGACTTAGTGAGATGTTGAAAATGTCTGTGAAGACATCAGTTCCACTGCACAGTCTCTCAGTACACGCACAGGAATGTTGTCAGGACCCGGAGCTTTGCGTGCATTGATCCTGCTGAGGGATCTCCTCACACTGTGCGGGGACAGCGTCATCATCTGGTCGCCTGGAGGAGGTGGAGTCTTCTGTGCAGTGGTGCTGATTTTTGCCTCAAAGCGAGCAAAGAAGGCATTCAGCTCGTTCAGCAGGGGAATGGTGCTGTCACAGGTCTGTGGTGGGGGCTTGTAGTCCGTAATGGTCTGAATCCCCTGCCTCAGGCTCCGAGTG
The DNA here is from genome assembly GCA_027422415.1 of Schizothorax lantsangensis. Classification (NCBI taxonomy): domain Eukaryota; kingdom Metazoa; phylum Chordata; class Actinopteri; order Cypriniformes; family Cyprinidae; genus Schizothorax; species Schizothorax lantsangensis. The sequence goes on from CM049844.1 coordinate 7,284,570, forward strand.
TCTCTGCTGTCACTGAAACGGTGGGCTATCCTCCTGGAGTACTGTCTCTTGGCCTCTCTGATGCCGCGGGATAGGTTGGCCCTAGCTGTCCTTAGGCCCTCCTCATCTCCAGCTCTAAAGGCAGCATTCCGAGCCTTCAGAAGTCTGTAGACCTCCCCTGTCAGCCACGGCTTCTGGTTGGCCCGGACAGTGCTAGTCTTTGTGACCGTTACATCATCAATACACTTGGTGATGTAGGCAGTGACAGTCTCTGAATACTCTTGGAGGTCTGTGGTGTTGTTGTATGTGGCAGCCTGTTTAAACATATTCGAGTCAGTGGTGTCAAAACAGTCTTGAAGTGCCTCTGACGACCCTTCCGGCCACACTTGTATCTGCTTGTGTATTGGTTTGATGACTTTAACGAGCGGTCTGTGTGCAGGCATTAGCATGACAGTGATGTGGTCTGAGGCTCCGAGGTGGGGGAGGGGGAGAGCCTTGTATGCTCCTCTCTGGGTGGTGTAAACAAAGTCCAGCGTATTTTTTCCCCTTGTTGGAAAGTCAATGTGCTGTTGAATTTTTGGGAACACACTCTTTAAGTCTGCGTGATTAAAGTCTCCAGCCAAGATGAGAAAAGCATCTGGGTGGGCTGTCTGCTGCCCACTGATGTGCTGGTACAGATCATTCAGTGCCTCACTCCTGTTATTGTTGTTAGAGCTGGGAGGGATGTATACAGCAACGAGCAGTATGGCTGTATATTCCCTCGGTAGATAGAACGGCCGGCACTTAATAATCATAAATTCCACCAGGGGTGAGCAGTGTTTGCAGACCACAACAGCGTCGCGGCACCATACATTATTGATGTAAACACAAAGCCCGCCGCCGCGTCTCTTACCTCCCTCGACGAGAGCTCTGTCTGCTCGATAGCATGTTAGCTGCTCGAGCTGAATGGCGCAGTCCGGAACGCTGTTGTTGAGCCATGTTTCCGTAAACACAAAAACACAACAGTCTCTTACAGTCCTCTGAGTTGAGCGAAGTAGTCGGATGTGGTCCAGTTTATTGTCCAAAGAGCGTACGTTCGCCAGTACGATGGAGGGGATAGCTGGCTTGTGTGGGTTAGCCGCTAGCCTAGCTCGGATACCTCCGCGCTTACCCTTCTTCTGCTTCCTCTCACGCCGCTTGTAGCGCCTCCGCTGTGGGCGAGATGCAGTAGTGGGGGTCGGTGATGGTGTAGGCCTCCGGAGCAAACCGAGGTCCCGCAGCTCTTCGGCGTGTGCGGAGTTTAACTCTAAAAATGTGGTTCTGCCGACATCGAGCAGAAACTCACGACTGTATGCGCGCTTAAAGACAGGTAGACGAGACGAATATGTACAAAAACATTGCGACTTACAAGACAAAAAACACGAAAACACCGTTCTGTCGGGAGAGAGAGAAGCCGCTGCGTCTGTTGTGCGCGCCGCCATCTTGGAATCTAAAAGAAACTTTAAAAGAGAAAAAAAGTAGCCTATTGTCACGGAATGATCAGAACATGAAACGTGTGGATCCATCTGCAGGGCTTTATTCATAGACATGGTCAGAAACAAGCATGGGTCAATACACAGCAAACAGTCATAGATGAGGCAAGACTAAGAGTATTCCTAGGACAAGCGTGGGTCTTCGATCGGCGAACAGTATCCAACAGGGCAAGGCAAAGAGAGACAATCCAGGTACACAATAATAATCCAGGCATGGGAAAACACAATCCGAAACAGGCAAGACTATGACTATGACTATGAAAACTAAGACAGGCTCTATAAAGTATCAGCTAGGGTAGCGATATGTGCTTACAATACTCGGCAGTGAGGAGGAGGAAGTCCGTGGCTTATGTAGCATGTCTAATTACAATCAGCTGTGTGTGTGTAATCAGTGCATTCAGCTGTGTGTGTCATCAGTGCAATGGATGATGGGAACTGTAGTCCGTGGTGAAGTGCAACAGTTAGTGTAGTGCAAGAGTCCATGTGGTGAGCGGGTGACCTCTGGTGGTGAGTGAACGATAGTTCATAGACCGGATTTGTGACACCTATTAAGTAGTATTAAGGAGAATCAATAAATTATGAATAATTCACTGCCATTTTATGAATCGCATGTAATCATGTAATCCATATGTTTTGGCCTTTTGTTTTGGCCACGGAAGCATGGTAGCTGGCTTTGTCTTGAACACACTTCATTCCACAAAATGTTTATTCCTTCTTGTTTATTTAGCTAGATAATTGACCAACAGAAAAATATATTCAAATTAAGATACAAATTATACCAAATTAAACTTGTTCCAAAAAAAGGTATTCTACAAACAAAAACGTATGAAGTGGTCAAAAATGATGTCTGACCCACTCCCTTTCTTCCGGCGTACTGCCGTCCAATTTACCAAGCCTTTTATGACGTTTACAATTTTCTTTCTTAATTAACAAATTGAACTAAACAAAACACAAACAAATAATATTTGAACATAAATAATATAAAATAAAAATACACTTTATTAAATGGCTACAACACCATAAGTAATTGTAATCTCATTACAAACATTTTAAATTGTAATACAATCCAGTTACAAGCACTCAATTATTGGAATTTGATTGCGTAATCCAGATTACACGTAATCAGTTACTACCCAGCAATGTTCTTACTTCTAAGCTTCTCTGATCCTCACCAAATTAAATCAGGTAATCAACAGACCAAGGTCAGGATAGAAAAAAATTAATGAATATTAACATTTGCATGAAGTGTATTTAAAACTGTTTGCCTATAAAAGCACCAAAGGTATGTGAGCAATACCACTAAATTGACATAGGCTGGTAAAGGTTGCAGGGTCAAACCTTGAAGGGTCATCACCTGTGTGGCCCTGAGCAAAGGACATAACCCCAGGTAGCTCTATGCCAGCACTAACAATACATATTTTCAAACTTTTCCTCATTAAATACCTGATTCAACAATGTGCCTCCAGAAACAGGTTTGAGAAATACTGCTCTAGGTGACTGTCCCTGCAGCAAGTGTAGTTCAATAAAATACATTTTGTTGCATGACCACATTCTTACATACCGGGAGGATCTCAAAAAAGTCTCTGGACATTGCTCCTGTTGGTCAAAATGTGTTAAGCAGGGTTCATTCTGTACCTTCAACATAATATGGGTCAGAATGAATTAAAACTGAAAGCAAAATCTAAAAATCATCACTTAAGAATTAGCTCTAACTACAAATGCTAGGAATGTATTTAATAAATTTATTTATTTTTAGAATGAAACAACATTAGATATAAATATTCACTGTACTTGTATAAGTATTCACTGCTCTACAGTATTACATTCACTCCACGCTCAAAATATTCAAAGGTTGCACAACACAACTTTGCTGCATACAAAAATAAAACTATCCATTGGCCTTTTGAAATATAAACATTCCAACCTGTCACAACAAGTCTGATTATCATCAGCAGGTCATCCAAAACCCACTTCAAACACGCTAAACCTGCTTTTAATCACTTGGTGTTTAATATAGCTCATTTTGGTGCAACAGTAAGGACATTAGGCAACAACTGCATTGTTTAAATGTACAATCTGTAAAAAAAGAATTTATATAAAACATATGCAAACAAGGTAATGGATTTTTAATCAATGCCTAGAACTGATCATTTATATTATTATACAAACAAAAAATACTCACTTTGGAAGTCCACATTTGTACATGCTTTATGTGTCACTAGCTAACATGTGTAATGGAAAACTGCTTTTCAATGTAGAAAAAAGTAAAAAAAAAAAAAACATTTTACACCCCACAATCACTAAAGAAATTGACCTATTATTAACCACTGGAATAAAGAAATGATAGACACCTATGTAGAGCAAAGACCATAAAGAATAATGAATGTGTCCAGCACAAAAAAAAAAAAAAAAAACATTTCAAGCATAAAGCATTTAATTTTGCTGTATTTAGTTTAACAATAGATATGCCAACTACACATATTGTAGGGTCCCATTTAGCAGTGGTTTACTGAATATATTTAATTAAATATACTATTTAATTTTTAATTAACAGACTGAAAGGATATGATGGCCAATATACTATGCATTCCTAACTCAAAAATTCATTAAAGTAGAAAGAAATTAGTTAATTAAACAAAACTGTTAGCTCAAAAAAATGTCTCTGTCAATCCATGGCTTCATTAGGGCAACATTTAAGGAATTATTGAGGAATTGAAGTGAAACTCCAAAACTCTAACATACCATGCAGACCTGTCTTCAGCCACACCTGCTGCCTTAGGGAATGGGGCAAGAGTTTTATGGTCCACCCCCTTAGGCAATCCATCTGGTCCCTCCCCCATTTGACGACATAAAAGGAACAGGGGTCGACTTCTCCTCACTCATCCGCTCTCTCATTCTCCAGACAGAGTTGAGGACGACAGCAATCCTTCTTCAAAATGATGACTTCTTCTTCTTCGACCCGCACCCACATGTCTTCAGGAAGTTCTTCCCACTTTGGTGGCGGAGCTGGTCGTGTCACAGCCATGCGTGCTGGTAGTGTGTATGGGGGAGCAGGAGGAACCGGGGTCCGTATCTCCAGCGCCTCTGCTTCTCGTTCCTTCTCTGCTGGTGGCAGTGCTGGTTTTGGAGGTGGTTTCAACCTGTCTGATGCTGTTGATGTGTCTGCAAACGAGAAAGCTACCATGCAAAACCTCAATGACCGTCTGGCCACCTACCTGGAGAAGGTACGCTCTCTCGAGAAGGCCAACGCTGATCTTGAGCTGAAGATTCGCCAGTTCCTGGAGAGCAAGACGGCCCCCTCTGCTCGTGACTACAGCGCCTACTACGCTACTATCAGTGACCTCCAGGCCAAGGTACGTGACTTACCTATAAAACATGATAGTAAAGTCAATCATTAAACTACCTTTAGACAAAAATTAACCAATTCTATATATCCCATGGTTCCTCATTTGCAAACAATATATTCAAAGCATTTGATGAACACTGAATTTCTCAATTACTGCAAGAGTGATCTAAATTTGACCCTTTTTCATTTATTCATTATGTGCCAATGTCCCTCAATATCCCATGGTTCCTAATTTGCAGAGAATGTGAAAAATACTGAATTTCTCAGGAATGCAATTTGACTCTTTTTTTTTTTCATCTGTGCCCCTGAAGATCCAGCATGCCACTGGTGTAAACGGAGGCATCTACTTGAGCATTGACAACGCCAAGCTGGCTGCAGATGACTTCAGGGTCAAGTAAGTGACTAGGCAACATAAACAGCATTTTTGACATCTGCAAAAGGTCTAAAGCATTTAAATGAGTTTCTTTTTTGTGCAGATATGAGAATGAGCTGAGCATGAGGCAGTCTGTAGAGGCAGACATTGCTGGCCTGAGGAGGGTTCTGGATGAGCTGACAATGGCCAGATCTGATCTGGAGATGCAGATTGAGGGTCTAAGAGAAGAGCTGATCTTCCTCAAGAAGAACCACGAGGAGGTAAGTTGGTGGTTGGTTCACACTCAGTAGATTCTCTTGAAATGTATGTGAGGCAAATGCTCAGTGGTTTTTTACTGCATCTTTAGGAACTCTTGGCGGCACGCACCCAGATGAGCGGACAAGTCAACGTAGAGGTAGACGCAGCACCACAGGAAGACCTGACAAAGATCATGGCTGAAATCCGTGAGCACTACGAGGCAGTTGCTAACAAGAATCGCAAAGATCTTGAGGCCTGGTTCCAGGCTAAGGTAACATCAGATGTCTTTAAAGAAAGGGCAATGTTTTAATGAAAACCAACAAAAGGTCTGACTGCTTTGCTATGTCTCTCACAGAGTGAAGCCCTCAACAAAGAAGTTGCCGTGAGCACAGAAACCCTTCAAACATCCCGATCTGAAATCACAGAGGTTAAACGCACACTCCAGAGTCTTGAAATTGAGCTACAGTCGCAACTCAGTATGGTAAGAAAGCAGAGCTGAATCTTGTAAACTTGGGTCTTCACACTGCACAGAACACAGAATAACTAAGCTTTCCCCCAACAGAAAGCATCGCTGGAAGGCACGTTGGCAGACACACAGGCCCGCTACTCCTCCATGTTGTCCGGCTACCAGTTCCAGGTAACCAGCCTGGAAGAGCAGCTGGTGCAGCTTCGTGCTGATCTGGAGCGTCAAGGGCAAGAGTACAGGATGCTTCTGGACATCAAAACCAGACTGGAGATGGAGATTGCAGAGTACAGAAGACTTCTGGATGGAGAGGCTACAAGGTGAGACACAACTACAATACAAAATCTCTTAATAACAAAATTTAGACAGTAGTATCACAGTTTTTCAATTAGCAGTGGTGGTTTATTATACTAAACAAAATTAAAGTGAGATGTGGATACCTGTCTGGCATTTCTGTAGTGTGATATTATTTGTTTGTACCTCTGCAGTGTCTCAACCTCAAGCTCAAGCACATCCTCGACTACACGCAAAGTGGTAACCATTGTGGAAGAGGTGGTGGATGGCAAAGTGGTCAGCTCATCCTCCCAGGCTACAAGCCAGACTGTGTCAAAACCATCCTAACTCAGAGTGATGAAAAAACAATAAACTGCACTAACTGTGCACAAACTATGCATTTCTTCTGATTTGTTGTCATATTTTACGGCACAATGTAAAAAATGTATGCAAAAAGATTTTAAATGGAAAAAAATAGATCTGCTAGTATTAGCCTAGTTGAGGTAAATAATAAATAAATAAATAAATAAAATCCAAAAAAAAAGGAATGACAGCTAAATTATCAGTACAAAAAATTTAAATTAGAAAAAGTTCCTGATGCATTAAATGGCATACATTAAATCAGGTAAAATAAATAATAAAATAAAGGTAAAATAAATCATTAAATACATTAAATTAAGTTCAGTTACAAAGGAAATGTCTTTGCAAACATAAATAAAATGAACCGGCCATCTAAATGTAAGATTAAATCTATCACTGGCATGTACATATGTCTTTGTAGGCATTTATGCATTACTGAGTACGGGAACAGGATGGGAAAATCTGAAAATGTCAATGCTATTAGGTCATTTATACTTCCTGCTATAGAGGGCAAAACACTAGCTTATAAAACCAAAGCAAATATAAGTTACACAACCTTACTGTTCACTTTTCACAAGATGACACATTTTCTACCTCTTCCACACACACACACAAAACAGCCCAGGTATTCAATTCTTGACCTGCCTTATTGATGCTTCCTTGAGTTATTTTCAAGATGACTTTAAAGGGTACGGGGGTAATAGAGTTGATGATTTCAAAATCTACTGAAAGTAGATGACATGTTGGGATTTGAGACCCTTTGCACATCAAACAAAAACTAATCCACTGGACTAACAAATTCTATAGTTGTTAAAGCGTTAAGAAAATGTGAAGAACTACAGTAAGCTGTTACAAAGGGACAGTGTTTTCTCGCCCCTGGCACCAAGAGTGCTAGGACCAGGACTCTAAATAAATAAATCAACTAATTAATTTAAATGACACCAATCAGTACTTAAGTATTAAATATTATAGCAAGTAAACACTCAAGTACGCCTATTGTGGATGTCATAATGTACAATTAGCCAAAACACAAATTCGAAAGTAAATGTTTTGGAAATATTATAACTTTAATAGAAGTATTGGCATGACTAATGTAGTACATCTGGGTGAAAGAGACTATAATTTTAACAGACTTGGACTATAATATAACATTTTGTTTTTGCATAAGTAGTCAAACTCAATCAAATGTAGGAACCATATTCCTCAGCTTCAGTGAATCAATTTAGTCCCATCACACATTTCTAATACTCCAGGCATATTAACGTTTTTTAAAAAAAAATTACGTGATATAATTTGTGGTGAAACAAATAATATATTTATTTGTCGTGATATATTTCAAGTCTCTTACTCGCTAAAAACTTTCCCTCAGAAATACTCTTGTGGTCGAGCGCGCAATCGATGCTTCCAGACAAAGAACCAGCATTTTTACAAAGATTTGACCTACATTTCGTTAAATTGCCCCTAAACGTATAATTATGGGATTTAGACAAGCGCATTTTGATTTTAGGTGACTCGTTTGCAGAGCTCTGTTAACAAACTATTACATCAATTTACATGTTTTCAGAATCAGAATCAGCTTAATTTGCCAAGTGTGCGCAAACAAACGAGGAATTTGTTGTGTGTTTTTAAGGAGCTCGGTACATACATGCATACATACATACATATCTGACATGAGAGAACAGAAACATTTAAATAAGTAAGACTTAGCAACAAATGATAATGATGTGTGAATCTGGAACAGAAGATTTATGTACAGATTTGTGCATCATTTACTCTATACAGCTGTATAAAAAAATTAGCATAAAGTACTTGAGAGAGAGGCAATAATTAGAGATGGAGAATGAATTACAGACATGAGTTTCAGAACACTTGAAGTGATTCCTGTGTTAGCTGTGCAAGCTGGAGATGGCATGGGGGAAAAAACTGTTTTTATGCCTGCACAGAGATCTACCATCTGCTTGAAGGGAGAAGTGCGAACAGGTTGTGTCCAGGGTGAGAGGGGTCTGTGATGATGGTACCTGCCTGTTTTTTCACTCTGGAGTTGTACCAAGTCCTGAAGGTTGGGCAGGTACACCTACTACACTAATTATTTCTGCTGTCCTAACAGTCCGTTGCAGTCTTCTTATTTCTGATTTGCTGGCTGACCCAAACCAGACAGTTATAGACAAGCACAGAACCTACTCAATAACAGCAGAGTAAAACTGTCATCTGCGCCTGTGGCAGATTGAACTTTTTCAGTTGACAAAGGAAGTACAACCTCTGCTGAGTCAACATGAATGTCCCACTTCAGGTCCTGGGAGATGGTGGTTCCCAGGAACCTGAATGACTCTGCAGTCACAGTGCTGTCCAAGATGGTGAGTGGAGACTGGGGAGAGTGCTGGGGGGTTTCTTCTGAAGTCAACTATCATCTCTACAGTTTTAAGTGTGTTTAGCTCCAGGTTGTTGTGACTGCACCAGACAGCCAGCTCTTTAACCTCTTGTCTGTAAGCAGACTTGTTGCCATCCTGGAGGATCTCAAAAAAGTTTCTGGACATTGCCTCCTGTTGGTCAAAAGGTGTTAAGCAGGGTTCATTCTGTACCTTCAACATAATATGGGTCAGAATGAATTAAAACTGAAAGCAAAATCTAAAAATCATCACTTAAGAATTAGCTCTAACTACAAATGCTAGGAATGTATTTAATAAATTAATTTATTTTTAGAATGAAACAACATTAGATATAAATATTCACTGTACTTGTATAAGTATTCACTGCTCTACAGTATTACATTCACTCCACGCTCGAAATATTCAAAGGTTGCACAACACAACTTTGCTGCATACAAAAATAAAACTATCCATTGGCCTTTTGAAATATAAACATTCCAACCTGTCACAACAAGTCTGATTATCATCAGCAGGTCATCCGAAACCCACTTCAAACACGCTAAACCTGCTTTTAATCACTTGGTGTTTAATATAGCTCATTTTGGTGCAACAGTAAGGACATTAGGCAACAACTGCATTGTTTAAATGTACAATCTGTAAAAAAATAATTTATATAAAACATATGCAAACAAGGTAATGGATTTTTAATCAATGCCTAGAACTGATCATTTATATTATTATACAAACAAAAAATACTCACTTTGGAAGTCCACATTTGTACATGCTTTATGTGTCACCAGCTAACATGTGTAGTGGAAAACTGCTTTTCAATGTAGAAAAAAGTAAAAAAAACAAAAACATTTTACACCCCACAATCACTAAAAAAATTGACCTATTATTAACCACTGGAATAAAGAAATGATAGACACCTATGTACTATATATATAAATATACTATTTAATTTTTAATTAATAGACTGAAAGGATATGATGGCCAATATACTATGCATTCCTAACTCAAAAATGCATTAAAGTAGAAAGAAATTAGTTAATTAAACAAATCTGTTAGCTCAAAAAAATGTCTCTGTCAATCCATGGATTCATTAGGGCAACATTTAAGGAATTATTGAGGAATTGAAGTGAAACTCCAAAACTCTAACATACCATGCAGACCTGTCTTCAGCCACACCTGCTGCCTTAGGGAATGGGGCAAGAGTTTTATGGTCCACCCCCTTAGGCAATCCATCTGGTCCCTCCCCCATTTGACGACATAAAAGGAACAGGGGTCGACTTCTCCTCACTCATCCGCTCTCTCATTCTCCAGACAGAGTTCAGGACGACAACAATCCTTCTTCAAAATGATGACTTCTTCTTCTTCCACCCGCACCCACATGTCTTCAGGAAGTTCTTCCCACTTTGGTGGCGGAGCTGGTCGTGTCACAGCCATGCGTGCTGGTAGTGTGTATGGGGGAGCAGGAGGAACCGGGGTCCGTATCTCCAGCGCCTCTGCTTCTCGTTCCTTCTCTGCTGGTGGCAGTGCTGGTTTTGGAGGTGGTTTCAACCTGTCTGATGCTGTTGATGTGTCTGCAAACGAGAAAGCTACCATGCAAAACCTCAATGACCGTCTGGCCACCTACCTGGAGAAGGTACGCTCTCTCGAGAAGGCCAACGCTGATCTTGAGCTGAAGATTCGCCAGTTCCTGGAGAGCAAGACGGCCCCCTCTGCTCGTGACTACAGCGCCTACTACGCTACTATCAGTGACCTCCAGGCCAAGGTACGTGACTTACCTATAAAACATGATAGTAAAGTCAATCATTAAACTACCTTTAGACAAAAATTAACCAATTCTATATATCCCATGGTTCCTCATTTGCAAACAATATATTCAAAGCATTTGATGAACACTGAATTTCTCAATTACTGCAAGAGTGATCTAAATTTGACCCTTTTTCATTTATTCATTATGTGCCAATGTCCCTCAATATCCCATGGTTCCTAATTTGCAGAGAATGTGAAAAATACAGAATTTCTCAGGAATGCAATTTGACTCTTTTTTTTTTCATCTGTGCCCCTGAAGATCCAGCATGCCACTGGTGTAAACGGAGGCATCTACTTGAGCATTGACAACGCCAAGCTGGCTGCAGATGACTTCAGGGTCAAGTAAGTGACTAGGCAACATAAACAGCATTTTTGACATCTGCAAAAGGTCTAAAGCATTTAAATGAGTTTCTTTTTTGTGTAGATATGAGAATGAGCTGAGCATGAGGCAGTCTGTAGAGGCAGACATTGCTGGCCTGAGGAGGGTTCTGGATGAGCTGACAATGGCCAGATCTGATCTGGAGATGCAGATTGAGGGTCTAAGAGAAGAGCTGATCTTCCTCAAGAAGAACCACGAGGAGGTAAGTTGGTGGTTGGTTCACACTAAGTAGATTCTCTTGAAATGTATGTGAGGCAAATGCTCAGTGGTTTTTTACTGCATCTTTAGGAACTCTTGGCGGCACGCACCCAGATGAGCGGACAAGTCAACGTAGAGGTAGACGCAGCACCACAGGAAGACCTGACAAAGATCATGGCTGAAATCCGTGAGCACTACGAGGCAGTTGCTAACAAGAATCGCAAAGATCTTGAGGCCTGGTTCCAGGCTAAGGTAACAGCAGATGTCTATAAATAAAGGGCAATGTTTTAATGAAAACCAACAAAAGGTCTGACTGCTTTGCTATGTCTCTCACAGAGTGAAGCCCTCAACAAAAAAGTTGCCGTGAGCACAGAAACCCTTCAAACATCCCGATCTGAAATCACAGAGGTTAAACGCACACTCCAGAGTCTTGAAATTGAGCTACAGTCGCAACTCAGTATGGTAAGAAAGCAGAGCTGAATCTTGTAAACTTGGGTCTTCACACTGCACAGAACACAGAATAACTAAGCTTTCCCCCAACAGAAAGCATCGCTGGAAGGCACGTTGGCAGACACACAGGCCCGCTACTCCTCCATGTTGTCCGGCTACCAGTTCAAGGTAACCAGCCTGGAAGAGCAGCTGGTGCAGCTTCGTGCTGATCTGGAGCGTCAAGGGCAAGAGTACAGGATGCTTCTGGACATCAAAACCAGACTGGAGATGGAGATTGCAGAGTACAGAAGACTTCTGGATGGAGAGGCTACAAGGTGAGACACAACTACAACAAAATATCTTAATAACAACATTTAGACAGTAGTATCACAGTTTTTCAATTAGCAGTGGTGGTTTATTATACTAAACAAAATTAAAGTGAGATGTGGATACCTGTCTGGCATTTCTGTAGTGTGATATTATTTGTTTGTACCTCTGCAGTGTCTCAACCTCAAGCTCAAGCACATCCTCGACTACACGCAAAGTGGTAACCATTGTGGAAGAGGTGGTGGATGGCAAAGTGGTCAGCTCATCCTCCCAGGCTACAAGCCAGACTGTGTCAAAACCATCCTAACTCAAGAGTGATGAAAAAACAATAAACTGCACTAACTGTGCACAAACTATGCATTTCTTCTGATTTGTTGTCATAATTTATGGCACAATGAAAAAATGTATGCAAAAAGATTTTAAATGGAAAAAAATAGATCTGCTAGTATTAGCCTAGTTGAGGTAAATAATAAATAAATAAATAAATAAATAAAATCCAAAGAAAAAGGAATGACAGCTAAATTATCAGTACAAAAAAAATTTAATTAGAAAAAGTTCCTGATGCATTAAATGGCATACATTAAATCAGGTAAAATAAATAATAAAATAAAGGTAAAATAAATCATTAAATACATTAAATTAAGTTCAGTTACAAAGGAAATGTCTTTGCAAACATAAATAAAATGAACCGGCCATCTAAATGTAAGATTAAATCTATCACTGGCATGTACATATGTCTTTGTAGGCATTTACGCATTACTGAGTACGGGAACAGGATGGGAAAATCTGAAAATGTCAATGCTATTAGGTCATTTATACTTCCTGCTATAGAGGGCAAAACACTAGCTTATAAAACCAAAGCAAATATAAGTTACACAACCTTACTGTTCACTTTTCACAAGATGACACATTTTCTACCTCTTCCACACACACACACACACAAAACAGCCCAGGTATTCAATTCTTGACCTGCCTTATTGATGCTTCCTTGAGTTATTTTCAAGATGACTTTAAAGGGTAAGGGGGTAATAGAGTTGATGATTTCAAAATCTACTGAAAGTAGATGACATGTTGGGATTTGAGACCCATTGCACATCAAACAAAAACTAATCCACTGGACTCACAAATTCTATAGTTGTTAAAGCGTTAAGAAAATGTGAAGAACTACAGTAAGCTGTTACAAAGGGACAGTGTTTTCTCGCCCCTGGCACCAAGAGTGCTAGGACCAGGACTCTAAATAAATAAATCAACTAATTAATTTAAATGACACCAATCAGTACTTAAGTATTAAATATTATAGCAAGTAAACATTCAAGTACGCCTATTGTGGATGTCATAATGTACAATTAGCCAAAACACAAATTCGAAAGTAAATGTTTTGGAAATATTATAACTTTAATAGAAGTATTGGCATGACTAATGTAGTACATCTGGGTGAAAGAGACTATCATTTTAACAGACTTGGACTATAATATAACATTTTGTTTTTGCATAAGTAGTCAAACTCAATCAAATGTAGGAACCATATTCCTCAGCTTCAGTGAATCAATTTAGTCCCATGACACATTTCTAATACTCCAGGCATATTAACGTTTTTTTTAAAAAAATTACGTGATATAATTTGTGGTGAAACAAATAATATATTTATTTGTCGTGATATATTTCAAGTCTCTTACCTCGCTAAAAACTTTCCCTCAGAAATACTCTTGTGGTCGAGCGCGCAATCGATGCTTCCAGACAAAGAACCAGCATTTTTACAAAGATTTGACCTACATTTCGTTAAATTGCCCCTAAACGTATAATTATGGGATTTAGACAAGCGCATTTTGATTTTAGGTGACTCGTTTGCAGAGCTCTGTTAACAAACTATTACATCAATTTACATGTTTTCAGAATCAGAATCAGCTTAATTTGCCAAGTGTGCGCAAACAAACGAGGAATTTGTTGTGTTTTTTTAAGGAGCTCGGTGCATACATGCATACATACATACATATCTGACATGAGAGAACAGAAACATTTAAATAAGTAAGACTTAGCAACAAATGATAATGATGTGTGAATCTGGAACAGAAGATTTATGTACAAATTTGTGCATCATTTACTCTATACAGCTGTATAAAAAAAATTGCATAAAGTACTTGAGAGAGAGGCAATAATTAGAGATGGAGAATGAATTACAGACATGAGTTTCAGAACACTTATAGTGATTCCTGTGTTAGCTGTGCAAGCTGGAGATGGCATGGGGGAAAAAACTGTTTTTATGCCTGCACAGAGATCTACCATCTGCTTGAAGTGAGAAGTGCGAACAGGTTGTGTCCAGGGTGAGAGGGGTCTGTGATGATGGTACCTGCCTGTTTTTTAACTCTGGAGTTGTACCAAGTCCTGAAGGTTGGGCAGGTACACCTACTACACTAATTATTTCTGCTGTCCTAACAGTCCGTTGCAGTCTTCTTATTTCTGATTTGCTGGCTGACCCAAACCAGACAGTTATAGACAAGCACAGAACCTACTCAATAACAGCAGAGTAAAACTGTCATCTGCGCCTGTGGCAGATTGAACTTTTTCAGTTGACAAAGGAAGTACAACCTCTGCTGAGCCTTTTTTCACGATGGAGTCAACATGAATGTCCCACTTCAGGTCCTGGGAGATGGTGGTTCCCAGGAACCTGAATGACTCTGCAGTCACAGTGCTGTCCAAGATGGTGAGTGGAGACTGGGGAGAGTGCTGGGGGGTTTCTTCTGAAGTCAACTATCATCTCTACAGTTTTAAGTGTGTTTAGTTTCAAGTTTCAAGTTTTATTTGTCACATACACGACTATACAGAGATTGTATAACCAGCAGTGAAATGAGAGTCGGGTCCGCTCCATGGACAGTGCAAATATTGAAAAATACAACACAAGGGAAGTATACATAAAATAAAATGAATAAAAAATAAGATATAAAGAATAAAATATAAAAGAATGTGCATGACAGTCTGCTGTGTAATTAAATATTAAGATAAGCATGACTGTACAGAGAGGAATGTGCAAACAGGTTGAACATGGTTAACATGAAGCAGCCAATCACAAAAAAATAAAATAAATATAAAATAAGATAAGATATGTTACAAGACACAGAAAGTGTTGTGTGCAAATGTGCAAATGAGCAAATGACACTGACAGTATGAGGTAGAGAGTAATGAGTGTGTGATTAGTGATTTGAAGTAAGTCAGATGATGTTAAGAGGCTGAGTTTGAGTTCAGGAGCCTGATGGCCTTGGGGAAGAAACTCTTCCTAAGTCTCTCGGTTTTTGCCATCAGGCTGCGGAAGCGCTTACCAGATGGCAGCAGAGTGAAGAGACAGTTTCCAGGGTGATTTGAGTCCTTGATGATTTTGACAGCTCTGCTTCTGCAGCGTTTGAGGTAGATGTCCAAACGCTGCAGAAGCAGAGCTGTCAAAATCATCAAGGACTCAAATCACCCTGGAAACTGTCCAGGTTTAGCTCCAGGTTGTTGTGACTGCACCAGACAGCCAGCTCTTTAACCTCTTGTCTGTAAGCAGACTTGTTGCCATCCTGGATGAGACCGGCGATGACTGTAGTGTCATCTGCAAACTTCAGGGGTTTGACAGAGGGGTCAGTAGAGGTGCAGTAAAGGGAGAAGAGCAGTGGGGAGAGAACACAGCCCTGAGGAGCTCCAGTGCTGATGGTGCAGGTGTTGGATGTAAGTTTTCCCAGCCTCACTAGCTGCTGCCTGTTTGTCAGAAGGATATCTGGGCTGATGGTGTTGAAAGCGTTAATGTCCACAAACAGGATCCTTGCATTGTTGTACTGCTGTGATTAAGCCATCTTGTAAAATTTATACAAGCGAATACTTTAAAATTGTAAACTTTTTGATTATTGGTTGTAGGCTATAGCATTCCTAGTGTACATTGGTTGTGGAAACAATAAAGAGTGCATTATGGCTATACAACAGTGAACCATATTTGGGGAATTAATTTATTCACTCAGAATTCAGAGAACACTATAGCGTATAGTGCATATACATGGAACATGGACCTTCTGAACAGAGTTCATGACTTGTTGAACATATGAAAAATAGGGAGCAGTCAGACACTGTAAATTCCTGCAGCTCAAGTGGGCTGAACTCATTTAGGTGTTGCTGTCTATGCCAATTAGTGAATATGGAATTGGGTATGAATATTAAGAATGCTGTATTAATTTCTTTTAAGTGTTATATGTACTGAATAATCTGAATTTGAGTTTTAAAACTTGGGTACACTGTCTAATTAATCAAATTCCTTTCAATTATTTTTATATTATATTAAATTTCCATTCTCCAAACTGCCTGTTCTCTGCAGAGATTATGTAGTCTCTTTCAGTATATTGGGCTGCAGATGGAGCAAACAACCGAGATGGATGGCAATCCATCACAGGACACACACTCATTTATATTACATAGTTATTATAATTAAGTATAATTATTCGCCTAATTTTAAAACACAGACACAAACTAATGTCAAATTTAACAGCATGAGAACAAATAAAATGTATCATGAATCTCTTGATAATACAGAGATCTGTTCTTCAGCTCAACAGCCTAAGGGAGGAATTTAATGTTAAGCTGAACTTGGTGAGAAACATCCTGCTGCTCTGTATAGTGCACACTGGTACATGCACAAACATGAGATGTTTCAAACAAGCATCCACACTTTATATTAAAAATTGTTACATAAGTTGCTTTAGGCAAACCTTAAATTAACAATGAGATAAGCATACCTCCACGTAGTTTCATATCTTGTTCAATTACATATTTTTTGCACATTTTTTTGTAGCCAAACTTGCTTCTTCCAACATACCTACATCACTTATATAATGCATATTTGCTTGGTGTTCAAATTCGGCATTGAAATTTTGTACCTCAGACTTTAAAGTAACATATTGAAATGAGTACATCATTTGAGTTAGTTATCGGCGTATAAGGGTGATCTTGAATTTTCAAGGTTTTAAGAGTGTGAGGGGCTTTACTACATTAAAATCAGTAGTGAAAAATAAGCAACGACCATAAAAGTTTGATCATGTACAGAGCTCCTTTTATCTGAGGAAAGGTATATGGGGGAATGCAAGCGTCTCTCACTTGAGGGTATGATCAATCAGCCAATTTTACTTCTTAGCGTCACCTTTCACTTCAGGTGATTTAAGCTGACAGAATTCCTTGCTGTCAGCAAGTTTTTGATGAAAATAAGGTCAACACATCCTCCTTTGTCAGTGTCAGTCCCATTACCAGCATATATAAGGACTCTGAGCTGCTCTACTGTACTCAATCTCCAGCCAGAGCAGAGTAAGACCACAAACCACCGTCCACATGGCTACCACCTTCTCCATCAGCAGCTTCATTTCCAGCAGGTCCTCAATGGGCTCCTCACACTTCTCTTCTTCAGGTGGAGGAGGTGGCCGCATCAGCGCCATGAGGGCTGGCAGCGTGTATGGAGGCGCAGGAGGTTCAGGGGTCCGTATCTCCAGTGCCTCTCGCTCCATGGCCTCAGCAGGCTCGGGAAGCAGCTTTGGCTTTGGAAGTGGATTTGGTGCCGCTGGAGGTGCTGGTGGAGGATTCGGTGCAGGATTCGGTGGTGGTGCAGCTGGAGGAGGATTCAGTGTCGGTGGAGGAGCAGATGACAGCATCACTGGCAACGAGAAGTTCACCATGCAGAATCTCAACGACCGCCTGGCTGCTTACCTGGAGAAGGTCCGCTCCCTTGAAAAGTCCAATGCAGACCTCGAGCTGAAGATACGCCAGTTCCTTGAAAACAGAATCTCTCCAACTGGCACTGCTTGTAACTACTCTGCCTTCGAAGCTACTATCGGTGACCTCCAGGCTAAAGTAGGTCTAGCTAGATACTTTGTGGTTACTGCTATAAGAAAATTGCATAACCTAATAATCTCCTTTTCCATAAAGCAAGTAAATAACATCAAACAATGCTCATATTTTTTGCAGATCCTGAGTGTCATGCAGGAAAAGAACACAGTCCACCTCAGCATTGACAATACCAGCTTGGCTGCAGACGACTTCAGAATGAAGTAATATTTGTTTCATTTTTCATTAAATTTGTATAGAATGTATGCTGTGGAAATATACAGAAATTATAACTGCTTAACTAATTAGCAAATCAGCTTTTGGGTAACGTGATGTTATACACATGAGTTTCTTTATTCTACTGAACACAAAATAATATATTTTAAAGAATGTTGTTACCAAAAAGTTGATGGTAGCCATTGACTTTCAGTTTTTTTTTTTTTACATACTATGGAAGTCAATGGTTACTGTCAACTGTTTGGTCATCAACATTCTTCAAAATATCTTCTTTAACTAGTTATGAATTTCTATAACTAGTATAATGGAGAAAAATTGCCAGCCACAGCAACAAAATTCTTGATGTTGATAAAAGACAGTTCTGTATGTTCCTTTCTATTGGACAGATATGAGAAGGAGCTGGCAATGCGTCAGTCTGTGGAGGCAGACATCACGGGGTTAAAGAGTGTGCTTAGCGAGCTCAACATGACTCATAAAGATCTCAACCTGCAGATCGAAGGGCTCACTGAGGAGCTGGTCTACATGAAGAAGAATCATGAGGAGGTAGTAAATCATTGGAAACCTTTAAGAAAGTGTAAAGCACAAGACTTAGGCTAAGAATTGTTCCAGCTAAATATTTTAGACAGTAGGTCAGGTCACACAGGTGTTTTATAGCTTCAAGCTCTAGATGTCACTGTTTTGTAACATATTTCCTTACCTCGACATTTGAAGCCAAGAATGAGCAAGTGATGATGATAAGATATTTTAAAATGAACATTTGAAAATCATATATGGTGTATCTTCAGGACCTCTTGACCTCACGTGAACAGATGAGTGGACAGGTCAACGTGGAGGTTGATGCAGCACCACAGGAAGACCTAACCAAAATTCTATCTGAGATGCGTGAGCACTATGAGACCGTCACAGCCAAGAGCCGGAGAGACCTTGAAGGCTGGTTCCAGCAGAAAGTTGGTTTAGTCCATAACTTGATTATTTGTTAACAAACACTCATAAAGTCATATGCAGTCTAGGAGCCCATCGCAAAAAATGTTGGAAATAAAATAACAACAGTTCACGAAAGAAAGGCAAAACATCTACTGAATTAAAACAAGTTAGAAAATAATTTATCAGACCTTGCAAAGATGATTTGTGTTTTGAAGAGAAGTAGTGTGCGTGTCTGTTAAGACTATAAACAATGGCACAGCTAACCCTACGTTGGTCTTATGCATGTGTTTAATTAAACGATTGTTTTAAAACACTTCTTTTGCAGTCTGAGACCTTGAAACAAGAGGTTGCAACAAGCACAGAGACCTTGCAGACTTCGAAAACTGAGGTCAACACAGTAAAGAGCACAGTACAGTCACTGGAGATTGAGCTTCAGTCTCTCCTTGCCATGGTATGTGTAGAAGAAATGTACTGCCCAAAATCTATTTGTACACATAAGTGACACTTAAAGCATGGTTTGGTGTGCATTAGGAAAAAACAACAACAATCAAACCAACTGGCATTCACTTAAAAAAAACAATTTTTAAGCCAAAAAATTCATAGGCACTTGTTACATTTAAATGATAAACCCATTCAAAAGTAAGAGAAAAGGTATTTGGACTCTTTCTGGTTGGCAAAGTTTGGGTTATTGCTAACATATCTTTCTCTCATTATCCCTACTTCTCAGAAATCATCCATGGAAGGCACCCTGAGCAAGACTCAGAATCGCTACGCCCTGCAGCTGTCCGGCTACCAGGCACAGGTGAGATTTCCTGAGCATAATGATAAGAATCTCCTAAATCTCACAGACAGATCTCTTAATGCAGCCAACCACTAACAAGACTTTAAAATGAACTGTGCCGGGGTTAAAAGTTCTGTATTCTCCCCTCGGGCTTGTAGGTGAGTGGAATGGAGGGTCAACTGGTGCAGCTTCGTGCCGATCTGGAGCGCCAAAGTCAGGATTACCAGATGCTTCTAGACATCAAGACAAGGCTGGAGCTGGAGATTGCAGAGTACAGGAGACTGCTGGATGCAGAAGCCAGTGGCAGGTAAATCACACTCTTCTCCATAAGCTGGAATATTCTTGCAAACATGCAGACTGAGAAGCATTCTTTTCTTTAATTTGTTTTTATCATAAATAATTCTTATTCTAATAATTGCAAACAACACATGCAATAAATGTAAGGAGGTCGTATACCTATAGTTATTTATTTCACTATTCATAGATTTTTGAGGATATTAGAGTTAAAAAAACAGCATTTATTTGGAATAGAAATCTTTTGTTATCTCTTTACTGTTACTTTTGATCAATTTAATGCATCCTTGCTGAATATAATTGTTCATTTCTTAAAAAAAAAAAAACTTACTGAACCCAAACATATGGACAGTGGTGTTGACAGTTAGTATTGAACCTCTAACATCTATGAAACATTTCCATTCCACAAAAGGTTCTTTATAATGGACAGAGGTTATTAAAATGTTCTTCACACTAAGGTTCTTTTAGGAACTGTTCACTTAAAGGTTCTTTGTGATTTTATTTATTTATTTTTTAACGGCATTGCTGTGAAAACACCCTTGGGAACCTTTATTTTTAAATGATAGTTTGGGGTTCTGTGGAAGTTTGTGGTTTAAAGCTTGAAAGACCACATTTGAAGTACAAATTGAGCTGCACAGGATTAACTGGTTGGGTGTTTTTGTTTCCAAACAGCCTCACAATCTCTGGCTCTGGCTCCAGCTCGATCACTACCACCAAAACAGCAGTGATCACTGTAGTGGAAGAGGTGGTTGATGGTGGGACGGTGGTTTCTTCCTCTTCAACATCCCTTGTTAAGTGAAGCCCACCAGGCTCATGTAGGTTGGAGAACAGACCTTTAGCTCCTATCATGCTGTCAGAATATGGTGGTTGTCTTTGAGCATTTATAACAATAAAACTGATGTCAAAGACAAAATGTGAGTGGTTATGTCATCTATTGTACATGGATGCAATTTAGAGATGTTTCATTTCAAGTGACCAGAGATCCAAAAAGTGTATATTAACATTGACATAATAAAAGAATAGCTCACCCAAAAACAAAAATGTACTAAAAAATATATTCAACCTCAGCCCATCTAAGATGTATATGAGTTTGTTTCTTAATTGAAACAGATTTGGAGAAATTTGGCATTCTATCACTTGTTCACCAATGGATCCTCTGCAGTGAATGGGTGCCGTCAGAATGAGAGTAATCCACACAATAATCCACAAATAATTCACACGACTCCAGTCCATCAGTTAACATTTTGTGAAGCGAACAGCTGCATGTTTGTAAAAAACAAATCTATTATTAATAAGCTTTAACTTTAAACTGTTTTTTCCAGATAAAATACAAGTTCTCTATCCATAATATTGCTTTCTCCATTGAAAAAGTTGTCTTGTCTGATTCAGGAGAGAATACGCAGATCAAGCACCATTTACAAGCAAAAACAGTCCAAAACAGTTTTATCGGTGGATTTTGAAGTGCGAGGACAGGCAGGACTTTTTCACTGGAGGGTGACTTGTTATGGATTATGGACTCATATTTTGGCCAGAAGTGAGAGTTTAAAGTTAAAAATGCCCTAAAGATGGATATGTTTCTTACAAACACGCAGTTTTTCACATCACAAGATGTTAATTGATGGACTGGAGTGGTGTGAATTACTTGTGAGTTATGATGTTTTTATCAGCTGTTTGGGCTCTCAATGTGACGGCACCCATTCACTGCAGAGGATCCACTAGTGAGCAAGTAATGTAATGCTAAATTTCTCAAGATCTATTCCAAAGAAGAAACAAACGCAATCCCAATCCCACCACATCCTTACACTATATTAAGCGTAAAATGTTTTCAAATGTCTGCTTCTTAAATAAAGCTGGCTGTCTTTACTTTGTCAGATAGTTTTAAACCACACACAGCAGACAAACAACATTATGAACTATGTTAGCTATAAGCCACAGATATGTATCAGAACAAGAACTATGCAAACAAGTTACAAAAGATTGATGTCCCAGCAGTTTAGCAACAAACTTGCACAGATGACAGAATCTGCTGAATGAATAAATATGAATGTGAATGAATGAAAAACAATGGTAGTGAGAGAATCTCACATATACGTGTTTTGATGATCCACCCAAGGAGGCCTGTACGAAACCTGGAGAATCTATCCATTAGCATTCTCAATTCTATTCATCTCACTGGCAGTTGCAGAAATAAGTCCATTACATGCTTATAGGGAAAATATAAAAATATATAAAATGTTTGGAACTTGTCTTTCATATAATTTCATTTAATATCATTTAAAATGACTTACTGGTTTTTAAATGTTCTTTTTTTTAAATGTTTTCCAGTTAAATCACATAACAACTCCTAATACAAGCTACACTTTTTGAGTAGATATTTTGCAAGTGTATTACGTGCATTTTTTTAATATACAAACATAAAAATAAGATTAAAATAACATTTTAAAATAAGAATTAGCAAAACATAAAACACATTCAAGATAAGATCTATGAAAACAAGTCTTAATATCTTACATAGTTTTGCTCATCAAGTATACTTATCTTGTTTTAAAGCTTTTCAGATACTTTAACTGGAAAACAAAAATCTGCCATTTTTGCCATTTAGTGCTAACCACAGTGCTCACACTGACTCTATGAAGCAATAATATTAATAACTGATTCTACTGAAGTATTAGCATTAAGTCACACCCATCACAATTACTCACATTAAGTCAGAGTATTGACTAAAAAGATCAAATGGACTATACTAAAGTAACAATATTAATCAAACCGCCTGCAATGAGTCCAATTCAGTGGTCCTAAGATATTGGCTAATGTAGTATAGGGTCAGTGTACAATGAAAAAGCAGTTAGCATTACACAATCTTGACAAATTACTTTCTGCTATGTTACAAAAGTACCTAAAAGGTCAAACTGGAATGAAAGATATTTCACTTACTACTAAAATAACAGAAGGCAAACAAACAAATCTAGTTATTGTTCCGACGAACATGCTTTGCATTAATCTCACCTTTCCATCATAATGCTGCTGTAGATATGGAAACCGCAAATGTCAAACACATCAACAGCAGAAGTGTTTTCAGCCCAGCCCAGCCAAGCCCATAAAAGAAACGTAGTTTGGTCAGTAAGCGGAATTCATTTTTGTGGTAACACACCTGTGGAGGCGGCAATGAAAGGTCATATTGAAAATAATTGTTACTAATGGAAACAAGTCTTTAAACTCATGTTTCTAGGATGAAAACTGCTGTGCTGCAATTTTTTTCTAACAAATTTTTAGCCTGAATTTCAACAACTTATGCATATTTAAACAATGACAAAATAACTAAGAAAAAGTAAAGGAAGCACCATAATGCATAATAATTGATCCAGAAAAGGGGAGAAAGTGTCTATGGTGAAATAAAACATTTTTTGGATTGCAAAACTATCCTGTGTTACTATTTAGCTTCTTTCAATGCAAAACAATAAAGATAATAATAAAATAGTGCTGTCAAATGATTAATTGCATCCAAAATTATACAAATACACACACATACTGTATATATTTTGAAAATATTTACATGTATATACATTTATATATTTATATTCTTATATTATATATAAATATATTTAATATAACATATTTTTCTTAAATACATACATACATACATGTGTTTGTATTTATATATACATAATAAATATACACAGAATATTATATAACACACATATAGTATGTAAAGAAAAACTTTTATTTAGGAAGTGATTAATCGCGATTAATTGTTTGACAGCACTATAATAAAATAAAATAAACAAAAATTAATAAAATAAATAAATACTGTTTTCCAATAAATTTATTTAACATCTTAAAAACAAGATGTATTTACTTTTGAGAAAAAATACTAAATTTTTTGATGAACAAAATACAGTAAAAGCAGTACTATTCTGATATATTATTACAATTTAAAATAACAGCTATTTATTTTTATATTTTAAAGTGCAATTAATTCCTGTGATGTGCAGCTGAATTTTAAAGCATCATTACTCCAGTCTTCAGTGTCACATGATCCTTCAGAAATCATTCTAATCTGCTGATTTGTGCTTATTACCTTTATATTATAAGTGATAATTGATATAATATCTTATATCAGTGAACTTTATTATTTTTTCAGAGTGTTTGTATGGCCATTAATGCACACGAAAGTCAAACAGAAGCTGGAAGATTTGCTAACAGTGATTTTTACCCTACATTTCACCTTAGGCGTGACCTTTAAGGTTGCTGGAATCGTTCCAGCGAATGCAGTGAGATGACATGCATGGAATTCCAGGCTTTGCGTCTTATATACAAATTCACTCTATAAAAGTAGCTGGCATTCTCCTTCCTTCATTTACTTACCTGACAGCAGACGCAGACAGAAAGTCTTGGTCAACATGGCTTCCACCTACTCCACCCGCAGCAGCTACATGTCCTCCAGCGGCTCCACGCGTATATCCACGTCTAGCGTGGGAAGCAGGAGCGTGAGCACTGTGAGGGCCGGCAGCGTGTACGGTGGTGCAGGAGGTTCAGGGGTCCGCATCTCCAAGGCCACTTACTCTGTTGGAGGTTTCAGCGCATCAGGATCTGCAGACAACAGCATCATTGGCAATGAGAAACTCACCATGCAGAGCCTCAATGACCGTCTGGCTGCTTACCTGGTCAAAGTGCGCTCACTGGAGAAGGCCAACACTGATCTGGAGCTGAAGATCCGCCAGTTCCTAGATGGCAAAGCCTCCCCTGTTGCTCGTGAATACAGCGCCTACTTTGTCATCATACAGGATCTTCAGGCTAAGGTATTTTATGTTTTTATTTAAAGATCCTAAATATAGAGCTAATATATATATATATATATATATATATATATATAA
This sequence comes from Schizothorax lantsangensis, assembly GCA_027422415.1. NCBI lineage: Eukaryota > Metazoa > Chordata > Actinopteri > Cypriniformes > Cyprinidae > Schizothorax > Schizothorax lantsangensis. The sequence goes on from CM049844.1 coordinate 7,309,568, forward strand.
CAAATATATGGGTGTATATGTCCAGATCATGGCAGCCATTCACCTGAAGGGTGGAATCCATCTCAGCATTGACAACACCAGCCTGGCCATAAATGATTTCAGAATGAAGTGAGTCTTTCCAGCAGATTCAATGCTCATTGCATGTTTTCAACACAAGGCATAGCAGAAAATCCACTGATAGCAACATAATGCAGTACGCAGAAAAGGACATTTTGGATTTTGGTATTTATTTATTTTGATTAAATGTGTATAGAATATAGAATAATTGTTTCATATTCTTCAAAGATCAAACCAATATAATTTGTAATAGAACAATGCAAAACAGCAGCATTTGTCCTTGTGGTCTCCAGAGTTATTATAGCAAAGCAAAGCAAAGTAAAGTAAAATAAAATAATAAAACAGTTACTTAAAATAAATTTTAACTGAAGTCAAGGCAACATTTCTCATTTGCATTTAGTTTAGCTTGATGTACTAAAATAACTAAAAGTAAAACTTTAATAAAAATATATAAAAAATGATACAGACAAAAAAAACTAATAAAAATGACAAAAAAAATTACTAAGACTTAAAAATAAAAACTGGGAAAAAGAACTAATTCAAAATATTAATAAAAACTATAATATCATCTCAATAATACTAAAATAAGGCTGGTTGTCTCATATTTAAACCCCAAAGGTTTCATATTATACCATATCATTTACAACATTGTTTTAACTGTTAATCGTTTTCTGCAGAAATTCTTTGTATAACAGTTCTACACTAGCCAATGTATACAATAGCACGAGTGTTGCATTGAATCAGTTTTACCTGAGTTTGGAGATGGGTGTTTTGCAGTAAACTGTCTTGTGTCCAGTGTTAGTGTTTTTAAAGAGCATGTTTGTGACAGATATGAAACCGAGCTGGCCATGCGTCAGTCCGTGGAAGCAGACATTACCGGCCTGAAGAGGGTGCTTGATGAGCTCAACATCACCAGAAAAGACCTCACCATGCAGATCGAAGGGCTGAAGGAGGAGCTGGTCTATCTGAAGAAGAATCATGAGGAGGTACAAAATGATTTAATAGTAGAATAACATATTATATATACATGTAACCTTAAAATAAGATACATTGACCTGAGAAGCAAAGCTGCATGGATATCATTTAAAATTATTTCAGATTTTGTACTATAAATAGGTCACTATCAAGTAAACAAATAATATAATTTGTAATTCAAAAGAAATTGTTTTTAAAAATGTTAAATTAGAATTAGAAAAAAATTACAAATGTTTAAAATTATTTTAAAAAAATTAACAAACTATTATTAAAAAATGCATAATAGCAGTATTTTCCAATTTAATTCAAATTATATTTTCTGAAAACACATCTTAATATTGTATACAACTGTTCTGCTCAAGTGAAATTCGGGATATATATTGAGACATATTTTCATAAATTTTTACTGGGGAAAAAAAAAGAGACTAAACATTTTGTATGATTTGTTACAATTTAAGTATTTTTAGTGCTGTTAAATATGACAGTTTACCAGTGAGGTTACTTGAGACTTCACATGAATATGCACATATTTTTAGGATTTGTTGGGCGCACGCACACAGATGAGTGGACAGGTTCATGTCGAGGTCGATGCAGCTCCACATCAAGATCTCACCAAGACCCTGGCAGAAATCCGTGAGCACTACGAAGCAGTCACAGCGAAAAACCAAAGAGATCTGGAGTACTGGTTCAAGACAAAGGTGAGATTTATCAAAACATACTGGGACAGAAGCCTTTTAATGTGCTTTTTTATGACCAAATAGTGTAAGACAGCTTGTTTAACATAGAATCTCTACTTTTTATTTCAGACGGAAACTCTGAAACAAGAGGTTGTCACCAGCACCATGGACCTGAAAACATCTCGCACTGAAATCAATACGGTCAAATCCACACTACAGTCTTTGGAAATCGAACTCCAGTCCCTCTTAGCCATGGTCAGTGTTACGAAATTGGCCGTTTCTGTGGTGGTGACTCATTATATTTGTGTTTTAGTATAACTTTATTCTGAATTTGTGTGTTCTTATTACTGTAGAAAGCATCTTTGGAGGCCACATTGAATGACACCAAGAATCGTTATTCCATGAAGCTGTCTGGCTACCAACATCAGGTGTGTAACAAAACTGATAAATCATTTACTCACCCTCATGTCATTCCAAACCTGTATGACTTTCTTTTCTCTGTGGAACACAAGTATTCAGTGCATCTTAAAAATGTAAGATAAGCAGAACCAAAACAAAACAACTTGTTTTTTGTGCTCCCAGGTCACCATCCTGGAGGAGCAGATAGTCCAACTCCATGCCGATCTGGAGCGCCAGCGTCAGGAGTACCAGATCCTCCTGGACATCAAGACCAGACTGGAGCTGGAGATCGCTGAGTACAGGAGACTGCTGGACGGAGAAGCCGGGTGAGTTGATCTGTTCCCTGTCATTCAGATCCAAATCATTCAAAAAGCAGTTCAAACGTCCTACCAACACACTACTCCTATTATTATTATACTGAGAGTTACAATGAAAGCCTCATAACTGTTGTTTTTTTCTCTACAGCGTCAAAACAACCTCCAGTTCCACCTCGAGGACAAAAGTCATCACAGTCGTGGAAGAGGTTGTAGATGGAAAAGTGGTCTCCACCTCCACATCCTCATCCATGTCTGACACTCGCAGACTTTGATTGGCTGTAATGCCTGTTTGTGTTTGCAGTATGCACAAAACTAGAAACCAAATCAAATAAAATGCCATTTAAACTCTATTCTGCTGGAGTTTTTATTCCTTTATTTAATTATGCATATTCAGTTGAACTACTTAATCTTAAAAGTGGGATTACATTCTGAATAATAATAATAATAATACTAAAAGTTATTTAAAAATATTAATACATTGAATACAACTGTTTTATAAAAAAATAAATTTTGTTTTGCTGAAAATTATTACCTTTAATTGCAGTTTATTTAATTATTAAATTATCTTTTTGCAGAAATTATAGGCCTGCATTTCTATCTACGTCTAAAGAAGCCAGTTTAATTACACATCTTATTTTTAAATCCTCATCTATTATCGTTTACTTAGACGTAGGATTCATTACGTCCAACAATCCACTAGACGAGGCTCATTTTCAATATTTATATTTTTCATGAAATAAAAGACGTATAGTTCACAAACAGCAGATGGCGCTCCTGAATGTCGAATAAGGTTTGGCTTTGTTTTTCCAGTTTTATCCTCGATGTTCACCAGCAAACCTGTCTGAGACAGGGCTTCATGAACAGTTTCAAAACATTAGTCTGCGGAGTCTCAGATTCAGAAAGTGTAATGTGACTGATTATAACCCTTACGAAAATTAACCATGGTTTTATTGCAGTAAAAGTGTGGTAACCATGTTTTTTTTGTCGTATTGATTACCATTTGTATATTTTACTACAAAGTACAAACCATGGTTAAACTATGGTTAGTGTAGCAAAACCATCATTTGTGGTACGGTTTAACTATAGTAACCATGTTTTTTTTTTTTTGGCTTTATTTGTGGTAAAAACCATGGTTAATCCATGTCCAGAGTTAAATCTGTAAAGCCAAAAAAGACCAGTAGTTCTATAGTTATGCACAGCAATGAAAATGTAGGTTTCATTACTTAGAAGGTAGTTCCATAAAGCACCTGTATGCACTTTTGTATATTTTTGCGACCTTGGAGCCCCTTCGTTAAATGAGTAGAATCAACTGTCGTAAATATAACAGGCGTAATTACAGTGGATAGGAGTACACGTGCATTTGTTGCTGCCGTAAATCAATCCGCCCTTTTCGCGGAATTTCGCACCCGCTCTTCAAACTTCCTGCCATAAATTATGTTTGGGAAAGATACAGACGCCAACTTCTACTTATTAGACAATATATTTCAAGGTAAACACGTACTTACAGTTGCTAATATCTTATGAGCAGATGTGTTGATGACAAACCTCTAATAATGAGGTGACAGCGACCTCTGGTGGCTGACGTAAAAATCCCAGATATGAAAATGATACTTGAGACGGTGGCATCCTACAAAAGTTATTAACTGTTTTTTCACCTCTCTAGGAAATCAAACATCACTTTTAGGTCAGTATTAAACATTTAAATGGCAGCTTTTAGATTAAAAACACCTTCTAGTTCTCTTCAGTAAGCTATATATCCTCGTGGCATTCACTGTTGTGAAATAGATCTGACTCAGAAAAGCATGCTAGGCAAAACACAGCTTGAAGTCATTCCGGTTAGTACGCAACAACTCCTCAAAGATGCATTTAGTTCACTAAATGCATGGATAATTACCCTGGAACAAGCCTTTGTGTTTTTGTATTATCAGTCCACATCCTTAAACATAAAGCTACTGGAAAGTAATTTCACTGTTCTCTACACGTCTGAATCATTTAGCATTAATAAAGCTGAAGTAGCCATGCAGACAATAAAAACTGCCTGTAAAATAAAAAATAACCATATGTTGATTTTTACTTGACTTAAAAGATGTCAACATCCTTGTTGCCGCAATCTGTCATTTTAACCCACGCACAGCTAGGGAAAAAAGGATCCAGATCTTTTCAGTTTATGCCAAGTTTACTTTAGCCTACTTTAGACTGGCTCCCTTGTGAAAGAGTAGACTATTGGGACACCGATTAGGTGATAACCATCCATAATAGCTATTTGGAGTCAAACAAAATAAGTTCAGTGATTCTCACAGGACCTGCAAATATCATCAGTGCTGGAGATAAAACATGAGCAGACCCATAGAATTACATTAAAATAAACAGATCAATGCCGCAAATTAATATGTATGAAGAGAGAGAGATTACAATTCTAACCGTTAAATTCTTGAATGAATGCATTTTGCTTTTATTTATGCTCGAACATCCAATTCGCCAATTTCTTAACTCCAAATAACTCTACAGCTGAGAACTTTTTTTTACAACTATTAAACTTTACTTTGTGTTGCTGATTAACTACTTTTAAAACCCAATTTGATAGAAAACACATGTGCATTCCCTGTTTCTCTGTAACAAACACCTCTGTTTAAGAAATTCCACAGAGATGATTGAGCTAGTCAACAAATTGTTCTAAACATTTTATGACTCATGAGAATGACATGTAAATATAAAAATCACAAAACATTTAAACAGCAGCTGAGACCTAATAAGAAGTGAGAAAGAAGCTACGTTCTTCTACCACTTACATTCATCTACATGTGATCTAGTTTTTACTGGATTGGAGGTAGACCAAAACCTACAGGTGCAGAAGTTGTTTAATTTAGTTTAATTGATGCCGTTTGAACAATCGGCCGCAAGAGTCAAAGATGAGATAAATCCCAAAATAGCCACACTTAAACAATCAAAGTTATTTATGACTAAGCAGGAAACACACACCAGAGAGGTTAAAGAGGTTAGTTCACCTAAAAATGAAAACTCTGTCACTTGCTCACCCTCCAGCTGTTCCAAACCTGTATGAGATTCTTTTTTCTGTTGAACACAAAAGCAGATACTTTGAAGAATGTTGGTAACCAAAACGTTGATGGTAGCCATTGACTTCCATAGTAATTTTTTTCATCATATGGCTACCGTCAACTGTTTATTTACCAACATTCTTCAAAATATATTTTTGTGTGTAACAGAAGAAATAAATGTATACAGGTTTGGAACAACTTGAAGGTGGGTAAAATATAAAATAATTTTTATTTTTGGGTTAACTATCCCTTTTATAATAAGTATTCCATCTACTTTGTTAACAGATGCACAAGTTAAATCAAAACTATCGACCATTTTGCATTTGTATTTGTCAGCCACTGCTGTAAATAAAGGCATGGGTGAGAAACGTCTTCAAATGCACAATGGAAATACAGGAACTCAATGAATTCTAAATTAAAAAGCAAAAAATTAAAATATCAGCAGATTTTTTGTTGTTGTTTCTTTTTACATTAGTTTCTTTAATAATTCATTCCAGTACATGGTTTAAGAATGACATATTATCAATAAACGTGTACACTTGAGTATTTTACTGGAGGAAAGAAACTAGAATGGCACTCACTACGACACAGATCAGACAAGATACAAAGACTCTCTGTAAGCTCACTGATCCCAAACATAGACACTTTCATAAGAGAAAATCAGTCACAACTGGACCCAAAAGAAGATATTAAGAAAAGAAGTGGAGACGTAAGGTATGAAACGTAATGAAACATATATATTTTATAATATATTTATATATATTGTAGCTTTTATATAAAAAAAAACAAAAAAAACAAGAGTAATACTTTTGAGACATAATGAGGTTTCTTTTAGCTACTATCGTTACTGCCACTGCTGCCACTGCTAAGATCGGGATGTTCTCTTTTGTGAATCTGCTCGTGTGCTTTGAGATGACCTGATTGGCTGAAATTCTTCCCGCACTGCTGGCAAATGTATGGCCGTTCGCCCGTGTGAATTTGCTGGTGTGCTTTAAGATGTCCCAAGCGACCGAAACTTTTGCCGCACTGGGTGCAGCCGAACGGTTTTTCCCCGGAGTGAATCTTCTCATGTGTTCTGAGGACCCCTGAATTGTTGAAAGATTTGCCACACTGGGAGCAGCTGTAGGGCTTCTCGCCCGTGTGGATTTGCTGGTGATTGCGGTAACTCATCTCTTTAGTGAAGCTCTTGCCGCACAGCGAACAGCAGAAGGGCCGCTCTCCCGTGTGGCTCAACTGGTGGGCTTTGAGTTCCTTCGTTTGGCCGAAGCTCTTACCGCACTCGGCACAACTGAACGGCTTCTCGCCCGTGTGCAGCCGCTGGTGCGAGCGGAGGTCGTCCGCTTTAGTGAAACCCTTCGGGCAGTGTGCGCAAGTGTAAGGTTTTTGCCCCGTGTGGATGAGCTGGTGCCTTTTCAAGTTACCGGCCTGCCCGAAGCTCTTCCCGCACTGGGAGCATGTGTAAGGCCTCTCGCCGGTATGGATGCGTTGGTGGGTCTTCAGGTTACCCAGGGTGCTGAAGCTCTTCACGCACTGAGTGCAAGAGAACAGCTTCTCACCTGTGAGGTTGCGAGGTTTGCGTGGAGTCGGCGCGTGGCCTTTTGTGCTGGTTTGGTTGTGCCCGCGCACAGTTGCTTTGCTCGCCTGGACGGACGTGAGTTCGTAAAGGTTTCCAGATTGGAAATCCGAGTCCATTTTCCCCATGCTGTCGATGATGGTTTCGGGCCGGAGCTTGTTGAGTTCGGTGCGCAGCTCCGCCATGTGAATGGACTCCAAGCCGTTCATCTCAGTCTTGATGTGGCTGGACATGAGGTTGGGTTCGTACTCGGTCTTGATGGCGCCAAGCTCGCTGGCGTAGTAGCTGTGGAGGTCCGAATGTTGCTCCGACTTTATGTACTCCAAGCTGTCCGAGACGTGAGTGATGTAGTCGAACACCAGACTGGGTTCATAGTGTGACTTGTAGGAGTCCAGCTCCGTGCTGTGGAAGCAATGGAGGTCGCTGTGGTGCTCCGATTTGATGTAGTCCAGGCCGCTGATCTCCATCTTGATCTGTTCGGAGCCCAGCTCGGCCATGCTCAGGGGCTGGATCACAGACAGGTCCACCGTGCAGATGGGGTCGAGGTCGGGCTCACTTTTGATGCACGGCAGCATAGCCATGGGCTCCACGATCTCGGAGGCCAGCGAGCTGAGTGTTGGCATGCTACATTCTGACGACAGCATGGTCAGGGTTGGCGTGGTGCACTCTGCTCGTAAAGGGTCAAGCAGCGGCGGCGTGCCGCACTCCGACACCAAATTGTTTAGTCCTAAAGTGATGCATTCTGTCTCCAACTCGGCCATCCTGGTGGAAATTACTCCACCGCCTGACCGAACCTTCTGTTTTGAGTATTATACCTTACTTTCACACAGATAAAAGCGGGGTTCCTGAGTGAGGACCGTCACAAATGCCGCGACAACCTCTGGCCTGGGTTAGGAACAACGGTAATTCCCCTGGCTCCTGGATCGGGAAATAAAAGACAAAATCAATTAAATGCACAGCATTTAAACTTTAAATAACTGTTCCTTTATTCATATTAAAATCTTAATAACTTTGCAAAAGATTTTGAACAATGGAGCCAATGTCTGATACACTGTTGCTGAAGTGCAATTAAGCCGATGTCAACATACATTTTTTTGCTAAAATTGTTGTATTATTGTTCATCTGGGTGTAGAATTAAGTTTTTCTTTATTTATTATTTGTAATGGGTATTTGAACTTTTGTCCCCTACACTAGCTGTATAATTGGAGGTGTGGCCTTTCTGAGCAGCTGTAAGTATTCTTAATGTGTTTTGTTTTTGTTTTTTTACATTTACTGAGCCTGCGGAAGGTTAATTGACCAAAACATTTCTAATGAAATTTCATTATAATGCAAGTTTTATCTATTTTTTTACTTTATATTGTTGCTAAAAATTAACATGTTGCACAAGTGCAAAATGCATTAAAGATGGAAGAGAACCAGCACACATCACAATTAGAAGTCAGAAAACAGACTTGGTGCTTTTTCTGGAGGGTGGAGATTAAAATCCACTCATAATATTTTTGTTTTTAAAAGCAGACTTAACACTTATTTTCATTGCCATTTGAATAAGTTTGTAATTTTGTTTATATGATTTGTTTTAGTATGGTCTGTTCTATGTAATGTTTTATGTATTGTATTTCTTCTGTACAGCACTTTGGTCTACCTTTGTAGTTTTTAATGTGCTTTTGTAAATACAGATTGGGTTGAATTGAGACTTGGTGGACAATTTCATATTTCTCTCTTATTAATTTCCAATCAAAGAAAGATGTTTTTGTCGTTGTTGTTTTTAGCATCAATGCAACATTTGGTGTGTAATTGATGCTTTTATCTGTGTATTTTAACATATGCTGGGAAATATAGTTTGGTCACACATGTCAGTTTCATCATAAACCAGCTAAATAGTATTTTCTGGCTAACTAACTAGCTTACAGCATGTATCATATATGAACGAGAACAATAACATGACATAAGCATCTACCCATCAAGATGTCAAAGTCAATCTGACACATTGCAGAAGCATTACAACCAGATGTTCTCATCATAATTTATTACTGAAGAGTCGCACAAAATAAAAATACCATGCAAATTTGTGAGGGAATAAAACAAAAGCGCGAGATTCAAGCTTATAAATGTATAATTACACCGTCGTGGCATTTGTGTAATTGCCTGTGCCCACTGATTAAAAGTACACATTTAAGGCCGGAGAAAAACAGCAAGACAACAAAAATAAAAAGATAAAGAAGCTTGAGGTAAATGTGCGTTGTAAAAAGCTCGTCGATTTTACTGGAAATCACTAAAGCAACTAGTAAATGTAGCTTCGCTAGTTCGCCACGCATCAGGCACTTTTCTGCTGCCTTTCTTGAATCTGGCGGCGTTTTTGCACACAATAAATCTTTTGCCTTTTTTTTCTTTCTTACGAGAGAACGTTTTAATCCACGATGCCCGGGAACGGAGAACGTGCGACACAAACACAAAACGGGTAGCGAATAGCGGGTATGTCGGCATGCAGGGCGCGTTTCGGTGTTTCCAGCGGTGGTGATGAAGAACATACAAAGGCAGGAGGGTAAAAATGCCACAGCTTCAGCGTGCGCGAGCCAGTGGCCATCTTGTTTGTAGCTGAACGTCGCTGCATCAGCCAACTAAACGATCCGCTCAGGGAAAGTTGAGCCAGCTGCAACTTTTGAACGCAAACACCGACTCGTTCACCTTTGCATAACAATGCAAAACGCTCGCTGCGATAGAAGAGCGCAAGTTACGTGGTGAGTTGCATGACTTGCGCGGTTCATGCACGCTCTCATCACCACATATCAGGAGAGACAGGAGGAGGAAAAAAGGATGAAAATAGCAGAACGCGAATAAAACCGCTCGGGAGAGCGCCTCGGCGAATTTTTTTACCTTTTCATTGCTTTTTTTGCGGCCGTCAACGCGCCGTAAGCGGAACCCACATCAAACCCCTGCCGGACCCGCCACGTCCACCTCGGCCCCAGCGTCCAGCAACCTCCCTGTCGCTCACACTCCTTCTCTCTCGCTCTCTCCTCCCTCTCATTGACTAATTCCGCTTCGTTTTCACTCCCGTTGTCGCTTTCCTCCGGGTTTCAGCCGTTGCACTTCCGTCGTACAAATGTAAATGCGCGCGCAGCGGTACCGTTCGCTGAGCTGCTACTTTGTTTACTTCCTACAAATGCTCGTTTTCGTGCGTGTTATTCGAGGACGAGGCTCAGATGAATACAAAAAACATCTGCACAGACTTAGAAAATGTGTTTTGTGCAAACAGATGTGTCGTTCCTTCTCTGGCTAATTTAATGCTATCATCATACATCATCTGAAGGAAGAGACACATCAGCAGTTACTCATAACAAAAGCTCAGGACTAGAGAGGACAATCACATGCTCTGACACTCCACAGATGTTATGGAGTGGATGGATAGTGCATCATTGTTATTAATCGATGATTAAATTATCATTAAATGATGAGACCTGCATTCCATTGCACAGGACAAAGGGGTTGAAAAAAAAAAAAAGTGTCAATTCTTTTATGCATAATAGTACATATGTGACATAACCATTGATAAGAGAAAAATGTGAAACGTAATTAAATAAAAATGCTTAAGGAATATTGATAAATGAAAATAAGATGCATAATGTAATGAATGATAAATAAAAACAATCTACACAAACTGAATTATTATTATTATTAACACTTTATTATTATTTCACTTTATTGTATTTTTATATTATTTGTTATCTATTTAGCCTATTGGAACCAGATGTGATTGTTTTCAAAAGTGGAGTTCTAGAATGGAGTTATGAAGTTTAAAGATAATAATTAATGTTAATAACAAATGGAAAATATTATTTAATTCTGCAAACGTAAATGCTACATTACCTTTGTGCATTAAATTCCTATAATATGAATCCTTTTATACAGAAAATAGAAATAATGCTAAATAATTTGCTGTACAAAATATGACCATTATTAAGAGCAAGCAGTGAAATGGAATAAAAAAAACATAAGAGGCATTGATATGCGTTGTTCTGTGCATTTTTACAAGGACACAAAAAAAAGTATTGTATTGTCAAACAAGTTCTTACTGTTCTCAACATGAATATCAGACAGTCTGGGTTACACTGTCTGGATATAGTAGTGTATGAGAATCAGAATCACTCATTCCACAGAATGATTTGTATAATAACCAATGTCTTTATCATTTAAAAATGTGTAATACATAAAAGAAAGCAAGTGCACTCCTCTTTTTTGGCCCAGGTGCACTTATACACAAGACATTTCAGTAAATTACATGATGTAATGATAGTGAATGAAATATGAATTATAAAATGAATTATTCATGTTTAATATAATTGTATTGCATTATATATTTAAAACATACGATGGTGTTTTGCTCCATAATCAAACCCCAGAGGATAAGACAGTAAAACTGATCCTCTGTTTAGATGCAGATATATGAAATGTAGTTAGAAATGGTTAATCTTCCTTCCAATAATGTGTTTGTCTCCATTATACTTTTAGACACATCTTACAGATGACACAACTGTGGGTAATGTGCCAAAAGGGCCACAAGGAAACCAACTGAAAGGTTTAAGAGGCAGTAAGACCTGAGATGAGAGATATAATCAATCACCATTAAATGGGAAGAGATTTCAGTAGCTTATTTTACAGTGCCCATAAAATTGTTCACCGTTTGGTCGTTTTATTATTGTTTACAACATTAAGGCAGAGAGGATTTCAATTGGCTTTTGACAAAGAAAAGGGTAAAGTTATTAGGAAAACTTCACCCAGAAATTGAAAATTTGCTGAAAATGTACTCACCCTCATACGGAGCCCCTAAAGGGACATTGACAAAAAATAAAAAAATGAAGACTTTCACGTGCGCACGAGAAACTTTTTTGAGCTCAGGCATTACAGTTTCCGGTTACGTCACTTCTGCCATCTTACAAAGAAGAAAACAAGAGCATGCATGTGCATGAATTAGCCTAATTGAGATCTATTTTGGCCTTCAATACACAGATAAATTATCACTGAACTGCATAAGAACAGTTTTTTCCCTCAGGCTATATTCCACCTGAACAATACATAGCCTAACATCTCAGGACTGTACATCTGTACATAACTTCTCAAAACTTTTCATCTGTAAAATAGCACATTCATAATTCTTTCTATTTTCTCTATATTTTGTACACAACCTCCTAAAACATTTGCACATTCATAATTCTATTTTATCTATATTTGTATTACCATATAGTTATTATTTTTTAATGTATTGTCTATTCTGTTTATTATTAGCCTTATATTTCATTCTTTTACCTTAAATTATATGCATGTCTGCACTCTCTCTGTATTTTTTTTTCACGGGATGCTCCTGTCACCAAGACGAATTTCTTGTGTTTTTGTGTGTAAACACACTTGACAATAAAGCTCTTTCTGATTCTGACATTTAAAACGCATTTTGAGGTCTAGAAGCGATTGGTAGCTACAGTATAAAAGCTCAAATTTTAGATTTCGATATGGCAATAGCCTGTTGTCCCACATAATGTTAAAAGCCAGTTAAATATGTATATAATCGAAAGCGCTTATTTATTTTTGATAATTACTTTACTTCAGTTAGGTTTTCAATAACTGCTGTTAGTTTCGTTTCATTTTCGTTTTTTATTTCTTTGACATTTTTCTTTCTTTCTTTGCCTAAATGCCTTTATTTTCATTAAATACAGTTCCTTATACACCATATTTTACCGTTTAAATATGTATACAATATTTCATTTAAACTGGTTTAACAAGCATTTTAGAAGTAAAATTAACATTTAATCGTCGCAAAAAGACCTATGCAGATTTCAGAAAAAACATGCCATTAATTAGCTATTTTTTAATCGACTGATATATATATAAGTGCAGTCAGTCGATTAAAACAGCAGTACTAACAACAGTTATTGAAAACCAACCTGAAGTAAAGTGATAATTATCAAAAATAAATACATATTTAACTGGCTTTTAACATTATGTGGGACAACAGGCTATTGCCATATCGAAATCTAAAATTTGAGCTTTTATACTGTAGCTACCAATCGCTTCTAGACCTCAAAATGCGTTTTAAATGTCAGAATCAGAAAGAGCTTTATTGTCAAGTGTGTTTACACACAAAAACACAAGAAATTCGTCTTGGTGACAGGAGCATCCCGTGAAAAAAAATACAGAGAGAGTGCAGACATGCATATAATTTAAGATAATAGAATAAAATATAAGGCTAATAATAAACAGAATAGAAAATACATAAAAAAAATAATAACTATATGGTAATAAAAATATAGATAAAATAGAATTGTGAATGTGCAAATGTTTTAGGAGGTTGTGTACAAAATATAGAGAAAATAGAAAGAATTATGAATGTGCTATTTTACAGATGAAAATTTTTGAGAAGTTATGTACAGATGTACAGTCCTGAGATGTTAGGCTATGTATTGTTCAGGTGGAATATAGCCTGAGGGAAAAAACTGTTCTTATGCAGTTCAGTGATAATTTATTTGTGTCCGAAATCCGAATGCAAGAACAGAAACAATGTTTTCGTATTGAAGGCCAAAATAGATCTCAATTAGGCTAATTCATGCACATGCATGCTCTTGTTTTCTTCTTTGTAAGATGGCAGAAGTGACGCAACCGGAAACTGTAATGCCTGAGCTCGTGCGCACGCGAAAGTCTTCATTTTTTTTTTTTTTTTTGCCAAAGTCCCTTTAGGGGCTCCGTACCCTCAGGCCATCAAAGATGTAGATGAGTTTGTTCATCATCTGAAATTATTTGGCGAAATTTAGCATTACATCACCTGCTCACCAGTGGATCCTCTGCAGTGAATGGGTGCCGTCAGAATGAGAGTCCAAACAGCTGATAAAACATCACAATAATACACTAATAATCAGTCCATCAATTAACATATTTTGAAGCAAAAATCTGTGTGTTTGTAAGAAACAAATCATTAAAGACATTAACTTAAAACTCGCTTCTCGACAAAACAGAGGACAACAGGGGATGGACTTTTTCACCAGACATAGTGTTATTATGGATTATGGACTTGTATTCTGGCCAAAAGCAACAATTTAAAGTTAAAATGACTTGATGGATTTGTTACTTACAGACATGGAGCTTTTGGTTTCACAATATGTTAAATGATGGACTGGAGTTGTGTGGATTATTGTGATACTTTTATCAGCTGTTTGGACTCTCATTCTGACGGCACCCATTCACTGCAGAGGGTCCACTGGTGAAAAAGTGATGTATGCTGAATTTCTCCAAATCTGTTCTGATAAAGAAACTCGTCTACATCTTAGATGGCCTGAGGTTGAGAATTGTCATATTTGGGTTAACTACTTTAAAAACAAAATAGGATCACATACACTTTATACTCATCTTGTAAGTTAATTCGTTTGCTGTGAAGGTGCATCTCACAGGCTGCAGTATGCAGCAATTTCCACAACTGATACAAATCAAACTGCAAGCGTCACACAGCTGTTACTGCTTAGAACATCACAATAGCATCAAACAGGAAGGCTTTTTCAATTTGCATCTAGCTGGAGGACTTTACTATAGAATTTATTAGAAAGCCAAACACAAAACAACGACAACAAAAAACCTAGGGCCATTTGATTGGTTGCCGTTTGCACATCTGTGCATCGATGTTTAGGAAAAAAAATCATTTCTAGAGATTCCAGCTACATAGAGTTCAGAAACTCAGTTGAGAGATGAACACCCCACTCTTGCACTGGTAGAAATGAAGGAAGCAGATTTTATGGATGATACAACTCAAGACTTAGAATGAAAAATGACAAAGCATGTAATTGATGCAATATTCCACCTTTTAATGTATTGCCATAATTCAAATGTACAACTACTTCCAGTCACATTTAAAAGACATTTCAGTGATAGGCAAAATCCTTTTTTTTTTTTTTTTTAAAGAATTAGAAATTAAATGCTGGTTACAACAACAAGCATTCCTAAGAAATGAAGGAAATAAAAAAAAAGATACAAACATACACAACTTCCCAATAATAAGGAGTTTTGAGAGTTGACCAAATTTTGTGCAACATCGAAAGGAAAATATTTATTGATTTTCTGTATATGTGGCTCATTAATTACCTGGATCATAATGTGCTTTTACTGTGAAATAATATTGATTTTAAATAGAAAGTTTTCATTAATCACCCTTTCACTTATTTTTTCTCCCAATTTAGAGATGATTATTTCAACAAAAAAATATGACTTGATGTAAACCCAAATTCAACAGAGCTCTTGTATTTGTCTACTTTCACCATAAATATGCTAAAACTATATGAATGCTTCCTGATGTAATGAACTGAGAAATGCTTTCAGACTACCAACTAAAGGTATGGATGTGTGGAGTAACAAAACAGTGCAAAATATATTAGAGTAAGAAAAAAGGAAAGAAAAAGAAAATGGTACAAAAGTAATACTTGGCATTTATTGGTCAAATGCTGAACTCTATAATTAATTTAGAGTTACTAAACAACAAACAAAACAGAAAACTACTAACCATGATCCATGGAAAAGAGTTGATCCAATTGGTCTGTAACAACAACGTGTTCTTTTCAATACAGATTCTTCAAAAGGAACAAAACCACTAAAAGGAGTTATCATGCATAACATAAAACAAAACACCAAAATGCTCAAGTAGTTCATAAGAACAATGCAGTTCTCTGGGCAAATATTGGACTGCATCACAAAGCTCATGTTTCAGACTGTTTGGCAGAAAGATGCTGTTCATTTTGCTTGATAAAAAAGGTAACAAAAAAATTAAATAAATAAAATAACAGATGTAGGGTATTAATGCCGGTTAGTTGAGTTACCATGATGCACTTCAAGTTAAGTCAGTGATTGCAGACGCGCACACGCAAACAAACAACAACACTCTTGTTGTTTTTACAAGAGACAGCATCACATTTTCGCCAGTACTAACTGAATAAATATCTGTGACCCGAAGCGATTTTACATGCTAAGATTTTTTAATTCATGGTCATAAATAGATGGGCGTACATGGGGCCGTTTCATGGAATTAAGTCAAATGCAAATTTCAAGTCTTTCAATATTCATTTAAATTGCTTATTGTAACCCCGAACAAATGGAAATATACCATAATAGTGTCACGCTTACTAATATCACCAGTTCCTCTTTAGTCTTTTGGATCCATGAGCTGTAATTAGCTTAAAGAGACCGTTCACCCAAAGATTAATATTCTGTCATCATTTATTCACCCTCATGATGTTCCAAACCTGTATGAATTTCTTTCTTCTGTTGAACACAAAAGATGATATTTTGAAGAATGTTGGTAACTGCCGGTATCTATTTTTCTCTCCATACTATGGAGGTCAATGGTTACCGGCAACTGTTTGGTTGCCAACATTTATCAAAACATCATCTTTTCAGTTCAACAAGTTTGGAACAACTTGAGGGTGAGCAAATGATGACAATTTTATTTTGGGTGAACTATCCCTTTCGGGGATTGTTCAGTCAAAAATGAAAACTGTCTTTATTTACTCATTCAAACCTGCATGACTAAACCTGTAAGATAATTTGAGAAATGTCTCAGGGTTTTCATTTTTGGGTGAACTCTTCCCGGCAGTCTGAATTGATGAAACATACAGAGTTATTTTAACATTGAAGTCAGATCTGACTAGCAGTAACAATTAAAGAGAACTAGTACAATATCTAGAGCTGACTGTTCAGAAGAAAGCACAAAGCACAAGAAAGAAGGAGTTCTGATAATTTTTTTAACAAAGGCAGGGTGCTAAACAATGAATTAACCTCTCAATCATCACCAATACCTACAAGATCAGCTTATTGAACATTTAAATCTAGGCACTAAACAGATAAAGTACTTCATTATAGTCTACAAATGAAGTTACGATATTCAATACATCTGAAAGAAGCTTAGGGTTCATAATGTAAAATGTAATGGCCCATATTGTTAAAAAAAAAAGCAATACAATCCAAAGGAGTATGCATGGATGAAAAAGTTTTCCCTTCATTGTAATCTTTGGGTCGCAAGTTCTGGGTACCTTCCTACATGGACATATTAGGTAGCGTAAAACAAAATAAGCCACATTTTTAAATGCACAATCAAATAATAAGCAGGCCAACTGGCCGGTCCCGTTCCATTTGTAAAGATTTTTTTTTTTTTGAGCAGGACCTTAACTCCTTATATTGTAGAAGTCTCTAAAGATATGGTCCCATTGATGAGGTATTAATCCGAGAAGTAACAGTAACACCTTGTACTTTTTTTTCCCATCATGCTTATTACTGACAGAGATATTGTAAAACTTCAGGGTCGAGAGTGGGAATGTGTGTAACAGGTGGGATCTATATCCTTTCGATACAGGGTGAAAATTGTAAGTGCAGGATCCATCTGCCTCTCTGGAAATGGTAGATAATGGCTTCCCTAAGGAAGACTCCATATTCAGATACATGCCACCGATGCTGGGAAAACCAAATCTCACAACCGGCAAATTAGCATTTCTCCAAGTTCAAGATGTTGAGCCATTTGAACACTTCACGCGAACAGGAAGACGCTACTCTAGTTGAGGATACTAGGAAAGTCAGATCCTCTTTTAAAGTCAATGAAATGAGAATATGAAGAGTTAGGAGCTTCAAGTTTCTTTCTAATAACCATTGCAATGCAATTGTCTTGTCATATCCTCCTCAGAAACCTCGCCTCTTGAAGATATCCTTGGTTGTGCACGTCATGCAATTGATGACAATTGTGCAAGTTCAAGTCAAAAACTGTACGCCATCCTCGATCCATGGCAAAAGGTTGAAGAAAACATCTAGAATTTGACGTGCAAGTCATAACTTTAATTATATAAAAATCCAGTATGACATCTGAACATAAGAGGTATTTCATGTTGAGTACTAAGTCAGTAAGGACATATGAAAAACTGGTTGATTTGATCGCAGGAGACGTGTTACACTATCTCTGGTTCATTTGATCACATTCAAAAGGTTTTAAAAAGAAACGAGACCAGCATGCTGCAAGGGACCTATTAACTAGCGACCTCCTTTTCCACGACATCTTCATGTAACATGTCTAAAATATTTACATTTTAGGATCTTTTAAAACTTGTATTATGAAAAAACACCCAATGGAAAAAGAAAATTCTTCAATCCTTATTGTGATGGTCTATACAGCCCTACTTTGATATTTACACTGCGTACACAGCTTGTTGTTACTGGTTTTTGTTTCTTCCAATAATCCCTAAAATTAGAGAAACGTAATTTGGAGGTAAAAACATCTCAAATTGTGTCAGAGGACTATTCCATTTACCTCAGTGTACCTTCAAACTAGCAAAAAAGGCTACACGCTTCTTGCATTTCCTTCACCAGTACTTGAAATGAATTTGAAAGTCTGACTCGCTTCGAGAAGCAACTATCACTGGAAAACCTCCCTTCTTATTCTCCTGTATTTCTCTCATCTACATAACTCTCATATCGTTTTGTCCATGTGCGTCCGTAAGTGAGCCTGGAGCCTTGAAGACTGGGAGAAACTCTTTCCACATTGTGGGCATCGGTTGGGCGTCTCCTCATGTGTTTGTCGGTGGGCTCTGAGAAGATGCGCTCGGCTGAACTTCCTGCCACACTCTTTGCAAGCATGGGATTTTCTCCTACCTTTGTGTTTCAAGGACTCAGTCCTGTCCGCTGTCTCAGCGTCATCTTCGTCGTCGTCCTCCTTGTCATCATCCTCCTCTTCTTTTTTCTTATTCATCTGGTCACTCTTTGAGCCCTTACCGACTTGTGAATCAGCTGGATCTGTGGACACTTCCGTATTGGGAACAGCATCCATGGACTCATCGTCATCCTCAAGAAGCTGGGAAGGAAGCGTCAGGAGTCTTTGCAACATTGATGGGGATCTGATTTGAGAGTAGTCACCTGTATTTACGAAGACAGCAACTTGAAAAGTTGGTATGATTTCAAATTACAACCCTACACGGTGCTGGATAGATTATTACTTACATCTACTTACATCTATTATATATAATTAAATTAATTATTAAAATATAATAATTAATTTAATCATAGAAATGTAAAACAAAAAAAATATTTAGTTTAAACACTTGAACACTAAAAATACAAACATTTTATTTGTTTACCAGCATGCCAATGTGACCATTAACTGATATCAGAGAACTGTAAACATGTGAATCGTGTGTTGTTAAATTATTTAAACATTAACTAAACTATTTTATTTGAAGGAGTTTGGCTGTTAAAATCATTTGGGAATCTCTGCATTACATGAACAAACATTAATAAACATGAAAACAACAATGACATTTTTTTCAAGTTTGAAATATTTTTGTCCAGACTTCAACAGTTACTGAAGGTCACTGAATATGACGACATTGTGTTTCACAGCAATACATCACCAGAGTTTAGTAACTTGCATAATTATTTGTTTTGTACATGGTCTGATTATAGACTGAATATAGTCAAAGTTAAATGGTATGACACACGGCAGGACTTTTAGAAAGGAAAACTTAAGAGAAAAAAAATCAATAAATCAAATTATGATAAATTTACTGCCACTGTGTTTATATGTAATCATTTAATCAATAAAAAAGTAACCTGAATATTCACATTTTAAAATGTAATATATTCTAATTACAAATACTTAATTTTTGGAATTTGATTATGTAAACCATATTACATGTAATCAGTTACAACCCAGCACTGACCGTACTAGATCATCAGCACAGCTCCGCCTACCTGTGGAGCTGATGACAGGAACGCCTTGAGTCCCAGAGGTGAGAGAAACGACCTCCATATCGTCAAGTGGCAACCAGGGCGGCTGGCCCACCTCAAGCTCCAGCTTCCTCTGAGTGGCCAGGCAAGATGGCATGAGCGTCTCCCGAATTAAGCTGTCCATGTCGGTCACCGAGCCCGAGCTCAGCCCAGTGCACTCCTCTTTACTGGTGGTGACCTCTTTGATCTGCCAGAGGTCACTGCACCACTTCTGCCCAAAGACTTTGTCCAGGATGGGCACCCAGTCCTGAGCCACTGCAATGACAGTCTGCATGTCTGGTTCTGTTGGGGGAGAAAAAAAAAAAACATTATAGAGATGGAAATGAAAAACAATGACTTATTTTTCAGGTTTAATTAACTCCATTCATTTAAATAAGTAGGGTTACACACTTAAGGAAATTGGAAACCAAATGACCTTTGTTTGCTGATTTCGCATTCAAAGATCCAGAGAAGTTTTGTTGCAATTCACTTGTAAGCAACATAGAATTCGCTTTTAAATGTGATTTTCGCATTGAAAGCAAAACAATAACTAGTTAGAATGAAATTAAATTGTTAGGAGTTAATGAAAAACACACATATTTCAGTACAAACACTTGTCTTATTCAATAATTTGCTGCAGGCGATTTGAAAACAAGACGTTTATTGTGAGCGAATCGTTGGCCTGGTGTGCTTTGTTTTTACATAACAGCTTAAAAATAAATTCTGATGAAACCCAAAGAACAGAGCAAAACAATAAAGTACTTTTGTTTCTTTTCCGCCGTTGAACAATAAATGAGGCGTGCCAATTAGAGCTGTCGCTTGTCGATTTTAGTCACTAGTCATTTTGAAAAATCGTCGACTTCATTTTGCGCGTCGACTAACTGCAAAATACCGGAATGCCGCATTTCACAGAGGAGAATCCATAAAACACATTATTAGCATTTTCCAAGGCTGCATGACATTAAACCCATTTAAAAATCATAATTAAGCATAATTGTGAATTCACAAAACTATGATTTAATTAAATAATTAATGCGATGCAGTTCTAACACAGTATATGCGCTTTAATTATTTACATGCGTGTAGGTTAAGTATTAGCGGCTCCGTTCACAGTAGCTCCACAGAAACTTATTTACATGTGGAGCGTCTCAAACTCCATCTCTGCATGTTGTTGTGAGTTTGGGTTTATTAAACGTTCATCTGGGAACGCAACGTGCGCCATTTCATCAGATGTGTAAGGTAAATCATTTATAAATTGCAAACACAGGAGAATCATCGCGATTTCAAAATAAAAGCTCAAACCCTCACTCTGAGTTTACACGTTTTGATGTCCACATATTCATTTATTCAGTGGCTATAGCATTTCTGTCCTAAAGAAATGACCAAATATTAAAGATTAAGTGACATTTGAATTAAATGGTGCTTGGTCAATATTAAACAAGGATTAGATCGCGCAGTAATGTGAAAATATAATATCAGGCCGTCGGCGCCCCCTGCAGGCCTTTGTTGTTATGCGTTATCTACATTAGCTCTATTGTTTATAATACATTATGTATTTTAACAGTTTTGTTCAATAAAACCAGTGATTTCTTGCTTTTGATACTTTATTTGAACTAATTATTATTGATCATCTATTATATATGTATTTTAAGTCATTTTAAAAGCTATTGTTCACTTACATCTATTTTTATTACCCAAAAAAAATATTATAATTATAGGGCCCTATGAAATCCGTTTTATTTCCAAATTCAGCTTTTTCCATTTTCATTTTTCTATACTCTGTTTTAATGTTAAATTAAATTTTTTAATCAAAAAGCCTGTCTAATTAATTAGTTTTACAGTTTTATCTTTACCAAATTCTGTTTTCCATTATTTTCTGGATTCCATTTTAGTTCCATTAATTATTTTTGTTATTCTTTTTTATTTTTCAGAAATATGCACATTTAAGTTTCTCCTAAATAAATTCTGGTAAATAATATTTCTGGTAAATACTCCTTTATTTAAAAACTGATTATAATTGTATTATTGACTAGAACACGTGGAATGTTGTGATTCTTACACTATAATACTGAACTATTTCAGTGATTTGACTGAGATGAGATGGACACTTGCTTCTTGAACTCTATGTTGCACTTTACTTTAGCTTTAAAAAAGGATTTCATAGAAATTTGGATTTAATTTGGTTTAATAAAATATTCTTAAGTATTTTTTGGGGGGGGGAAATTAATCGTTTAGATTAATCGACTAATCGATAAATTAGTCGATAGATTAATCGAAATAAAAATAGTCGTTAGTGGCAGCCCTAGTGCCAATATAATGTGTTAATAAAAGGGGAAATTAAATTTTGGTGTAATATTACCTTTGAACATTGGGTATATTATATTGAATACTCAGGATTTTACATCAGCTTTTTAACATTAGCTCAACACCAGCCATATTTAAATGAACTCACTGTCATTTTTTAGCACAGACATGCCTTCTATGAAAAATTAGATTGCATCTTATTCTCAAAAGCCTGCTGCAATTGATTTCTGCCCATGAAAAGTGGGCAATAAACAGAATTTTATTTAAAAGTAATGTTTGTGTAAATTTTTTATTGATCGTAGGAGCCAATCAAACGATGGACAACAGTTGCATGTCAAGCCTGATAACCAATAACAAATAACATTGTGAACTTCATTCAGAGACGTTTCAGGTTCATTCAGAGTTACAGTAAAGTAAGCCATATCAAGGTAGTCTGAGTCCTCCACAACTTAGTGCTCAGAACAAGCCTGAAAGTTAGGGAACTGCATCAAACAAATAAGGATTTTTACAGTTACCTGATTTTCATAATTCGTTTAGTGAACCAATCGCTAAAATCAGTGGGCACAATTAATTTGGAGTAAATTCTTTCCACAAAAAGAGGTGATTCTATCCAACTTTACACTACCAGGGTCAGTAAGTTTTATCTATTTTTTTTTTTTCTTTTATTCAGGAGGGATGCCTTCAACTGATTAAAGGTGGCACTAAAGATTTTATAATGTTACAAAAAAACTACTTTAAAGAAAATGAAAAGTTTTTCACGAAAAATGCAGCACAACTGTTTTCAGCATTGATAATAATATTTATATATAAAATAATAAACACTGAAGACTGGAATAACAATAATGCTGAAAATTCAGCTTTGCATCGCAGGACTAAATTACAAATGACTGCCCTATCCTAATAAAAGGCAATAAACATATCTTTAAAAAAAATCTTAATTGTTTACATTTAATAATATTTTGCAATATTATTGTTTATAGGCTACTGTATTTTTGATCAAATAAATGTAGCCTGGGTGAGCATTCTTCAAAAGCATCTTACAGACCCCAAACTTTTAATTGGTAGTGTACATACTTTCTAATTATCAACTACTAGACAATAAAACAGTTTGTACCGTTTGTGGTTTCAGTTTTTTCCTTTTCCCACTCTTTTTTGTGCGATTGGTCCTGCAGGCCTTTGGACTCTTGCTTTTCTGCTTTGGAGCTGCTAGGAGAAGCAGAGTCATTTTCGCGGTCCTCTGTTTCCACAGCAAGCACATCACTGTCCTCCACTATGTTCTTGTCCTGTAAATGCTCTTTTAATATCTGGTTTTCCCACTCCTTCTTGGTGAACTCAGAGAGCAGGCCGTCAAAGCTGTCTTCCACGATTTTAGTCAGCTCACAAAAGGCAAATTCCAGCACATGTTCCATAACAGATTTTAACTGACCTCCATAACAGATTTTAACTGACCTGATTGGAGACAAAATGGTGGACATTATGATATATTTACTAAGTTCGTGACACAAACAGGTAGTTATTGCCTGTAGGTTCTCTAATCTCTCTCTGTGCCATCCACACACTGCAGAGAAAGGCACAAAATAAAGCCGCTGGCTGACATTTATGAGAATCACACCAATTTGCTTCGCTCCCCACTTTCTGCAAGAAAAGTTCAGATTTAAAGCCTCAGTTACGCCATGTCAAGATCTGAAGGCAATCTAAGAAAAATGCCACTACGAATGTGTATCCGTTGATGCTGAAATGGAACTGATGGACTGTATAAAACTGAATGCCATATTTTAAGCTTGACCTATAATAACATTTGCATACAACCATATTGTATGTACACACATATGATGGTCACATTAGGAACCTTACACTGCAAAACCAAGTAAATTGATTTGTACTAAAAATTCTGCAAAACTGATGCATTTATTAAAAAACAAAGTAATGGACAGATATAATAATGCTCTTTACCATGTTCACAAACTGAGCAAATTTATATTTTTTTAAATTTAAACCCAACGTAACAAAACGGTCAAATTATCAACAGACTGTCAAAGTATGACTTTCAAAGTGAAACATTTCAGTTTGAGGTTTTAAAAGGTTTAGGCATCTCCATAAATCTGTATTTTAGGACAGAAGAGGAATCGTTACCTCAGCACTTATAGTGACAGGGTATCAGTGGCTTGTATTCAAATCAGAATGAAGTGCTGCAGGTCTGAATTTTGATTTGGACACTTATCTTGTATGAAATGCACCTCCCTGCAGAAATACAGCCTTTAAAATGCACAGCATGCAGTCCTCTGAATTCCTCCCTGTTGATCAGACAACTGAAAGACCACATCTAAAAGTCCCTAAATGCCTTACTGTCGAAGCATAAAATATGAACAATATTAACATCTAATTGTCAAAGATATTATATACTAACAGAAGTAAAAGTGGTCAAGCTTTCCAACTAAATTTTGAGTTCCTAAAAATGGTCAAAAATCTTTTAGTAGAGCAGATGCAACATAGAAAGTAAAAAATAAAATCATGGGGAAAAAAAAAATAAAACTAGTGATGTTGGAAAATTATATTGTAAATATTCATTCTTAAGGGGTCATATGATGCGATTTCAAGTTTTCCTTTCTCTTTGGAGTGTTACAAGCTGTTTGTGCATAGATAAGATCCCTGAAGTTGCAAAGACTAAAGTCTCAAAACCAAAGAGATATTCTTTATAAAAGTTAAGACTCTGCCACGCCCCCCTAAAACGGCTCATTCAAACACGCCCCCACATGTCTACGTCACGATGTGGAAATATTTGCGTTTTTCATCACTGTGTCTGTCACTAGTGATGGGAAGTTCGGATCATTTTACTGACTCGGACCTTTGAGTCTCGTTCAGCAAAATGAACAAATCTTTTTTCGAGTCATTTCGTTCATTTTAGCAAAATATAATTAAAATGTTACGTGCTACTTCCCCAACACATCTACTACTTATGCAAACGTTGATCACACTACAAACAATACAAAACTATAATGCTATAAGAAACAGAAAAAAAATTATTCTTCAAGTCTTCGGGTTTGAGTCGTTCGTTCATCACGTTACAACCCCATAAACTTAACCTATGCAGTCAGAGCCAGAAAGAGAATTGATTAGTTCATCTATCGAGTCTTTCGAGTCTTTCGCTCTTTTGTCACGTGGCAGCGTTGGATAGAGAAATTAATTAATTTACAACCTTCCTTACAAACGGCTGCATAGTTATTATTATTATTTACTCTTACAGTTCCGTGTTGCATTTCTGGTCTCAAATTTTTATTTCTTACAGTTTATAAATGTGTGAATTTCTGTCATGATGGTTATTTTCCATATCACCGAATGTGGTAACAAAAGGTAATAAACTAAAGAGTTGGTTGTTATTATTATTATTATTATTATTAAGTCTTTTTCCCTCAGACTGCATATGTTTAGCTTATGGGGATGTCACGTGATGAACGAACGACTCAAACCCGAAGACTCGAGAGATGAACTAATCAATTCTCTTTCCGGCTCTGACTGCATATGTTTAGCTTATGGGGCTGTCACGTGATGAACGAACGACTCGAAAAACCCGAAGACTCGAAACAGGTGAACAAATTCAGTGCAGAACCTATAGGATGTTGCGCATGCGCGACTGAACGAATCACTCCCCGAGACGACTCGTTCATCCCGAGTCACATTAAAGATTCGTTCAAAATGAACAAATCGTTCAAGAACGACCCCTCACTATCTGCCACGCGACTGTTCAAGTCAAGTCAAGCTTTATTGTCATTCCGCTACATGTGGGGACATACAGTGGAACGAAATGTCGTGCCTCACAGGACCACGGTGGTACATAAATACAGACATACAACAATGAAGTAAAACAGTATAAACCTATACACAACTAACCTACTGACAGAGGTGGGTAGTAACGAGTTACATTTACTTTGTTACATTTACTTGAGTACATTTTTTGGGTAACTAATACTTTTAGAGTATATTTAAAAATGGGTACTTTTACTCTTACTCAAGTACATTTTTAGTGAAATTTTTTTTTACTTTTATTTCGTTACTGTGGGCGACGCTCCTCTCGTTACTTTATCTTAATGCAATACAAGTTAAAATTCTTCAATTCCAATTCTTATTCTAAGCGCGTTGAGCGCGTGACCTGTTCCAGGAGGATACCTTTGCCTAGACACAATTAATATTGATATTTTCACAATATTTACACTTGCAGAAATATAGGCTAAATTTGTTTACATTTTGCAGAACAGACGGAAGAAGATCCGTCAATGTGCATTTGTTTCGTTATATTCAGATGTTCGGTAGCACATGTGAGGAGTTTTTATTCTTCTCTGTGTCAAGTTTTATATATATATATATATATATATATATACAGTGGGTACGGAAAGTATTCAGACCCCCTTAAATTTTTCACTCTTTGTTATATTGCAGCCATTTGCTAAAATCATTTAAGTTCATTTTTTTTCCTCATTAATGTACACACAGCACCCCATATTGACAGAAAAACACAATTGTTGACATTTTTGCAGATTTATTAAAAAAGAAAAACTGAAATATCACATGGTCCTAAGTATTCAGACCCTTTGCTGTGACACTCATATATTTAACTCAGGTAGGGATGGGTACCGAAACTCGGTATTAAATCGGTCTCGGGGCTAAATTATGAAAGACCGGAGTATCGATAAGCTCTGACGTTATCGGTTCTGCTGTCGGTACTGGAGAAATTATGAAAACACACATTTATTGTTGCTACATATACACATTATCTTGTAAATTCTATCTCACCAGAGTTGCCAGCTGTTTTTATGTGCAATAATATTCAAACATTTGTCTATTATACATCTTTGCTATTTGTAATTCAGAAGCCAGATCGCGCTCACGCAGAGGAGCTTCAGCACGCGCGACATGAAAGCTCTGTTTAATTATGATAGAATAGAGAACTAACTGCCTGTGGCTGTTATATTAAGCTACGTTTATTTATTTATTTTTGATTTTGGCTTCTAAGGATTATAGCCGTGTTTCTTCTAGCACAACTTCCAGCCCTTCACAGCGGTGCGCATTCGTTCCTCCCTAAACAAAACTTAACGTCTGAATCAGCTCAATCGGTGATTGTTGTAAAGTGCCGTCTTTACTGTTGCTAAATTGCGGGACATGTTTGATAATAAAACGTTGAAAGTACAATCCGCGCGAGAGACGCTTCTCCCCAGGCTGAAATGTGTGTGTGTGTGTGTGTGTGTATGTGTGTGTGTGTGCGTGTGTGTGCATGTGTGTGTGTGTGTATGTGTGTGTGTGTGTGCCTGCGCGGAGCGCTCCAAACAGACAGGCAAATTACAGTTTGAGCTTCGGGCGTCCAAACGATCAAATACACACAAAATATGTCACAATGGCCAGCTACGAAGTATTCACTTAAACAGTTTGTCTTAAGTGGACCAGAACTGTTCGGAGAAAATCCGATTTTGTGTCAATATATTGCCTTAAAGTGACAGACTGGCGCTTCAATGTTAATCAAAGAACAAAATGCAAAGAGAAAATCCCCCACAGCTCTTAATCTGAATAACGGTATAGCTTTAATAAGCATTAATCTATCAATACATACAGTGAAAACTATGCAGTGTTCATTTACATTTGATTACTTTTAATTTGTTTGAGGCATTACTTGCCTGAACAGTAATGTTAGTAGACCTTCATGGAAAAATGAAGCACTGTTTATTTCATTTCATTTGTATATTTGTTTTATTATATTTGTCAGTTTGTTTTTACTCTGTTTCTTTGTTCATGTTCTTACTGTATCTTATCTTATGTATATAAAACACTAAAAATGCCTGCATGCACTGGTGCATTTACAAATTGATGTTTTATATTCATTTAATTAAATATTTATTTTACATTTCAGAATATAAAGTAATGTTAATTCAGCTCCTAATTTGTTATAATATATATATATATATACAGTATAACAAAAAGTACCGATAAGAATACCGTTAAAGTACCGGACCGATAAGCAGTATCGATAATACCGTTAAAACCTTAACGATACCCATCCCTAAACTCAGGTGCTGTCCATTTCTTCTGATCATCCTTGAGATGGTTCTACACCTTCATTTGAGTCTAGCTGTGTTTGATTATACTGATTGGACTTGATTAGGAAAGCCACACACCTGTCTATATAAGACCTTACAGCTCACAGTGCATGTCAGAGCAAATGAGAATCATGAGGTCAAAGGAACTGCCTGAAGAGCTCAGAGACAGAATTGTGGCAAGGCACAGATCTGGCCAAGGTTACAAAAAAATTTCTGCTGCACTTAAGGTTCCTAAGAGCACAGTGGCCTCCATAATCCTTAAATGGAAGACGTTTGGGATGACCAGAACCCTTCCTAGAGCTGGCCGTCCAGCCAAACTGAGCTATCAGGGGAGAAGAGCCTTGGTGAGAGAGGTAAAGAAGAACCCAAAGATCACTGTGGCTGAGCTCCAGAGATGCATTCGGGAGATGGGAGAAAGTTGTAGAAAGTCAACCATCACTGCAGCCCTCCACCAGTCGGGGCTTTATGGCAGAGTGGCCCGACGGAAGCCTCTCCTCAGTGCAAGACACATGAAAGCCCGCATGGAGTTTGCTAAAAAACACCTGAAGGACTCCAAGATGGTGACAAATAAGATTCTCTGGTCTGATGAGACCAAGATAGAACTTTTTGGCCTTAATTCTAAGCGGTATGTGTGGAGAAAACCAGGCACTGCTCATCACCTGTCCAATACAGTCCCAACAGTGAAGCATGGTGGTGAACCAGAGTCATCATGCTGTGGGGGTGTTTTTCAGCTGCAGGGACAGGACGACTGGTTGCAATCGAGGGAAAGATGAATGCGGCCAAGTACAGGGATATCCTGGACGAAAACCTTCTCCAGAGTGCTCAGGACCTCAGACTGGGCTGACCAACAAGACAATGACCCTAAGCACACAACTAAAATAACGAAGGAGTGGCTTCACAACAACTCCGTGACTGTTCTTGAATGGCCCAGCCAGAGCCCTGACTTAAACCCAATTGAGCATCTCTGGAGAGACCTAAAAATGGCTGTCCACCAACGTTTACCATCCAACCTGACAGAACTGGAGAGGATCTGCAAGGAGGAATGGCAGAGGATCCCCAAATAAACTTGTTGCATCTTTCCCAAAAAGACTCATGGCTGTATTAAATCAAAAGGGTGCTTCTACTAAATACTGAGCAAAGGGTCTGAATACTTAGGACCATGTGATATTTCAGTTTTTCTTTTTTAATAAATCTGCAAAAATGTCAACAATTCTGTGTTTTTCTGTCAATATGGGGTGCTGTGTGTACATTAATGAGGAAAAAAAATGAAGTTAAATGATTTTAGCAAATGGCTGCAATATAACAAAGAGTGAAAAATGTAAGGGGGTCTGAATACTTTCCGTACCCACTGTGTATATATATATATATATATATATATATATATAACATATACTTTGAAATAGCCTATAATTTAATTCAGTGATGCAAATCAGAATTTTCATCAGCTGTTACTCCAGTTTTCAGAGTCCTTCAGAAATCATTATAATATATTGATTTATTACCAGTGTTGGAAACAGTTTTGCTATTTAATATTTTTTAGAACCTGTGACATTTTGTTCAGGATTCTTTGATGAATAGAAAGCTCAAAAGAACAGCATTGATAATAAATCAACATATTGAAATGATTTCTGAAAGATTATGTGACACTGAAGACTGGCGTAAAGGCTGATGAAAATTCTGACTTGCATCACTGAAATAAATTACATTAAATATCTTTTGAACACACACTACATAAATTGTATCTATATATCTAAATAAAAATAGACTGTAGATATACAGTATATGATCCAAAGTAACTAGTAACTAACTACTTGAGTAGTTTTTTTATCTGATACTTTTTTACTCTTACTCAAGTAACTATTCATGCTATTACTTTTACTTGAGTAAATATTTCTATAAGTACTTTTACTTGAGTACAGTTTTTGGGTACTCTACCCACCTCTGCCTACTGACAAATTATGACTATAAGTATACTATTTATAAATATTTACCCTATACAACCTAAAAATAAAAGAAAGAATAAAAAAAATACAAACTATATGAATGCTTCACATAAATACTGTACATGTGCAAAAAGAAACATTGTGAGTCAAGCAGC
This sequence comes from Schizothorax lantsangensis, assembly GCA_027422415.1. NCBI lineage: Eukaryota > Metazoa > Chordata > Actinopteri > Cypriniformes > Cyprinidae > Schizothorax > Schizothorax lantsangensis. The sequence goes on from CM049844.1 coordinate 7,339,872, forward strand.
TGGCTGGGGAACAGTGCAAGATGATTTGTAGTGCATGAGCATGTAAACATACATATATTACTGAGTCTTTTGTGGGATTGTGTACACACTGCAGTGTGAAAAGTGTCTAGTGCACATAGAGGAGAGTGTGTTACTACAGGTGGTTTGTACAGGCCCACTCACTTGTGTGTAGCACACTACGAATTGCACAAAAAGGTTTCATAGCACAAAAAAAGTTTCATACTCGGGCTTGAACTGATGGTAAAACTAAGGACATTATTAACTGTCTTTACATTTATTTTGAAAGCTGAAGCTCACAATTATGGTAAGGGGCGTTACATTTCCGATGAGTGCTTGTGGTGTTCGGCCAATCACAATGAACTGTGCCAGTTGGCCAATCAGAGCAGACTGCGCTTGTTGGAAGGAGGGACTTTGTAGAAAACAAAGTGTTTGAGAGAGGCGGGGCACAGAGGACCTACAATAATGTACAGTATTTGAAAAATAATGTGTTTTTTGAACATTAAAGCATGTCAACATATTCTGTTACACCAAATACACAAAATAATGATCTTTAAAAAAAGCATCATATGACCCCTTTAAACTATGTAATTTGCAACCTGGCTCACACTAATGATGAAAATGTGCAGCACTTTCTAGGCAATAGGAAATGCCATTCACTACCCATTTTACTTCTGCAATATGATGCATTGCAGTATGAAACAATATTCAAGAAAAATAAAATTTAGGGCATGATGACTTTATCCTTTCGCAATTGATTGGATCTATATGACAAAGAGAGGCTGGAAAGTAACAGGGCTCTATGACATTGATCAAAAAGAAAAGTCATTTCAGAGGCTTTTTTTTATATAATATGCACTAAAATGAATCATTCACAAGCATTAGAAAACAGATTTAAATCAATTTTGATTTCTTTCTCAGGGCTCAACAATAAGGTTTTCACCAACATTGTCTCTGTCCTAACTACAAAAATATGACAACAGAAAGTTAAGAGTTACACAGTATTATTTATAGCAAATATAAAATTATGTAAAACAAATTTTTGCACAATGTGTTTTTATATTCTGATGAAAGCCTCTCACAATGGCCCCAAAGGGCCATCCTTACTGTTGAGCCTTAGTGCTGACTTTAAGAAAGCTGCAATTGAAAATAATAACGATTTAACAATTCAAATACAAATTTGAAACACATTTAACTGCCATGATGACTTAAATGAATCAAGATCAGATATTCCCATTCAATTCTAATGGTGCATCTATTGCAAACAAATTAAATGGTGCATTTTTTGAAAAAACTCTTCGTGTGCATGTTGACACACCAAGCTATGACATCAAAGCGGATCATTGGGCTCCTTTGTGATTTGGCTGCAGTCTCTCCTTAGGATGAAGACTCTCATAATACTCCCCCCTGAAACCCCAACCATGGATACCCTCCGCAGGGTCTGGGAGGTGTGGCCTCTTCTAACCACCTCCATTGGCCAAAATGCAAGGCAAAGGCACCCTCCCCATGGCTACCGTCACCGCAGTATGAAAAGCAGCGCTAAGGAGCAGCTCAACGACAGAAGCGTCATCACCCAAACCAGCCATTGGCAGCAGTCACAACAAGTCAGCCATACTCCAAACATTAAAAGGTCTATGTATACATGTCCACACAGGCCTGAAGACTGCTGACTAAGAATAATTTCAAAGACCAGACATAAACTTCCTTCAATCATACAATTCCACTCAACAAAGACAAAACATTCAGTCTAAAACAATGCGTTGTTTCTCTTATGCTCTTATTCTCTCATGTCTCTTCCTCCAACAGAGTAAATGATTAGTTTAAATAAAAAGTAGTGAGTTTTGAAGACCAGTATCTTAATTACTATCTGAACTGAAGAAAATAAATAAGTTAGACTTACAAAATCAAACAAGACTAAAATTCAGTGTATTCTAGTAGTTGTGTTTTGCATTGTAGATGGTTTCTAGTTGGCTTAGATGGTCATAACTTGGTGCTAACTGGTAGACCATCTTGGACCAGCAAGATAAAAGTTGGTCAAGATGGTTTTAGGAACTACTCAACCAGCTAATGACCAACTTAGATCACCTAGAAACAATCTACCACGTTCTAAAACAGAGTTACCATCTAAAGCTGGATTTTCCATCAGGAAATGGTTTGGGTTTAACTACAGGGTCATTCCTGCCACGTTTCTAAAATACAGGGGCGTTCAACCACAATTAGGGAATTGAAGTCCATGGGTGCAAAAGCAGACCAAGTTTATTACGACTTCCTCCTTCCGTTCAAAATGGCGTATACCCTTGTTTTTATAAACCTCGCCACTGCGCACCAAACCATCGAGTTACATTTGCATAGTAAACACGAGCGTTTTAATAACACGGATTCCCAACACGTTTTGTTCATTTCCATTCAATAAAACACGGTTTGCACTCAAATAGTCTTACCAACTGCTCGCGCTTTCTGTTCACGCCTGAGCGTTTCAGATTGAACGCCACATTGAGGGCTTTGGCTGGGGGTGTGTTGCTTTGTTTCATCGTTCGTGTCTGTTTTTCCCTTAGACGCATCGCTTTTCCTGTTCCCTCCACGAGACTGAAGGGTCGCCCTTAAACGCAGATTGTCTTGCTCTTTGGTGGCCGTTTCCAACAGCATTGAATTCAAAGTGGCTCCAACAGTCTTGGTGATTTCCTGAACGGCGAGCTGCACTACCTGCTCCAGTGCGGACTCCAGCTGACCTTGGAAAAACGAAATGTACAGGGCACCGTTCATGTTTGCGACCGCTCCGTTGGAAGACCTCTTTCATTCTTCCTCTTCCCGCCTCTCAAAATAGTGTTAAATATACAGAGGTCCCCAAGAACAACTGCCTAGTAACGAACAGTTACCCCTTTCTCACGAAACGCTTCGTGGATGTATGCGATACCGTACTCCACTTCGTCAAGACGCACTGGGAGTCCAAGTAGTCCACAAGCACATTAAGGATCTTCCCTCACTACGCCATTTTGCCCTAAATATGAAAACGTCTTGCGCACATAACCCAGAAACGAGCGGTAGGAAAAACGTCAGAGTAAAACGCGGCTTTAGCGTTCAATACAAGTAATTTAATCGAGCCGTTTACGGGTTTTTGTGTCCGACGTCGCGGGCGAGTAGCGCGCACAAATGAGCCGATTCATTTAAACTCTTTAGTAGATTATAGCCACTCAGTTATTGCCAGCTATATGAAGTTACGCACTAATTTTGTCTAGCATATTATTTTGAGTTTATTGAATGATGACTACCACTTGTAACAAAACGTTTAGTGCGCGCTCCTCTAATGTAATTACGGTAAAAGCGCCGCTGCATTATCTAAGGAAGGAGGGGCGAGACTCGCGCTAGATTACAGATGTAAAGGCATGTGTGGCGCGGTGAAATTCGGCTGCCAGGTTGTGTTTAGTGTGAGTGTGTGTGTAGCCTATATATATATATATATATATATATATATATATACAGGTGATGGTCATATAATTAGAATATCATCAAAAAGTTGATTTATTTCACTAATTCCATTCAAAAAGTGAAACTTGTATAATGTATACATTCATTCCACACAGACTGATATATTTCAAGTGTTTATTTCTTTTAATTTTGATGATTATAAGTGACAACTAATGAAAACCCCAAATTCAGTATCTCAGAAAATTAGAATATTGTGAAAAGGTTCAATATTGAAGACACCTGGTGCCACACTCTAATCAGCTAATTAACTCAAAACACCTGCAAAGGCCTTTAAATGGTCTCTCAGTCTAGTTCTGTAGGCTACACAATCATGGGGAAGACTGCTGACTTGACAGTTGTCCAAAAGCCGACCATTGACACCTTGCACAAGGAGGGCAAGACACAAAAGGTCATTGCAAAAGAGGCTGGCTGTTCACAGAGCTCTGTGTCCAAGCACATTAATAGAGAGGCGAAGGGAAGGAAAAGATGTGGTAGAAAAAAGTGTACAAGCAATAGGGATAACCGCACCCTGGAGAGGATTGTGAAACAAAACCCATTCAAAAATGTGGGGGAGATTCACAAAGAGTGGACTGCAGCTGGAGTCAGTGCTTCAAGAACCACTACGCACAGACGTATGCAAGACATGGGTTTCAGCTGTCGCATTCCTTGTGTCAAGCCACTCTTGAACAACAGACAGCGTCAGAAGCGTCTCGCCTGGGCTAAAGACAAAAAGGACTGGACTGCTGCTGAGTGGTCCAAAGTTATGTTCTCTGATGAAAGTAAATTTTGCATTTCCTTTGGAAATCAGGGTCCCAGAGTCTGGAGGAAGAGAGGAGAGGCACAGAATCCACGTTGCTTGAGGTCCAGTGTAAAGTTTCCACAGTCAGTGATGGTTTGGGGTGCCATGTCATCTGCTGGTGTTGGTCCACTGTGTTTTCTGAGGTCCAAGGTCAACACAGTCGTATACCAGGTAGTTTTAGAGCACTTCATGCTTCCTGCTGCTGACCAACTTTATGGAGATGCAGATTTCGTTTTCCAACAGGACTTGGCACCTGCACACAGTGCCAAAGCTACCAGTACCTGGTTTAAGGACCATGGTATCCCTGTTCTTAATTGGCCAGCAAACTCGCCTGACCTTAACCCCATTGAAAATCTATGGGGTATTGTGAAGAGGAAGATGCGATATGCCAGACCCAACAATGCAGAAGAGCTGAAGGCCACTATCAGAGCAACCTGGGCTCTCATAACACCTGAGCAGTGCCACAGACTGATCGACTCCATGCCACGCCGCATTGCTGCAGTAATTCAGGCAAAAGGAGCCCCAACTAAGTATTGAGTGCTGTACATGCTCATACTTTTCAGTTGGCCAAGATTTCTAAAAATCCTTTCTTTGTATTGGTCTTAAGTAATATTCTAATTTTCTGAGATACTGAATTTGGGGTTTTCATTAGTTGTCAGTTATAATCATCAAAATTAAAAAATAAACACTTGAAATATATCAGTCTGTGTGGAATGAATGTATACATTATACAAGTTTCACTTTTTTTTTTTTTTACATAAATTTGGAGTTTAGTGCATGTGAAATATAAAAGTAATTATTATTCATTATATAGACCACACCCACAAAAAGCATATAAACATGTTTTCAGTTACTGGTGCCATTATAAAAAAAAATCACTCATTCATTCATTTCACAAGTGAAAGATGTCTGCCCCCATGAGGCGACCCGCTTCATGTTAAAGGGTTAGTTCACCCAAAAATTTAAATGTACCCGCACGTTAATCCCAATATGTATGAGTTTTTTCTTCTGTTGAACACAAAAGAACAAATTCTGAAAAATGTTGGTATAACTAAACAGTTGACAGTAGTCATTGACGTCCATGGTATGAAAAAAACTATACAAGTCAATGTCTACCTCAACAGTTTGGTTACAAACATTTTGAAAAAGAACAGCAGAAGGTTTGGAACAAGTGGAGGGTAAGTACATGATGACAGAATGTTCACTTTTGGTTTAACTTTCTCTTTAAACCAAACCAAACAACAACAAAAACTTATTAGACTTCCAATTTGACTGCAGTCTTCATCTCCTGCTGTGACTGTACATTATTTGTTTATTTTTATCTGTTGAGTTTTTGAAGTTGTAAAACAGCAGGAACAGAACTTCTCCGTCGTGTGTGCGATCTGTGGCCACGAATATACCACAGCCCTGGTTCCTGTTCCTATATCAGCAGAGGAAGAAGACTGTGGCACTCACACTAACAGTGTTATTAAACTAGTGTACTGGGGCAAAGAGAGACACACAAGTCATTTTAGGTATTTTCTGTAGATAAAAAATTGCTTTTACACAAGACTATTGCTTGTTTTAAGGTTAAAGATCATAATTATTTAGTATTCAATTATTCATTCTTTTTGAACAGATGATTTTATCTATAGTGAGCTTTTGAGAAAACTGATCCTCTATCAAGGATAGAGTTTTCTATAATACTATAAAACATTATTTCTTTACTGTTAGAAGAATTCAGTTTTCACATTCCTTTTTTGTTACGTCCCATTCAGTCAATATTTAAGTATTAATCTTGCTTTTATTCAAGGATTAAAGTTTATTGTGAAGTGAGTGTTCAGAAGTGCAAAGGACAGCACAAATCAATATCATAGTTATATAGATGCGAACATATTCAAATTTGAATAGGAATTGCCAGCTGTATTCAATTAGAAATAATGCAGTTTACATGTCAAGACTATGTTTGAAAATACATTTGAAATAAAAGTTTGTCATTTTCTGTTAAGAAAGCTTCTGTGATGCCTAACAGTTGCAGCAGTTAACAACTTCATGCAAACCAAGCATTTTTAAATATTTATTAATATATTTAAGTACTTGCATTGAATTAAATGATTCAGAATATTCAAGAGAATATTTCAATATAAATCATTTAAAAATTAACAAATTAAGGATTGAACTATAGCTATTAATTTATAAAATAATTATTTTTGTGCATGTTTTCTGAAGTTGTCATTGTCTTATACATGTAGACACTAAGCTTGTGAGTAAAAGAATACATGGCTTGTTACTATTGTACTATGTGAAATGTTCATGGATAAGCAGAGAGATAAGCAGAAATGTAAGCAGAGCACTTTATTTCACTGTGATAATATATATATCACTACTTAAACAACACATGCTTTTTCAAAGTCTGCCTTAATTATGTATCTTGTGGTATTTAACTAATTACAATGCTCTAATCACAGCACAGTTTTCAAACACCAGGGGGTGCAGTATGATAACTGTATCAAATGAAACGTGTTTAATAGCATCATCCTTTTTGGCATAATGGCTAAACTAATTGCATTCAACTTTTCAGTGGAGAACAATAGAATAAAACAATACCTTGATTAAAAAAAAACTTAATTAGGAATCATATAAACAATTATGTTTAGATTGAAGTAATTAAAATGTGTAAAAACAGCTGCTATAGAGTTTTAGGTTAAGACTTTGTGACAATTACAAGTTCAGCAGGTCTTCTGGTCTGCCAGGATCTTTAAATCATCATTTATTTCATTATTTACATTTTACATTTACATTGTAGTCATTTAGCAGACACTTTTATCCAAAGAGACTTACAAATGAGGACAATGGAAGCAATCAAAATCAATAAAAGAGCAATGATATGCAAGTGCTATAACAAGTCTCAGTTAGCTTAACGCAGTACATGTAGCAAAGGTATTTTTTTTTTATTATATAATAAATAAAAAGAAAACAGATAGAATAGAAAAAGAATAGAGCAAGCTAGTGTTAGAGGCATTTTTGCTTTTGTCAATTGTATAATAAATAAAAAGAAAACAAATAGAATACAAAAAGATTAGAGAAGCTAGTCTTAGGTTTTTTTTTGTTTTTGTTTTTTTAGAAAACAAGCAGTTAGTAAATGAATAGAGTGCAAGTCTAAAAGGGACAAGTTTTTTTTTTTAAGAATAGAATTAGAATAGAGAGTACTAGAGTTAGAGGGTCAAATAAAGATGGAAGAGATTCATAATAAAGATGGAAGCAGGTCATTCCACCAGGAGGGAACATTTAATGTAAAAGTCAGTGAAAGTGATTGTGTGCCTCTTTGGGATGAACAATAATGCGTCGTTCACTTGCAGAATGTAAGCTTCTAGAAGCACATAGGTCTGAAGAACTGAATTTAGGTAAAGGGGTGCAGAGCCAGTGCTGGTTTTGTAGGCGAACATTAATGCCTTGAATTTAATGCGAGCAGCTATTGGTAGCCAGTGCAAATTGATAAACAGAGGTGTGACGTGCATTCTTTTCAGCTCATTAAAAAATTATCTTGCTGCTGCATTCTGGATTAATTGTAAAGATTAAAATTGTATAAATTATTTCAAGGCAATGCAGTGCAGTTTTTATGCCAGTTGGTTGGTTTGACCCGTTGTTCTAACGCCAGAAAAGACCAATTTGAAGATAAATCAAGTTGAGGTATCCATTTTACCTTGATGCTCCAAATAGGACAGTATTATTATTTTTTTACAGCCGTGCACTGAAATGACAAGAACATCCCAGAAAAATAAATTCAGACCACTCATCGTGAATTAAACATGCAGAATATGTCACAAACTTTTTACTAGTGCTGATACCTTGCTTTTTAAGTTTTAATTTATCAGGCAGTTCCTTAAAATGAAACCATTTAAACATACATACTATAGCCTACTTGTGTGGCGCCTGCCAGAATTGCAAACAAGACAGCTAGACTTGACAGAATGTCTTACAAAAATTTATAATTTTAGTTTCCTGTTAGTAAAACTTGTGACAATGTTAATATTAGCTATGGAAGGTGACACAACCAAAAAAGGAATTTAAAACAGAAATACAAATAAATCTAAGGACTGCAAACAAACATGGGGCGTGGTCCGCTGTACCGGAAGTGAGGAAAGGTGCGGCGCAAAAAAAAGAGAAGGCTCATTAGACTGTTAATTTAGGTTAATTTAGACACGTCCATTATTGTTAATTTGTCATAAAGCAGAAGATTTTCTGTGGCTATCGTCTGAGAGGCGACAAGACATCAAGCACTCCTCAATCACGCACTCGGGGATCCCATTGCAGAGGTGAATTAATGACCGGTGACGAGGTGCAATAAACACCTGCCCTTCATCCGCGCGCAATGTTACCAGTCATACTGGCTGCATCCGAAAACTTGGGCAGCTGCCTCGCTGCCTCATGAGGCAATGACTTTGCAGGCAGTGTTTTTGCACGAAGGCACCTCACGAAACTGATTTCGGACAGGCTTCTGAGGCACTGTAGCGGTTTAATGATCTATAACAAAATAGAACGAGTTTTAGTGATAACTAAACAAATATTTGATTACTATAATACTAATTTCTCGCTAGAAATAACATCAAAGGTGCAAAAAGTTAATCAGAAATATACATTTACACACAAACTAACCACCAAACGTAACTTTCAGACGCCATCTTTATATTTTAGCTCAACCGGCACGGAATGGAACGCACAGGATTGTGGGATATCAAAGGAAGCGAAGGATACATCTACGCTGCCTTCAAAAATCGATCAGATGAAGGTATCTCCTGAGACAGGAAGTGAAGCTAACTTTGGATTCGGAAGTGCCTTGATGCCTTCCTGCCTTGGAATGTTCAGTTTTCGGATGCAGCCATTATGAAAGTGCAGAACATGAATATTAATAAGGCCATATTGCTTCACACCACCTATTTAATAAACATAAACTCAATCCTTCCCCATAGCAGAATTCGTAAATTCATCAGCCGTATAGCACATTCTCAGCCAATCGTTTAGTGCTACTGTTTAAACGTCTCGTTACGTTATTAATATTCATGAGCCTCAGGATCAGGGGCTTTGGGGGCTTGAGCCCCTGATGTTTTGCCAAAAGCACCTGATCTTTTTGAAGATGGACCATTCACTTCACAAATAAAATATGTTTTTTTTTATTCATTTTAATTTGTTCTCCGAGTAGGCCTACTAGAAATCCATCTGTCCGTGATGAAAAGCAGTCTGCGCTGCTAGATTACCGCTTTCCTTTTGTGTTCATTCCACTAAACACAGCTTTAAAGCCCTCTGTTTATGTTTTGGATATTTAAATAGCCAGATCGCGAACAGATTCAATCACCCACGCAATCCTGTTCCTAAATGACAACGATTGAGCAATGTTTACTAAATCCTTAAATCACACTGGTTCATTTACATTTTTAAATCTGCGTTCACTCTGCCGCTGACCCAGAGAGGGCAGTTATGAAACATCTTTACAAGTCTTTTGTATCATTATTTCTGCGTTACAAACATTCAAATAATCACAGAAGTACTGGAATAAAAGTTTATAGTTCGGACATAAACATTGTTGTCTACAGTAGCGATTAAAATAGAGAACACCTTTTTGAAAGAGACTTCACGCTTCAAATAAAGATTGTATCAATTACATCGTAACACCTGCAGGTGGCGACAAGTGACTTAAAAAAAGAGATTCGTTTAAAACGTTGATTCGTTCAGGAATATGAAACAAATGAAGTCTTTATGAGCGAGTCACTGAATCATTCGTTCAACTTGATTTTTTTTTGACAATACATTGAATATAGAATACATTTTATAAACAGATTGTAGCAATCTGGCTAAGCCCCTTATCTCTCCCAACCAGTGTTGGGCACGTTACTTTAAAAAAGTAATTAGTTATAGTTACTAGTTACTTCTCACAAATAGTAACTGAGTTAGTAACTGAGTTACATCATTATAAAAGTAACTAATTACCAGGGAAAGTAACTATTGCGTTACTTTAAAAAAAAAAAAAAAGTTTAAATATGTCAAATAACTTGGATGCCCCAAATTTAAATGGACACTAAATAGGATAAATTATTATTATAAAACATTGTACACTAACCAACACTATTTTATTGTAAATATTATCAACCCTCTATGGACACCTTGGCAATAGAATTGCCATTGGCTAGTAATTTTTTTAGTTTACTCACCAGACTAATATTAATTATTTTATATTATATACAGTGTGTGTATATATATATATATATATATATATATATATATATATATATAAAGCTTATGTTTGTAAAATGGCATTTTTTTTATATCTGACACTTTAGCATCAGTTAGTCAAGCATTATAATATGATATTATGATAATTTAGCATTATATGATGATAAAACTTTAGTAAATAGAATAGCCAAGTATGAATACATATTTGTCATGTTGACTGAACTTAGGACTGGTGGTGGTGCTTAAGATAATGTTTGTCATTTAGTGTTTCTATAAAAAAAGGGGGGGGGACTAAAAATAATACTGATAAGATAAGAAAACTACTACGAATTATACCACTAATAACAATATAAAACGCACTAAGGATTAATGAGGTGCTGGGTTCATGAATATTAATCACTTTGTCTGCGTTCGCTCGAATTGATTCGCTGAAATCAAAACAGGGATGATAATAGGTGAGCGCCGGCCAATGAGATTGTCGTTTGCGCATTAGCTCCGCCCACTAACAGGGAACCCGGCAGTTCTTAAAAGCAGAAGAATTCCAAAGGAACTCCGTTATATTGACAGGAATATACAACAAAGAATATCGTTTACATGTAGCGCATCAATTCTGCATTTGTGTGTGCGTGTGTGTGTGTGTGTGTGTGTGTGTGTGTGTGTGTGTGTGTGTGTGTGTGTGTGTGACAAAGTGGCGAGTCGTGCGCATTCACACTAGTTGACAGCAGCCTATGTCAAATACAGCTACACTGCGCATCCATTCAGATGAACTGAAAAATAAAATTATAGTAATATTATAATATATTATAGTAACGCCGCATTTTATTGGCAGTAACGGTAACGGCGTTATAACGGGGGAAACAGTAATTAGTTTGATTACTCGTTACTGAAAACAATAACGCCATTAGTAACGCCGTTTATTTATAATGCCATTATTCCCATCACTGCTCCCAACCCTAGCAACGCCCTGCTCATATAGTGGATACCAGCGCTATTCCACTATATGAGGCTGAGGGACCATGTCAAATCATATTATCGTGATAGACCAGTGTTGTTATTAGCTTATGTTAGCTTAGCTTATGTTAGCTTATGCATTAACAACCCTAAGATTGTGATTTGTTACAACCCATAACATCATAAAGTTTACGCCATATGGCAGAGATGAATATTATAAGCCCATTTTCTACTATTGTTCTATGTATTTCAATTTCTAAGATTAAAATAAATAAATAAAACACTTAGCATTGTTCTGGCAAAATTTCATGATTAAGTTGGTCATCAGTGCTGACCAAAGCTCAGCTGCTTGGTTTGAAAGTGACTTGTGTGTGAGCTGTACTTCATTCATCACTACACTATACTATCAATAGGTAATTGTGGTAATTGCGTCTTTTTATCTTGCAATTCTAAGTGTACATCTCACAATTCAGACTTCGTTTCTTGCAATTCTGAGGAAGTAGTCAGAATTGTAAGATAGAAACTCAGAATTGTCAAATATTAACTTGCAATTCTAAGAAAAAAGTCAGAATTGTAAGACGTAAACTTGGAATTCTGAGAAGAAATGTCAGAATTGTGAGATATAAACTTAAAATTTCAAGAAAAAAGTAAAAAGCGTGAGAATTTGCTAATTATTATTTTTATTCCATAAAAAAAAATGGAATTGTGAGATGTAACCTCTGAATTCATTATGACATTCATGGTTCTGAGAAAAAAAGAAAAAAAGACTGGTGAGATATAAACTGAACCATGAGATGTAAATGCAGATTTTCAAGAAAAAAAGTCTCTTTTTTTTCTCTCAAGTGTGATGAGTATTACAGTATTTCTTCAAAATCATTATTTTGTGTTCCACAGAATAAAGCAGATCAGGAGTTTGCTACGATACATGGGTGAATACATTATGAAAATTCTGATTTTGGGTGTTATAATTTACTTGAACATATTAGATGAAATAAAGCAAAATCAACACAAATATGTATTGATAGCATCCTTTAATAGGCGAAAAACACAATCTCATGCATGCGTTTTACCCCCCTGGGGTCCTGTGTCGCCTCTTGCTGGTACAGGAACTGCTGTAGCATTGAGATGCAGCTTGGCAGGCATATAAGATAGACTGCAAGTTTCTCCCTTCGCTGCCGCTGCACTCAGTGACCTGTACGTGGGTCATAAATTGCAGCACAGAATGCAAAATAACAAGCCCTCCTGCAGCAGTGCGCTCAACACCGCCTAGCAATCAATCCAGTGGCGTGTTAAAGAAATAGTTCAGCCAAAAATGAAATATCTGTCATCATCTGCTCACCCCCTTGTCATCCAATATGATTTTATTCCTTCTTGTGGAACACAAACCAACATACCAACTTGACAAAGACGCAGCATAAAAGTATCATAAAATTATCCATATGACTTTAATTTTCATTTCCTTTCATTCTCTTATTCATTTTATTTGTGTGATGAACAGATGATACAGGTTTTAACTGACACAAGGATAAAATGTTTTTTTATTTTATTTTGTGTAAACTGTTCCCACATCTTGCATTGCTCATAGTAAAGTTTGTTTTCAGACCACAGGCCTGTCAGAACGAAGGACTTTACAACTGATGTAACATCTGGGTCGGACTCAGGTACGCTGTTGGTGTAAATGGGTTAACCCATATTCCACAGCAAGTGTTCATGGCCTAGATCTCAATCGGGACTAAACCAAGATCTGATGCTGTGTGGCACTAGTAACCAAGGTTATAAGTCATATTTTGAACACAATTTGCTATTAATGCCATTAAGAAAGTTTGGTCATTATAAATGGGTCAAATACAACTGAGTACTAATTCAAAGTGGATTTCTGGTGTGAAATAAAAAAATAACAAAAAACACTAGACGCTAAATAGAAAGTGGCCCTTGGCAAACCGAAAGTGAGCTTCGAAATAAATGAATCTAATCATATAAAGAGTTTTCACTGGTATGATCAATGGCTGTATGAAACCAGTAGCCAAACCTCATTGTTCTTGAGGATACAAGGGGGGGGATGCCTGTCTGTAACACAATTTTGTTGAAGGTTAGTCAGAGCTTTCTTTCGTACTATTAAATGCAAAATGGGGCAGTTGTGGCTTAATGGTTAGAGAGTCGGACTCGTAACCCAAAGGTCACGGGTTCGAGTCTCAGGTCCGGCAGGGATTGTAGGTGGGGGGAGTGATTGTTCAGCGCTCTCTTCCACCTTCAGTACCACGACTGAGGTGAGTCCCTTGAGCAAGGCACCGAACCCCAACTGCTCCCCGGGCGACGCAGCAATATGGCTGCCCACTGATCCGGGTATGTGTGTTCACTGCTGTGTGTGTGTGCACTTGGATGGGTTAAATTCAGAGTACAAATTCCAAGTATGGGTCACCACACTTTACTTCACTTTCACTTTTCACTTCACTTTAATTTGAATTCATTATTTTCAATTATTTAAAATCAATCTTATTTAATCCTCAGTTTTATTTTGAAAAACTCAAGCAAGCTATTGTTTGGCTTCTCAGGTCTTAGCTCAAGAATTGTTGGACCAGGTTTTGAGTGCACCCTGGGAACTTTGAAATAAATTTGTGCTGGTTTTGAAGAATGGCTCCTAAGCGATTGAGGTGTTTTGTTGTTGGATGTAATAATGAACATAGTAGTCGTTATTTACTCCCGACATCTGAGCAGCTGAAGACGCAGTGGAGTACGTTTGTTTTTGAAGGGAATGCGTCCCCCGATCTACCTAAATGTGTCTATGTTCGTGAGAATCATTCATGATCCAGCTTCACCTCCAGAAGAAGTGAGTATAAGGGTTTTTTATGAATCTTTGCAATCGCCTTTCCTGATGACATGCTAGTTGGCAAGTTTTGAGGCTAAATGCGGCTAAAGTAAACAGTCTCTCAGAGCATGGCTTGTCACCCCACAGAAGAGAGGGGCGAGGTGAGCAGAGCTAATTTGCATTTAAAGCAACATGCAACAAAACGGGTTGATGTCTGCAGAGCTGATATTGACAAGGTAAAAAGGGTGTTGTATGTTAACCAAACATACAACATAACCAAAGTATGTTAAAATGGGCATCCAATGACCCCTTTAAACTGAACTGAGCTGGACGATGACATCACTGAATTCAATGAAGCCTTTAACTGAAAATTGAGTGTATTGTCCTTTTGCATTATTGACACACTATTTTCCTATTTGATACTGTAAAGCTGCTTTGACACAATCTGTATTGTTAAAAGGGCTATATAAATAAAGGTGACTTGACTTGACTGTAGATGTAGTACTGATAAGATGTATAAACACTGTAATTGAATAAATGTGGTTCAATAAATGTGAGATGGTTAAAACTGAAGAGTCAAAGCCTAACTTTCTCAAATGCTTTGATGATATGATTAGAGAACCAACGGTTTACACACCATTTCTGCAGACATTGCAGTCAAGAGGTGTGAAAAACTTCTGTTTCTCTCTAAAATTGTTTAGTCAGATATTCTTCTTTGTGAATGCTGATATGTGAAATACTTGTATCAACTGAAGTTGTTTAAGAATACACAAATGTATAATAACATCCTTAAAGGAATAGTTGACCCAAAAATGAACACTTATTCACCCTCCTGTCATCCAAGATGTGGATTGAGTTTGTTTCTTTATCAGAACAGATTTGGAGTAATTTATCATTACATCACTTGCTCACTATTGGATCCTCTGCACTGAATGGGTGCCATCAGAATGAGAGTGCAAACAGCTGATAAAAACATCACAATAAACTTTAAACTCTTGCTTCTGCCTACAATATGAGTCTCCATTCTATTGCTTTCTCCAGTGGAAAAAGTAATCTCGTCTGAATCAGGATAGAAATATGCACAGATCAAGCACAGTTTGGTGGATTATTGGTGGAATCTTGTGGATTATTGTGATTTTGTGTTTTTATCAGCTTTTTGGACTCTCATTCTGACGGCATCCATTCACTGCAGAGGATCCATTGGTGAGCAAGTAACGTAATGCAAAAATTTTCCAAATCTGTCCTGATGAAGAAACAAACTCATCTGCATCTTGAATGGTCTGAGTCTGAGTAATTTTTTTAAGCAAATTTTCATTTTTGGGTGAACTGTTTCTTTAAACGTGAGATAAATGCAGAACAAAGCCCAAGTGTCCACAATAATAATCATATTGATTCCATTCACAAAGATTCAATAATGTTTACTAGTAAACTTGCACACTTATTATGAGGTATACAGTATAAGTGAAAACAGTATGAGTGGTTGGTTCATTCCTCTAAAATCCCTGAGAGCACAGAGTACAGAGACTGACCCTTTCCAATTGACTCGGTAGGAATTTTCATCCAAGTAAGATAAGAACCAATCAAGCACAGATCCAGAGATGCCAATCGCAGCCAGTGCAGTGGTCAACAGTCTGCAATTTAATGCATTAAACACAGCAGACAGAAGACTGAATCAAGACTGATATCAAATCTTAATTAGTATGACCCTGCAGTGTGAGCTTCACTAGTAGAAGACTATATGTCATGATTCATTTGCAGTAAGTGCACGTCATTGCCATTGAGAAATACAGGCTATAATACAAACCCTAGCTTTAAAGGTGGGGTAAGTGATTTCTGGTAGCCAATGTTGACATTTGAAATCACCAAAACAAACACGCCCCTACCCCAAAAGGGTCTCGCCCCTATTTTGATAGCTCCGCCCCACACATACGTATGGCAACTATTAGAACTGTGAAACAAAGCAAAACCAATGTTACTTACCTATCGAGAAGAAACAAAGCAACCTCGGCGTTCGATCGCAGGCCTTCCCGCTCCTTGAGTTCTCTCCAGTGCTGGAAAGCTGATCCGATATTTACACGGGTCCTACTTCTTGCCTTATCGTAACACCGTGTCTACACCGGACGCGAGCGGCGCGGTGTGACAAAATACTATAGAACTCATTATAATCAGTGAGTCTGTCTACACGACAAATCCCCGACAGGACAACTGTCCCATCCGGTGTAGACACAGTGTAAGCCTTCTTTTGTTCCGCAGACGTTTTACTCTTTTGTTCTTTATCTGCCATCTCTATCTTTCTGTCGTTGCTCGGCTCGGCTAATGTCCATCATGTGCAGTGATGAGCGCTCTCTCCTTTGCATCATGAGTAGACACGCCCCTTACTGCTGATTGGCTACAAGTTTGTTTTGGTACTCGGCTCAAAACGCCATATCATCAGAATCTTCTCCTTCAGCGACGAGACCAGCTGTAGACGCCTGCTCATTGCTGTCGAAGAGCCCCGGCAGCTGAAGCATCCAGACATCCAGTCGCTTATCTGGGCAGCACCCACGCAGCGGCTGCGTTCACTGATGGCTCGTGTCCTCATTGAAATGGCATGAGTCTCGCCTGTCTCCGCCCATGGATCGCCTATTTCCACGAAGACAGTCCTCCCTGCCCTGCTCTCCCGTTTCCTTTCTCTCCCAAGAGAAAGAAACAGCGGAGTAGCGGGTCCCATCCTCCGGGCTCGAGCGAGCTCACGTTGGCCCAGCGCCCGCATGCAGGGCCGTCGCTAGTGGGGTGAAAGGTGGTGACGATTATAGGGTCCCACGGCTGGGAGGGGGGGGGCAGTGATCTCAACCGACTGGTTGAGGCCAGCCTAAAAAGATGCTCAGGACAGTTGACGGCCCACACGTTGTCACGAAAGCTTATCATTTGCACGTGTTTTAAAGCCTGGCCAAGTTAAACATTCAAAAGAGTATAAAGCATTCCAACACAAGACGTGGAAAAGCTGAACTGAGTACTCGCGCGCCGTGTTCGGTGCACATGCAGAGAGCCGCGTCTCACGGACAGCAACACCGAACCGAGCTTTCCTTCGCGTCCTCCTGCACCTGAACGAACAAATACAAATCGCAATTTAAACATGCAAACAGAAAAAGATGTGAAAGAGCCCAATTCTGCACCCGCTTGCGGTGTTCTGTGCGCACAGGGCGCACGAAGAGAGACACGTCTCAAAGCGCTTAAACACCGAATTTGCCTCTTCTACAAAATGATGTCAAAATACCCGTCTTGGAGAGTTTCCTCGGAAAAACTGTCGGTTATGTCTTAAGTGAAAGTAAACATTGGAGAAAGAAATCGGATGTGTGTGATTATAATGGATGCATTGTCTCTTAAAGTGACAGCGCCTAATTTACTAGCTGCTGTCCGTGTCCTTAATGTTAATCCAAGAAAATGAAAGAAAGAAAATCACTCACTGCTCTTGACTGAATTACTTTGTTGTTTTAACAATAATTAATCCACAGTCAAACCAAAAATTATTCAGACACCAGATATGTATTTGTTTTTTTTTGTTTGTTTTTACTATAGTGGGTGCAGGACACTATAGTTAATTTATGTAAGTGAGTATAGCGCAAAAAAAAAAAAAAAAAAAAAAAAAAACTTAAACTGTGACATATTATACCCAAAAATTATTAATACAGTGGACTACCAGTAAAATTGATAAAAAAAAAATTTGGGACCAAAAATTATTCAGACACTTTGACCTGACCATGTTTTGCTTAAGTGTTTTTTTCTTTAATTGCTAATGCGACCTTTTTACACCACAGACTGAACAAAATGAAGCATTGCTTGGTAATTGGTCAACAAAATATTGATGGTTGTGTAAATATTGTCATACTAACAGTTGTCTGATTTTTTGGTTGATTGTAATCCATTACATACCTTTCTATCAAAGTTATCGGACATTATCAAGATTAATTTGTTCTGACACAGTTTAACTCTGAGTTCTTGACATATTTTATTACCATTTTCTAAACTATAGCAAATAAACTGTGTATTTGCTATCACAAAGCTTTCTGAGTTTATGTTTGTTTCTACTAGATTGCGCTTGTGTACTTAGACACTCGCTTATCTCATTATAACTTTTAATTAGTTTAATTTGTTTAACTTTATATTTTGGTTATTTTACAATGTTTATTGTGAGTTCTATACTGAATTATTGTTTACTTGAGCAAGATTGCAATATTGAAAAAGAGTTTTTGGTTGTTTTATTTTATTCCCATCTTGCCTTTGTATATCACTTCCTGTTTTGTCATCTGCGCGAAGAGATGGAACGATATTATCGTTGAAAGGTTTAAGGTGTTTCTCTGTACGATTACAAGTCATCCGTCCAAGAAACTTCAAGATATAACCCCCTCTCTTAGTTTACAAGCAGGCAAAAGTGGTATGTGATGTTTTTTTTTTCATTTAAGAGTTTCAAGTCATATGCGTGTTTTCCGTGTAACTGAATGTGTGACTGATGTTTATTATATTCGTCCTGTTTATTTAGTTATACGGTGTTTGTGTTGCTGTTCGTGTTGATGTCCATGTCCATAAGTGCATTACACATCTGTAAAAGGAACCTCAGCCTTCGCGTTGTGACTAAGGGAGGCATAAACTGTGATCATGTGAGAAATGTTGAAGGTGTCTGAATAAATTTTGGTTTGACTGTATATTTAATTTTTATAGTAAAGACTATGCAGTGCTATTTTACATTTGATTATTCGGTTTCTGTACCTGGACAGTGGACACCTACAAACTTGAAAAAACTTAAACATTGTGTAAATAGCACAAGTAAATAAATAGAACCAATATACAAATTAAACAATTTCAAAAAGGGCCCACTGGTACAACCTGCACCGGGGCCCGCAAACTCCAGCTACGGCCCTGCCCGCATGCCCCGCTCTCCCCATGACGCCTCGTCTCGCCGGTGTGCGAAGAACAATGGCCCTTGTCGGCTGAGAGCGGCTTGGTTTCTTTCGGTGCGTCCGAGGAAGAGGTTGCCGTCAATGACTCGATGTCCTTGATGGCGTCCGATGCTGATGAGTGGCCGTGTTCCAGCGAGGAGCCTGAAGCCCCCTCTCTGTCCCAGTCTGCATGGCCGAGTGTGGACTCTGAGCTGATCCGGGTTCTGACGAGGGCTGTTGAAGAGCTCGGCCTTGAATGGACGGCCCCAGAAGAGCCCGCCCACGGCCTCCTCGACGAGGACATCGTCAGCCATCCTCTCGTCAGCGGCCTGCTCCGTTTATGCCTCCAGTCCACGAAGAGCTCACCAAACCATGGCAGGCGCCCTACTCGGTGCGTGTTAGCCCATCCACTGCTGCTGCTCTCACCACGTGCTGAAGAGAAGGGGTACACCAAGCTCCCTCCTTTAGAAGAAGCGGTGGCTGCTCACCTCTGCCCTCTGTCCTCGCTAGGTCTTAAGGCGGCGGCACACCCATCTAAGCCCTGCAGGCTGACATCCTCCTTCGCCAACAGGGCTGACCAGGCCAGCTCAGCTCTGCATATGATGTCGGTGCTTCAAGTGTTCCAGGCCAAACTTCTCCGGGATATGGACGAGTCTGGCCGGGATCCTAACGCCTTCACTGAGCTGCGCACAGTGACTGACTTGGCCCTGCGCGCTACCAAGGAAACCGCTCAAGCAATCAGCAAGGCCATGACCAACCTGGTGGTATTGGAGTGCCACCTGTGGCTCAATTTAACGGAGATCAGAGATGCAGAGAAAATGGCCTTCTTCGATTCCCTAGTCTCGCCCAAGGGACTGTTCGGTCCTGCCATAGACGGGTTCACGGAGCGTTTTACTGAGGCTCAAAAGACGTTGCAAGCGCTGTGTCATTTTCTGCCAAAGCGCCCCAGCTCAGCGGCTGTTTCAAGTCGCCCCAAGACCGCGACCACCCAGCAGTCTGCCAAGCCGGTGCAGCCTCAGCCTCAGCCCCCACCTAAGCCTGGGATTCAACAGCTGCCCCAGGTGGCCAGGAAGCACCCCTTCCCGAAGCGCAAGGTCCCTGCCCTCGTGTAGTGCTGGAACTACTATCAGAGAGCAGAGAGGAAGAGGAAGAGGAAAGGGCTCGTTCTCGCTTTGGCTAGAACTCCCTTGAAGAAAGCTTGCGATCGTTCTCCGTCCCTTCGAATCCCTCTGAGCGATGGAGTTTTGTCAACAGGACACGTCTTGCATGCTCAGCGTGTGTCCCAACAAACTACTGTTATGATAACGGATCCAAATACTCAAAAGAGCTAATTTCCTCTCCTATTATCTCAAGTGTCAGTTCCCCGTTCACACACAGTGATCTGTCACTAGTTAAAATAGAACCACTTGCCACAAGGCTGATGGCTTGGAAAGTCCTCTGTGATTCCATTGGGCCTGCTTCAAATGCCCTTTCAGTTTTGGCTCAAAGCTCGCATTCCATCCCACGCTTGGCACCTGGGCCAGTGTTATATCAGGGTAACCCATCACTGTTCCTATTAGGCGTTGAGCTGGGTTTGACCTCCAGACGGAAAGTGGTCACAACAGATGCCTCCAACTTGGGTTGGGCAACTCTGTACGAGGGCAATCTGGCGTTTGACTCCCGGTCGATCCACGACCAACGCCTACATATCAACTGCCTCGAAATGATGGCAGTTTGTCTGGCCTTGAAAACTTTCCTGCTGGCCTTGAGTCCGCTCGGACAACACGACAGTGGTAGCTTATATCAATCACCAAGGCGGTGTCAGGTCATGTCCCCTGTACAGGATGACACGACGTCTTCTGTTTTGGGAACAAAACAAACTCCTCTTATTACGAGCGGGTCATGTGCCGGGCAAATTGAATCAGGGAGCGGATATGTTGTCCAGAGACAATGTAGCTCCAGGGAAGAGGAGGTTACACCCTCAGTCGGTTCAAATGATTTGGTCGGTCTTCGGCAAGGCAAAGGTGGACCTCTTCGCTCCAGAAGACAACTATCACTGCCCAATTTACTTTTCGAGACAGCGGGATGCGATTGGCCCAACACCTGTCTTTACGCCTTCCCTCCGATCACCCTGATTCCTCAGGTTATCAGGCGGGGACAGGGAAACGACATGCTCTCTCCTCTTGGTAGCCCCGCTTTGGAAAAACCAGACATGGTTTCCGGAGCTGATTCAGCTGCTGTCTGCAGCCCCATGGCCGATACCACTGAGGAGAGACCTTCTCTCGCAAGCAAGGGGCACGATCTGGCACCCCCAGCTGCAGCTGTGGAACCTTCATGTTTGCCCCCTTGACGGGAGTCTAGCAAACTCCCCCAGAGAGTCACCAATACCATTTTAGGGGCTAGAGCTCTGTCTACAAGATGTCTTTACGCCCCAAAATTGTCGGTCTTCTGTGACTGGTGTTCAGCAATAAGCCTGGACCCGATTTCCTGTGACGTGTCCCACGTGCTCACCTTCCTTCAAGAGTGGTTGCATAAGGGGCATTCCCCTTTCACACTCAAAGTTTATGTAGCAGCCATCACAGCAAATCATTCGCTCGTGGGTCGCAGTTCGATTAGTAGACACAACTTGGTCGTTAAGTCCTTAAGAGGCGCTCGCAGGTTGAACCCGCCTTGCCCTAAAGGCCGTTTCACACTGAGCGCGATGCAAAAAAGTGAGGCGAGTGGGGCTTGAGGAACTGACGTCGCCTGCGTCTGCGCAGAGTGTTGCCATGTCCGCGGTTTTCCCGCGGAATTGGGCTACTTTAACACTGTTGCCGCGGATTGTTTTTCATGTCCGCGGGTTGAAGCGACCCCAATAACGTGATATTTAGCCCCTGGAATGCAAACTTTACTGGGGAACCCCCTTGAAATGCGATTGGGCTAGTTTTGAGTAGCAATTGGGCGGGTTTTGTTGCGAAAACCTGGCAACCCTGATGTCAGCCCCTGAAGTGAGACCATGAGTGAGACACAGGAAACGCGACAAAACGAGACGAAATAACGTTATAACATTTCGTTTCGTCTCGTTTTGGTCAACAAAAATGAAGAGACATTTTAGCATAGTTTTTTTTTTGTAAACCACATTTAGTCTCGTTTTTATTCGTCAACGATATTGCATTATACATTTAATTATCGTCATCGTCACATGACCAGCATTTACGTTGTGTCTCGTCTCGTTTTCGTCACGTGATAAAGGTTCGTTGACGACGATATTTCGTCATAATTTTCGTTGACGAAAGCAACACTACTGCATACAAAACACATAGAGAAAATATATCGTCATAATCATATGTCTATTTGCTTTCATATTTCATGTGTAGAATTAGAAATATATTTCACTCAATTTTACACGCTCTGACTCATAACACTCGCACACGTGGAAGAAAACGGACACTCCAGATCACATAATTCAGTGGAGAATTAATAGAAATTATATAAAGAACATGTGAGAAAAAAATCTGTTCTCAGATACCAAAGATAACAAGAACTCGGCATCCACTCTCTTCTCTCTCGGAATCGCTCAGAATACTCTTCTTCGGTGTTTGTTTAGGCTACACTGGTTTTTGATACAGCGCCACCACTCTTTGCCTTTTTGTGCAACAGCAGCTGCTCCACGCACGTGATCTAAGCTCAAATCTGATTGGATGACTCATTTCATCGCGGAGCGACGGGGATTAAAAATCGACACACAGGACGATAAAAAAAAATCTTTGCTTTTTCGTGCCGCGAATGATCGCACCTGGTGTGAATTGCCCCATAGGGATCTATTGTTTCAATTCAAAAGCATCATCGCACCGAATTTTCGTGTTCAGTGTGAAAAGCCCTTAAGACTATACCAACATGGAACTTATCTATAGTCCTAAGGGCCCTCTTTTTGAGCCACTTCAGATGGTTGATTTGTGGCCCATGTCGCTCAAAACAGCTCTGCTGTTGGCCCTAGCTTCGGTCAAGCGAGTTGGTAACTTGCAAGCGTTGTCTGTCAGCGCTTCCTGTCTTGAGTTTGGGCCTAACGACTGTAAGGTCGTTCTCCAGCCCAGAAGTGGGTATGTACCTAAATTGCTCTCAACGCCATTCAGAGCCCAGATTAATTCTCTGTTAGCCCTCCCCGTGGCGGATGGTGAACAGGGTCCTAACTTCTTGTGTCCTGTTAGGGCACTCAGGTTATATGTTGAGCATTCTAGATTGTTCAGACAATCTGAGCAGCTCTTTGTATGCGTTGGAGGCCACTTAAAGGGGCTGCCTGTTACAAAGCAGAGATTGTCCCACTGGATAGTGGATGCTATAGCTCTCGCTTATGAAGCGGCTGTCAGTCAGTGTCCTATTGGTTTGTGCGGCTGCCGGCTGGTCATCGCCGTCTACCTTCGTTAGATTTTACAATCTAAACATCCCTGCTATGCAAGCGTGTATTTTGTCAGTCTAATTCCCTTTTTTTCCCTGCGGTGGATGGGATTATGTCAAGTAGACCTCAGAATGGATAACTAGGGTCTCTTCATTACTCAAGCTTGCTAGCCCTCTCTGTGTACTTGGATTTGGGCTTGGGAGCAGGCTTAGTTCTGCTTCGACTTAAGCATCAGCAACGCAACAGGAGAGACCGTTCAATAGGGAACGCTCCGGTTACTAAAGTAACCTCAGTTCCCTGAGATAAGGGAACAAGCGTTGAGTTACTGGTCATGCTATAAGCTGCACGTGATTCTGATGATATGGCACTCTGAGCCAGCATATATACCCATATAGCTCCTTCCATTCTGGCAGGCTAGTGCGCCATTGGTCTGTGCAGCTACACAAACGTTATCAAATCAGGCTTCAGTATCAGAGTAAAACAGGAGTTTTCCCCATAAGCGTCAGCGACGCAACGCTTGTTCTCTTATCTCAGGGAACCGAGCTTATGTTAGTAACCAGAGCGTTCTCTCCTGCTTGCTGTTACAGCTTGGATGCAGTAATGTTTTATTATTGCATCTCATACTGAAACAGTTTCTGTTATTTTTTATTTATTTTGGATGTTACAGCACCTTTTTAACATCCATCAGGAAAAAAACACAGTGGTATTAGTGAAGTGAAACTACAAAAGTACTATTGATTTTATTGACCACATGTTAATAAATGGCCTGAGAGGAGTGTAAATAAGTCTATTCCTCACAGGCCATGCTGGCTGCCTAAAAAAATTAAATAAAATAAGTGTGTGAGTCTATGTGTTTGTCTTAATGTTGTGGGAGGAGAGTGTGATGGTAACATATAACCGGTGTTGCTGAATCTGCTCTTTTTTTCCCCTTTTCTTTTCTTTTTTTTAACATTGGTGTTATTTAACAGAGTCGTCCGCCCTTCCCTACCAGGGCTGTTAAGAAAAACGTCTCAACTAGGTAAATGTCAGCATGCTTTGTTTATTATTTGGTTCATTAGTCATTTTGTGAATTGTTCACAATTAATTTGACTGAAAATATATATAAATGTCTTTGTGTGTGCGATACAGTGTAGAATGAATGAATGTTGATCCTCATCTTTTTAAAACGTTGTTTTAGTTTTTCAGATACTTTGAGTAGCTGCATCTTATTAATTTATTTGATGTGAAGGTTTCACCTCTCTCTGTTACTTGTCTTAGCGTTAAGCGTTTTAATTGTATTATCCCTAACTTTAGTCTTTAACTGAAAGTAATTTAATTGAATTGAAAACATAGGAAAGTGAATGCGTTTTTGGGTGGCTAAAGAGTGTATTTATTTAGGCATTTTTTTTATGACAGATCACTATGCATTTTTTTCCTGGCATCATGGTTTGGAGACACTTTAACTAAATATATGTTTATGATGATTTTTCAACCCTTTTTATCTCCAGCTTCCTGCTTATTTGTTTGAAGTTTGTCTTGTAGTATAACTTGTACTAAATCTAAAGATAATATTTGTAGCCTGCATCCTTCTGAAGCTGATTTCATGATTTTTACTCCTTTGGATGTCATGTAAAAACTGAGAATTTAAAAATTTAGTAAATGTCTATGCAAGCAGAACACCAGGGTTGGTATTTGACATATTTATTTTTTAATTATCTGTGAAGCCCGTGAAAAACAGACTGTTTTTCGGTGTAGTTCAGTGACGGAAACTGCAATAATGTAGAAGTAATGTATTTGTTGCACTCCAAATATCTAGTGGCTTTAATGTGGCATCATTTTGTACCTGAATGACTGAAAATTGCAGTGATCCATCAACCGGCAAAACATTAGTACCCTATATGTGCTTCATACTCAAATGCATGTGTAGATAAAGTCAGCTAAAATTCATATAACTTAATTTAAACTATTTAACATATCAGTATTCATAAAGGAGGGTTGAATATCTAATAAAGTAATTTAGAGTAAATTAGAGAGAAACAGAAGTTCTTCTCAGCTGTCTTTCTATATATATATATATATATATATATGGTGAAATACTTGAGAATTATGTTTGCTTTTTCTTTCTTTTTTTTGATTGGATATTTTGTATATAATGCGAAGACATTCAGACAGTTTACATTGAAGTGTCCATATAGTTCTTGGTGCTTTGGATTGTTTGTTAAATCCGAGCCTTATAATAAAAAATCCTCTTTATTCTACTCGTTTACTCCCTCTTGTTCAGCCTGCAGTGCGAATGGCTCCCCTGCTGTTGCTCCTTTGTCTTCCCATTGCTCTCTGTTGCGAAACAGCCCCCAGCACCGAGTGCGAAAAGCTTCCCTTCGTACCTGGGTATAATTTGGTGGGAGAAGGCTTTGACGTTGTGCGAATGAAGACCACCGGAGCTTTTGTGGTGGATGTGCGGACCTACATGAGCGGAGGAGAGCATGGCAACTGCACACTGTGTGAGAACAAACTGCTCAACGAGAAGCAGAAGTTGCCAGCTTCGGTGGTCGATTGGCGGATCAAGGTGCAGTGCCGCCGCAGCCTCAGCGCCAAGGTATATGACTCGGCCAGCTCGGTTGTTAAGGACACCACCAGTTCAGCCAGTGCCAGCTGGAAGGTCGGACTGAGTGTGCCCATGGTAGCAAGTGTGGCTGTTGGTGGGACACATTCACGTTCGGCCAGGTTTGCCAAAAGCCACGCAGCTCAAGACAAGTACTCCTTCACAAGCCACTCCTTCTCCTGTCGCTACTACTCGTAAGTCCTGGTATATATGTGTGTGTATGTGTGATTAAATTATTTATTTTTTTGGCCACTTGCAATTGTTTATTCACCTTTAAAAATAAATGTTCTTTTTGGTTCTTTATGGTACCTATGGAAGTTTTACAATCCACAAAAGGTTCTTTACACTTTCAAAAATAAAGCATCCAAAATGGGGTTTTCACAGCAATAACATAGAAGGACTTTTTAGTTAATAGTTCTTATTAAAATATATATTTTTTTTTCTTAGCGTGAAGAACATTTTAATATTCCAAAGAAACGTTTTCCCACTGCAAAGAACCTTTAGTGCAATGGAAAAGTTGTATAGACGGTAAAGGTTCTTCATGGAACCATCAGTGCCAATAAAGAACCTTTCATTTAAAGAGTATATAGTGGAAAAAGGTTTTTAGATTATTAAAATGTCCTTCAAACTTAAAAAAATGGTTCTTTTAAGAACTGTTCATTGAAAGGTTCTTTGGGGAACCAAAAATGCACACTTATTATGAAGAGAAAACCCTTTTGGAACCTTTATTTTAAGAGTGTATTGATGTTGTTTATTGAGAGAACTGTTTAAAAAATGTAACTATTCTATGATTGATTGTCTGTTGCTAAACAATGAGCTCGGTACAGTCATGGACATGTGATGTTCAGCTTCAGCATCTGTGAATATGCATATGCAAATCAGAACATTAGGGATTACAAGTGTACTTGACTAACCAGGATTAATTGTAAATTGTAAGATCAAATATAAACTCTTGAAGCCTTTTTTTCTGCCATTGTAGAAACATAAAAATATGTAATTGTGGGAAAGTTTCTAATAGGAAATAGTTACATTGTGAGATAAAAAGCTGCAAATGTCAGATATATAAAGTCGCAAATGAGAGATGTAAATTCACAGTTGTTAGAGATAAAGCTACATATTTTGAGATCTTGGTCAGGGTAGCACAATATTGCATTTTTTTTCAGGAATGAAAATGAGGCTGTGATAGAAGGACAGTGTGTATAATGGACTGTACTGCTGGTGAAAAAAATCAGTATAGACAAAAACTCCATCAAACAGTTTTGAAAGTTGTGATTTGTAATAATTATGTGATCTACACTCAGAAAAAAAGGTACTAATGTGTACCTTTAAGGTACCCATATGAACCATTTAGATACAAAGGTGTACCTTTTGAAAAGGTATCATCCCAGTGACAGCTTTTGTACCTTTTTTTCTGAGAGTGTAGAGCTTTATACAGAGCGTGCCATTGTAAAAACTGTAAGTCTATCCCTAACAGCCTTGTTTTAATCTGCCATAAAAGCAGTATGTCATCCAATCTGACTATAAATATCTATAAAGTCACAATTACCTGTTTGTAATTTTTATCACTAGATAACCCAGCATTACATTATTCTGGGGTTTGAACTGACACTGAATGAATGAATGAAGCATTTATATATACACTGAAGCATGAAAACCCAATAAAGTCTTTCTTCTCTTCTTTCACAGGTTTCGTCTTCATACTCGTCCTCCACTGACCAAAGAATTTTTGGACTCCATCACTTCACTTCCTGCTAAATACAACAGCCAGTCAGAGAACGCGTACAACCATTTCATCTCAATCTACGGGACACACTTCTTGCGGAGAGTTGACCTGGGCGGCAAGGTACATTCAACCACCGCTGTGAAGACCTGCCAGGTTTCCATGAAGGGTCTGTCGGTACATGACGTGAGCAACTGCTTATCGGCGGAGGCGTCCGGCGTCATTAAGGGTGTGAAGGTGAGTGGGCAAGCAAGCTACTGCAAAAGCAAACAAAAGCAACTGGAGAGGGGCAACAGCTTCAGTGGCTCCTTCTCCGACCGAGTCACTGAAATACTGGGCGGCAACGGTGAGCAGCAAGACATCCTCTTCAATCCAAGCAATGTTAATGGTTATGACGTGTGGCTCAAGTCACTGAAGAAAATCCCTGGAGTGGTTTCCTACACTTTGAGCTCATTGCATATGCTGGTGAAAAACGACACAGCTAGACGAGCCAGTCTACAAGCGGCCATCAGCAAGTACATCACAAAAAGTGCCATATCTACTGCTTGCCCCTCTAGCTGCAAAGTGGGCCATCGTAGCAATAACTGCGCATGCAAATGCAATGGTCATCAAAGTGTCGATAGCAACTGCTGCCCGAGTAAGCCAGGAGTGGCCACCTTGACCGTGACTGTGTTGAGCGCTGCAGGATTATGGGGAGACTATTTCTCTAAAACTGATGGTTATGTGAAAGTGTTCTATGGAAGCCGTGCATATGAGACCCCTGTGATTTTGAACAACAATTTTCCTAAGTGGAACTACAACATTAATTTTGAAACTGTGGATCTGACTCAAAAAACGTACGTGGTTATGTTCACAAAACTTAGGGTGTGTTCACACTTGCAGTTCAGTTCGTTTGGTTCATCTGGTCTGGACCAAAAAGGAAAATGGCATTTTATCACACTGGCATTTTTGACAGCGAGCCTAAAGATACCGAACCTAAAGGCATAGTGATACGTTCACAACCTGATTGGTCGGGTTGAATGACGTATATTTCGTGACGGAACTTGCCGAACACCCCAAACAAAAGGAAAAGGTGCGTTTGACTTAAAGCGGCACTACAGGCGAATGACATCAAAGTTTTACGTAGCTTTAAAGGAACACTCCACTATTTTTGAAAATAGGCTCATTTTCCAACTCCCCAATATGGCTAGGAACTATACTCTCATTCCGGCGTAATAATCAAGGGTACCATGGGTGCAGCAGGCGCAATGATATTACGCAGTGCTGCTTGCTGCAGGGAGCGTGCCTTGCGACCATGGAGACATTTGTGAGAGACGCTGCGTAATATCATTTGTGAGAGACGCTGCGTAAAATCAGCCTACTGCACCATAGTACGGCAGCAAAGTTCCTTGACTATTACGCCGGAATGAGAGTATAGTTCCTAGTCATATTGGCCTAGGAAATCACAACTTCTCATTTTCCGTCATTCTTAGCACACGATGTACAAGTTTTAAATAGGACAAATATCGAAACTCTTTGGTCATTTTTGAGCAAGATGCTAATGGTCTAATCAGATTCAATGATCTATGCTAAGCTACGCTAAAAGTGCTACCGCCAGACCCGGAGATCTGCTGAATGGATTCGAAAACGGTAAAACGCAACTGTTTAACTCTTGGGGAGATGGAAAATGAGCCTATTTTCAAAAATAGTGGAGTGTTCCTTTAAGTCGAATATACCTAATGCCGTCTGCTGAACTAAGCGTGCTCATTTTTGTGTGTACGATTTTATTTTTACCACTTGCGAACTCACAAAGAGCTCATAAAAGGCAGTTTACTTCCTTGTTTGCCCTCTGCTCATTTTGATTTGGATACGCCGCTTGTTCCCTTCGTGAAATCATGTCGCATCTTGTCATTCGTTTAGAAGTATTTGGTCCATGTTGCATTCATATTTCATTCAAACCACACCAGAGTTCATTTGGAAGTGGACTGATACCCATCTTTTTAGCCGTCCCGGTCAGCTTGTTTGGTACGCACCAGGGTTCGGATGGCAGTGTTCACACTTACTCAAACGAACCGCACTTACAGAGCAATCACACCAGAGTTCGTTTTCATTGAACCAAACATGACAAGTGTGAACACACCCTTAATCTTCGTTTCAGTTTCAGTCATTAAATGCTTCCAAAATACATGTTATGCTTCATATCATGTCTATGCTTATCTTGCAGGCCCTTGCGATTTGAGGTGTGGGACCGTGACAACCGGTTTGATGATGATCTATTGGGAAAGAATTCTCTTGTTCCAAACCAAGCAACCAATAAGAAGCAGTCATTTAATTTAAAGCATGGCTCTTTTTTGATCTCCTACACTGCAAAGTGTGGCCCAAGTCTTACAGGGTCTTTCTGTGAGAAATACGCTCCTACACCAGGTGGTGACGGTACTCTAAAATATTACCAGCCCTTTGGTGGAGAACAGCCCATTTCATTTAAAAAATCCAAGGATTTTGGAAGAAACGTGTCTTTTCTGTAATAATACAACAACTGCAGAATGTAAAGATAATGTAAAATACCGATGAAGGGCCTACTAATATAAGCTATTTGAGATTTTTGCAAAGATACACATTGAAAAGTTACTATAAATCAAATACCATTGACTTATTTCTAGACAAATTTACAAAACTTATTTTAATAGACACATAAAATTGTATCTGATTTTTATTTTATTTTTGAATTCATTTGATCTGATTCTCATATATACATTTGTTTTATAATTTCATATGTATACAATAGCTGCCATATTAAACAAACAAACAAACAACAAAAAGAGTGCTTTCAGATAAAAAAGATTTATATTGTTGTCTCCAGTGCTCACTTCAGTCAAACTTTAGGTTGGCAGCTGCTTCATTAAAGTGGGTGAAATGAGGTCTTAGATCTGTCAGCAATAACAACAATTAAATTGTAATGTCACAAAAATAGCAGGGAAAAGATAAAACAGGTTCTGAGGAATCATGAAAGTGGATGTTTTATGGAAAAATTAAAAACACACTTGATTAGATTAAGTATGTTCATTAATTATGGTTTTAATTAAAATTAGTCACTTTCAAGGCATGCCGGTAAAAATGAACAGCATGTAGAAAGCTGTACCTGTCACCTTTCCAAATGAGGATGAAGACAGACAAACGCTGGTGGTTGTGTAAGTAAACTAAATGTAACTATTCTTTATGTCTACAGATTTAATACATTACATAGACTGACATATTTTGATATAGATTTGATATATATTACATTTACATTTGCATTTAGTCATTTAGACGTTCTTATCCAAAGCGACTTACAAATGAGGACAACAGAAGAAATCAAAACCAATAAAAGAGCAATGATATGCAAGTGCTATAACAAGTCTCAGTTAATAACGCAGTACACGTAGCAAGTTTTTTTTATTTTGTATTATTATATAATAAAAAGAAAACCGATAGAATAGAAAAAGAATATTGCAAGCTAATGTTAGAGGCCTTTTTTTGCTTTTGTTATTTGTGTAATAAATAGAAAGAAAACAAATAGATAGAATACAAAAAGATTAGAGAAGCTAGCTTTTTTTTTTTTTAAGAAAACAAGCAGTTAGTAAATGAACCAAGATTAACTATGGAAATATTTCTGTCAAGACAAAAACGTCCAGTGACTGCAGCTTTTCTGAGCCAAACAGCGCCCCCTGTAGAAAAGCCATGCTTTACACAGGCAGTATCTCCTAAAGGCCTTCCGCTGTTCAATTCAATAAATTAGGCCCAAACCTCCCAAAAGCTGGTTTGTGATAATTACTGCTGTTAAAGACCTTATATTAAAAAAAGATGATCTGAACTGATAATGCACGTGTATTGGTGTTTAGTGGGATTTATAAATTAAAAGCCTTGTGGTCAATAATGTGCTATTGTTGAACCACCAACTGAATGAGCACAGATGACAGATGAACATTTAAAGCCATTAAAACTGTCACTGTGCAATGGCATTTAACCATATTTTATGGATGCTGCATGAATCTCTTTTTACAAAAGCTTTTGAAAATATATGAAAGAACAAAACATGTAATGCAAAATGTAATTTAATTGTACACGGACAAAACTGTTTTGTGTATATCTTCCTCTTAGATTGGGATGTCTTTGCCATGTTTGGAGTCATTTGAAAATGGGATTAGCAAAAAAGGTGTTTTATACTTGACCTTGTATGCTTTAAACCAGTTCCCGCTGTTTACATTTCTGAGCTCTGCGGGGTCAGGACAGGGAACTGGGGCACAAAGATGCATTGAAGATCCTCTCCCACCCAGATCATTTGCTCCAGAAGCTTCCCTCTGGGAGATGTTTCAAGTAGTTCAAACCAAGACCAACAGATAACCACACTGCCAATGCTATGTTCCTGCTCAACCGGGACCTCAACATGTAAACTAGTGTATCTGTAAGCTTTGAACATTTATACACATTTTATCCATGCTTTAATGTCAGCATGAAATCAAAATTGACCATATTTACTTTTATAGTGCATGTTCCTTGTCTTGATCTTGTGGTCTTTTTTTTTTTTTTACATCATTAAAAATATTTATATTAATATTAGTACAGATGCTGTCTAAAGAGAATTAATCTTTACATAAGAAATGACATAAGAAAATTGTAAATATCAAGTTTTTAATTTTTTATTGATTTTATTCATTTAGCATGAAGATGCATATAATCTTCGAAGTAAAAAAAAAAATGCTGAAAGGCATAAGAAGTCCCAGACAAAATTTGCTAAAACTTAGATAATGTTATGTAGCCTAATTGATATATCAGAGAGCTGATAATTTCGGGCTATATTAAATGTCAATCAATCAATAAAATAAAAAATCTTGCTCAAACATAATATTAAATGGCTGTAATTAACCATTTTTCAACCATCTTCAGAAATCACAAAATACATTCACTTAATAAATGCATTGGTATTGATATCAACAATATTTACCTTGGTACTTGATCAAAAGTAAAATATTGCTCATCCCTAATTCCCAATAGATACATTTAAGTCCCACTTTACATTTTTCTCATTAAACATTAAGTTTCTTTTGGAAATACATAATTACAGTAAAACAGGTTGCAATTCATGTTGCCTTTAAACACCTGGAGTCCTGGACACTCATTTTATTTGCTATATTTACTGTATATTGTAGATTGATGTATTGAGTTAGTGTACATGTCTCTTTTGTACACATCATAACTGTGACATTTGGGATCTGAGGTCAATTCAGGTACCTCACACCTCTAATGGCAAATAAATTAAAAAAAGATTTTAAAGGTTTATAATGGCTTGAGACTTTATGTTTTTCAATTGTGACCTACCCCTTATTTCCTTCTATTACAATAAAATAGATCCGCATCGATCATTTCGTCGGACCTAAAAGAGGCTCCTGCTCTAAAACAAACTACAGTTCCCTAGTTATCATGAGGAACGCTGCGGAGACGCGCAGTACAGCAAGCGAGCGGAACGGGGGGAGGGGCGGCAGGTAAAGACGGCGGCGCATGCGCAGAAGCGCTCCAGCCCTCTGCATCGCTCCCCTCCCCCCGCCTCTTTTTTTTTTTTTTTTTTTTTGCAGCATCAGTACCGCGGTCGGAATCGCATTCGTGTGCTGGAGTCAGAGCGCGCTGCGGGGCATCACTGCACCGCCACGGAGGACACACCATCACAGAAGCAGGAACAGGGGAAAAGGCAAAAAGGCGTGAAATAGTGCAGAGGGGGAAGAACAGGGCGCCCTTTTTTCCCCTGAAATCACCTAAATCTGTGGGAAATTAAACAGGAGCCAAACATTTGCTAATAATAAATCCACGAACGCAGCGGACATCTCAAGAGATATTTTTGGCCAGCACGGCGGGGAAAAATGAAGGATCGCACGCAGGAACTACGAAGTGTAAGTCTGTATTTCTGATGCTTTATCCTTCATCTCCTCCCATCTCCTCCGTCTCCTCACCGCAGCCGGGCGTCAGCAGCTGACAGCTCACTGCTGAGCATTTATGGGCATAGTACGGTTTTCATACATTTTCCGATGTTTTTTTTCCTCACGCAAATGTAACCGTCTGCCACATCGCGCTTATATTACCGTTTTTAATAGCGGCTCACACGCGCGCGCCGTTCCATGTGCGATGGATCGATTTATCGATTAAATCGGGTTATATGGCGTAATTCGCTAAATGAGCCCCCCTACATTACAAACAGACTACCCTGCAAACAGACTACCTTTGATACATGGCGCCCAGGAGTGTGATATAGACGGCTGCAGATAGTTAGCCAGCATCCTTACACTGATACGCACCATCCCTATATCTAATTCTATGATCACCGCATCATTAATTATTAACACCGATTTTTTTGTTAAACGAAAATAACATTCACCAGTGCCTTGTTCAGTACCCTATTAACTCTATTAGATTTTGCACC
Source organism: Schizothorax lantsangensis (assembly GCA_027422415.1). NCBI lineage: Eukaryota > Metazoa > Chordata > Actinopteri > Cypriniformes > Cyprinidae > Schizothorax > Schizothorax lantsangensis. Next base: position 7,374,095 of record CM049844.1, read on the forward strand.
GGGGAATTTTGAGCATCTCCACTAAAGCTCCATTCTTGGATGCATGTACATCTTCATCGGACGCGTTTGGATCGTTGGGTGGGATGTGCGATTATTGCAGCACGCTTTGTTCCGTTCTTAGCCGCGATGTTAAATATGAAAGGGTGTAATATTGTTGCATGCATCGCACGATTGAGCTAAACGAATACAACATGGCCGCCAAAGTATACCTATTTGTAGTCGCGACGGTATAGCGACTTAATTGCTTATTTATTTTTTATTTTTTCAATAATATCGAAGGTGGGCCTTGAGGCTTTAATGCGTCGCCCAGCCTCCACGAATTTTCCGTCGCCGGAGATCAATGAAATATCGTAAAGGAAACGCCTGAACCCGGTGCACTGCACTCATCAGTGTATGCGTGTGTGGTGCGCTTGCTAGGGAGCGAAAGGGGGGGGGTATGTACATTAACATGTTTATAAAAAAATATATATAGGCCTATATATATCAGCAACTTCACAACCCAACCCAAAGACGCGCGTCTTCTTCATCCGCTTCATCCTAAAAGTCATTCGGACCGGAATCAGCACAAGACTTCCCTTATTCCCCCGGAGACCCGGAGCATCTGATATCAGCCTTTGCTTATCAGACACAACGTAGAAATGTAATCTACAGATAAATGGATTTGGAGAACTGGAAATTATACGTGATGCGCGCATTCACTGTTGCTGCCACAGTGCTTTTAGGCTATCATTAGTCTTGCTTCTAAAGGTGTTAATGGCTCAACGCGAATCTGATGCGACATGATTGGGCAATAATCACATTTTATGTAATCGTCAACATCACTGTGACGTACTGGTCGCGCGGTGAGGGAAGTGTACGGGTTACTTGGACTGTGGGCGTGCGCAGGGCGAGCGTGTCTATGCATAGCGGCGACGAGCAAGGATAAATCAGACGGAATTCATTGACCTTGCCCCTTTCAGTATTAGGTTTCATTTGTATAGGTGAGAGATCTGACATTAAATGAATGAGTGTGATTGAATGGGATAATTGCAGACTGAAGTAGCCTATTTCTCATGAAAGCCGGGTGGGGATGCATATGTTCCAACAGTGGCAACATTTCCAATATTTCACATTATAAAGACTGACTCGGATGAAGAAGTCCACATAGCAGCCTCGTTCTGATAATTAGCACACTTCATTTCTTATGATTGCACTGGCAACGGCCAGAAGGAACCTGCAGAAAATGGACCAGAATATCAATGGCAGATCATTCGGATAATAGGCCTGTGGAGACGGGGCTAGTTGTCACACAGAAGAAGAGCTTTATCTCAATACCTATAAAGTTTCAAGTCCAAAGTTCAATTAAACAAATTAGCACTTTGATTTCAAACACCTAGATGATTTTTTTTTTATATAAAATATAGAATTTATTTTACACAATAGGCTATTTGTTGGTCAAAATAATTGTTTGAAATGTTACACCTTTTACATTTATGATGTTTCATTCATTGTTTTGCATTTCGTAATTCTTATACTGTTTAAGTATTGCCAAAAACTGTAATAGGCTATAATGTTAGGTTATATTGTTACATCTTACCCCTTATAGTGCGACAAGACACCTGCTCTATCACAAAAGGTCTTGGCAGAGGAAATGTTCGATAGATTTTTTTGAAGCCAAGTCTTTAAAGCATCAGCAGCCTATACTGAAATTGACTTGAGAAAATAAATCTACCCTAAGAAATATTCACAGAATAAAACGGGTGACAATTAGCCTCGGTCTCACCTAATATATGTTTGAGATGCAATAAAATGTGTGACTAAACCTACATCTTATGGTCTATAACAAAGAAGTCATTTCATGAGTGATCTTTTGAAAAGCAGATATGGTTCATGTCAGCGTTAGTGTGACAGAGCAAGCATGCATGTAATATATATTATTATAGTGTTGTATAGTGTAACAAAATGATTCCAAATCCTGATACTAAACATGCACAATGTATTGCTGTGCTTCACTGTGCCCTGTGATGTCCTTGAGAGAGGCAAGGTTGAATGTCTGTGTCTCTCGGCCTTTCTCTCTTTCTCTCTCTGCCTCTCAGCTAACAGGCTTCAACGGGAAAGTCATATATAAGACTCCTAATGTAAATGATATTGGCAGGGAATTGTGCATTATGGAGTGTGAAATAACTTTTGTTGTGCCTTCAGAATTATGTATGTTAAAGGGATCATCATTAACTCATTCCAAACCTGTTAGAATTTCTTTCTTCTGTTGAACACAAAATATGATATTTTGAAGAACTGACCAAACAGTTTTGGTGACCATTGACTTCTATTGTATGGTTAAGAAATACTGAGACATTTCTCACAATATCTTTAATGTTCCACAGAAAAAAAAGAAAGTCCTGAGTAAATGACAATTTTCATTTTTAAGTGAGCTATCCCTTTAAAAATAAGTAATCATGTTCGCAGACTCATAATTACAAGATGTGCCAAGATGTTGTAGCTTGTTAGTTTAAGCTCCATGTTGAAATATTGAAATGTGTATATACTCACTTTTCTCAAATCAGTTGAATGTAAGACATGGTTTTCCACATGATATGTATACTTCAGTTAGCTAGCTAATGAATGAGTGAGAAAAAAACAGCACATGTTTGTTTGATGTTGAGTGCATCAAAATGAATAAACAAATGAACAAGCAAGCAAAACAACATGAAAAATGTATGCAAATGAGTAAATACCAATAAATTAGGACCCCAGTTAATATGTGTTGGAACCACTGACTGTTGTCGAGTGTTGAATTTCACAGTATTTCTAGAGAAGATGGCATAAAGAATGAGTTTCTTTATTTTAATATGTTTTGCATCTAACATGATGTCCAGATAATAATTTGTGATAAACCACAGGTATGGTCTTACTGAAAGTTGGCAACCTAATTTACTCAGAAGTGCCAGGAAGGCTAATATTATGTGGCATCACATACTGAATCTTGCCCAGTTTTGTCCACAAAAGGAGAGGTCAGACACATTGTGCTAATTGATACTAAACGAGTGCTAATAGAGCCCACAGAATACAATTCAGCTGCAAGTATGACCATAGAAAGGTTATGAACTCTAAACCACACATTTTGATCTGTAACTTCATTCACAATTCTTGGAGAATATATATTTGCTCCTTAAACTGAACAAAATCACTTCCTTTTTGATGTTAGCATTTGTTTATATGACCAAGCAATAATAACTAATGCATATCAGTAGATTTAGATAAAAAAAGAGCATATTTGGTTGAAAATTATTATTTAGTGATTTCATTAGAATGGACAAGTGAATATGTTACTTACCAGAGTAACTGTATTAGACAGAGCATAAGAAACACATGTGATTGACAGAAATCACTTCGGCCTAATATAATTAAAACGGCTGATTTGTGACTTCATCCGGTTGATCAGTTGCAAACCTGTTAGATACTCAAAATAGTTTTTTTCGAGCGTGTGGGGGATTAATTCTCTGGACAGATGGGATAGAAGCGGGGAACCCCGGTAGCCGACGCGACACACAGAGAAAGTATCAGAATGATAAGCAGCGAGCAACGCTACAGCTGACTGCAGCAAGAGCTGAGCTCATGGGGAAAGTGAACTCAGTAGGTGTCTTGTCAGCCGACGGGGCCGGAACAGGTAGATAATAATTGGCAGAGAGAGGGAGAGGGGAATATACGGCTACATATGTGAAGTTGGCCACTGCCCAATGACAGATGCAACAGATAGGTCACGATAGGTCACGGATGGAAGGGAGGCGGTGGCTGTGTCCAAACTGGAAGAATGAAGCGCTGCAGGTACAGTGGTGGCCAGTGAAACTGCCGTAGGGTTACAGAGGGAATTAAGTGGAATTTTCCCAAATCTCTGATAGGGGGAATTGGAAGAGGACATAAAGAGTAGAGAAAGGAATAAGCAGTGGTGGCCACAGGTACTGTAGCAGATGGAGGATAAATGAGATGCATCATAAAGACATTTTGTTAGGAGATAAATGAAGGCTTAATGATTCAGTTGTGGGGTTATTGCACTAAATGAACGCCGGGTAGATTTGCTGACACGCAGGAATTGGGTAAAACTGCTTTCTAATAGAATGAAATTAATTTTGAGCACTGACACTTGGGCTGGGAGCCTAAACTGAGTTGGTTGGCTCTTTTTGCTTTTACAAAGCTCAGCAGAAGGTAGTGTAGTAAGGATTTTCAAACGTTAAACTGAAGGCAGAATGTTTCAGCTTAAGATGCACAGTTTTTATCAATTTGTTAGTGATTTGTAACTGTGTGGAAACTGAGGATGAACGATTCTGGCAAAAAGCGACTGTGTCAGTTGGAATGGTTAAATATCTAGAAGGACTCTGTCAGAGGATTCTTCACAAACTAAAACTAAAACTAAAGGGGATTTGTGAATTACACAGCGACCCCTGTAGGTCATCGCATTCACAGACCATTGTTGATGGGAATCGTAAGAACCATACTGAATCAGCTTTCATATAACTGTTCTTTTTCTTTAATAATTTCATGAAAAATTCTATTAGTGTCAGACCTCTGTCGTGTGTGTCTTGTGTTCCCGCCTCTTGTTTCCTTATATGGTTAGTTTCCTGTCCTCCTTTCATGTCATTATTAGTTAATTCGGTTCCAGGTGTGTGTGTGTGATTGTGTTTATTATCCGGTGTATTTAAGTCCTGTCTGTTGAGTTCCATGTCATCTGGTCTACTCGTTATTCCCGGTGTTTCTGTGTGTCTGCATTGCCCTGTCTTACCTTGATGTCGTCATTAAAGACTATTATTTTGAAGTATCTCCTCGTCTGCGTGTTCCTCGTCTCTCCCTGCTGTGTGCACCGTGACAGAAGACCAGTCCAAACAGTAAGCGTCGTCCCTTCACCTCGTTTTGTTTTGTTCGTTTTTTCAAGTTTTTTGGTTGTTCCTGTGTTTTGTCCCTCACGGCAAGCGAGTCCGCTCGCCGCGAGCCCTCATGCCCGCCATTCGCGGGAGTTTACGCCGCCGTTCGTGGCTCTCCCATCCCGCGGGAGTTTACGCCGCCGTTGGCGGCTCAGCCATCCCGCCGTTCGCGGCTCAAACGATCCCGCCGTTCACGGGAGTTGACGCCGCCGTTCGCGGCTCAGCCATCCCGCCGTTCGCGGATCAACCAGCCCACCGTTCGCAGGAGATGACGACCGCCTTCCACGGCTAACCCTAGCCCACCGGCCCGCCGCTGACTCAATGCCCGCCGGCCTGCCTCTGACTCAATGCCCGCCGGCCTGCCTGCCTCTGACTCAATGCCCGCCGGCCTGCCTCTGACTCAAGCCCGCCGGATTGCCGCTGACTCATGCCCGCTGGCCGCCGTTGGCGGGGAAAGCCAACTCGCCACTTCCTCAGTTCACGCCGCCGTCCGCGGCTCACCGACCCCGCCGTTCGCGGGAGATCACGCTGCCGTCCGTGGGGAAAGCCAACCCACCGCCGGCGGCTCCCTCTAGTTCGCGGGGAAGGCCAACCCGCCGTCCGCGGTCACTCGGCCCGCCGCCGTCTGTGGCTTCCTCCAGCCCGCCGGCCCCCACCGTTGAGTGGTCAAGCCAGCCGGTTATGGTCTCGCCAGCCGGCCGTGGCCGTATTTGACCAGACTGTGACCAAGGTCTTTTTAAGTCATGTTTTGTGTGTGTTTAGCCCCGGAGGGCTCCTGATACCCCTGAGCTGCCCCATGGATTTTTTCTGGGGGGGTACAAAGGTCCCGGCTGTAGAGGCCGGGCCGAGGGACGAGGCCATGGCCACGAGGGACCACCTGCCTTGGCCTCCTGAGCTCTCTGCTCCTCCTTGGCCTCCGTCTGTCTGTTCCGCTCTGGAGGCCCTGTCTTGTGTGTGTCGGTCCTGTGGGGTCTCCAGAGTGCCCCCCCCTCCCTGGTAGTACTGTTACGGCGCGGAACGTGCCTTCCGGGAGGGGGGAGTTATGTCAGACCTCTGTCGTGTGTGTCTTGTGTTGCCGCCTCTTGTTTCCTTATATGGTTAGTTTCCTGTCCTCGTTTCATGTCATTATTAGTTAATTCGGTTCCAGGTTTGTGTGTGTGATTGTGTTTATTATCCGGTGTATTTAAGTCCTGTCTGTTGAGTTCCATGTCGTCTGGTCTACTTGTTATTCCCGGTGTTTCTGTGTGTCTGCATTGCCTTGTCTTACCTTGATGTCGTCATTAAAGACTATTATTTTGAAGTATCTCCTCGTCTGCGTGTTCCTCGTCTCTCCCTGCTGTGTGCACCGTGACAATTAGTACTTGATTCATAATTTAAACCTAACTATACTAAATTTAAACATTAAAAAACAATATTTTAATATATGATTTTTTGAAATTGGAGTAATCTGTTTTTGATTGTATTTTTAACTACAAGTAGTTCTGCTGATTCGTTGGGAGACTCATTAGGCTGATTCAAACTGATGAGTTTCAGATTTTTTATTTTTGTTGACCAATTCAGACTAAACTCAATGACTCAAAAGAGTAATTTGTTTGCGAAGAGGGCAACAGTGCACTGTATATTTGTGAGGACAATGCAATAGAAAGCTGATTGTCTATCTATCGCGCTCACATCTTTTTCTCTCTCTTATCACATTAAATTGTATGGAAGCCTGTTTCCACCACTGAATAAAAAATAAAAAAGGATATTGCAACTTTTTATCTAACAAATCTGACCTTTTTTTTTTTAGAATTGCTTGATATAAACTCGCAATTGCGAGTTAAAAAGTCATAATTGTGAGACAAACTCGCAATTCTGAGAAATAAAGTCAGAACCGCGAGATATAAACTCACAATTCTGACTTTTTTTCAGTATATATCTCGCAATTCTGACTTTATACACTGTTAGACATTTCAAAGGGGTTTTACAGTAACTTACTGGCAACACTGTTTGTTGTTTCAAATACAGTTTGCTACTGTAAATCTTAATTACAGTAACTTACTGGCAACGTGTACCGCCACGTTGACGGGTAAATGTTACTAACGTTAGGTAAACTGGTGTGCAAAAATCTCACACAAACACACAGACAAACGTACATATATTTTTACCTTGCTTGCAGGTCTTATTCTCTCGTAAGGTGCATCGACACACAGCACAGATGTTCACCGGAACTCTTCCACTCTCGCGAGTTCATCCCCGGGCAAAACCCGTGGCGCTGCCCCGCTGGATCCGTGTCTTCCTCGGACGCGAGTGGAGCGGCGCGGCGCGACTCGATAAAAAACAATATAGAACCCATTATATATACTATCTACAGTGGATGCGGACAGTAAAGTGATGCCCCGGTATATTTCTGACATACTCCAAGCGCTCGCGCTGTTTCTGACATGAAGGACAAACGGATTTTCCAATCATTACAAGCGATGTAACATGTCCAGTGTAGTCAGTCCCAAGCTGTTGCGGCATTGTAGACACGGTGTAAGGCAAATCGTGTCAATCCAAAAATAAGAAATGAGGAAAATAAAACAACCTCAATAGAATGGCGCCAAAGAGGCAAATACAGTAGTATACAGCAATTGTAAAAAATACAGTTAGTCTCTGTATGTGGGGTCTGACGTCACAGAAAATTCCCATGATGCAAAGGGTATTACAGTTCTTTACTTTCAAGGGAATTTTCAGTATTATACTGGGTGATATACAGTAAATAACTGCAGAAATTACAAAAATGTCTAACAGTGTATCACGCAATTGCGAGTTTATATCTCACAATTCTGACTTTATAAGTCACAATTATGAGTTTATATCTCACAATTCTGACTTTATAAGTCACAATTATGAGTTTATATCTCACAATTCTGTGAAAAAAAGCGCAAATTTTTTATTAAGTCTAAGAATTGTGAGATACAAAGTCGCAATAACCTTTTTTTTTGGAAAAAATACAATCCAGCTAAAACAATGACTTTTTGCCATGCAGTGCAGGAAACACAGTCAGGGTACTTCAGTATTAAAATTTGAGATGTATAGGAGTCACGCTCCTCTTTAGTTACTCAAAATAAGTGTTGGACATATACTTGCATCCAAGAAATTGTTTATCCAAAAATGAAAAATCTGATCTGTCATAATTTACTCACCATTAATCTTTCCAAACCAGTATGACGTCTTTATAAAAAATAAAAAAAAATTCTGATTGATTTGATTTTTGTTCTGATGTGCTGGTTACTCTTTGCCATGCTGTTATAATTAATGTGGACTAATGCTTTTAAACTTAAAAAGCACGCAAAAGCATCGTAAATGTATAATAAAAACCATTACTCCAAATCTTGACCTAAATTTCAGTCTGTTCCTCACACAAAGCTACTATATGGATTCAGAGAGACGAACACATTCTTCACTATTTATATTGTGTTCTGTGGAAGAAAGTCAGTCATATAGGACTGAAACAGCATTACGATGAGAAAATGATTTTGACGTTTAATTTCTGGATGGACTATTCCTTTAATCTGTCTTAACATATGGGTGGGTGACCACTGGAGTAATTGGATGTTTTTTGTTGGTGCGTTTGGTCGCTCCTCCATTAACAGTCTTGGTAATCACTAAAGAATTTGAAGGGGGAGGTCCTGTCAATAACATCATTAGTATTGATCCGTTCTTTTATTGATCCATTTTCCTTCCCTTTTTTGGCTTTAAAGAACGACACACAAATGTAAAAATGCATTTTTTTAATATTTACTCCCAACATCATTACATCAAAGACCTTCACTAGCAATACACTTGTGTTCATATGACCAATTCTGCTGAACTGTATTTTCACTCACATTTTGCTTAGACATTGTTAGAGTACTGATTGCCCCATGATGCAATGACATCTGCTGTGCATCATACATGATAATATATGTACCATCTGTGGTACATTATTCACACCACATAATGAAAATTTCATAAGATAACACAATCATTTTGGCAAGCAAAGTCAAGCATCAACATCAAGCAAGTGAGACTGAGGTCAGGTTGGCTTTAGATTTCATTAAGACTGAATCACACTTTTCCCTTTCTGACCAGCGTTGATTTAATACCTTTTAGTCATGCCCACAAAATACCGCCCTGATGGGTAATTTCAATAGATCGGCAAGAATTGCCATGATTCAAGAGTTGCAGGGTGGATTTATGCTTTAAATTGACTGCGGGCTGTGAACGAGTCAGCAAGTTTGTTGTTCATTCTCCAGTGGCTTGCTGTCATTTGAACCAGATAGTTTTTTTTCATACCGGAGTCATTATTGACTAATGTGAAAAGACAGTAGCTATTCCAATGGGATACATGAAGTGGTTTTATCAGCGCTAGTAAGGGGTCGAGGTGCCAGTCCCAATCGCCCCACAAACATGACATGTTTTTGTATGTTTCTCAGAAGTGCCTGAGCTTCTTCGGAGCTGCGGGCAGAATTCACGATCCTATTAACATTACTGATTTTATTGTCATGAATATCAATATCAAAAATATTATATGTTTCCTTATTAAAGCCCTAAATGGGCAAGGAAATTATTAATAGTTTACCTGTGTTGACATGTTTTGCTGCCTTTGGACACAGCTTTTGTGGCATGCAAGCTTTTATTTTTCAGTTAAGTATTCAAATATGCGTGAGTATATAAAATGTATTAGATATTGCATTGCCATAATTAAGCATGGCATTTGATAAAACTATCAATTTAATGTAAGTGAACAAAAAACAAGCCATATTTTTGGAAGAACCATCACTTTGCTAAAAAAATAATATTTGTTGCATGACACAAGATTCAACTGCAACAATCATGGTAATCATTTTATATTTCCTTAATATTCCTTACATTCTGGATCTTAGTCTCATGTCTTGTTCTTTAAAACACAAACAACATCAAACATCGTCTGATTGGTTCTAATTCTAATGTCATCATTTTTGCATTCAAATGTTTAAATTTGCAATTCTTATTGCATTCTTCTTGGTAAAGTCTAATATTTTATTCATTTAAACTGTAGAAATATTTGTACACTTTAGGTAGTTTGTCTTTTTTAATGAAGACATGTGTGGCACTATCAATAGCCCATGATAAATTTTTAGATTTATAGCCTTTTATTTGACTTCTGCCTCAATTGATTTGTAAGGCAAAGAGGTCCTTTGAATGAACATATATATGCTTTCAGTTCTTTGACAAAGGACTCATCATCTGTCTATTTAGTTTCTTGTTATTAGCCTCGGTTTATAGCACAATTGAACTGGGGATAACCCCGTCCCTTGGGTGGAAAGGAGAGAATGTCATGCACCACTAAAAGACAACACAAAACACACACACACTATACTGCATCTTTCTCATCTATTATACACAGTTATTGCCTGTTTTTTTGTTTTTACAGCCACAATATTTTCATTAAATGGCCTCTGGAGAAATGCACATCAATTGGTGTTGCTAGACATGATGTAAAATTTAATGCAATGTTTATTTTTAGCCATAATTAAGGTAGAATTTAATACAATTATCAATTTAATTTGATTAAATATTAAACAAACTATGTTTTGCAAGAACTTTAAATTTGCTAGGAATAATTTTGGTTGCATGGCACACGATTCAAAAGCAAAACTCATAATCTTGTCACCTCTTTATAATATCTTTCCCTTTTTTTGGATTTTCTACAGTTCTCTCTCAGTTTCACGATGGATCGCACATCATTTGGTGTTGCTAGACATGATGCAAGACTGAATACAGTGCCTCATATATTTTCTATCCCAGAATATGGCATTGTATATCGAAAGAATCCACGGGTTAGAGCGGGAATGCGATTTACTTCCACTTTGGAAATATAATCAGATTTTCCACCACTACCTCATGTTTGTCAACAGAAACTAATGCAGTATTATGAGGCTAAAGGAGGTTACTGTCTAATGCTGTAAGGACTTCTGATGCCTGTGGCCAGTGGCCATCCTCAGCGCAGATGGGCCAACGGCAGGGAAGCAAGATTATGACATTTCTGCATTACCCCCGCACCTGATTTTACACTGCATTATCCCGAGAAAACCCGACACAGATTCGGATGCGCGTTTCCGAGAGCCGGTCGTATCTACTGGCGAAGGTCCTGGTCACCTGCTTGGAAGGGGATACTTTTTTTAAACGTCCTTTTCCGGTGACAACTTATTCGGCATCATTCCGGCCTCCCCTCCCCCAGCGCTCCGAGGTCTGTCTCTCTCCCATCCCCCTCTGATTGCACTTTCCTGACCCTCCCCCTACAGCTGCACACTTATTCCTCTTGATTCTCCCTGACGCACACTCGTACACGCTCGCTTTCGCATCCTAAGCATACTCACTATTGCTCCATCCCTGCCAAGGGCTTTTTTCCAATCGCAGTGTGGGTAAATAAATCAAAGTATGAAAAAACTGAAACTGACACACATTCATTCCAAGGAAAGCACCACTTGAGCAATTCAGTGCGTTCTTGAAACGTATGAATGTGGGAAACTAATCTGTCAGAATTTTTACAAAATAAATACAAAAACAGTTACAAGATGCATATTTCATGCACATTTTAAAAAGTAATATTTTATTTTTATTATGATTTTTTTTTTTTTTACATTAGATATTATTATATTTAAGAACATGACGATGCTAAATGTAATCCTGTAATTATTTTTAGCCATATTTAAGCTAGAATTTAATAAAATGATCAATTTAATGTGATTAAATGTGTTTTGCGAGAATTATCACTAGGAATAGTATTGGTTGCATGGCACATGATTCAGCAGCAACAATCATGCTAATTAAATCTCGTCATCTCTTTATATTATCCCTTACCAAAAAGTAGTATACTTCAAGTTTATTTTATTGAGTATACTTAAGTAAAGTTCAAGTATATTTGTAAGTATACTTTATGTAGTATGTATACAAATATCAGTGTACTAGTAGTATACTTGTAAGTGTACTATTTCAATACTCCTTGGGACTAAATTTGCCCACTTTCTAGTATATAAAAGTAAACTTTTAAGTATACTTTAAGTATAACAGTAGTAAACTTTGAGTACACAACTAGATTACATCAATGTTTTTAGTTTGTACTGCAACTATACCAAAAGTGAACTTATAGGTATACTGATAGTTTACTAATTAAATACTTGTAGTAGAATTTTTAGTACACTTTGAAGTAGAGTCTCAGTAAACTACTAGTTTAGTAGTTTTATACTGCAAGTATACTCGAAAGTTTTCTTTAAGTGAATTTTACATCATACTTTAAGTATACTACTATGTCCCTATTTAGGTATTAATTTGTATATATATTTTGTCATATGAATATCTGAACATACAAAACATCAAAAGAAAGAACAGAGTATCTGCTTGTAAACAAAAACATTTTATTCTAGCTTCATGCGTTCTTTTTTTTAAACACTTGAATGTGGGTAAGTTTCATAAATAAAAAAAATAAAGAAATAAACAACATTTTGAACAAAAAGCTGAAAGACTATGAATTGGATTCAGAATGATAATCAAAACGTAGATGGAGTCGATCAACACCCCAAAGCTCGACAGTCATTATTACCTCTTCATTGGTCGACATTTTATTCCATGACGTTACACAGTTTTGATGCTGTTTTATGTCAGATGATTGTGTTAGATTACATGTGGAAGTATCTGTTGTTTCGGTTTCATCTTCACTTGTGTTTTTTGGAAATTCTGTACAGAAGATGTGTACTAGCGCCCCCTACCGTATAACAATGAAAACACGGATTGTAGAAGCAAAAGTATAGCTCAAATATATTAAGACTTTTTCGAAGTATAAGTCAAGTATACTTAAATGTCATTTTAAATATATTTCTGAGAAGTACATGAAGCCCATGTCTAAGTAGTACATAAAAAGTAGACTAAAAGTATACTTTCCTATTTTTTAGTTTAAAAGATGTACTGTATACTAATAACACACTTGAATAAAATTCTTTTTCGTAAGGGGTCTGTCCACTTGAGCAATTCAGTGAGTTCTTGAAGATTATGAATGTGTGCAATTTATCTGTCGGAATTTTTAAAAATTAAATAAAAAATAAAATAAAATAATACATTTTAAAATGTTATTTATTCCTGTGGTGCAAAGCTAAATTTAAGCTAAATTACTCCAGTCTTCAGTGTCACATGATCCTTCAGAAATCATTCTAATATGCTGATTTGCTGCTTATTTATTATTATTACTTAAAATAAAATAAAAAACTGCAAGAGGCATATTTCATGCACATCTAAAAAGTTTTTTTTTTTTTCAATTAACTATAGCAGTGTTTGATACCACATAATTAAGAAAAACCTCACAGCATTTTTAGGAGTTTGAAGGTTTTGTATCATTGCTGAAACTTTTATATTATTTATTAAACAGCAGTATCAGCAGTAGAGTCATTTTAAGATACTTGGTGACGTATTGAAGCAGTGCATGCATGTACAACTAAATGCATAAATGGCTAAATCGTGTTTGTATGCGTGTTTGTATTCCAATCACTGCGTGGGTACGACTACGCCTGCAGTGTATTGTGAGGACAGTTTTATTGCAGGGACAATGTCACGTCCTCTCTGCTGCACACCACCCACCAGTCCTTAACACTGCCAATAAAATGGCTAAAACAAAATGGCTTCCTGTCTATACAGCTGGTTGGCATATATATACCATTAACACCAGCAAGTCAGAAAACACAAATATCTCTCTATATTGATTTCATTTTTGGTAATTGTACACCAGGTGGGATATAAATTCAGGGTCGCTAAATCTCATGTGATACACCCAGTCTTGCAGAATCCGCTCAGTTAGATGGTAACCAGCAGTGACAACAAAGTCAACAAATTTCATTTTATCTTGACAGCATAAAAGGGAGGCCCTGAATAATTTAAAGGTAAATATCAGGATAGGATCTGGATTCATATACTCTATGCTACTGTAGCTCAAACGGTCAAATCATGGGTTTGTTTCCCGAGAAACCCTGAATGTAATGTAAGTCACTTTGAATAAAAGCATCTGCCAAATGCATAAATGTAAGTTGTTCATCTCAGACTTTCTATGTAGGTGAGTCAATTACCTGATCTAACTACCTCCTGAGGTTCCTGGTGAAATAGGGCAACAGGGTGCCACTGGGATTTCTCACAATCTGATTCAGAAATCATAGTAATAAAAGTCCTACAAAATGCACAGACACAGTTAGTGAAAATGTATTTCTACCGGCTTATGTTGCGTTTTGGATGCTTGTTTACTCGTTTTTTTTCCCACTGCATGCATGTCTTGTTTGTATGGTTGACAATGAGATTCTTGTTGGTAAAAGTTAAGAAGCTTGGTGGGAAGACCAGTATAATGAAAATTAAATTATAATTTTTAATGTATTATTAAATAAAAACGACACAGCTATGCTGGTTAACCAGTAAGACCAGCTCCAAACTTCATAACTATACATTTATCAGTTTGTGTTTATTGATAATCAACTCCAATGTTTCTCCATGTTCCCTTGCATGTTTTTTTATTTTATTTTTATTTTATTTTATTTTATAAGCCCTATGAAATCAAAATAAAAGCTCTGCTGCTTTAAAGGGACAGTTCATCCGAAAATGAAAATTTTTAACTATCATTAACATGTAAGTTTCTTACTTCTGTTGAACACAAAAGAAGATATTTTAAAGAATGTGGGCAACCAACAGTTACTGGTAGTCATTGACTTCCATTGTATCTTTTTCCCTGCTATGGAAGACAATGGCTACCAGAAACTCTTAAAAATATCTTCTTTTGTGTTCAACTGAAGAAGGAAATTCTTACCGGTTTGGAACAACATGAGGGTGAGTAAATGATGACAGAAATTTAATTTTTGGCTGATGAAGTAAATGTCTATGGGCTTTAAAGTCATCTATATGCTAGGGTAGTCCGACATTTGCTTTTAGAAGATATATTCATTTAACAAAAAGTTCTTGTATCCTGTAGCTCAAACAGTAAAGCGCATGGGACTAGCAGCCCTGAGGTCAAGGATTCAATTCCCAGTCAATGCATGAAGTGATAAAATGCACCTTGCCTGGAATGTGACTTGCTTTAGATATGCAAATGCATAAATATAAGTGTTAAAACACAGGTCGAGAAAGCGGTCTTTAGACATGGCTGTACTATTCAAAATGACTCATGTACAGCAATATCTCTGCATACTTTGTCTCTGTATGCTGAAACATCAGCGCGTAATTAGCCACTTCTCTCCAGTGATAGATAGATGATGTTAGAGCATGTTTTTATATGTTGGCTGGTGCACATGCTGATCATCATACAATGCGCTCATTCTTAGCTTGCATCCCAAACCACTGCAGGTTCCTATTTTCAACATATGCATATTAAAGTGTATGCTGATGGTTGAGGTGTTCCTTAGTATCTTTTGCTGTAATATTTTGTCCCTATTTAGCTTGTATACCGCATTGAAGAGGTTCTTAACTGGTGGGCTGTCTGACAGGTTTGTTGACAGCAGAGGAAAAAACATGCTAAACTATATAATTATGCATAGTTAGGATAAAAATAGGCTTATTAACTTTTAAAAGGAGAAGAAGCTTCCAATATCTTTTCTCGTCGATGTCAAAGGCAATGGAAATTGCGAAAATATAGGATTTAGTGCACAAATACCTCTTTTAATTGGTAGAATCTAGTCAATTTAGACAGATGTCAAATAAAATATGATCCAAAATGCATTTAAGATGCCTTGCTGTAGTTTATGCATTTACAGACTTGCTACTTTTTTATTCAGTCTTTGCTATGTAAATAATTTTGCATATTGCTGAGCCTACACAGTTCATGGTAATCTACATACTAGTAGTATAAGACATTATGAATAAGTGTTTCAGGTCACTCACAATCTTGATTTATTGTGTTTGTTACAGTTACAAGGTCTATGAAAATACCAAAATAAAACCGTCATGTAGTATTGCAAGTATGTAGTTTCCCCTCACAGCTGTGCTTGTGTTTTCTCTCTCTGTGGCATGTGCAAGTATAGGACTAATTAATAATTTAACCTCAAATAAACATTTCAAGTCCATGTATTTATTTATTTGTTAAGTAGCCGTGTAACAAGCGGGGAAATGTTCATTCAGACGGTCATTATCGCAAAACAAACCCTCTCAGGGTGGTACAAGCCCAGATCCTGATCACCCCGTCGGGGTTTATTTTGCAATAATGACCCTCTTATTGTATAATATCCCTTACTTAAAACCAATCTCAGATGTTTGCCGTGCACCCAAATAGACTATAATGACCTTGGGTTGCTTATGCTGTAGTTTTGCAGAGAATCTGTCACAAGGCTGGCAGTGAGTAGATGTGACATATCCCCGAGCATACAGTGGTGCTCTTTTTAATATGAAAAAGATGACAATCAAGCTTCTTTGCATAACTATATATAAAAGTACATATCTATATTTGGATTGCAGAGAAGGAAATACGTCCTACACCTACTTGAACCATAAAGGACATTTGTTTTGTGGTTTTTCAGGAAAGTGTCTCCCTGCATGGATTGATTTGATCTGCCCTTAATTTTCACGGTTCCCATCTAGCATTCCTGCAAAGCAAGAATGCAAGAACTGATAAAGTGAATACTTTGAATGCCATTTAGGTTGCTACGGATAAACAGGAGAAATTTCGAAATATTCAGCCATGAAAGGCTGGTAATGGGTTCACATGTCCTTGATATTAATCCCTTCCTCGTGTGCAAAAATAGCTAGCAGAATGCATTTCATAGAAAGATGTGTTTTTAAAAACTGATCTATTTTAGGGTGACACACCAGCTTGTGAAACGCCCAAAAAACAGCATGAGATGCAACACAATGGCCAAATGCAACAGCATGCTGTCAGCACGCTAACTATAGCAGTACTGCTGAAAATATCAGAATATAAACTTACATTAATTCAAAAGTTTGTAGAGCCCTGCACGGGCCTAAAATCTAGGCCCTAGCCCGGCCCGTGTCTGACAGCTTATCAGAATTACCGGCCCGAGCCCGTCTTTTTTCCCCTTCTCCCAAAACAGCTTATACTGTTTCAGCTATTAAAATAGTTCAGTTTTGTATGAAATGGCAAAGTGATTGTATTTTGTTTAGTTTTTTTATTAAGTTAATTTAGAAAAATGTTTGGAGCATTTTTTATTCGTTAAATGTACGTTTTTTTTTTTTTTTTTAAGACCAAGCGGCCAGCGGCAGACAGTGAGTTGATCATAGCCTGTTTGATCCAACGCGTTTTTAAAAAGAAACATTCTTTTTAATTAAAAAAAAAAAAAAATCTTACTGATATATTTATGTGTGTGTGGCAATAACCCCATGAGGAAACAAGCATATATATATCATACAGAATTAAGTTTTTTGAAAATATAAAAGTGTAGAAGGTTTTCTGGAAGGGGTAGGTTGGTGTAGGGCGATAGAAAATACAGTTTGTACAGTATAAAAACCATTACGCCAATGGAGAGTCCCCGTAAAACATGTAAGCCCAACATGTGTGTGTTATACATAAAATCTGGAAAAACCTCAAAAAACTGAGTAGTCAGTTGTTCGATGACTAATAATGGCATCCATAATCTTCATAGCAAAAGAATCCTGAGCTACTTAATTAAAAGCCAATATAAATCTCCATTCTGTTGTAGTCATTTCCAGGCTGACATATTTTAAGGAAGCACCAAATATATTTCAAAAACAATTCTCTAAAATGTCTCCCCTTGTTCGAGCAGAGAATCCCTTCTTGTCACTCAACGGCAAAAGAGATGAAAGCAGATATGAATTGTTTATTGCTGTCCCACTGTGACCCTTGTCTAACATTGTAGGAGATTTATTGTCTCAAACTCTTCCCCCAGACCTTATCTGTGCTCTCCAGCTTTGTAGACACAGAATGTGTCTTCCAAAAAAAAAAGGCACCAACATTTGCAGGATCCTCCATCATCACCCACACACTAACCACACTGGTAGGAGGCTTCGGTGCTACAATTCGGCACTTAAACTCAGAAATCCACCAAATCTAAATCACAAAAAAAAAATTTGTGAAGGTCATTAGCGACTGATACTGCGGTACCGTAGACATAGAGCGCAGGGGACCAGCGGCAAAGCCACTCCCCGTGAAACCAGCTGCTGAGGGGGCAGGGAGGGCAGGGCTCGGGAAGGGAGCGGTCAGATAAGGAGAGAAGCAGGAGAGTAAACATTAGCACGGCTGATGAGACAACACAGCTTTCTGCTACTATTTCATTGTGCTTTGACATGCAATCCTCTTGTCATGGGGAAATGCATAGAATTGGGGGGCTAAAACAGAAACGGGTAGCTAAAATATTGAATCAATAAGCAATTGTCAGTAAGCTAAAAGCATGGGACATTTCAACTTTGCTTGTGGGGGAAGGGACTTTATTGCCATTATCTGATGACGGGAGAGTGAAAATAGCCTCTGCATGAATTAAATGACGTTAGTTGCAGATAGGCAGGCTGAAGCATCCATCACTCGGCTGGCAGACAGTTATGTCTAGCATAGCACTGCTGTAGAAATATCTAATATTAAAAACATTCAGCTCAAGAAATAAACAGTTATCAATCACCTACAGATATTCTTGTAAATTGATGTCAACCAAGTACGAAATAAACCTTCTTTCCCACTCACCTCATTTTTTTCCCAGTTCATATAAAATAAAACATTTAAATCCTAACCCTAAAGAGCTTTTTATGCTTTTTCTAGCATTTACATGTCATGCAAACCACATCGCATATTTAAAGCTAATTAAATTTAAGCCACCTTTAAGAGTCTCCTGTAAATACGTATGACTGTCACAATATGCCCCCAGGTGGCAGTCATAAGGAACTTGTTTGTGAAAATGCCGTGTTTATGTTTGTGTGTCAACACGAGCATTTACCCACTATTGAACATAGTCGCTGCATCCGAAATCAATTACTTCCCTATTATATAGTATGCAAGAAACAATACGCCAAAAGAGTATTATGTCCTAATTCGTAGTATTAAATAAACAGTAGGCGAAAAGTTCCTGAGTGACCTAGTACTTTCTCCAGGATTCTGAAGTGTGGATTCAGTGGACACTTTACAATCCCATGAGGCCACAGAAGAGGATTTATGAATGGCAGTGAAGCGATGCAACTAACGTTGGTAGGTCGCGTGATAGTAATAACTTAGCAGATGTAGTATAGCTGAATTTCATGCATACTACCCATATGCACACTATATAAATCATACTCTTTAACGGTTGTGAAGTAAGTTCAAATTCAAATGTAGTACCTACTCAGTACGTTTGCTATTACATACATTACTTTTGGAAGGAACATATAATGTCTAAGGCTACAGTGTTAAGGCCGGGACACACCAAGCCGACGGTCGGCCGTTGGCCAACGTCGGGCCGACGGCGAGCGACGGTCAGGCTAGTTTGTTTGGTGTGTTCCACTCGTCGGCTCTCGTCGGGCTCACGTCGGCGGCAGTTTGCTGAATCGGCATCCGGGACGTCGGCGAAAGGGAGAACTCTGATTGGATGTTCAGTTTAGCAAATGAGTCAGTGCCCAAGAATTACAGCGAAAGTGATGAAAACGAGCACGTAAATGAAGGCAGTACAGACAGAAGGCCGTTTATATGTTACGTGATCTTTCCCAATCATTCTAATATGCGAATGTTTTCATAACACAGGGCTCTAGACTGCGACCATTTTTTGAGAGTGTGCGAGTAAAAATTTGACGTGGTCGCACTTGTGCGTGTGCATGGTCTGCGCTGCTGCAGGAGAAAGATTTCACTGATCACGCGAAGAGAGGCGCTTTCAGCGCAAGCGCAACGGAGGATTTCGTTTTCAAACTAAAGTAAAAGACCGCTTCTTAAACCAGAGAAGGTGAACATGTTGGTATTCTTGTAGAGAAAACATGCAAGTCCTGTCAGCGACAGCCAGTTTAGTTTTACTTTTCTATTTGTTTTGAAAAGCTTGTTATCTTTGCTGTTTACCTCATGTTACGCAATGGAGGCTTAACTTATTTTTTTAATATTATTATTATTTGATTCCTCAGTGTTTGCTAAACATTCTGTAATTTATTAGTCGGTATATAATACAGCATCCTATGCCATGCCTCGTCTTATTCGTTTTTGTTAATAAATGTTATGTAAACTAGTTTGTCATTGTAAAGTAGGCCCTACTGTTTTATTGTTGTTGTGCTTTTTAATTAAGAATAACAATGAATCCATCTTTTGTTTTAGTCTTAAAAATTGAAAGGTGTATAGATATAAGCAAAACAGACAATTATATTTTCTTGTAAAGCGTGACACAAGATCGTGAATTTGAAAGTGAAAGCACACGAAAAGAGGAATTCCTGTCACAAAATTTAAATCACAAATAATACTGATGAAAAAGGGTTGAATGTTGAACACTTTCATTACCATATAACTGTAAACTATGCTAAAAGTTCATCAGCATGCAATGATTAATCAAATGTTGTATCAAAAAAAATTATAAAAATTTGCGACCAAATGACGTGCTCGTGCGACCAACTGAGAAAGTTAGTCGCACAAGTGCGACCAGTGGGAAGAATGAGTCTAGAGCCCTGTAACAACATGAGCAGCTTAAAATTATTAAAGTTATCAACGTTACTGATATTCAAAATGGTAAGCAAGCGCTGCTTTGTTTACGTTTCATATATCTGCGTTTATCTTGTATATCTTTGTTTCGGTTTCTCCTTTTGAATGACGAATATATACTATTGATAGCTGCTGAAATAGACAGTTAATTCCTCTCACACATGCGCAGAACGCACATGTTAGTTTGCCGTCGGCTGTAGTCTGTGCGGTGTGTTCGAGCGCAGCTTTTTGGTCCGACGTTGCCGACGTGAGGCAACAACACCGTCGGCTTTCGTCGCCGCTAGTTCTTTGAAGTCGGCTTGGTGTGTCCCGGCCTTTAAACAGAATAAATTATTATTTTTGACTTCTTTATTTATATTTGTCCGCTTTACAGAAATAGCAGGTGCTAAAGATGACGTTAGATAAATATCATTGGCATTTTTATGTTGCACTTGTAGTTTTTATTGAAATACGTGACATCCGGTCGGTTGGACCGTCACATACAGTATCTTTCCTGCGCAAGTTGAGTGAATCTGAAGTTCGAAACAAATCGGATCTGAAAATGTCGCATTGGCAGAGAACTCCCACAACTCTCGTAAAACTCTCAAAAAGAAATGCATGACTTCCTGTCTACAGTCTTGCGTTTGTCGTAAACATTTGTTCTATGAAAAGCAAGCATTTGGGAAACCTTTCTCAAAACACTCAAATGTATTATATTTTAGATGCCTTGTCTTTTTCATGTGCTCTCTGGTTTATTCATAATTGTCCATTTTACAGACAAAGCAGGTGATTTTGCAGGTGAATGACTTTAGACAACTATCATCGCTTACTTTGAATTTTTTTGGTATTTGTAATAATTTTCATGAAATTTTTGACAATTCCTCATGCATTTCTGACCCGGCACAACAGTATCAAAAGAAATAATATTAGAAACAAGTTATTGATTGCATTGAAGCAGGACGTTTTACATCCATTCAAATTGATAAATCAACAAATATATCAGACAAGGCGCCACCAATTTAGGAACCGCAGTTGTGGTCTTGACCAATAAAATCCCTAGTCCTCTTAGTCGGAGACTAAGACAAGACAGAATACAAATGCAGTGGAGACCGAGACAAGAACAAGACCTTCAAAAAATCTCCTTGAGTCTAATCAAGACCAAGACCGGCCTTGAGTACTACAACATTACTGCTGAATATTAATCTGTCTTCCAGTAAACAAGATTCAATCTCAGTCTCCTGACTGTCTCGATAATATATGTTTTCTCTCTGGAAATAGCCATTTCATTGGATGGGAAGCAGTTTGCTTGAAATGAAGAGCTATTAGTTCCCAGAAAGGGTCCAGAGGTTGGGAGGCGGGTTGGTCTTTATGGCTACACACACAGGAGAACGTCATATTCTGCTCAGCGTAGATTTGCCATACAGCTAATCTGAGATGGCCCTCCAGCAATACCCAATTCTCATACCAACAATCAAACCATCTTTTAAATGTGACACCGTGTGCTCATCTGAAAACATGTGATTTGCATTAGTTTATTAGGCTGCCCTACTTTATTCTATATGAGAAATGGAGAAGCTGTCTGGATGCATTGAATACAGTTGCTCTTTTAAAGCCCAATTGCTGAGGAGCGGCATGGCGTATTGATATCAAGTGTTACCGTGTTCTTGGGTGATATATATAAAGTAATGCCACCAAAAACAGCAACAAAGAATGATTAATACTGATGTTTTTTGAGCAATTTTGTATGTCTCATATTACTGTCTATTTAAGATGAATCACTTATGTTGTTGTATTCCTCATTTGTAAGTCGCTTTGGATAAAAGCATCAGCTAAACAAATTCATGTAAATGTAAATTATTTTATGATAATATATGCATTCGCATAATATTTTCCTTTTTACTGTATAGGTATATTTGTGATTTTATTATCTCTCTCTGTGCTCATCCAACATTATAAAAAACTAATTTTCCATCTACTTGAAGGATTTTTTTCTTGCATTGAGATTATCAAGATATTTAAGTGGTGTGTTTGTTTTTGTCACAGGCTAAGGACAGTGATGATGATGAGGAAGTCGTTCATGTCGACCGAGACCACTTTATGGATGAATTTTTTGAACAGGTAAACTTTATCTTGAGGAAAGTATAATCATATTCAGTTACTATTTATGCAGATGTAGATGATTTGATTTGCTCATCAGGTTTTGTTCATATCATGCTGCTGTCAATTTTCCAATTCAACTTAAATATGGAACACACTAAATGACTTTTGAAATTTGAACAGATTTTAAAACACTAGGCATCATACACTTGTCAACTTTGTAAATGGTTACAGAGAAAAAAACTGGGCATCGTATACTAAACGACTGGAGATCACACTCTACCAGACTTTCAAGTCGTACCAAACACAACAAATTCACACAGAAACATAAGCTTTGAAAACATGTTCTCAAAATATTAAATGTTTGATATACTCTGACTGGATGTACTCATAGTCTGAAGCTAAAAATCAAAGTCTGTTCCCATCAAACGCTGTGTGATTTTCTGTGAAATCTGTCAACTCTGAATGCAGACTGGCTCGGACTTTTTAGCAACTAGCGTTGGCTCGTCTAGACTGCAAATTCTGGCAAAAATCTGTACAAAAGATGTGTATTAATATAATTTGTAATGAAAACAGTGGAAGTAAATCCAAGTAGATTCTAAATATTTAAAGCTAAGAAGTAAAACAAAAGAAAGCTCTTCTTAAAAATAATCAAGGCATGGTTTCCATACCAGCATGATACTTACTGATTTTTATGCAGTTCATACTGTAATGCAGTTTAGTTTCTGCATGCTTACTTACTAAAAATTAACATTAAAATCAAATTAGTTTCTACAGCTAACATTTCATGCGACAAGATATAATATGTTATCTGTAATATAAAATGCATGAAATATTTTATAGTTGATTAATTTATAGTTGAATTTTAATAAATAAATACTAATATATTAAATTGTTCCACATTATTTAAGCTGCTTAAATTATTGTCTTAGAGCATGACAATATGCAATTAGACAGTCATTTAGATTTGGTCCTATTTGCAAATGTCACTGTATTGAGGCATTATTTAAGGCATGTTCTCCTGACAGGTGGAGGAGATCCGTGGCTGTATTGAAAAGCTGTCAGAGGATGTAGAACAGGTCAAGAAGCAGCACAGTGCCATCCTAGCAGCACCCAACCCTGATGAAAGTGAGTTCCACCCATCAGCACACAGTTTTATCGAAAATACCATCTCAGTATATACACTGCATCTATGAAAAAGCATTTAATGTAAAAATGAACATTCTGCCTAGAAGGTAGTTCCTTTTAAGAACACTAATGTACTGTATGTGACTCCTCATCAGTGAGACGGTCAGGCATGCAATACAATTTTTTTTGCAAATTAAACATGTTTTACCTCCCCCATATCCATCCATTCGCACACAGAAATACACCACGTGGACACATGTTTATGAATGCATATCTTTATCTCAGGGTGGGATTACAAATTTTTTACATTAGCAATCACCTCCACCCACGTCTTCCAACATTAACAGTGATGCACTGGATATATTTGCCTTGTCTACTATACTGCTCACCCTTAAAGGGATAGTTCACTCAAAGATGAATCATTTGCTCACCTTCTTTACATAAACGTAACATAAAAATACTTGTGTGCTGTATTTAAAAAACAAAACAAAAAAAAACATAACTTGTGTGCTGTATTTAAAAAACAAAACAAAGAAAAACATAAAAACTTGTGTGCTGTATTTAAAATCTTTCCATGGGGAAAACCTAAGTTGAATAAATGAATAAATTCAAAGTCGTATGGACTATTTTATGTGCAGAAGGTGAGTAAATGAACAATTTTTATTTTTCAGTAAATGGTTTTAAAGAAATAGTTCACCCAAAAATGAACATTTGCTGAAAATGCACTCACGCTCAGACCATCAAAGATGTAGATGAGTTTGTTTCTTAGAACAGATTTGGAGAAATTTATCATTACATCACTTGCTCAACAATGGATCCTCTGCAGTGAATGGGTGCCGTCAGAATGAGACACCAAACAGCTGATAAAAACATCACAATAATCCACAAGTAATCCACATCAGTCCAGTCCATCAATTAATGTCTTGTGAAAGCAAAAAACTGTGTGTTTGTAAGAAACTAATTCATCAATGCATTTTAACTTTAAAAAAAATCCACCAAAAAATTTGTTTAGAACTGTTTTTGCTTGTAGACGGTGCTTGATCTATGCATATTTCTCCCCTGATTCAGACGAGACAACGTTTTTACTGGAGAAAATGTTATCATGGATAGAGGACTCATACTTTTGGATTTGTTTTTTACAAACACACAGCTTTTTACTTCACAAGACATTAACTGATGGACTGGAGTGGTGTGGATTACTAGTGTATTATTGTGATGTTTTTATCAGCTGTTTGGACTCTCATTCTGACGGCACCCATTCACTGCAGAGGATCCATTGCTGAGACAGTTATGCAATGCTAAATTTCTCCAAATCTGTTTTGATGAATAAACAAACTCATCTTCATCTTGGATGGCCTGAGGTTGAGGTTTCATTTTTTGGGTCAACTATTTACATTAAAACATGTACAACCCCTAAAGAATGAGCAAGTTATACATGCATACTGTCACAATGCAGGAAAATTGCGCGGATTGCAAAATCTATAAAGTATTTATCGCATTTGGAAAGCACCGGCTCTGTGACTTCACTGCAGCTGTGTGGCAAGATATATGAGCTCATTGGTGAGCCTATTCAAGCCTTTCTCCAATACCTTGCATTTGTGCCACCCACTCTACAAAAGAGGCACTGCCACCACATCACTTTAAGTGTTTGTTAGACCCAGCCCACACACCTCATAGTGCACCAGCCCACACTGCATCTATAGAGGCTGTTTCTTCAGTCCTCAAATGTTGCTAAAAAATTTCCCCAGCAACAGTCTTCAGTTACGGCAAATGTCTATGAGTGTCCGAGTCATTCCAGTATTGTCTGTGACTAATGTGTGAGGTCATTCTGACAGAGCAGCTCTTTAGTGAGTGTGCATGTGCAGTAAGTCGACTGTCAAATCAGTCAAGTTACAATGGTATTTAATGAAGAAATGCTTCCGTTCAACTTGTATGGTGCTCAAATATTGCTTCTAAATTGACAAATAGAAATGTGAAGTATATATTATCGATGTTAAAATACGTTTATCTCACTTTTAAGCAGAGACAACCATAAGGTTATTCATGGCTGTTTTTGCTGAAAAGCTACTGTGGCTAAACAAAATGCAAAGATTGCAAAAAATTATTTTTGCAATTCCTTTTTGTCATAAATGACATTTTGCCACAAACGCTGTTCATATGCCTTATTGAACCAAGTGTGCCCTCTGAGCTGCCTGGCTTAGTTCAAGAAATCCACAGCCTACGAATGACTCAGCTGCTATAGATGAATCGTTAATAAATCACGTCTCGTTGTGTCTAACAGTTTTGGTTCAGTTTCATACATTTGACTGCATGTGATTCACTTTGCATGCGTTCTTTGTTTCTGTTAAGTTGTTGCATGCATGAATAAGAACATTACTTTGTTGTTTTTTTTCTGTTCTCTTTCTTTTGCTTTCCTCCCTGTCTGTTTTCACCATGCTGCATGAAGGATGAAGGGAACCTGTGGAAGTTGAGTGTCTGTCTCGATATCTGTGTCAGTGTGAACCAGAAACCCGAGGAGAGATGGAGAACATATTAAATAAAGTCATTCTTAAAGTAACAGTGCACCCAAAATGAAAATGTCCTTATTATTTACTCACCCTCGTGTCATCCAAGAAAAAAATGCTGGGATTAGTTTCACAACTTAAAATTATTAAAATAAGTAATAATGTGTTGTTTCAACATAAAGTAAGCCTTGGTTGACTTAAACTAAAATTAGATTTAGATATTTAATTTAAGTTATAAATATTTAAGTTGTCTCAACAAATTTGAAGTTGATATAACTCATTTCAGCAGCATTTTTTTACAGTGACAACAAAAGTGGACGGTGATTTATAGACTCATGCTCCAAAAATTACACAATACTTTTTGGTTGTATAAATCACCATCTATTGTCTTTTTATGAAAAAGGATGCCCAGGCATTCTGCTTAAGATCTACTTTTGAGTTTTGCAAAATTGCACACGGCTAAACGACATGGGAGTAAATATATAAGATGAAATTGTCATTAATGGCTTTTAATGTCTAACATTAGTTCTCCTTGTATTCTCCTTCAGTTCTAGTGTATGTAGTGTTGTGTGTGTTTTTGTCATTTATTGAGCTTGTAACGTTATACATACAATACAGTACAGTACATACTGCATAACATGTATTGAAACATTCAAGGTTTATTGCCAGGGACGATTTTCTCTTTTTTACTGCAGAAAGCTTTGAATTCAGTCACAGGAATACATACAAAAAGGCAAAGACAGACACGGCACTGTCATTTTTGGTTTAGCTGATGCCTTTCATCCGAAATATCTTACTTTGAATACAGTGACAGTTGCTGGCAAGTTATAATCTCAGTTGCTGGCAAGTTCATGGGTCACCCCTACTTGGGATCAAGCTAACTTTTGTGTTTGCTGCTTAGATCCTTAACCAAGACTGCAATACCATCCCCCTCGCCCTCAAGTGATCCAGTGTTATTGTGACCGCAGTAACATTTCTGGGTCAGCACTTCTCGACGCTAATCCACAACATCTATGTTAGCAACCCAAGTTCTCCATTAAGATACCACTGGCGCACAACTAAAGCATTTTATATTATCCTTTTACTGAGGTCACCCTAGTTTTTTACGTTCTTGTCTAAGTGCTACTGTACAAAGCTAAACATTGTGCAATGTTTGTGAAAAAGCCAGGTTGCTAAAAGAATCCGAATCCCTCTCTTTTCAGTTGCAGATGTGACCTTGAGCAGAAATCGGGACCTCTGTTGGCTCTACGGGTGACTAATGTTACCTCTTTGTCCTAGTTCATTAATGCATTTCACCCAATCAGCTTAAATAACTAAATTAGCCATCAGAATTATAGCGCAGCGCCCTTAAACGTTCTCCACGTTGCCCTGCAGGTGAGTGACGTTAGCAGGTAAAAACGAGCTGTGCGTAGTTCACTTAGCTGAGGGGTGATAAATTTGACGGTTAGCATTTATATACGTCAATCCTGGGGGGTTGAGAAATTTGTGCAGTCTGGATGGTTTGATATGTTTGATTTTCTGAAGCAAACATAAAAGTATTTATTTGTTAGAATATTGTGCTGAATGTATTTTGCAGTAGGTGGTGTCCAAAAATAACAAATAACCCTGCAGAAATGACAATCTTTAGTAGACATCAACAAACACCATATGCTGCACAGAATTTCAGGTTCATGCAGTTCATTTATCTATAATAAATCTCTAGTACATTCACATTAAATAAACATTAGCTGATAAAATATTATAAAGTTATAGTCAGTAGTAGGTCTAGACAGAATCTGTAAAGCTTTTTAATATTTTCTAAGGTAATTTTGAGAAACAAAAAAGCAGAATTCTGTAAAAAATATTTAATAACCAGGTAGATTTAGTAGATTTTCTATAATTTTGTAGAAATACTAAACCTCATATGTTTCTGCAACAGGTCTGCTTCAGCAAATGTGTGGCAACTGCTAAACCGATACAAATAAAATCACATTCAAGAGCTATTAAAGTGCTGGTTAGATGTCATGTTAAACAGTGGGTGTGACAAGAAACATCCTCGTCTTTCAAATCGATCTCTCGACCACATGAGCAAAAAGATAAAAAAAAGCTGAGATGATGGCTTGTTTTCATAGAGCAGGAAAGAGCAGGACCGCATTTAGCTGTCTGTAAGCACAACAATAGTGTAGCGGTGTGCAAATATTATGATGCAAACTCAGTGACAGGAGATACATTACACTTTTGTTGAATCGATGGACAGGAGAACCAGCCACACCCTGACTACAGCGCTTTAACAGACACCAGTGACTAAACACATCATTTGTTTTACACGACAGCTTTTCAGTACCATTTTGTTAGTCACGTACTTAAAGAATTTTTTTTTTTTGTAATTCTCTGGAAAAATAAATATGGTTTCAGATTTTTCTAAAAGTTCAAAAAGGCCTTTTTCATATACAAATATGTATTCATATACAAATATATACCTTTACCAACATTTATCAATCACTTTTAAATTATTATAATTTTTTAATTAATTATAATAATTTCTTTACTTTGAAAGATTGTAATTCTCTTAAATAAGAAATATGATTTCCATGCAGATTAAAAACTTGAAAAGGCCTCATATACAAATATATACACACACATACATATATATATATATATATATATATATACTGTATATACACACACACACACACACACACACCAATATTTCTCATTTAATTTGATAAATATTTATCAATTGCTTTTTTAATTATTTATTATTTATTTTTAATTAAATTGTATTTTTTATATTTTTACTTTGAAAGTTCATAATTCTCTCTCTCAAAAAAAAGCTTTCTATGCAGTTTCAGATTTTTCTGAAAGCTTTAAAAATCATTTTGTTATATATAAATACATACATACATTTATACCAATACATACATTTTTCAAATACAAATATATACATTTATCAATTTGGTCAATTTAACATGTTCCTTTGGTTCAAAATGAATCCCAGTAGCCAAAAGCTAATAATCAGATAACGAAAGAGGAAAATGTAACCTTTCGGCAGTCCTAAAAATATGGAAAAAGTAATTAAGGACACACAATTAATAAGTTTAAAGCTATTACGATCTATCCTTTAAAAGCTAAAAAAGCAATCATCCATGGGGACAGAAATGTTCCCCTAATTGAGGAGTCACCCGTATATACTATGAAATGACAATCAAAGTGATTAATTACTGTGCACAATGTATAGACGTATAATTTATCACTCTTCTCCCACCCGCCGCCCACCGTCCATCCCTCTGAAAGTGATCAGCAGGAGTCACAATAATGATGGCCAGAAGGAGGCGCAGAGAGATTTGAAGCATGGGGCTTGTCTAAATCCCTCAACCTGGCTTATTAAAGCCTATTTTGTGAAGATATGTTGTGCATATGTACTGTATATATGTAATGCATAACACATAGTTCAATGGATAAAATGCAGTACATATTTAAATACTAAATTTGAAACTAAAATCTCTGACAGTCAATGTGCACATATAATACAGCACATATTTCAGCATGAATTTGTAAGTGCATAATAAATGCACAAATACTCCCTGGTGATGAAGTGATACTGGCATTAACACTCGTAGTGGAAGAAATGTCATGGTCATCAGACTGTCATGAGAAAGTAGCGAGGGATTGGATTAGTCAGAGGAGAGGAGAGTGTGTAGGTGGGAGTTGAAAAGGCTGAGGTGGTGTCCAGGGAGTGAATGGCACTGCAGTAACTATCAATCAACATATGACTGCAGCCTGCAGTCTGTACACACATCCAGCACTTTACCACAGACGCCTCGCTTTCCTCTTTAAAAGAGCAACAACATTATATGACCTGACATCTGCTCAGAGACTCAAGTCCTAAAAGCTCAAATGTAGTGCATCTGTATTTTTGTCATGTTCTCTAGTGTAAAAAATCTCTTTCAATTAACATTGAAAACTCAAAATGATATGCATTTAAACACCTTCTCTTTTGTATTTCCTTGTGTTTTTGTTCTGCAGAGACCAAGCAGGAGTTGGAGGACCTCACAGCTGACATTAAGAAGACAGCCAATAAAGTGCGCTCTAAATTAAAAGGTATAAAACCAGAAATGTTAACTTTATTAGAACTTTTAAAGTCTTCTATAATTGTTTTGAACAGAAGTAGTCAAAGTAGTGTATGTTTATGTTTATTTTGACAGTCACACATACAGTAAGGACTAATTGCCTGCTCTATATATGTAAACAATGAAACAGATCTGAGATCAGTTTGAGACGGTGGAAATTCTTACGGTGTTCTTCGACTCTCTGAATTTAGCGTGAAAATGAGAAAAGTTCAGGTCTATTTGCAAGGATGCATTAAGCTTAGTCTTCTAGAGTTCCTAAACCCTTCATCATCACGTAGGCAAGGCTAATTTAGACACGCTCTTTGATTCTGAAGGCAGCCACCTGAGGTCAAGGGCGTTCAGCGATAGAAAACTCTTAACAGGGGTTTTGACTAATCTCTTTTGAAGTACTTTCCTTCTGAAGTTGCTCAGGAAAAGTCAAAAAGTTGCACTCCACCCAAAGCACAAGATAACATTTTTCAGTAACTAATACAATGACAATATGAGTGTCCTATTAAAAAATTGTTTTTATTACTCCAGTGCCTAATAACTTGAGAGAGCTATCAGTCAGCATTCTCATTCATCTCACTGACAGTTGATCAATCAGAAGTCTGACTTATACTCTGCTAGCTTTGCTTTCAGAAACAGCTGTGCATGCCATGTGACTAATCTCTTCAGAAACCGCAGGAAAATTATATTATGACAACACTGACTGGCTGATAGCAACACAAACCCTTTATTATTGACTATTCTATATGTATATTTAATATATAGAGTGAGGGATTAGGGTTATATATTTTTATAGTAAATCAAACTTGACTCTTTTAATAAATGTTATTTTTATGAATGTTTTATTTTATTATATACTTTGTTATTTTGATATTTATTTATTATGTACTTGGTTAATTTTATTTTTTATAATATAATAGAATAATATAATATATTTATATTAAATATAATAAATGTATTAAATATAGGGTAAGAGGTTAGGGTTATACATTTATTTTTATAATAAATTATTTTATATGTCTCTATAAATGTATTATTTTATAAATATTTTTTATTAATTGTTTAATTTTATTTGTTATTATTTACATTATATTAAATATTATATATTATTTATATATTTTACATTTATTACATATAGGGTAAGGGGTTAGGGTTGTATATTTTTATTTTTATAATAAATGCATTTTATACACTTATTAAATAAATTTCTGTTACATAAATTATAGTATAATATATTTATATATATTAGATTTATTAATATATATATATATATATATATATATATATATATATATATAGGGGTTAGGGTTATACAGTTCTTATAATAAATTATTTTTTATACATTTTTATTACTATTATTTTATGAATAATTGTTATTAGGGGTTCAAGCACGCAGTTCGCCCAATCTGAACCAAACCAGTGTAGAAAAATTCTATGGACAGTGAATATCAATAATTATCAAAAAAAAGTTGAAATTTCGACTCACTGTCGCAATGGGGTGCAAAAATGTTCGAAAGTGGAGGGCCAATTTTACGAAAAAGGCTATAACTCGTGAACGAAATGAGATATCTTCACCAAACTCGGTACACATATGTAAGAGCTCAATCTTTGGTCAAAAAAAAAATTGCGCAGCTCTACCACTTGGTGGCACTATAAGATGGAAAAAAAACATAAAAACAGCTATAACTACGCAAGAGTTAGTTAAAATGACCTGAAAATTGGTATGCAGTGTCTTGGTCCAATTTGCCATAAGTACCTATGAGGACATTGGCGTATCTCAAAAAACATGGCCGCCATCGGCCAATGAAGTTTGAGCACCTATTAGACAAGGTTAATGGAGGTCGATCAGTAAGAAACTCGGTGAGCATGTTCAACCCATGGCCCTAAAGGTCTGTAAGAATTTTGAAAGAAATCGGCCACTAGTTGGCGCTAACGAGTTTTTTTGGCTCAGTATTCACGTGGTATTTCACACATGCACACAATATGCATATCAATTGATAGATCTCCTCATGATGCACAACCTTGCCTCAAGAACCATTGCTGTCAATCAAATCATTCATTAATTATTCACAAATATGTGAAAAACCTATTTTTGCGAACTAGTCCCTTGTTTTTCGCTCAATCTCGATCAAACCACTGCAGTAATACTCTCTGGACTCTCTAGATCAATAATTATAAAAAAATATATAGAATTTTGTCCTTTGGTTAGCTGTAACGGGGTCATTAAAAAGGGGTGTGGCCAAATATACCCAGAAGCTTATAAAACCTAGACGAAAACTTGAAACTTTACGAAACTTGTTGAAAACATGTAACAGATGACTCTTAACAAGCATGCAAAGTTTCATGGAGATCGGACCATAGGTGGCGCTATAACAGTAAAAAAAGGCCTCCAAAAACACAATTTTTCTATAGAAAATGACCTCAAAACATGTTCATATATTCGCAGAAACACTAGATCTTCATATCATATGATATATCTCCTCATTCTGAACAACTTTGCTTCTGGCACCAATGCTGTCAATCAAACTGTTCATTAAATATTTGAGATTATTAAAAAAAACAAAAACAAACTAATTGAACTAGTGAACTAGACATGGTTTTTAAAATCAAAATCAATAAAATCAGTGTAGTACTATTCTCTAGACTCTCTAGGTCAATAATTATCAAAAAATGTTGAACATATGCATTTGGACAACTATAAACCGGTCATTTTATAATATCTTCTTTACAGAGTGTACACAAAAGCCTATGCAGGGCTCGCAAAATTTCAAAATCCCTGGTAGCCCTTCGGGCAGGTACTCTTCAGATTTTGGTAGCCCGAAAATTAATTTAACTAGCCCAAATAAAAAAAGACCATAAATGTCAATCAAAAACATTTTCAATACACAAATATCAACGAATATCAAGGAAAGAGTTTTATTTTACTATTTACAGGGTATCTGCAGAATTTTTAAAAATCAATTTAAAGCAATTTATGACTGAGCTGCACAAGTAAAATGAACACAGTATGAGTGGGGTTGGACAATATCTATGGTAACATATTAAGCCATAAAATGACATGACTTACAATTCAGATACAGGTTTTCACAAAAACAAAAATCTTATAAAAAGGTATTACAGCCTTTAAATCATTTTTATGAAAAGGGATAAGTCAAACATATGAATTATTATATTAGTTAAAAAAATAATATTACTGTCTAAATTGTTTAGATTTTTAGAAGGCACATTGACTTCTTTCACATTTACAACTCTTATGTGTTTGCTGCGTAAAAAACATGGGTCGATCCAAAGACTATAGATTAATAATAATCTTAAAGAGACTTTGGTCAATCTAAACATAAAATAGGGCTTTTTGGAAATTCAAATTCATTCTCTGCCAGGAGATGGCGCTTTAAGAGCAGCCACTGAAATAAAGCGGTCCGTTCCCCCGGTAACGGCTGTAAACAAAGCAGCACCGGGCCAAAGTCTCTTTAAGACAAGTCATGTCACTCGGCGGCCATCTTTGAAACGCCTCTCGGGCATCCAAGTGCAGCTCCTATCACTTTGTATGGGGAAACATCAAATTCTCCAAAACTGTTCACTAAGCTTACGATTAAATTTCATATTTGAAATCACCAATGAAAT
Source organism: Schizothorax lantsangensis (assembly GCA_027422415.1). NCBI lineage: Eukaryota > Metazoa > Chordata > Actinopteri > Cypriniformes > Cyprinidae > Schizothorax > Schizothorax lantsangensis. The sequence continues at coordinate 7,408,032 of CM049844.1, forward strand.
CGGACAACAACTGTGTCATAAATGTTGTTTTGTTTGCTCAAATAGCGTTATAAAAAGCTTATTTCTCAGGCTAGATCAGCCAGTGCGCATGCGCAGTTCTGAGCGCCCGTCTCAGAGCGCTGACCGTTTCTATAGCAACCGGGACTTCTAACGGCAGCTGCAGTGACACGCTGACTTTACCGATTAGCGATTGGCTCTTTCATTCAGAAGGCGGGGCTTCCTGCGATTGAGCGGCCATATTAAGCGTTGCATTTTTCCCCATTCAAAACTATACGAGTGACATGTCTTGGGTATTCTATAGTCTTTGACCGGGCTCATAAACGCTGCTTCATCAGGCAATTTATAGGCAAGATTAAATGAAAATGCCAACGACAAGTTTGAGGACAGTCGGTTCCCTTCAGAGATACATTCACATAAAGATATCCGTGCCGTGTTTTGACTTTAAAAGGTGCAGCGCTCATATTTATTCAATGACATAATTGCCTTTTGAAGTTTAATCCAGCCATATCGCGAATCTTGCCTTTCCACCCCCAACTGTAAAACCTCTTGAAATTACAATTAAGACTTTTCTTATACCATTTAACATATTTAAAACTTTTTAAGGCCTTAAAAACTCCCTGCCCTGTATTTAAGATAGCCAGTCGGGCAGGGCGGTGATGCATTTTGGTAGCCCGACTGGAAAACACAATAGCCCCGGGACGTCGGGCTAGCGATTTTGCGAGCCCTGCTATGAATCCTAAAAGAAAGCCCTCAAATTCTCAAAACTGTGTAAAATGATGCATAATTTAATTCTAAACAAGCATGCAAAATTTTAAGAGAGATTGGGCAAAAAATAACACTATAATAGTTATAAAAGTTAAAACACAGTGTTGTATGAGAAATTGCAATTTATAACCACTAGATGGCAGTGGAAGACCACTAATGGGCTCATTCAACTAACTCAGTGGTTCTCAAACCTGTCCTGGAGTACCCCCAGCCCTGCACATGTATGTCTCCCTCATCTATCACACCTGATTCAACTCATCAGCTCATTAGTGGAGACTGCAAGACCTGAAGTGGGTTTATCAAATATAGGGAGACATACAAAATGTGCAGTGCTGAGGGTACTTCATGGAGAGGTTTGAGAACCACTGAAATAACTTAAACAGTACTGTTCATAGGTTTGATGGATCCATGTTTAGATATTATAAAATCACTGTTATAACATTTGAAATCACATTTAGTCAAAGTTTACCATTTTGTTCATAGAGACATATCAGTTTTACAATTATGCCAGATTATGATTACAGTAAAACCTGAAAATGACATAAACTCTTAAAAAGAGAAGACTTGCAATAAGTATTGTCACTTATCATTTATTTCAAATATATATCTCTGCAACAAAATGTGTGTGCATGTATGTCTGTGTATGTGTGTGTGTGTAAATATGCTTATAGAGTATTAATGTACTAGTTAAATCATTTAATGTCAGTGTGTGTATGTGTGTGTGTGTGTGTATGCATGTTGTGTGTCTGTGAGCCTATTCTCCATTTTGGATGTGTTTAACCAGGGTTTCCGCGGGGTCTTAAATTTTACAAGAAAGTCTTAATTATGATTTCAATAGGTCTTAAATTTGGAGACGGAAAGACCAGAATTGCGATATGGCTGAATATGACGATTAAACTTCAAAAGGCTATGATTTCATTTCATGCTCTGTCTTTACCGGGAAAACCATTATATTTCAGCCAAACGCGACACCTGCTGGCAGAGAATGAATCAGTTAACAGGTTAAACTAGTGCATGTACGTGTTTCACTGCACGATTCAGTCTATTAAAATACATTTAGAATGATCACATAATTTAAGATATGGGGGCAGAAAATGTATAGCCTATATTTATACCATTTCATATAGTTAATATCACACGAAGAGTGACATTTTTTTCTCCAAAAATCAGCATGATTACAAATGCGATATTGATTTTATGCAACAGTTCAATAAACAAGAAGTTAATATTAAGAGACTTACATTTTAGACACCATATTTCCTGCTTTTGCTCTATTTGTAATTCCTAACACAGCCACAGCACTGTTTTGTGTCTCTGAGCAACATGACAGTGATTCGTTCCTGAATGAATCAACCGTTTAAATGATTCGGTTCAATCGCATTGACTCACTTATTAACACTGACTTACTGCCACCTATTGGCCGTTTTAATTTCACATTTAAATTATCTTAATTTTTTTTAAATAATTTCAAACATCAGTTTTCAACGTTTTATGTTTCAAATATCAAAACATCATTTATGCATTTGTAACTGCAGGTTAGCATTCTGTGTCCTTCCGAGCTGCATTAAACAGTGTGTAAATACATCTAAATGCCACTTCATATGCATTGCAAATATACATTTTGTTGATACTGATTTAATTTGCTTGGTAACAGCCCAAATGCAAGAATTTGACTCAAAAGATGATGCACACTTTTAGAAAAAAAATGCCCATAAAACTTGTTGGAAAAGACTCATTTCTATCGCTGCTGTGAACTGACCACACAGAATATGAAGAATATCAAAAAAATCAGCTGTCCACGGTAATCTTTTAGATATCAGCACAATAACTCACTCAGCAAAATATCATCGAATTATCGTTATCGATAAAATCCCAGAAAATATCAAGATATCATTTTTTTGCCAATTTCGCACACCCCTAATTCATGTTATTTAATTTATATAATAATTTATTGATAATAATTGTTAAAATCAATATTATTAATACTTTTGACTTATCCATTTTCTTAAAAAAATGGTTTAAAGGCGGAAATGTAAAGTTTATCATTTTACAAAACTTTGTTTTTGTGAAAACTTGTATCTGAATTATAATTATGCTTTTTACAGTCATTTTACAGTTTAATATGGTACTATAGACATTATAGAATCTTCTCATTCTGATTAACTTTGCCTCTAGGATCACTGCTGTCAATCAAACTGTTCTTTAAGTATTTGAGATTATTTAAAAAACATGCTTTTGTCAACTAGCCTTCAATTTTTAACTCAAAATCAATCAAATCAGTGCAGTACTGTTCTCTAGACTCCCTAGGTCAATAATTATCAAAACAATGTATGTCTATGAACCCGTCATTTTAAAATATGTTATTTACTTAGTGTACCCAAAGGCCTATTAATACTAAAAGAAAGCCCACAAACTGTGTAAAATGATGCATAATTTCATTCTAAACAAGCATGCAAAATTTAAGAGAGATTGGGCAAAAAATAACACTATAATAGTTATAAACGTTGAAAACACAGTGTTGTATGAAAAATTGCTATTTATAACCACTAGATGGCAGTGGAAGACCACTAATGGGCTTATGAAACACTAAAACAGTAGTGTTCATACGTTTTCTTATGGAGATATTAAAAAATCACTGCTATAACATTTAAAATCACATTTAATTCAAGTTTACCATTTTGTTCATACAGATATGTCAGTTTTTACAATTTTGCCATATTATGATCACAGAGAAACCTGAACATGACTATATAAACTCGTAAAAAGAGAAGACTTGCCAAAAGTATTGTCACCTGTCATTTATTTCAAATATCTATATCTGCAACAAAATGTGTGTGCATATATATCCGTGTATGAGTATGTCTGTGTGTGTGTGTGTGTGTGTGTGTAAGCAAGCTTAATGATTATTAATATGATAGTTTAACCATTTCATTTCTATTTGTGTGTGTTTCTGTGAGCCTATTGTCCATTTTCTATGTGTTTTACTGTCAGCTATACATCCAGGTTGGCCTAGAACCTAAAAGCATACCACCTTAGGCCTTAAAATGCTTGAACCCCAGTAATCGCTGCTTGCAGCTATATTTATATTTATATTTGTTATGTATGTAATAATAATTATTAAAGGGGTCATATGATGCGATTTCAAGTTTTCCTTTCTCTTTGGAGTGTTACAAGCTGTTCGTGCATAGATAAGATCCCTGAAGTTGCGAAGACTAAAGTCTCAAAACCAAAGAGATATTCTTTATAAAAGTTAAGACTCTGCCACGCCCCCCTAAAACGGCTCATTCAAACACGCCCCCACATGTCTACGTCAAGATGTGGGGAGATTTTCATAACACCGCCCAAAAGTTTACGCAAAGAAAGAGGGCGTGATTTTTTTTCTCGCTGTAGTGTTGTTGCTGCCGCCAGCGCCATGTCCTGGAGACGCTGTGAAAGCAAACTACTTTCTTTGGGCTTCCAAAAGAGGATACACTAGTTAAGTTGTATTTACAACACTGTTCCAGAGCAGTACAACGCAAATATTCGAGTGTGTGCGGCACAATTAACGGAGGACTATTTCCTGAACCTGGCAGGAGAGTAGACTTGCTTGCAGGCTTGCACAAAGGCTGTTTCTATAAAGTGGGGCAATTCCAACTTTGCAAGGACAGTCTGACGCTTCTGACTCACAGCCTGTAACTATGTTTCTGCTTCTGATGATTCAAACGCGAGGTTTGAGCAGTGTAGAGTAGTGCTTGTTGTTTGTCGTTTCTCCGATCACAAATGCAGACATGGTAATGTTTACGCAGCGCGATGCAACACGATGCGTAAAAAGACAGTATAAGTCATTATAATCAGTAATTATGTCCCCACTGGATGCAACAAATGCCTCGTTTGTAATGGGTTTTATTGTTTCGGTCTCGTCGCGCCGGGAAACGCAATCACAATATGGTGAGGTGCGTAACATTTCCGTCTCACGCTTGAGGTATTCGGCCAATCACAACGCACTGGATAGCTGGCCAATCAGAGCACACCTCGCTTCTCAGAATGATGAGCTTTGTAAAAATCGAGCCGTTTCAGAAAGGCGGGGCATAGACGAGCAACAAAAATGTACAGTATGTGGAAAATAATGTTGTTGTTTTTTACTTTAATCCACATAAACATTGCATTACACCAAATACACAAAATATTGTTATTTTTAGCAACATCATATGACCCCTTTAATATACATCTAATATTTAACAAACAAACAATAAATAAATAGGATTTGTTTTGCTTTTTTTTATTTCTACATGCAAGTAACCAACATTGATGGTCCTTATTATAGCAACTTCATCCACACTCTCGCTGATGTAGCCAGTGACACATGGTGTGCCGGGCTCACATTAGAACTGAATGGAGTGTGAATCCCATTGTCTCCTGAAGTGGACATTGAGATCTATTGTTCTTCTGAGATTAAGGGACTTGTTATTACTCTGGGACCACTTTGTCTGACACCTAGTGTGTATGCACTTCCATTGTAACAGCTCGGTCCGCCAATTACTTTAGTGTCATGGGTGGATTTGATCGTGTTGTAGTTGCTGTGCCACCTCAGTAACTGTTGTAGCCAGGTAACCGGAGTGAGACAGCTGCTATTTTAAATGTCAATCTATAGGGTGCGTTCAGGAGGCTATGGCTTTAGCGCATTTTACTAGAACAATTCATTACATTCAGTTTATTTCTCTATTCTGCAGCAATCGAACAAAGCATCGAGCAAGAGGAGGGGTTGAACAGATCGTCTGCAGATTTGCGGATCCGCAAGACACAGGTATGAAAGTAATTAAAAACACCTGTGTATTTTTATTCTTCTAACAATAATCAATAGTCTATTCAGTCAAATTAAAGTCATGTGAAAAATACAGATTACAACATATCCCTAACAAGTTAAGGAACTTGACAAGAATGAACTGATTTATTTGTCAGTTTAGTTTTTCTTTGTCAAGCAACATTACAACTTTTGCATGATTAAATTCAATATTCAATTAATGATCAGTTTTATAATATTAGTCTTACTTTTTAACGTCTTTTTATGTTTTCTTTTTGTGAGACTAAATTCATCATTCATAGGTTATGACAATATGATGATAATTAACTCAATTTGTGTATTGTGTCCATCAAGTTAAAATTAACCAGAATTTTTTTTATCATCAAGTCAAAGCATCTTCTATTAGTAAAGAATTTAAGTAATTTCACAATTCAAAAATGTACATTACCACCATAATAAATTTAAAATAATAAAACATACAAATATATAACCCTAACCTTTACATTTTTATTATTTACATATTATATTTATATATAATTATGAAGTGTGTGTGTGTATACACACATTACTATTAATAAATTATTTTTATTTATTACATATTTTAAAATTCCGATGTGATTTATTCTAGCATACAGTATATACATTTTAATAATAAATTGCAAAAGAAAAAGAAAAAAGATCAAATATAAAAAAGTAATATTATATATAAATAGAATGTTTAATATTAAGCAATCAAAATAATATGATAAAGTAATAAGAATTAAAGAAATATAAAATTAATAAAAATAATTAATAAATTAATAAAAAAAATGCATTTTTAAAAGAAATTCAAAACATGCGTTGTGTCAGTGTGTCTTTCATATGGGAATAATGTATAATATGAAGTGCTCAAGAAATATTCAAAACTGTAAAAGTTTTTATGTTATGTAAACTAGTTATATCAGCAAGCAAAATTCAGCAAAACAGCAGCAGATCTGACCTTCAGGGTGTTCAGAGACAGGCACACTTCCTGTGACCTCTGCCCTCCCACTGAGCAGCTCTGTCAAACACCCTCCTCAGCGCCACCTGCTGTCCAGAAACAGAACAAGCGCGGTAATCTCTCAAACTGCAGCAAAAGCAAGGCCCGATTTCCCAACGATCACACTTGGCCCTCGATACATTATCCTGAGCCGCCTACTGTCAGCGAGCGCATTCATGTCACGATGTGCAGTTACATTTCCACATCCCTGACGCCTCCACATGTCTACCTCCATCCCACAGCATTCCACGCTGTCACGCAAGTTTGTGGAGGTGATGACGGAGTACAACACCACGCAGTCTAAATACAGGGACCGCTGCAAGGACCGCATTCAGAGACAACTGGAAATTAGTGAGTTCTGACACGCATGCAACCCACGCGCACAAACACAAGCTGAGAAACAAGCTCCACATTACTGGAACATGTATTTACTTTTTAAATACAAGTTAAGTGATGCATTCAAGATATACATTTTATCAGTAAACATATTACCAGTTCCAATGCTCATCAAAATGACCTGGTACGCCACATACTGATACCATGTTCTTCAAATATCTTTAATCAGCTGGCAGAACAACTACCAATGAGGAGCTGGAAGACATGTTGGAGAGCGGGAAGCTTGCTATCTTCACTGATGATGTAAGTTTAATAGTCACTGATCCTTTACAAAGTAATTTTACTATGACTTTCATTTCCGTGGAAGAAAAATGTGTGATTTCTACAGCCACTACTGCCTTGTGGACTTCACACACTATTAAAAAATAAAAGGTTCTTTATCAGTTCTTCATGGTTCCATTTTAGAACATTAGACGCTTTCGCACCACGTAGTTCTAGGAACTTAGTTCACTCTAAAAAATGCTGGGTTAAAAAAAAACAGCGCTGGGTAAAATATGGACAAACCCAGCTATTGGGTTGTTTTGACCCAGCGGTTGGGTTAAATGTTTAACCCAACCGTCTGGGTAGTAACCCAACCACTGGGTCATAACAACCCAATAGCTGGGTTTGTCCATATTTTACCCAGCACTGGGTTGTATTTAACTAGGGATGTAACGATTACCGGTTTATAAAATTCCCCACGGTTAGTATTATCGTTTCATATTTTAATTATCATTAAAACCGTATTCGATTACCGCGATTTGAACAACTAACGATAAATAAATACTGTCCAGCATAAAGCACAGTTTTAAGAAACAGTCTCACATGCGCACATCATGCAGAATAGTTTCGTTTTGAGTGAAAATAGGGCGGAAAAGCTGGGAGGATTTAAAAGAGTGCTAAGGGAATTATACAAATGAATATATGAATTAATTAATTATATGAATGTACCTCTGAAGGTTCTGACTGTCTTCAGAAACGATTCGATGGCATTTTGTTTTAATCTTCGCTCCATGTAATACCTAAAGGAAGTGTTCTTAATCGCAATACTGCTTTGTCCACGGAATTTACGGGAAACAGCTGTAATTCAGCTTTTCCATCAGCGCCACCTAGTGTCAGTGAGTGGATTTACAGAGCTTATATTCACATTCAGTCTGTGTGCGGATTCTGTCTGGCCAAAAACGGACCGAATTTGCATGCCCTGCTGTAAATTTTGACCGGTTGATGAAAAACAAGCTTATGTGGATTCTACACATTTAAACAATTCAGATAAGTTATCTAGAATTATTTATGGAACAGATAAAATACATATAATCAATTATCATTTTGACATAACACTTTTCTTTATTTAAAGGCTTAAATGTAAAGTTTACCTTTTTATGAAACTTTTTCAAAGCTCTATTTGAACATTTACATTAGATATTTGAACATGCTATTAAACTGTTAAACAGTCAGTCAAGTTGTCATTTAAAATCAGAACATCATTGGTAATGTTATTCTTTTAGTGATTATGCAAACAAAAAGTCATTTTATTTGTTGTTTGTTGATTTTTAGATATAAAACTTGGTGAAGTGATTTATGTGTCGGTACTTTTTGAACATCTCCAGCACATTTTAACAATACCGTGATACTGATAACCGTGATAATTTTGGTCACTATAATCGTGATAAGAAATTTTCATACCGTTACATCCCTATATTTAACCCAGCATTTTTTAGAGGAACTAGCCAGCAGGGTGGTTCCAAGAAGCAATTTCTCCCTCGGGATTGCATTCGCACCGGCAGCACTCTGAACTCTGAAGCAGCCGATAGTGACGTCTTTATTCGCGGCATTTACAAACGTCAGCTACCAGTGAATGGAGGACGCCACATTCTGAGCTGTTTTTGATGTTTGTTGTGGGTTTCGTGATAATGGAGATGCAATGTAAACGTGCAATTTACGTGATTGAAAGAGCACAAAAATCTGACTAAATCTCCTATGACAACTTGTAGTGTTATCATCGAGGCTGAGAAAAGAACGCAATGCTGCAGACAACAGGTAAATGCCGGTATCACTGTTTTCCATGCTCGTGGAGTAAATATGTTTACATGGCTTTTTAAAAATGCTGGGTATCCGGTGTATGCGTTTGGCCAATCAGCGTACACTGCATTACACTGATAGTTCCTATAGAACCGTTTAGACCCTACTCTGAAGTAGACGCTAAATTAGTTCCCCCAAATGGAGTTCCTAATACTAAATACATTCCTAGTTCCTGCGGTGGGAACAAACCAAAAACGGGGAACTTCCGCCAATATTTCTAGGAACTATGGAAAGCTTCCTCTGGTCCGAAAGCGCCTTTTAATATACAAGGAACCTTCCCATTCCACAAAAGGTTCTTTAGATCATTAAAATATTCTTCACACCAAGAACAAATGGTTCTTTTTAAAACTGTTGACTGAAAGGTTCTTTGGGGAACTAAAAATGGTTCTCCTATATGCAATCACTGCAAAAACCCACTTTAGGTACCTTTATTTTTAAGAGTGCAGATGTCCACATCAAATGCGCCATTAGGTTTCCATATGAAGCATATTCAAATATTTCCTTTCAACCTAGCCTATAGTCTTCAGGCACCTTTACACCTTGATTGCTCAAAATTCAGTGTAAAGACGCAATGCAGCATCAAAGCCAGCCTGCTCAGACCCACCTCAGCCCCTATATCAGGCATACTGTTGGAATTGCTGTGTAAATGCATTCGTGGCACCTCTGAGCAGCATTATACAGTCTGTGTATAGACACCTAAATGCCGCTGCAGAAGCACGTCTGTGCCAACTTTGCAGTGTAAATGTGCCATTTTAGGAATGAATTCTGTACAAATGTATGTTTAATAATAGTAACTTGCTCTTGACCTCCTGCCATGGTTTCTTGTATTTTCCATGTAACAGATCAAAATGGACTCCCAGATGACCAAGCAGGCACTAAATGAGATTGAGACTCGACACACTGAGATCATTAAGTTGGAGAACAGCATCCGTGAGCTGCACGACATGTTTGTGGACATGGCCATGCTGGTGGAGAGTCAGGTACAACACAGAGCATTACACCTCTCACCAGAGTAAAAATGGCAGAAGGAGGAAGCAATGTTATCGCTTCACAAAAGTCTCTTCCACAAGGCTGTTAAAGAGGCATACAACTAAGGGTTGATTTGAGATTTTCTTTTTATATTCACATTATCATGGCCAATACCAGAATAATTAAAATAGTCCACCCAAAATAAAAATTGTCATTATTTACTGACCCATATGTGACTGTGTGCAGTGTTTTTAGTATTGTTTATATCACTAAAGTATTTATTAATATTTAGAATTGTACATTTTCCTAAAAAACATTTTTTTTTCTTTAGTAATTTTGTGCTTTTCTCATTTTTATTGTTTATTTTTCCCTTATCTTCCATTTTTATATAAATTTTAGTACTTCAGATTATCCTCACAAAATTATTTCAAATGTTGGCAATGAAATATTTTAATTTGTTAAATTTAAAAAAACTAATTTTTCTAGTTATTTTTTCTTTACTTTAGTTACTGAAAACATAATTTTTTTCAGTGGAATATAAAAGTAGATTTTTTTGCCTTTTCTGTCATTTTATTAGATTTTATTTATTTAAAAGTTTTATTTCAATTACTAAAAATTAATTTTAATAAAAAGGTTTTAGTTCTAGTTAAAAATAGAACTAAACTGCCTGCACGTTGCATTTGAAAATTCATGCAGTTTATTTCCATACTATTCATAAAGGCCTTATCTGTCAGGCTCAAAAAAAAAAATACATACAGTACATTTTTAAAATTCTGAATGTGAACACTGGCTAGACAAAAACTAGACGCGTCCTTGAAGTGCACTGCGCTGCAAAGTGATGCTGACTTTCAAATGTAATTCACACATAGCAAATAATTCTTCCTCCACAACCAAGGACAGGTGAAATTATTTACACAACACAGTCCCTGTGGATCAATCTGGGGTTAAGGACACTCGAGCATCACTGCTTGTGGGTTTTGAAATCAGGCTGCATGAAGCACAAAGAATTTAAGGGATCTTAACTTGCAACACTTACTCTAGACACACAGAAGTATGTCTAACAGGAAACAGACTTTGTGTTATTTGTGCATTGCATTGTTTGAAGTGCCTTTCTTTGTCATTCACAGGGAGAGATGATTGACAGAATTGAGTATAACGTGGAACACTCTGTGGACTATGTAGAGAGAGCAGTTTCTGACACCAAGAAGGCTGTCAAATACCAGAGTCAGGCACGCAAGGTAAAACACCATCAGCTGTTACACCTGACGTCTAAGTATTATTATGCCCTTTGTGTACAATGACTCATGCTCACAGTGCCTTTCTAGAGAATGCAGTCATAAGCTGTCATGCACAAAAACGAGTAATAGAAGAGCATTTTAAAATTATTTCTAAACCATTTAAACCATCCACAGAAACACTATATTGCTCCTTTGGCACTCATTGGTTCTTCAACACATGCCGTCTGCTCCTAGATTTTTTGCTGCAGTTTTGCTGGCTAACGGCCATTGCAGTGGTGGTCTAAAGACCGCAGACTCTTGGTGTTATGCCACTTACTTCTGAGCTTTCTGATGAGTCAAACTGCAGAAATGGGGTGGTTAGATTCTTACCGGCCCCATAGATATTTGCTAATAGTGAACTGCTGGTGAAACTTAATAGGTAGGCTAAATCATTTTATCTAGTGTTAATAACAAATGAAGTCTTATTGTCAAGTGTTAATAGATTAGAATTGTTAATTATGGAAGCCCCTTTACGCCATGGAGTAAAAACTAAAACACGCAATTGCGACTTTTTCTTTCAAAATTGGTACTTTTCTTCGTAGTTGAGTTTATATCTCACAATTTGGACTTTGTTTTTAAAAATTCTAACTTTTTTCTCACAATTCTGAGTTCAAATTTTGTAATTATGTTTTTTTCTCAGAAGTTAATCTCTAGCAATTCTGACTTTTTCTCAGAATTCTGAGTTCATCTCTTGCAATTCTAACTTTTTTCTCAGAATTATAAATTAATCTCTCGCAATTCTAACTTTTTTCTCAGAATTCTTTCCAGAAATACAATTCCGAGTTTATGTCTCACAATTCTGAACTGTGAGGGAAAAAATATGAATTGTGTGATATAAACTTACAGTTGCAAGAAAAAAAAGTGGTGGAAACAAGCTTCGATAGATAATTGATTGATCTGCAATTATTTGCAGCTTATTAACTTCCAATACAAAGGGTCACAATTCACTAGCCAGAAACTTCAGGGCAAATTTGATTGCCAATAAATGTCAATAATGATTGAAAATGAATATTTTTGACAAGCTAGCTGGCTGCATCCAGGAGTACCGTTTGACTGATTACAGTATGGTATTCAATTTGTCAGCAAAGTTAAAAGCATATGTTAAGAGTAGTGTTAATGGTCTACTCTATATGTATTGTAAAGACCATGTTCTAAGTTTGAAAATGACGACAATTTTGTGTTTGTCAAGTGAGTAGTTGCTACTTTTTTTTCAACAATAGCTGTGTTGGTATGACCTGTTATTTGCCCCAAATCGACCCATAAAAACAAAACAAAAACATTGCTTGATCCCTTTACATGTCAGTCAGATGGTCACCAGAAAAAAACTTAAGTAGATGTTTCCTTGCTTCAAACTTATGTGGTTTTCTGTCTGCATGCCCAACCAAGCATTTCCATTGAGTTAATTTAGTTTGGCACAATATAATATTTGCAGCTTCCCTCCATGACATTCAGTACATGCACAGTTTCTTTTGGAGATTCCAGAGTTCAGTATGATGTTAGTACTGTATTTAGCCTTTACAGTTACGCAATATCTAATCACCACCTTCTCAAATGTAGTTAATGTTTGAACACATTTAGTATTCAAAGGGGCTACAGCTCAGAGTGGGTCCTTTCATCAATAATTTAATTAACTTTTAATTAATTTAATGATTTACTTTGGTAATGGTTTAATTGTTAATGGCGTCATTTAATGATTTAAAGTGTGGTTAAGATGAGGTGATGCTACTTAGATTAGCTGACTATGCAACAGAGTAGCTAAATTAATTGTGGTTTCATTTGTTTACACGTCTTTCTTTATCCCTCATTTTCACCCTCTGCAGAAGAAGATCATGATCATCATCTGCTGTGTAATTTTGGGAGTGGTTTTGGCGTCCACTATCGGAGGAACCCTGGGCTTCTAAACGACATGAAGAGAGACAAACACTTGGAAAGCTGAGTGTTTTATCCACTTAAACACGAGATAAAGGAAACTGTCATTAAACGGGGGTTGGGTAGGGTAAAAATCGAATATTCAAAAATCAAACAATCAAAAAAAATAATAATTAAAGGAGATGTTGCGTACTAGATGATTTAAATATATACAAAAGTGGGTTCAAATACAACATAATATTTACAAACTGTACATGTAAATGCATTGAACATAAAGCAGCACATGGGTTACTACCTGTAAAGGAATTAAAATCAATTTTTGTTTTTATTTTATTTTTTTAGCGTTGCTTTCATTTTTGGGGGGCCTCCAGGACAGTGCCAGCAACTGCTAAATTGTTTTCCGTTCCGGCAGAACATGGTGTTTGGCAAACCATACTAGCATTACGAATACTAACCAACTGACTGCATAGATGTTATAGATAATAGTACTAGTCCGATTTCAATGGCCTAACGTTCCGAGTGGTTGCTTGCATTCCGATGAAATCTCTCATCGTTACATTATTAGCTCATTACCGATGGAGTGCTGTAGTTTAAAAGCACCGTCAACCTCATAGTCGGATTTCTGTCTTAATACATTTACTGTGGGCAACCGTAAACAAACGAAGAATAAAAGAACTAAGAAGCACACATTTCGAATTGTGAGAGGAAGTGATATCACCAAGCTTGTACATGAAGATGATTTTGTTTTTACTTTATTTGCTGTAGGCTGCGGAGGAACGGACATTTCATTTTAACACGTTTTGAAAGCTACACTGGGATCGATAGGGTGGCATTGCGCAAACTGTTGAACTATGCAGTTTTGATAGTGATTTGCCCCTGCTTTTTGAATTAATTCATGAAAAGATTCTGAAAGAAGATTTCTTATAAGGAACATTTTGAGAAATGTTAATACTTGAAGCAATGCCTAGCCTAAATATTATCTTTTGGAGGGTGGTTAGGTCTGCTGAAATGAATTTTCCTTATTTTACGTTAGTTTTGCGCTTTTTCATTTGCCGTGTTACATAAATTGCATATATATTTTACATTATAATATAAAGGATGGGCTTGAACAGGACCATTTGGTTTTGAAGGATCGTTTTGGGAGTTTGCTTGACGTTTCACCTTGGTGCTAGTTTATGAAGAGAGAGTAATAAAATTAACTACGGGGACGTGATAGACACTCTTAGATCCTTATTGTTAAATTCTACATATCTGAAACAATGGGAGTAGGTGCAGTGCAGATGAGCTATCCGATGAAATATTTACCTGTAGATGCATTCTTCAGTTCAATTGAAGAAACTTATATGGCTGGTCAGGACACTTATTATGCAGCGACTAAATAGAAAGACATTTACACAAACTTTATATGAAATAACTTAAATTTAGCTCTGAGCGCCCAGAGAGACGGCATCTTGTTATGATAACTCTAGCTTAGAATAGGACGCTTCGATTTTGTCCAAAGATTTTTTTTCTCAAAACACAAATCAAACAAGCTGCATCATGAATTTGTTGCATCCTTTTCTATGCGGACAGAAAGTGCCAGATTGGTTAATTATGTACTGCTTGTTTTAAATTCAAGGGCTAAAATTTAAAACCAAACTTTAGCTCTGTTTTTTTTTTCTTTTGATGAAGAATCCCTCTTGGCTTGATTCAGATTAATTGCACTCTTAGAACGCCCTTACCCTCATGTTCATGACGTTCATGACATGTACCAACTCTGAAAGTGCACTCCTTTTCTCGATACGGACTTCATTTTCCATGTACTGCTTATCATAGAATATATAACAGGAGCCCCCCCCACCCCATCCTGCCACCCGTTTACCTACCCAAAGCAAAGTAGTAGGGAACAGGAATGATTTTGGGGATAAATACTGTACACTTTTTACAAAGCCTGAGGCAGAGGGCCAGGACTATTTTGCTTTAATCATTCCAGTATCGTCCAGCATGTTTTCTTTGAAACTTCTGTGTATTTAGTGTCGAATCACTTACATGTATGGTAAAATGAGGTAAATATGTATGTCGGTGTTGTTTTTTAGTAGACGATATAGCTGGAAGGCCCTTATTTGTTAACGCATGCAACTTTCGCTTTGTTAGTTTGCATGGCTCTCGATCATGTGTGCACTTTACAATCAAAGAAAACAATGTCTTATGCCGCCACATTTTTTGGGTTGTACCGTTTTCCTGTTTGTTTTTTTTATTTATGATTATTTATTATGACTCTCTAAGGGTTGGATGGGGGGGATTGACTTAATTTACTAGTTCTGCTGCCTTTTTCATCATGACCCTGACGATGCTGGAGTTTTACCGTGGTCCCCATGAATGTGTTCCCTGTGGATGTGCACATGAATACAAAAATTTGTTTGATGTCGGGTATTTTGTTCCTAAACCACGTCTGTAGTGTAAAACGACATATTTCCCCCCCTCCTCGCCCTCTGGAAACACTCTGGGTACAAATCATTTTTGCGCATCTTGTTCATTTTCCCTTCCCCCTGATGTTTTCCCGAACTTGATTGTTGTGCTTAACTGGTGATGATATGTGAATTCTTTCGTAAGACTATTCTTTATTGTGAGTCGTGTGCTGCGGTGTCGAATTGTGCAACTCAAAAGGCCATGTATGCGTGCGCTGTCCCTTCGGCATTTTTTCCTTTTTTACGTACACGTTGCTGTATATGTGAGCATGAGCATTTGTGTGTGTGTGGCTGTGCGTGTGTGTGTGCTCGTCTGCTGTTGGAGCCCTCGGGCGCAAGGGGCTTCTCTGGTCTGCAGGTCTATGGTATGCAGCTCTAGCGCTCCAGTTCTGTGCCGACTTCATTCAAATGTTAAGAAAAGTAATAAGACTAAAAAGCCAAAGCATTATGCGAGTACAGAGCACAATGTTACAGTCGACTGTATTGTGTAGTCCACCCTGCCCGTAAATCTTGTGAACTATCTTGCGTATACATTGACTGTTTTAAATTCCACCGCTTTCAGCGACAATGTTCTCAATATAAAGGTTTATTTATTTGTTTCTATTCATTCTGAACAATATGTATAATGTATACTACACACACTTGTTCGTTTTAAAGCACTTTCTCCAAAAACAGCTACGTACAAAACAAATATCCCCCAATGATGTTCAAATGTTTTGTGTACTGTATGTTGTTTTTTTCTTGCTCCCCTCAACGATGCTGTTTATGTTACCATTTTCCCCTTGCTCAACTCACTTGCATTGCTTCCTCTGTGCTGGCAATACA
Source organism: Schizothorax lantsangensis (assembly GCA_027422415.1). Taxonomy (NCBI): domain Eukaryota; kingdom Metazoa; phylum Chordata; class Actinopteri; order Cypriniformes; family Cyprinidae; genus Schizothorax; species Schizothorax lantsangensis. The sequence goes on from CM049844.1 coordinate 7,424,436, forward strand.
TTAGATCAGCTCTGGTTAAAAGAAAATGAAAAAAAATAAAATAATAAAAAAAACTGTATACTGACATGGGCACAGATCTGGATGAACGTTTTCTCAGTTGTCTTATTTTCATTTTTCAACACTGTTTTTGGATGTTTGTCACACAGACACTGATATGACCAGACAGCACTGGCATAACACAGCACATTGAGAAGGCATTTTGTAAATGAGTGAAAATTACAAACTACTATATATATTAAAAAACTACAATGTACCTTTTAGAGCTTAACTGCATAATAGCCTTTTTGGTTGGGGTTGTTGAGTGCCTCATCACTGCAGGTGAATAAAAAACCCTTAAGCCCAATCCACATGACGAGCGAACGGCGACACAACAAAGCTTGAACGCTTCCGCCGTGATCGACGAAGCCATCTGCTGCTATGTAGACTGCTTTGTAGATTGTAACGCTCGCTTAGTTTCCACATGTGCTTTAGCAGCTCTCAAAGACTTTTACGTTAACTGATATGACTTCTCGGTCCAAGGCTAATGAGCGCCCAAGACCTGCGATCGTGATTTTTCTCAACAGCCCCAGCCATGATCCTCCTTAATTTCACCCCCTTTTGTGTCATTCCTTTGATGTATATTCCCATTAAACTTTATACCAGTATTCTTGTTTCAGTGTTAGATTTACAATGAGGAAACAGTTTGTGGAGATGGTGCTCAAACTGTGATTTCAGCAAAATGATCATCAATTACAGAGAATGGCCTGTAATGATGTGATGAAAACACTATTCTAATTAGAATGGGAAGATGACTGGATAAGGATGACATAATTGAATTATACCATTATCAAATGTGATGAATTATATAACTACAATGATTTAAAGAATCCCGAGAAGTTGTGTTATATTAGTAGTACTATTGAATGCTCGCGATTTTGTCAATCTGAACTGAATATTTGTCTTGTAATTATTGTAAATATTTCAAAGAGAGAAAAAAATGACTTGCATGTCCATGTATAAAACTACTAAAATAGTTCCTGTCAAAGTTGTGAGGTTGATTGATTTTCTTGTTCTTTGCCCTGGTCGCACCGATTTGCTGCCGACCGCTTGCTTGCTTGTCTTAAAGCAGCATCCAACGCTTTCAGTGATGTCAAGGGTGCTCTATAACGAAGAAAAGGAACAATGCTTTTCCATCAGATTCAAGAGACAATACATTGTGTTACCTCAGAGAGCCATTACCAGTTCAACTCTGAGGGAAAAAAGTGCTTCCCTCCATGTACACCATCGATAGGCCTACAGGTCAATTGCACACCATCTGTAGCTTCCAGGCACCTTGAATGCTTTTCTTTGCAGAGGTCCAGCACATTAGCAATGGCAAATTTAGAGCAATTAGTGGCACTTTTGTAAGTTTCGTGGTACGTGTTTGGACGCTTTCATAATCAGTGTCAGTTAGAAAACCTTGCGTGCGTAGACTGTAGCATGGCTGAAACTCAAATGCTCTAGTTAAAGGTAATGCAGGATGAGCTCTGCTCTTATATGAAGAACGCAGTTCTTGGGATTTAGAAGTTTTCTTTAAAAGTACAGTAGGAAAACAATAATGCTCAAAGCAAACAGAAAAACACTCATCTGTGCAATACAAAGAAAAGGGCTTTCTCACACACGCTTTTGAAAGCACTGAAGAACGCTGACTTCAATATTATTTTGGGAGTTGAGGGAAACAACAGCCACTAACCGTGGTTCCAGCCGTCATTTTACATGTCGCCAAACGTCTTCTCACCCTACTAGGATCTAGTAAGTTGTGTTCCTGTGGCTCAGTGGTAGAGCATTAGCAGCGCAAAAGGTCGTGGGTTCAATTCCCAGGGAATACACATACTGATAATTTTTTTTTTTTTTTTATTATAGCCTGAATGCACTTTAAGTCGCTTTGGATAAAAGCGTCTGCTAAATGCATAAATGTAAATGTAGGATCTAAGTTGAAAGTCCTTTCAGGGCAGAAACCACAATGAGATGGGCACCAAGGATGGGAGGGAAGAAATTAAATCGATTCCTGCAACTTTGACTGGAATTGTAACTTCTGTCTTTTATTTTCGGTGTGCGTATGTGTGTACTGTATTGTAAAAAAAAAAAAAAACGAGGAAAAAGATACAAACAAACATAACTGTCCCTCTCTCCCCCCTCTCTCTTGTAATACTGTTTGCTGTTCTGTTTGGTTAGTGTGGCGTACCAGTATCCCTCTCCTCCCCTAAAACCCTTTGCTATCTTCCTCCCTTCTCTCACAATCTCTCTCTCTCTCTCTCTCCCTCTTTTCTCCATGGATCTTTAAGATGAGAACTCTATGCAGATGCTGTCTTTTATAAGTGTGTCAAAATTTTAAGTTGAAATGAAAAATGAAAAAAGAAAAACCCCAACAAACAGATATTATGAACTGAAAAAAAAATAAAATAAAGAAAAACGATTGTCCAGTGTACAACTGCTGTTGTTGTCTTCCCTACTTTTACTCCTTTCTCAAATCTTGGGTGGGGTGGAGGACGTCAATAACGTGAAAAGGAAGCTTGTACAGTATATTCATCAAGCAAGAGTTTTTCAAGCTAATTTTCACACTGCACTGCCTGATGCATCGTCATTAGATGTTTTTGCCAACTTTCTAGGTGAAATATAAACAGTTGGAGTTTCAAGTACTGCCTGCTGGCTTTCCATCTGACAAAAACTAAATTAAATCAATAAAGAGATTTGATCCTGGACGGCCACTGCGGTAGCAGCATCAGGTTTGATCCTCACCTTAATTTCTTCCCTTAATTATATACAAACCCGATTCCAAAAAAGTTGGGACACTGTACAAATTGTGAATAAAAACAGAATGCAATGATGTGGAAGTTTCAAATTTCAATATTTTATTCAGAATACAACATAGATGACATATCAAATGTTTAAACTGAGAAAATGTATCATTTTAAGGGAAAAATAAGTTGATTTTAAATTTCATGGCATCAACACATCTCAAAAAAGTTGGGACAAGGCCATGTTTACCACTGTGTGGCATCCCCTCTTCTTTTTATAACAGTCTGCAAACGTCTGGGGACTGAGGAGACAAGTTGCTCAAGTTTAGGAATAGGAATGTTGTCCCATTCTTGTCTAATACAGGCTTCTAGTTGCTCAACTGTCTTAGGTCTTCTTTGTCGCATCTTCCTCTTTATGATGCGCCAAATGTTTTCTATGGGTGAAAGATCTGGACTGCAGGCTGGCCATTTCAGTACCCGGATCCTTCTTCTACGCCGCTATGATGTTGTAATTGATGCAGTATGTGGTCTGGCATTGTCATGTTGGAAAATGCAAGGTCTTCCCTGAAAGAGACGACATCTGGATGGGAGCATATGTTGTTCTAGAACTTGGATATACCTTTCAGCATTGATGGTGCCTTTCCAGATGTGTAAGCTGCCCATGCCACACGCACTCATGCAACCCCATACCATCAGAGATGCAGGCTTCTGAACTGAGCGCTGATAACAACTTGGGTTGTCCTTGTCCTCTTTAGTCCGGATGACATGGCGTCCCAGTTTTCCAAAAAGAACTTCAAATTTTGATTCGTCTGACCACAGAACAGTTTTCCACTTTGCCACAGTCCATTTTAAATGAGCCTTGGCCCAGAGAAAACGCCTGCGCTTCTGGATCATGTTTAGATATGGCTTCTTTTTTGACCTATAGAGTTTTAGCCGGCAACGGCGAATGGCACGGTGGATTGTGTTCACCGACAATGTTTTCTGGAAGTATTCCTGAGCCCATGTTGTGATTTCCATTACAGTAGCATTCCTGTATGTGATGCAGTGCCGTCTAAGGGCCCGAAGATCACGGGCATCCAGTATGGTTTTCCGGCCTTGACCCTTACGCACAGAGATTGTTCCAGATTCTCTGAATCTTTGGATGATATTATGCACTGTAGATGATGATAACTTCAAAGTCTTTGGAATTTTTCTCTGAGAAACTCCTTTCTGATATTGCTCCACTATTTTTCGCCGCAGCATTGGGGGAATTGGTGATCCTCTTCCCATCTTGACTTCTGAGAGACACTGCCACTCTGAGAGGCTCTTTTTATACCCAATCATGTTGCCAATTGACCTAATAAGTTGCAAATTGGTCCTCCAGCTGTTCCTTATATGTACATTTAACTTTTCCGGCCTCTTATTGCTACCTGTCCCAACTTTTTTGGAATGTGTAGCTCTCATGAAATCCAAAATGAGCCAATATTTGGCATGACATTTCAAAATGTCTCACTTTCAACATTTGATATGTTATCTATATTCTATTGTGAATAAAATATAAGTTTATGAGATTTGTAAATTATTGCATTCCTTTTTTATTCACAATTTGTACAGTGTCCCAACTTTTTTGGAATCGGGTTTGTACATAATATATTGTAATTTGCGAATGGTTTGAATGTAAATTTATAACAACAAAAATGACAGAAGTCCCATCTGAATCAGTTCATGAAATAAGATGTCCTCCTGGAAATTGTCACTTGAATGTCATTTAGCACACTAATTCCAAACGAACGGTGCTAAAGATGTTTCATCCACTGTAAAGCGTTGGACACACTTTCAATTAACTATTAAGCCAGCCACATTCACCCCAGCCCCCTGTGTGCAAAGTAGATAAAGTTATTTAGAAAGATAATGGGGTTTTGCTCAATTACGTTGTTAGATTGCAGCAGAAGATACCCTGGGAGCTGCGCAAGACCAACAAGTGCTTATCATTACTCTAAATTAATTAATTTAGTCATTGCAGTGAAAACTTGCCAAACTTGGCAGGTATGAAGGGCTGGTTTTCCAGTTGCTAAGCAACAGGCTGTAAATTTTCGTTTAAAAATAATTCAGCCACTGCGCGCTGTTTTAGCTACAAGCTTCGTATGTTAATCTTTTATGCCGAGGTTTAGCTATATTACTCTCAATTCAGACAAAACATGAATTATGCATTTCTATAGGTGTAAAAAAAAAAAAAAACTGGATGATGCATGCCATTTTCACTCCACACCCTTTAGAAACACTTTTTAAGCATGTATTTTGGACCTAAAACATGGACTTCACAGCCTCAAAACAGGTGTAAGTTGTCAATAAAATTGCATGCAGTGGACCCCAATGGAACTCGCGTAGAAATGCCTCATCTGAAATTGAATTAAGAAGCTGCAAATATTGCATTCTCTTGCTATCAAGACACTGAAGTGCTGCTTTGAAATTAAATGAATGAAACATGTCTAGGCTGCTAAATAGCTTGACTGGTTTCAGGGTATTGGCCAAACAGACAAGACTGTCTGAAGGCGAAACTACCTAAAGGATCTTTCACCATCTAGTGGACGCTCCGGGACCTCCAATCAACCTTTCAGTCATTCCAAACAAACAATTCTTCATCCAGCAGCCCCTGAAAATCAGATGAATTTACACACACACACTGCATTTTACAATTAGTATTCCACAGTCATGAGTTGTCATCATCAAGCTCTCATAAGGTCAGTGTGACTCATATGTTATATTTCACGTCTTCTGAAGCCATTTGATAAGATTTGTGTGGAGAAAAGGCCATAATTTAATCAGATATTCAACGGTAATATTCAGCTCACCCAATGTTGTTTTGGCGACAATTAACTGTTACGTCAACATTTCTGGACCCAAACGCCCGCTTCGGTTTGAAGGAAAATAAGTGTATAACCGTTTCATTTTAGTCGGTTCCTCACACTGAATATTTTTAGGATACAATGCTTGAATCCTATTGAGTACTTTTAGGCGTTTGACAGTCGTCACAGTGAGCTCTCCTTATATGGAAGTGAAGATTCCTCAAAAAACGGTTCACAGGTTTGAACCGACATGAGGGTGAGTAAATAACAACAGAAATTTCAATCTGGAGTGAACTATTCCTTTTAGGATGAATGTTATGCTTACATTTCTCCAATGGCAAATTGCCTAATATGACCACGGTATTTTTGTATAAACACATAAATTTTTATAATCGTTACCTTTGCGATATGCGAGTTCCCTCTCGAGCTTTCACGAGACATCACGGAGAATTTCTCCGTTATGGGAACTCCTTCCCTTCAACCTTTCCTGAAGTCTTATTGGCTCACGCCAGTCAAATGACTGGCCAATTGTCGCGAAGTATACGATCGCATGCAAATACTGACGAGCTCGAGTCAGTATAAAATGCGGAGCCCGCGACAATTACATCAGAATCTTTTCCTTCACGACTGATTCCCGTTTGTTAGAAGATGACGTCCTACTGCCGTATTTGAGCGGGACCGATTGTCCCGCCGGATAGCCACGACCACTGCATCGCCTGCCTGGGGCGGCTCTGGAGGAGTCTGACTGCGCACACTGTGATGTCTCGTTCCCGCTCTCAGGGAACCGAGGTTACGACAGTAACCGGAGACGTTTTGTGATCTGCTGCTCGATAACTGATGAGGTAGAATGGCGCGCTTTTCCAAGTAGGCTATATCTCTGTCACGCGCGGCAATTCCTTAGTGCGCCCAAAGAGTATAGAAGCCCAAGAGGCGAAACTCAATAGAACGCTCCATAGCAACAGTTGCGCCCATGACATGACTGTGCCGCCGCCATTTTGGACTGAAAACTACACAAAAACGCCGTAGAATAATAGGAGCCAGTCGCGCTTGACCAACTTACAATAACACATTTAAAGTATATATGTATATAGAGTTTCGCCTCTTGGGCTTCTATACTCTTTGTCGGCACTCCACTAGATTCTTGCGGTCGCTATGGAAAATATCAGCTGATTTGTTTAAAAAAAACGTACATTAAACCTGAAATACAGCCTGAACGATGACAACAATAATGTACAATCACTAGACTAGTGATCATCAAATCCTTTTAACAGTTTATTTTACAGACTTTATTTTAAAGTCTTCCTTTTTTTTACAAAACGTTTTGCTCTTTGGAAACCATGTCAGTCTCGGTTACAAATATTTTAAGTTCAAGTGTTAGCATTATAAACACTGAATACCAACATATGAAATTAAATTAATGACAGAAAAATTAGAAATGTTGGATAATAAATATAGGCTATAACAGGAATAACATCTTGACAGTAAACTGTTTTTGCAGTATTGTCTTATATTAACGTCCGTTAAAGGAAGACTGTAAACAAAAAAAAAAAACTTTTTAATGTAAAACAAAAAACAAAACAAAAAAACAAGTAGAGATCATCATGTTTGTAGTGTGTTCAGGGGATTAAAACGTACAATATATATTTCAGACCTACTGGAGTAATAGTAAATAATAATATATGTAATTAAACGTGTAAAGTTTCATAAGCTCATTATAACTATATTGTCATATCCATATAAATCAGTATTATGGTTTCCATGGCTATAGGACCTGCAGTTCCTAAAAGGATTTAAGTTTACTACTAGACGAAAAAAACAGTTATAGTTAGCAGGTGCATAAGACTTCCCACTTCAAAACACACAATATTTTTACACTTTTGTGAATAATTACCTGTCAGAGTCTTTGGGGAAATGATGAAAGTCAAGATTTTCACTGTCGCACTGATAGTTTTTGAAGGGGATTGCCCAACATAACGTTCTTTTATTCCACTTTGACTTGTTATTCTGTCTATTTCTGCATATCTGTAACGTTGTCCAGTTGGAATTTTCACCCCAAAATGGCGGCCACGCTACCGAAGTGCCACCTAGTGGCTGTTACCCGAAAAGCATCAGAGTTTCGCCTCTTGGTATTCTATACTCTTTGGTGCGCCTGTAGTGTTCGCTGTCGCTGGATTACTCATCATGAATGCCGTATATATAGACACACCTGCCGATTGTTCCATTTATTGAGTTAGTTACTAAATGGTCTGTGATCCGTTTATCCGCCCTGTTTTGTTATTTAATTAAAGTCTTTGTATTACCTTTGATTTGATCTGCTCTGGTTCTGATTTTGGATTGATTTACAGCTAAAAATAGAGCTATACTCTTTTGTACTATTTATATAGCTAAAACAACTGCTGTGCACACGTTCAAGGACATGCAAGAGCTGTCTGCTCACAAGGATTTAGGACGTGTCCCAATTACATACCCTCATCCCTACTTTCTTGTCTAAAACTCTACACTCAAAAAAAAAAAAAAACAGAAAAACGCCCAATTAAACAAAAAAAAAAAAATCAGCTAAATGTAAAAAGGCGAAACCATTGACTACAACTTGAAGAAAAAATTGAGTGACTCAGAATATAGTTTATAAGTAAAATAAGTTTTGCATAAATATCGTGCATAGAAATGACTTATTATATAATAGTGTATTTACCAAAAGTTTCAAGAACGATACCTAGACTATATGAGAGATCATCTTAGTGGTCAGTCTGAACAAGGAACAGGGTAAGGTAAAGCATGTGATTTTAACTGTACAAGACAAGTAACGGTAAGTAATTCATCTTACTCCGTTAAGATCTTACTGACCACAGTAAACAAACTGCTTACCCCAGCTGTCGGGTGCATTAAACATCCTGAAATCCATGAATGGAAACATTCATAATAAACAGACTTTACCAAGGACACCATGACACTGAAACCAGATGGTGGATGGTGACTCTTTCAGAACACCAACCATGAGTGGCAAACTTTCACACATAAACTTAAGAGTGAATGTTACATTAATTTTCCAGCTATTTATTTTTTATTATTTGAGAGCATTGAGGTTATAATTCAAACATGTTCTGTTAGGAAATGAATTATCAAAATGTAGTTTAAAAAAAGTATACAGTCACATATGTATGTATGCATGTGTGTATAAACAATATACATGTAGTATATATATATATATATATATATATATATATATATATATACACACATATACATATATATATATATATATATATAGCTTATTTATATATCATTTATATTTGGAATCAATCCTTGCCAAAGTAGCAATTGTGTACCTGGGAAGAACTTTTTTAACTATCCAATCGTGTAGAATTTGCAAGGGTACAGGTACACAAATATATAATCTTCCCGTGCTTTGAGTATAGCACATACAACTTCATTTTCACTCAAAATACATTGACTTAGCACCAGTGCTTCCAGGTAATATAGGTTGAAAACAAGCTCAAAATAGTAAAATGCAATAAAAAAAAGCCAAAACAAATACATATATGGGTTAACATGGTGTGACTGAGGAGTTAAAATAAGATTGCCTTGCTGATTGTAATGATCACAAAATCATTCCTTAACGTGTGAACTTAAAAGAGTGAAACAGGCACATCCAAACTTGACATGAGCGTGGGGGAGACAGTCACGACATCATGTGAGAAAGGCAATATAATAATACAGTGATATGTTTACACTCATTGTACTGCAATCAAAACACGCATTATTACAGTTCCCTGTTTATTGCACAAGGGACAGAAATGTTCGTTTAAAAGCATAACAAATAATGGCAACAAAAGAGGAGATTACAGTCACTATAACAAGTGTTCTTTAGAAGTCCTGCCATTCCTGACTCCGTATCCAATAGCCTCTGGAGAATGGAGGGGTCGAAACAAAAAATCCTAAAACTGGGAGCTCTAAAACTAGCGTTTTCAGTTACAAGTGTTAATATAAATAAAATGCATACTAGTGATCTTTTATAAAAGTTTTCCTGTAAATAATACAGTCAGAGGTACAATACAATACAAGGTAAAACCAAATGCCATTACAAGCCTATCAATATACATTTTTCCCCCTTTTGCTTTTCTCCCATTTTTTTTTTCATAGCACAACCTATCGTTTCTATACACTAGCAAGTTAGTTGCAGTTTTAAAATATGGGTTCTGAGCAACATCATAAAATTAAAGGGGAACGAATGAATGATGCCAATAAGAAATGAACCCAATAAGCGCAATGCTGTCATCTGCTGAATAACAAGGTTTGAAGCTCATCTTCGTGCTGCAAGGATCACACAAGTTAGAAAAGTTAGAACATCAACAGAAAGGGGGAGGAATACAAAACAAAAAAAAAACTTTTGACAGTCCTACACAACACAACACATAAGTGTGTTGCCTCCAATAACTCAAGACGTTTCAAATACGCTCTATACACTGTTAAACATCGTTACTTCTACTTGTTAAACATACAAGTTGCTCGACACATTTCGGAATTCATCGGACAGTCAACGCGTTTTCTTTGTATTGTCTAGGATTGAAAACTGAGAATGCTTTCGAGACTCTCAATCAAAGCTGGGCATGGGATGAAATGTATGGTTTTCCAATGCGTGTTTCTTGTGGCAGTTACCCTGACCATGGGGATACATGTCCATTTTGAACCTAAAGTCACTATAATTGAACCTGCCCATTGTGACATCACAAAAACAATACTGATCTAACAGTACGAAAGTGGGAAATGTGCCATTTAATACACAATATATATGGGAAATGTTTCATCCGAAAGCAATCCGTTTTCAAGAATTAAAACAAGACGCCAGCTAGTTTCCACTTCTTCGAAAGGCTGGTATCAGAAATGAAGGCAGTGGCCCTCAATGTCCCCCACCCCCAAAGGGAACTATGAAAATGCAAGTAAGGTCACCTGTGGTGTTTAGGATTAGAGAAAGGGTGGGGAAAATGTCACTATGACCTAAAACTAACAGTCATTACGCGATGTAACAAATCCATTGTTTAATCCAATGTTTCAGGGTACATGCAGGGACAGTTCTCTTAACCTAAACAACAACCCATTCAACAAAAGCCTCACAGCCACACCTCAAGCACTAGAGATGAGTGAGAATAAAAGGAATGGGGGTTTTGGCACCTCCAAAAGCCTTGGCATGAATCTCCGAAACAAACCGCAAGTTCTGCTTCCCCAGTTCTCACCACTATAAAAAGGGCCGAGACGGCATACCCAAGAAGTTGGTGCCCATGTTCAGACTAGAAGAAGGTGCCGAGCTGTTCCAGTGGACCTTCTGATGATGTCTTAAGTTGGATTTGCTCGAGAAGCGCTTATCACACTGCTGACACGAGAAAGGCTTCTCCTTGGTGTGGATGCGGCGGTGGCAGATGAGCTGGGTGGAGACCCGGAAAGCCTTACCGCAGTCCGGGCACTGGTAACGCTTGGGTTCAGTGTGGATGCGTCTGTGGTTTTTGAGTGCCATCAGGTTGGAGAACTCCTTCTGACAGGAGTTGCAGAAATAGGTGCCCATCTTGTGGCTGTTCTTGTGATTCAGAAGTGAGCTAGCGTGACGGTAACCACGGCCGCACTGATCACAGACATGCGACTTACACCCCGCCTCACTGCGACTCTGCTGTTGCTGCTGTTGTTGATGCCCAGATGAGCTGCTGCCACTGGGGCCATGGTGTGATGGGTTAAGCTTTGGGAGCCCATTAGGATCCAGTCCCTGGGCCTGCATCAGCGTAAGGTCAAGCCCAGAGCCCCAACCCACATCTGAGCTACTGGACAAAACCCCAGGCTGTTGCGATGTTTTTGGGGCACGGCCATGTTGCATTTCCAAGTGGAGCCGGAAGCTAGCCTGGGTAGGGAAGCTCCGCTGGCACAGAGTGCAGGCAAACTCCCACTCTTTTTGGTGCACACGGCGGTGGTTTTGTAATTGGGAGGAGACGCGGAAAGCCTTGCCGCATTCTGGACAGCTGTGCCGTCGAGTTTCAGAATGGATGCGACGATGGTTCTTGAGTGCGAGCAGGTTGGAATAGGTCTTGAGGCACACAGCGCAATGATAGATGCCGACAGTGTGGGTGTTTTTGTGATTAAGGAGTGAGCTGGCATGCCGGTAAGAACGGCCACACTGGTCACATCTGTGAAGACAGAGGAGAGGAAAAGTAAATCTCCCCTGCTCATTGTCCTTTTAACCCCTCAATAGATTAGTCTGAAAGTAAACTGACAACATGTAGCTGACTTCTATAATAACCGCTTTGACGGATACACAAATACAGGTATATGATCTTGAATCCAGCTACCAAAACTCAAAAAACTGGCCCAGCTTGGAGAAGACAACTTGAAAAACTTGAACATCTTGAACATTAAGGCAGTGAATAAATTGAATATGAATTATAACTTAAAGTATCCAACAATTGTGTTTGGTGTTAAAATAAAGGCAGTGGTATAATAATCCATATAATTTATGGTGGTAATATATGAACTGTAGATGTATAATTTTGTAACAGTCTACAGGACAAACCATGTTATCAGAACGTACTGCAAATCACTGTTTGTTTTCAAACTCGTAGTATTTATACTAAAAGATTCAACACGTAAAAATGGAAAAATGTTACCATATATAGAATGAGTACACACAGGAAGCCTTTTATAAAATAGCATAATTGTACAGCAAATTAGGTTTTGGGATTTTACCTAAATTCTGGTGGGAATAAAACATGGAACAAGTGTGGTGAACTTGTTTTCCAAGCACTAAGCACATGTAGTGAAACGGTGTGTTTTGTTTCCTTTCTGTGAATTTATGAATGTTTGTTCTCAAGTAATATGTTAATATGGAAGTTGTGTGTTAGTGTTAGAATGTTGGCACTTTTCTAAAACTGTTTTCTGCTTGATATTTACATTGTCTTGAGCAAATGGAACAGAGTTTTAAGCTTAACCTTAAAAGCAACAAAAGCTATATTTATATTATTTAGTAAACATGCATTTGATAAATGGGTCTAAGTCCCATGCTAAATACTGTTGGGCCCAGATCAGTATTTATTACTGGAAGCACAACAGCTGATGGTCAGTATGAGTACTTAAGGCAACTGAATGTTCAAATGGTAACAACAGTAAACTACACCATACATTCTAGAATATTATCAATCAGATCAATGAATAAGGAGGGAATCAATAATTTGGTACAATACACATCTACCTAGTAAGTACATCAAAATATACCCATTATATCAAGACATCCTAACAATCTAGTGCATATTGCTAACTGAAAGCAAAGGGGGGTAACTTATCTGGTCTCCACTAATCAAACTGTCCAAACTTCAGAAAAATCCGAATTCCGGCACGCGTATGGTCCCAAGGAAGCCGGATTGGAGATCATATACCTGTAATAGACATGTAGAAACCTGTGATCTTTACTAGTTCACTTCAAAAATCACGAACAACAGACGTAAACTCACGTGAACCGGTATTCCTCTCCTTCTCTTGTGCTTGAAGTGGCCTTCCTCATGCCCTCCTTGCCTACCTGGTTGTCCCCGCAGCGGTGCCTGGCCAGCCCAGAACGACCCTGGAAGCTCTTCCCGCAGGTGGGGCAGCCGAAACGGGTGTGGCCCTCCTCATGGACTCTCTGGTGATTCCGAAGGAAGCGGGCAAGCCGGAAAGCCTTGCCACAGGTTGAGCAGATATGCCGCTTCTTCTGCGTGTGGATACGCATGTGATTGCGCAGGGCCATGTAGTTGGTGTACGGCTTGTCACAATATGAGCAGCTGAAGTTGCCAATTTTGTGTGTATTTTTGTGGTTCAGCAGACTGCTAGCATGCTTGTAAGAGCAGCCACAAAGGTCACAGGTAAAAGGGCGTTCTTCGCGCTCTGGAGACCCCAGGTCACCTGTCTCCATGCTCATATTAGAGCTGTTGAGGGAGGCAGAGGAAGAAGGAAGCTGGGCACTGCAGTTATGCGAGGCCAGATCTGTGGTTGTAGTAAAGACTTGAGAGCACCCATCGCATTCATATTCAGTTGGAGGAGGAGCCGTCTGCATGCTGGGACCAGGAAGGGGACCAGGAAGATCTTTGCAGAGCTGGTTGCTGGTATGTGTTTCAAGCTGCCTCTGGTTCCTGAAGCCCCTACCGCAGTCGGTGCAGGAATATTTCTTAAGAGCAAAATGCATTCGGAGGTGGTTCTTCATTGCCAGTCGATTTGGATAAGTGGAGTTGCACACATTGCAGTGGTATTCACCAATCTTGTGTAGGTTCTTATGATTGGCCAGACTGCCAGCATGACGGTAAGTACGTCCACACTGATCGCAAGCAAAGGGGCGGCGACCGCTGCCGTCATCAACTTGCTGGGCCCTAGCCCCCGCATACGGTTTCTTGAAACCTTGAGGTTGACCATAATTGGTGTTCACAGGAGGATTCTGAAGTTTGGGGTCACCCATCCTCATAGCTTGGAGCTGCGATGGGCCTCCCTCATAGCGAGCACCATTGGGATGAGACATGCTTTGAACCCGTTGGTCTCGATCTCCAGTCTTTGCTCTGTGCTCTTCGTGTAGCCGTAGATGATTTATCAACTGCTTCTGAATCTTGAAGGCTTTCCCACACTCCTCACACTTGTGCCTGCGAAGAGACAAAACACACAAAAACAAACAGATAAGAAAGCAGTGTTAAAATGCTCTTCTAAAAAAGGAAGAAACAGAAAAAGGGAAGGTCCCCTTACAAATACAAAGATGACTACACAATGCTCAAATGGGGTACAGACGTTATGAAATTCAGACTCAACTGCGTATATGTGTGTATATCAGTATGAGTTATGTTTGTTGCCCTCGCCTTCTCTAATGGGAAAAACATCACCAGTGCACACTGCCTTGACACTCAAAATTTCATTAAAATCTATTCATTCAGTGATGACCTGGGTAATCACATGAGTGGGGAACTCATGATAATACATAAGCATTCAAATTATGCAAAGAGAACTAAACAGTTAGAGTATAATAGGGCACATGCAATGCTGGCTAACCTCTTTAAGTCAAAATGAGTCCTCTGGTGGTTCTTGAGAGCCAGTAGGTTGTAGTATCGTTTTTGGCAGACAAGGCAGCGGAAGACCCCAGTCTTGTGAGATTTCTTATGGTTGAGCAGGGAGCAGGGGTGTCTGTAACTCCTTCCACACTGGTCGCACCTGTGGGGCCGATCATCAGAGTCTGGCAACTGCTGAGGGTCTACAGGGCCCCCACTGCAACTGGTACCAGCACCACCCGTCATCCCTTTAGCTCCATTCATACCCTTGTTCAATGCCCCCGCTCTCGCCTTGCCTGGACACAGGTGAGTGATCAGCTGATGGCGATCTGCAAAGAACATGCCACAGTCAACGCAAATGTGGTTCCTTCCATCCATTTTGCCATTAGAATTAGAGCTAGTGCCACCCAAGCCCTGTGTAGATCCATCTGGCCGGGGATGTCCGTGGACTAGCTCGTGGTTAAGCAAGTCCTGCTTTCTGCTGAAGCTCAGGCCACATGTGCTACAGATCAAAAGACTGGTTGTACTACCCTCTTGTCGCCTCCTCCACTCTTGCTCACCTATTGGAGAGAGGGCAGAGGAGGGTCCTGCCCCATGGTTAACCCCATGGCTTCGTAAGTGGCTACGAAGTGCCCTCAGGCTGGCGTAATGGTTTCCACAGATTGTGCACTGATAAACCTCTCCATCGTCATCATCGTCTTTGTTATCCATTCTTTTACTGTTGCCCTGGGAGTTGTCTTGAGCACCTCCAAACTGCATCGAGTCATGACTACGTCTCTGGCGAGCACTTTCTTTGAGGTTGGCACTGCCTGCTGGCAGGGAGGCACCACTAGGACTATGGAAGCTTATGTTACCCATGAAACCATTGGTCATACCGCCTTGGTTAACACGGTCTGCTTGACGATGGTTTTGTGGAAGAGGTGAGTGACCAGAATTGCTTTGGGCAAGAGAGCCGTCGAATCGGTCATGGAATTCCAGTGAATCCAGGCCACTGTTTTGGGAACCGTCTGGGACAAAGTGTGCTGCATCACTAAGATTACCGGGCAGTGAAATTGGCGTTGTTGCACCACTCTCCTGATCCTGAGAATGTACAAAGCCTTGTTGAGAGTCTAGCCCTGTCAGTGGCTCAGAGGAAAGCCAATCTCCCTCTGTACCCATCGATTGTGAATTTGGCCGGGTTTTGTGACTACGGAGGTGGCTATGAAGTGCTGCTAAGTGTGGATACTGCTTACAGCAAACAGTGCACTGATAATGACCAGTTTGATGGGAGCGTTTATGATTAACTAGACTCCCAGCATGTCGATAGCTTTTCCCGCACTCTTGGCACTTAAATCGGCGTTCAGCATCATTAATGGCTGCAGACTGCTCCTGTGACCTTGTCTCACCATTGGATGATGATATTGATGGTTGAGAGTTTGAAGCCAGTCCAACAGAATTTAAAATAGCAGGGCCATCTTGGGCATGTGTTGTGGTGTGAGGGTCATGGGTAAGATAATGTATTTTGAGGCTCTCCAAGTCAGGATGTCCCACTCCACAATATGCACAGGTATATATAGGATTATTAACAGGAGGGCCTAGCATTGGGTCATAACGTTTGTCGGGTAATGGAGGCAGTGGAAGAGGGTCACCTAGAGCAGGTGTATAAGGATTCACCGCTGGGGAGCGAACAGAACTAAGATTATGAGGCACTATCCCTGGGAAACTACGTGTTAGCCCCAACGAAGATGATGCAGCATTATGTAACAAAAGGTGCTCTTGAAAGTCATTTTTATTAGGCAAAGCAACTTGACAAAGATGACAAAAGCTGGGTGCCATGTCATTATTCTGGGGACCAAGGGGACGAGGGTCAGATGGTGCTTCAGGCACAAGGGCTCCCATGGACATTCCAAGGGGCTTAAATTTTGAATGAGTGCGTTCGTGAGCACTGAGAGCTGCAAGATTATTGAACTGTTTGTAACAGACATTGCATTTATACGTTCCCTCTTGATGAGACTTCTTATGGTTTACCAAGCTGCCATGATGACGATATGTCCTGTCACATTGGTCACATTTGAATGGTCTGTCCCAGGCATCTTCAGATCCTGGAGATTTTTGTTTGTCGTGTTCATGGCCAGGCATCATTCCACTGTTGTTAATGTGACTCCTGAAAGCTGCATCAGACAGATCTTGTGCTAGATTATAATCCCTTTCTTCATCAACATTGTCATCGTTCTCCTCTTCAGCTTGGGCACTTGGAGACAGGGTGTGGATGCGGAGGTGGTTTTTGAGCGCCACTGCATTGGGCAACGTTCTGGTGCAGACCGGGCACTGGAAGGAGCCCATCTCATGAGTTTTTTTGTGAGTAGCCAAGCTACTGGCATGCTTAAAAATGCGTCCACACTGCTCACATTCAAATCTGCCATTCTCTTCTTGATGATAGTGTGCTTTCATGTGCTCCAGTAGGCTAGGTGTGCTTGGGCAAATGATGTCGCATTCTTTGCAAGGGAAACCCTTGGCACGATTCATATCATGCATAGCCATGATGAGAAAATTGAAATGGAAGGGGGAAATGTCCACATAAAATGATCCTCGAACAAAGAAGAAAAGGGGGCAATGTGTGATGTTCAGCTCTCTGCTTCTGTAGTATCAGCCATTTTACCTGGGTGACAGATATTCTCTCCAATCAGCCTTTCAATTCCACTCGATCACAGCAGTTCAGAGAGGGTCTGGACAGTTGTGGGGCATCAGAGGAAAGCTGAGAAAATACAAAAAGAAACTAAATTAATTTAACTAAATGTCTCTATATTCACCATTTTAATATATATAAGTGACAGAAACAGTATAGAAATCTAAATGCTAGTTTGAAACTTCCTCACACTAAATGTGTAGCAAGCAAAACAGGTTCTTAAAGCTGTTCATTAAGAGTAATCAAGAACCTTTGACAAAAACCATTCACTGTGATATACGTACATGTGGCCACATTGTGTGATGTTAGCTTTGACACATTTGATCTCACATTTACGTCATATGTCTGACGCACAGGTTAAAAGCAGCTGAAAATGAGCCAGCTTTGTGTACCTGCATGTTGACGTCAACTGTACACGGCTGATAACTCTGCTGTCTTTGTTTACACAGGCACAAAAAAACAGCATAAGCAACACTTTACCAAGGGTAAGTAAATTAGAGATTATCTGCAATACATATGGACAAGGCCTAAAATGATAAAAGAATATGTAGTGACCACCTAGATGATCAAGACAACTTTTTGCAGAATGTACTCTAAATATATCAAGCAACTGCATGGAGATTTGGGGCTATTGCAGCCTTGGGACCTTCGAGAAATGCAGTCACTAAAAACAGTCATCCAAATAACACTAGAAAATCCTTTCTGGGGGAACTGAACTGAAGCAGAATAAATTTTCCTACATTTTGGAATGTTCATCTCTTCCTTCTTCAACCCAGTAGAAATGTTGATCATGCAAGTATTTTATGCAAGACTAAAAACATCAATGAGCCAAAGCACTTCGTAAACAAGAAGTTTGGGTCAAAATATCTCTAGGCAAAATTGATTAACAGATACTCACTAATGGCTGTCAAACCATTGAGATGTTCCACATTTGACAAATAATTTCAATGTAGATTGAATATCTTTGGAGCTATTTTGACAGCTGAAGTGAGCAATTTGCAACAACAAGCAACCAAAAATCATGCACTGTCAATACGAGCTGTCGATATAAGACTACTTATAAAATGTAGGGCTGCAACTAACGATTATTTTGATAATCGATCAGTGGGCCGATTATTATTATTTTATTTTTATTATTATTATTATTTCCGATTAATCGGGTTTAAAAAAGTCAAATTGTCTTTTCTTTTTTTGAAAAAAACAACACTTCAACATTCTGCCCGATGTCCTTCAAACAAACGTGTCAACTGAATGCTATGAAAACAGTGCTTAACAATTTATTAGACTACCTGTCATAACACAAATATTTTGGGAATCTGTCAAAAAAATTGTTTAAATCTAAAAATGTTATTGTCATTTATTGGGCAAATAACAAACTAAGTAGGCTAGTATTTATGCACAATAACAAAAATGTATTTCTATGCCTTTCATAACAGCTTGCATTCTTGCTGGTATTGTTTATGTACTTTTTGACTGTAATTGGGTATCTGAAAAAAAAAAAAAAAACACTATAAAGTGCTTGCCTTTTTTTAATAGATAACAGCAATAACTATATTATAGCACTAGAAATAGCCAACTACTGTCACTAAAGAGCTTACGCATATTCGAGGACTAACCAATAGGCCTACAGAAAGCTAAAAAATGATTTTGGTAATCACCAATAGGACTGTCAAAAAAAAATTTGAATTTCAAATATTCGTCGAAATAAAAAATCCACATTCGAATGCAAAACGTTGCATTCAAATTTTAGGTGTGCGTCAGGCAGCCTTATCAGTGGCGCATGAGATGCGATGAAGATGTAGGTAGGTGTCATTGCATTTTCATGCTTTTTTTTTAACTTATCCAGTTGAACCCACTGGATACGATGTTCATTCAAAATACTGCGGGAAAAGAGAACATCAATGCGGAGATGATGTTGTTTACGTCAAAACTGAAACCAAGCCGTTCACACAGAACGCAAATTTATCACATTTTCTAGAGGGACATCTATCACCGTTGCACTCGCAAAAGTGAGTCAGAAATTTAGAAAGCGATTTAAAATTATTGTAAGTTCAACTTTGAAAAAACATGTCTCAACTTTATGGCGGGATGGGTCTCTCCCCATTCCACTGCATCTCGTGTTTTTAAATTAAAAAAGTAACGTTACTCTTTGTGATTGGTTTTCCGTGCTTTGTATTAAACTGTGTATGTATATACATGATACTTTTTTGTTTCTAATTGTTTAAGCAATTTAATTAATAATTATATATGGTTAAACATTATTTTAATGATGATAGTCGTGCTATTCTATGCTTTGAATAACTGTGAATTAGTCATATTTAGCTCGATGCGCCCTCTTGTGGCCTCAGGGGAGAAGCCAAAAGCTTTTTTTCCTCTAACTGAAATTATGCCTTTTAAATTCGAATATAATTCGATATTCGATAATATTTAGGTACAAAATTCGAATTTAGTTTTTCAGCCATTTAGACAGCCCTAATCACCAATACTGTTAGTTTAGAGCAGCAGTGGCACAAACCTTACATAATTTGTTTAAAACCTTACATAAATTTGTTTCAATAAATTTGTTAGGCACTGTATAGTGAATATAGTTTAAATCTCTACATTAAAAATTAAAATAATAATAAATATAATAAGGATGAATAAAACATAAACCCAGTGTTTAACCAACAGGTAAGAGTAATGTTCTGCAGGAACACACGTTCACTTTGATCACAGTCACATCTTACTGTCATTTCTTTATCCTGTAAAAGGCGGTTATGAAGCGTCTGATATTTATATTCAGAATTACATGCTGTATCCCTTTACAGTTCCTACTCTCATAAAATACGTGTGCTACATGTTGACTTTTAAACCTTAATTTAACGTTCAACAACAGATATTTCAGCACAATGAATGTTTTTGCGCTGAGTAGCTACTAACTCCTCTCCTCTCTACTGTGTTGTTCCGTCTGTCTGTGCACGCGCCCACTGCGCCGGCGCTCATTCAGTAAAAATGTACTATCAGGACGGACCTTTATGCAAAAATGGAAATGCTCGTGTGAATTTGTGACATTTAAAGATAAGGATATGACCGTAAACTGAAAGTTTTTGTTTTGAGGAAGAACACACATCTGTCACAGCGCCTGACAGGGCAAGCCATTACGCTAATGCATTGATTAGCTTAAAATAAATATTTATCATGTTTTGAGCAGCTTGGATCACATACTTCTCCCGTAGCATCTCATAATGTTTCTTCCACTATTTTAGATGCATTTTGTCATAGAAATGCGTTATTCAGTGCTGTAATTTGACGCAACCGGCTGAAGTTGGACGTGCACTGTGGGCAGACCTGACTAATCGATAATGAGAATCGTTGATTATTTTCATTATCGATAATAATCGATTTTATCGATTAGTTTTTGCAGCCCTAATACAATGCAACAAAACTTAGCAGAATTAACTTAATGCAAATTTGCAGTGATGCAACACAATGACTACGAATGAGAATGCAAACAGTGTAGGTTGCTATCTGCACCCTGATACAACTAAATACAGCAGTAAGGTATACAAACTCCTACAAACAACCAAGGTTACATTGCATTGTCGTCCCCCGGCACTTCTTTAGCTAGTCTGCCAAAATAAGAAACTCTAATACCACATTCATGCTCAGATTCATAACTACAGACAATGTACTCTTTGATGAATTATATGGCATGGCAGTTGATTAATGAGGGAATCTTTTTAATTTAAAGCCACATATGTGATGAGGTTTTGGCAGCACATCAGATCCAAAATTAAGACTGACCAAGATTTTATTTCATTTCCACATTTAATATTTTTCTGAACCGATGAACCCAATTTTAATACTGACAATTACTCTTAAAACTAGTCTTCATTTTCAACCATTGTTAAATCAATCTGATGTGCTCTTCAAAACACGTGCATGATTCTGATTTTCTGTTGCCTTCAGGGGTCACTAAGTGCCAGTACTGCATATTAAATCACTTCCTCCAATTAACTCACTGCCATGGGCATCACTAAAGCAAGTGAAACTTGGTTACTTTGGCAACTTGTGCTCCAACATAAATACAGAACCAGCCTGATCCAAATCTTTGTAGCTGGGAGCTCAATAAAAAGGTTCAGTGTGTTTGGCGACAGTACAAAATAAGTGGCACAAATTTTCTACCCATGATAATATGTAAAGCACAGCATTACTCAAGTGGAGCTTACTTTAAGAGAACTAAATAAAATGCATGACCACAAATTCACTTAAATTAGTCCCCACTGGGGAACAATTCATCTTACCACACAACTGGAATGAAAGAAACAGTGCTCTTTTACCACACAATGGCCATCAGAAAACTGAAACACTAGAAAGCTCAGCTGGATTATTTTCCTGCCTCTCTCAAGCCTGTTGTATGGCTTTATTTTGCTGTCAGTACAATAACTTCAATAGAGCCACCTCAACAATAACCCAATATTCAGACAATGTGTGACTGATATCAAAACCTTCCAATGTGAAGTGATTTGGCAGTAAAAGAGAGGGCAGTAAGGCAAGAACAGTCTTGTTTAGAGCTGCAAAAAGGTTTGAAGAAAAATAGTTTATAATGCATCAAATTACTCTGCATGGGTCATATAAATATAATTTAATCGTAGCTCTGAATCAGCATGTATTTGTAGGTCACCAATACATAGGTATCTCATGTCATTTTAAACTAATATTTCATATAATCACATTCAAGCTACTAATTATAACAGTAATTAAATCTATTCATGATAATCAGGTAAGTCTGGTACCAAGGCATATATTACTGTAATTATTTATTTAATATATTAAGTGAACAATGAAACATACTATGAAAAATAATGCTTAAAGGCTTATGTAAGTTCCATTTAGCCTAAAGTTTCAAAATTTACAAAGATACTGTAGTTTCACTGTTTCTTATATTTGCAAGCACATTCTGTGCTACAAGTTGCAATACAGATTATGTGAAGTGTTTATGATGTGATCATCACTCATGCACAGCACAGTCTGCTGTATGTGGAATGAATCTAGTCTCACAGCATCTGTGATCTGAGTTAAGATTGCATATCCTTAGGGTATATAACCTAACCAGCGGTCTCTGACTCAAGACCATCTGGATGCTTTAGCTCATCGACGCTGTCAAGATCCATACTGCAAAATGCCAGATGGGTCCAGATTTACAGAATAAAATGAATGCAATAATATACAAATAGACTACTTCCACCATGCTTGCTCATTTGAAGGTTGGTACAAGCAGTACTAAAAAATGCTGCAGTGAAAGAATATTAAAAAAAACATGGTATAGTGATGGTATCAGATGGTCATATCATGGTACTTAGTGATTTAAGACATGTCAGATATATGTACTTGGACGTGTAACAACTGAATTATCACATAACACATCACAAAACTTGGTAATGTATGTTGTTTTTTGTTATGAAATAAATGTATTGTGTTTAAATCTATGTCATGCTTTACAATGCATGACCAGTGATAAACTTGATAAACTCCAGTAATTTTGACCAAGACTTTTCTATAATATTTCCAGTCATTTGCGATAAGGATTACACATTTTTTTTAAATTAATCATTCAGACAATTTTGTGTCAAAAAGGTTCAAAAGAAAAACAACAGCTTTGCTAATCAAACATCACAATGACGTGCAAGAAATTTTACTCGACAAAAGAAATACCCAAATGAGCAGAACGCAACTTGAAAATGTATTTACTATAGAAATTTCCATGATTTTTTTGGACCTGGAAAGTGCTATTCACTGATGACCACGCAATCTGTAGAAAGTATGCTCTCTTATGAAAATTAAGGTAAAGACTAAAACAGAGGCTGCGTGAAAGGTAAAACACCTAAGAATATTAAAAACACTTATAACTTGGCTTTTATTTTCCCTTTAATCTAAATATGTAAAATGAGCTCCCAAAACATTATTACATCATGTTATGAAGCTGAAACATGTTGATCGTATTATTACATTGTATTATTTTCCAACCAGAAAACATATATATTCACTATAGCAATTTCCTTGATATTTAAGATTTTATTAACTCCTATTATTTTTCCAGAAACAATTTTAAAGTCCCTGATAACCTTAGGAAGCCTATAGACATTTAGATCTCTTAAAAACTAGTAAATAGTGATAAAACACATGGGCTCCTAAAAACACAAATAATAATTTCTAGCAACTTGTTGCCCCAAACATTGTTACAGTTGAAATATGCTGTTATGCATTATATATTGTTATTTCCCAATGGCGCAGCTCACAAAGAAACAAACGGGTGGGCCCAACACGTCCGTGGACCCCTAATAATAACAATAATTTTTCGTCATTTGGAACAAAACCTTTTTTTAAATAAAATGTAAGCGATAACGCCTCGCTATGACCTTGGCCTGACGCTCCCACGCCCGCTTTTTATCCGGACAAAAGCAGATGCAGATACCCGACATTCCGTGTCATTTTCCCTCCCAGACTCACCAAATTAGACGCAGAATGTCCTGAACAAAGACAAAAATATCGTGCATCCAGTCGGGCTTGATATATGTTAATATCTCGAATCAAATACTTGTGTACGTCGTTGTGAGGGATCCCAAAATGTACATCCCGACCCGTATGTTTTTCACAGGATGCGAGTCGCTGTGTGCAGATATTAGCTGGTGGGCTATAGCAGCCAGATCGAGCGTGAGGGGAGAAAAAACGATCATTTTCGAAGCGCCAAATGCTTTGGACGGCATATTCGCGATCATTTTTTGTCTACCTCGTGTGAGGGTTCGAATGCACGAAAAAAATCCAGGTCTCGTACGCGATCGCATCGATTATTTTAATGTGTCGGTCTGTCTGACAGCGACAAACCCCTCCCCCCGCTGCTAACGCGCTAGCCTCCCCTCACGATACTAGCGCGGAAAACGAGAGCAAAACAAAACAGTCTAGCAAACAAAATAAGCCATTTTGATATCGTAAAATAGTCGTGTGGATAAATAATACCCAAATAAATTCGTCTGAATCGATACACGTCCGGCATATAGTGTGAAATGGTTCTGCTTAGCAGTAAGGTCAGTGCTAGTCGGCTAGCTGCCTTGCGACACAAAGATCCGGAGGCTCGCGAGCTCTGATTCAATGAATGTGGCCATTGTGTGCAATTAAACAAACACCTTCAAGCTGCAACCACTTACCCGACTTACAGACGTGCACAATGATTAGAGATGGGGGTTTATGCTCTTTTTGATTGCGCAGAGGACAAATGGTATGTTCAGTCGCTCGCCATAATGATTATTTTTTCTTCAGCGGGCGGCTCCACCGTCTTTTTCTCGGTGTGTTCAGCACACTTCCTGCTGCGGGCTGAATGTGGATGGAGAGCTGCGGACGTGCTTCACCGCGTCACTCTGCGCTCATTCTCCGTGTGTTTGCGTTGGAAGTAAACATTGTCCGTTGCACCGTGGACCTAATTTTTCACTAAAATCACAAAGCAGATGTTTGCATTAAGTGTTTCCAGTATTTGGGTGCAACTTTTTGTTCATTCACTGGAAATGCCACCAACCAAAAAGAACCATGGTACTACCATGTTTTTCTATGGTATTACATTGGAATACCGTAGGGATAAATGTATTATTACAGTAATTAAAAGGTTTCAGCAAAAAGTTAAAGGGATAGTTCACCCAACAATGAAAATTTTGTCATCGTTTACACTCATGTTGTTTGAAACCTATATGAATTAAAGAAAATAAAAGAAGATATTTTGAAGAATGGCAGTAATGCAATAGCCGATGGTAGCTGCTGACTTTTATTCTAATATTTTTTTCCATATGGAAGTCAATAGGTACCGTCAACTGTTTGGTTACTAACATTCTTCAAAATATATTTTTTTATGCTCAGAAGAAAGAAAATCAAAAAAGTTTGCAACTATATGAGGGTGAGTAAATCATGACAGAATGTAATTTTTTGGGTGAACTATCCCTTTAATTACATAAATACTTGTTTCTTTTCATTTTAGGGTTTTGTACACACATAATTAACCCTCTTAATTACTCAAACCCAAAATGAAAATTTTGTTATTAATCACTTACCCCCATGTCGTTCCAAACCCGTAAAATCTTCATTCATCTTCGGAACACAATTTAAGATATTTTGGATGAAAACTGGGAGGCTTGTGACTGTCCCATTGACTGCAGAACAATTAACACTGTCAAGGCCCAGAAAAGTATGAAAGACATCGTCAAAATAGTCCATCTGCCATCAGTGGTTCAACCGTAATTTAACAAAGCTACAAGAATACTTTTTGTACGCAAAGAAAACAAAAATAAGGACTTTATTCAACAATTTGTCTCCTTTGCGACTCAAATGTGTCTCCTTTGCCATTTTGGAGAATATCTGCTGGACGCAAACAGCGTACGCTGTTCTGTGACAGCCGCACCTCATGGATACGTTTTCTACGTTTATTTATGCTTTGATTTGAATGAAAACAGCATATCTGTGTGGTGCGGTTGACACAGAAAAGCGTCCACTGTTTGGGTCCAGCGGATATTCTCCAAAATGGTGCTACGCTTACGCGGAGGAGACGAATTGTTGAATAAAGTCGTTATTTTTGTTTTCTTTGCGTACAAAAATATTCTCGTAGCTTCGTAAAATTACGGTTGAACCACTGATGGCAGATGGACTATTTTGACAATGTCTTTCATACTTTTCTGGGCCTTGACAGTGTTAATTGTTTGTCAGTCAATGGGCAGTCACAAGCCTCACGGTTTTACGGGTTTGTAACGACATGGGGGTAAGTGATTAATGACAAAATGTTCACTTTGGGGTGGAGTAACCCTTTAA
The DNA here is from genome assembly GCA_027422415.1 of Schizothorax lantsangensis. NCBI lineage: Eukaryota > Metazoa > Chordata > Actinopteri > Cypriniformes > Cyprinidae > Schizothorax > Schizothorax lantsangensis. Next base: position 7,450,540 of record CM049844.1, read on the forward strand.
AGTACCTCTGTGAATTTTGTCCTAAACAATATTTTTGCTATAGCTGCTGTTTTGCAATAAAACCACACATCAGCTTACATTCAGTTTCAAGTGTCACATGTATTAAAGGTTATTGATTGATATATTTTTAATTACAATATTTAGTGGCCAAAACAATTTGGTTTGTTACATTGAATTTGCAGTTTTATGTATTGTATCTTAAGGTACCTTGTTTTTCTGGGCCTTTGATGTCTATAAGGAAATTGACTTTCAATAATAAACCTAAGATAAAATGTTCACTATAGCATTTGGGGAAGTTGTGGCCTAATGGTTAGAGATTCGGACTCATAACCCAAAGGTTGTGAGTTCGAGTCTCAGGTCCGGCAGGAATTGTAGGTGGGGGGAGTGAACAGCGCTCTCTCAACCTTCAATACCACGACTGAGGTGCCCTTGAGCAAGGCACCGAACCCCCAACTGCTCCCCGGGCGCCACAGAATAAATGACTGCCCACTGCTCCGGGTGTGTGTTCACGGTGTGTGTGTGTGTGTTTGTTCACTGCTGTGTGTGTGCACTTAGGATGGGATAAATGCAGAGCACTAATTCCGAGTATGGGTTACCATACTTGGCCACATGTCACGTCACTTTTTCACTTTCACTTTCATTAAGTGTGACAATAAGAGTCCAAGTTTGGACACACCAATTTATTCAATAATCTTATTTTACCTTTCAACGTTTTAACAATAAAGTCTTTAAAACTCTAAAATAACACATGGAAGTTGTGGAAATGGGAATTATATACTTAAAATGTTTTGCAAATATTTGTGCAGTTCTGCATAATCTGTGCACTCATGAACCAACTTCATTAGATGCATTTTAGGATGCTTCTTAAACACTATTGAAGAAGTTTCCAAGTTTCCACTTGTTGATGTTTTCCTTCCCTTTCAGCTCATTAAAATGATTTGGGGGAAAAAAATCAGTTTTGTAATGAAAGTAATATACAGGCAAAATTGACATAAAAAGCACAAGCATAAGCAGGAGCACTTTAGATCAAAAGATTCTCATATATCAACTGGCATCTGATACCATCAGTGTTTCAATGTGCACCACTGAATTAAAAAAAATAAATACACACTAGCATTTGGTATGACATATAACAAATGTGCATATCTGCAGCTTGTTTAGTTTTACAGCAGACCGAATGTAAAATGATTACATAACCAGAAACCATTACATGGCACATAATCAAAGTTCTGCAGTTGCGTGTATCCCACAGCCTTTTCTGGATATAATTAATTATGAGCTCCATCTGTGGCAAGTCATAATATTTTCACAAGATCAGACCCATTCCAATTTAGGAAAACAAATATTTTAGCATTTGTGAGTAACACTACTATAGCAATACCTTAAATATGAACCAAAATAAACCAAAAGTTCAATAAAAAAAAAAAAGGAAAAAAAAATAGTTTAGACTGATTCACATTATATTTGAGCTTGTACTGTGCTGAAAATCTTCTTTTTTTTTTCGTTCCCTGTCAAAAATGACTGGCCATTATTGGGGTTGTACAAAAATTATTACAATTGAATTTTTTATAACATTTTAGTACAACACTAACCATTAACTACCATTTTTTGGGGGGGGGGGATCTTATCTGCATCAAAATGACTGGAACACAACACGAGGGCTATAGAAGTGCTGACATGTCTTGGTTTTTAATAAAGGTGCATTTGGAAAAGTGATTTTCTGTTTGTTTGGTTTTGCCTGTGTTGCACAGGGACTAGAGGCAGTACTTTTATTTATGGCTGGAGTTAAAATTCAGTCCACACTGAAATGGTTTTGAGTTGAAGACATGCAGATAAGAGGGATTCTGCACCATTCACAATGCACAGACTGAATTGTTTAGTGATTTTTATCAGTATAATGTATGTGTCAGCATACAAACCAGAGAGACAAAGGTAAGTGATCAAGCAACAGGTTTACTAACAGGTTGGGGCAGATGGGAGAGAGGCAACAGTCCAGAAAGTCTCTTAGCTGTAATGTAACGGGTGATTGCCTCTTGCAGGTGATCCGGAGGAGCGAAGGAGAAGTGGAGAACGGGAGCGATGGAGCATCTAAGGGGTAAGTAAGCACAGGTAAGACAACAGAAGACAGGTAATGCTAACTGTAGACCAGACGATTCTCGATAGAGTGAAGCGTGTTCTTAAAGGTGACTTTATTGGAGACGGCAGGTGCAGGTGATCAAAATTCAAGTGATGGTGATAGTGGCTGCGAACAGGTGTGAGCCGGGGAGGATTCTGGGACATGGAGTCCAGAGCTGGTGACTGAGACTCCCTGACAGTATGATCAGCTGCCCTCTTCTGTCTTTTATTTCTGGAGGATAATGGCTTTACTTGTCACTACTTGCTTGATAATGACTGGTCCATAGGGATGGCACGGTACATGTATTCGTACCGAACCGTCACGGTTCGGCATCTCGGTTCGGTGCATGAGGCCTTATGACGAATACAGGCAATTCACCCCCAATCCAGAAGGGGGTGCCCGCAGTAATGCAACGCTGTTTGAGAACCGCCAGCGCCAGCAGAACAACAGCGAATGCCATGAGTTGTACACTTGAAAACAATATGCTGATTCTGAGCACGTCTCTCACATAGACTGACAAAGGAGTATACTTTAAAGGCTTGCGCACTCAACTGTTTGCGAAATGGTGCTTTGTACTCGTGTATCCTTCCATATTTGCGATGTAACGTATCTGAATGCTAAACTATTATTTATTATGTAAATGATAGGCTTTGTACTTCAGTCGTGTTCCAGCGGTGAGACAGAGGCAGGTGCGCTGATGTTTGGTTCACTGTATTTTATTTTGATAAAGTACCAACTGTGCTGTCAAGTTAGCAATGCTGGAACTGATGTGTGTTTTTGTGTGTGTGTGTGTGTGTGTGTGTGTATACGCTCCGGCGCGATCACTTCAACTGTTTCCTTATACCAGCAGAATCAACTTTAAACACACATTGTCTTATTAATAATCACTGTATAAAGTTCTGCTTTTATTTGTGTACACTCACAATGAAAACAGATTTTATATGTATAACATGTAATAATATTTACTATTTTCACATCTAGATTGTAATTGTAATTTGCACAACTGTCTGTTCAAAATAAATTAAAAGAAACCGAGCATAGTAGAGTTCTTTTTTTTTTCCTGTTGTACCGAAATCGTATTGAACCGTGACCCCCGAACCGAGGTACATACCGAACCGTGGCATCTGTGTACCGTGCCACCCCTACTGGTCCATGTTGTGCCTAGTATTTTTGCTAGTTGAAGCACTTTTTATCATCTTTCCATTATTCATTTGGAATTTCTGAAGGTAACGCTAAAATGTGTTCAAATTTTTGTTACCAACATTCTTCAAAATATCTTATGTATGCAGTGTATGACGTTTTTGTGACATCATGCGCATCCATATTACATGTGCAGTCTATAGATATGTGCACAAGTGCGTAGTATTTCTTTACAAAGTGACATCGCCAACTACTGGCCTGGCATGCATATAGCGTTTTAGCCATTCTCGCTGAGTGTGAATGGGGATCGTTTTGACAACGTTGTCATCTGTATGTTAAACTTTTCAAAAATGCAAAGGAAAAATATTTCTGTTTTTAATACATCATTGTCCTGTAAATGTTGCGTTCCATCCTGAAAAGTGAATCCAAAACATTTCAATCGCCCCCTGGGGATGCTTGCAGTATAGGTCATAAACCCCACCCTCTCCATCTAAACAAATGGAACATGAGCCAAACTAAAAAAAATCTAATTACACTTCAAATAAAAAAATTTTTTCACAAAGATAGTTTCCATCATTTTAGGTAGTTCTTCTTATGCTTATATATGTTAAAGTGTTCCTTTTTCTGATAAGTTTGCTTTTAACTATTTAAACTTTTAAAGATTTGATGCTAAAAACAGAGTGTGGCATCATGATTGTTAGTTTGAGATTGGGCCTGCTGCTTGATATTGCAAACTGGTGTGTCTTACCATATTATTTAATGTATCATTGTAATTATGAACACACTGGTTTGAAGTGCAAAGTTTTACCGTTTACTGCACTTTTGCACCTTTTTTTACATTCTATAATACCTTTACATTCAGCCAGAATAGAATTTCGCCTTGTAGTCAGTGTATGATTTAAAACTGATATTTCAATTCACATTTACTGTTTATCTATATGGCATATCATCACTGTTTCACCACCATTTTAATTATTATGATTCAAATGATACAGAATGCATTACAAGTTATAATTTATATGTTTATATAAAACATTGCAAGGTAATATATAGCCTGATCGTCGTGAGGTCGACCATAAGAGAGACCTGCTGGGATCAAAATCATTCAAAAAACATTTTCTTATGACAAAGATTCCTCCACAGCCACAGAAAACCCTCAATCCACTTTATCTATAGAAGTTCAGGACAAAATGCAGTACAGAACGCATATTAATGCCAAAGTGAACAAAACGACTGAATGAAAACAAATGCTGTCATGTCAATGTCTGAAGGTTCCTCCGTTCTCCAGCAGAGGTCTCTCTGCCCATTACATCCATGCTAACAGCTTGTGAATACCAGTCCCTCGAGCAGGGAATAAAAAATATATACTTTATTATCTGGTCGATCACAAAAGATATGAGTTACCTTCTGGTACATAGCATGTAATGCAATTGTATAGGTATAACAATATTATATTTCTTTAGTTTTTTGTCTGTGCATGTTGCTGTATCATACATTTCCTAGAGTGATGGTAATTATGCAGATAAATTAAGCAGCAATGGTAAATTCACAGCACATTTCATTGACGAAGTACTGCAGTGTTATTAAGTTGAAGATTGTTCTCCATGTTCTCCACCTACTTCCTGTTTTCTGACTCATCTTTATTATTGATGCAGCCTACAATGGAACAGTCACAGGAGACCTTTTGTGGGTGGTGTGACCTAGCGGTTAAAGATCCAGTAATTTAAAGGTTAGCAGCTTAAAACCCAGAGGGGGTGTTTCATGAAAATGGTTCATTATAATGTCAGGTTCCTCTACGTGAACTGTAATAAATGTACTATAAATCAAAAAAAGTGTACTGCATTACTAACCAGCGCTATTCTGAAGAGATAAAGCAGCTCCCTGAGGTGCATTTGTGTTATTCACCAGCAATCCCTGACACAGTGTCCAGGAGCGTCATGAGGTCATACCTGTCGGCTAATTAGCACAGGAAGGTCACTAATTAAAGCTGGTAAATCTTTCTCAGGTGGCCTCAATCAAGCTGCAGTTACGGTTACGAGGCCATTCAGTTTACATCATTTTATTTATGGGTGTCTTTACCTACATTCTTGTGGAAAATAAACTCTTAAGACACTTTTCACACCCTCACTGTTTATTGTATACATCTATTTATGAATAAATATAATTTCCACATATTGTGCTTGATAAAATCCAGTGGTGGAAATTACATTTTAAATATTTTTGGAGTAAAATAGCTTACTTACTAAAGCTAATTTTAGCTAGCATTTAGCATGCTAAATACACAGAATTAAATAATATTTTCACACATTTTTACTCATAACATGTTATAATCATAACTATAAAACTACGCAAAAAAATATACTTAGACTTAAAAAAATGAATTCATATTTTAAAAATGGATTTTCATACCAAAGATTGAAAATTTGGGACAAGGTTTAATAATAAAACCTATACATTAAAGTAATTTGAAAATAAATAAAAACGTGGTAAAACATTTCCAAGAGAGTTTTAATGTAACCTTCATATGACAAAATAACATTTAAATCTGTTTTAGTAATAATCCATCCCTCAGACATAAAAGGAAAATGTTTTGTATAAACTGTCTGAAAAAAGCTGCATAATTTGAGGTTTATTTTACTGCCTGCTCCAAATGTTGCAGAATGACTTATGTGCCATGATTTAATTGTTGAAATCTCAAACCCTAAGTGCAAATCCTACTAATTATTCTCACACTATCAAAAAATAATACACACATCGCTGTTTTTTTTTCTTTGTCATATATATGGTATGATTTAACATTGCCTCAAATGAACTCGCATCAACCTGTTAGGAGGATTTTAAGGGAAAATGGCCCCGGTGCCATAGACTGGCAGTTACCTACAACACAGATTGAGAAGATAAACCTTTCTTGGCATGTTTAACTTGTAAATGAGATCCATTAGCTCTTTAGAAAAGGGTCCAGGATAGGGTTTGATTGTCAATATCTGTTGTTGCAAACTGTAATTCAGTATAGGTTTAAAACTCACTGAAGTCGTCAGTGCTATACTTATACAAGGTTCATTTGGCACAGTTTCCATAACTAAAATTATATTTTATTCTCATTTTCTGTATGATATTGGTTAATTTGTGTTTCTGAATGCTATTGAACCGAGATTGAACTAAGAATGGAAGAAGATATAATATAATACCAAAATGAGAAAATCTCTGCCTTATCGTCATAACTTTCATCAGTTTCCTCACTTTCCTTCCACCGTTGCTCTTTGTGTCACCCGTGACGTCTGCTCCACGGATTCACCTGCTCTAATTCCTTAAAAGGGATTGCCGATTCCTCGGATATCCACTTAGGACCTGATTAGACGAGCTCAACTCATTAGCTCCGACAAACCAATTCAAACCCCTCAACCCCAAAGCCAAAGAACTGGCCCCCACCTATCAAGCATTCACCAAACCAAACAATGACCAATGACGCCTTTTAGAAACGACACGGCAAGTGTTAACATCACTCAAATGTGATCAAACAAGCGTGAAATGTTTTAAATGCCCATATTACTCCAAAATGGTTGTTAGAACCAATGCTTAGAACTTCATAAGATGTTCTTCAGGAATCGACCATATTTTTGTTCACGCCACACCCTGTCCATCACTTCCCCTGTCCTCTGCTTTCTGCGCTCACTCTTGCCTCGTCTTTTGACCCAACCTGATTTTCCATTCCAATCGGTTTACCTGTTCCTCACCCTCCCTTTCCCTCTCTCTTTCTCTTTCTCTCTGCCTCACCCTTTCTGTGCCCATCTTTGGGCTTATCCTTTCATCCCTGATCTCCTTCATCCCCTCCAATCCTCATCTGTTCCTCTCTCGCAGACGGGGAAGAGAAACAGAGTTTTTCCACAGGTAAGTTGCATCCAGTCTGTTGGGGGAACCTGTGGAAGGCACAGAGAGAGAGAGAGACGATTGAAGAGCTGTCTTGTGGACTAAGCAAAATAGAGACTGGTACAGAGAAAGAGACTTTGGAATAATAGAGACGAAAATAAGCATTTTTGGGGTAGGAAGGTGAGTTTGTTGTTAGTTTGGTCATTGATTAGTTTGCATAAGAAAAATCGTGCAGTGATGCAATGCACTGCAAACAGCGAACCAATGCAAAACTTGTGCATTACGATACGTTATATCCTTAAAACATAGTTTTTTTTACAATTTAGTATGCACTTTTTATGATATCCTGGAAATAGTTCCTGGAACACAGTATCACGAACGGTTAATCTGCAACTTTAATATTGCTTAAAATGACATTGGGATGTTAATGTTGGTATTTCGACCATCAAAAAATGCATCAAGCAATTTCAAGAGGAATTTGTGGTTGTAGTAAAAAATTTTAGCTGTTATAGTAATGCATTCCTGTACACTGGAAAACTTTGTGTAGAAAATTTTAGAAATAATTTCAAAGAAACTGCAAGTAATGCATTAAATTAAATTTAACATGAAATTTTGAAATAAGAAACAGGGTTATAATATTTAACTAAAACCATAAAAAACATTTTTGTTACTTGAAATAACAACAAAAAACAAGTATTTTATTTCAGCTAGTAAAGGCAACATTTCTCATTTTTATTTTGTTTAACTTGATATGCAAAAATAACTAAAATAAAAATGAATTAAATTAACATGAAAGTAGAAAATATATTTTAAAAATTCTAATTTAAAATATTAACAAAAACTATAATAGTATCTAAATGACACTGAAATAACACTGGTAGAAAGACCAAAATATTTTCTTGTACTCCAGTAATCTCCAAACTTCGAGAAAAAAAAATGTAGTGTTGTTTATTGTTTCTGAATAGATCATAATGTTGCAACTTGCAAAGTTTGCACATTTGGCTCTTAGCAGGATTAATCTAATGCTAAAGCTACTCTTAAGCAAGTAATCAAACCGATTTGAGAAGTTTTGAGATTCATCAGGTCTCATTTCATCTTGTACCGTTTACAATCCATCACATACATATGGAAGATCACAGCTGGCATCCCCAAGACTTCCAATTTTCCTTGTGTGTTGTCTTTGATCTCCTCACCCTAGGTCCCACCTGATCCCGTAGTAAAGAGCAGTTGGTAATCGGATTTGATAACAGCTCCTGCAGGGGCTTAGGCCTTTCTTCTAGCCCTCCTCGACATCAATAAAACAACAGCTGAGCACACAGAGTAATCTTCTAACTATTATTATAACATAGAATCTGACCATCAACAGCACAATGCAAGACTCATGTTTGCAGATCTCAGTTTCTAGCAGTAGGCTCTACTTAACCCTCAGTTAAGTTCATTAGCATCTCTGTCACATGACAAGGCTGATAATTCCTCGTCATCTCCTCTGGCCTCCCACAGAGAGGCAAATTCATATGGCGGTAGACTAGCAACAAGTATTTTTATAACAAGTTGTGAAATATTTGAAATCTTTTACTTTAAGCAGATTACAGATCTCAGGCATTTGATTAAACATTCAATTACAGATTACCAAGTCTTTACCATGTTTAGGGGGAAGATTGATTTCAGTTCCACATGTCTTATTTTACAGTTTTGTACTTTTTTATTTGCCTTGTTTCATAAATTGCACATCTATTTTACTTTCTAATATAAAGGAACGGCTCGAATAGGACTGAAGGATTGATTTAGTAGTTTGTTGCTGTTTTTGAATTTGTTTTTTTTCCATATTAGGATTTGAAATGTAGAATTTGAATTTTAAATAACAGATTCACAGTATTATTAGCATTTGCTAGCTGGCATTACTGAACTTATGCTGAACTCAAATGACAGACAGTGTTGTTGTTGACAGTTGATTTTTTTGCATGCAATTCTGTATTCAGTGTTACTGTCTACCGAGCAGGCATGAAGAACTTGCTTTTTGAAATATTACATGCAAAGTTTATGTGTAACTGTTTTCCAGTAAGAGGTTTTGCATCAAATCAAAGTCAAGTTTCAATATTTGTCAATACTACATCAAATCATAAGTCTTCAATATTATTAAATCGCTTCAACATTTCTGATGCTGTAATCAGGGTTGCCAGGTCTCTGAAACAAAACCACCTCAATTGCTACCCAAAAATAGTCCGATTGTACTTTTTTAAGGGTATTCCACATTTCTGGGGGGTCGTGGACTACAAAAAATAAAAACAACCCACAGCAACAGTGTAAAAGTAGCACAATTCTGCAGGAAAACCATGGACTTGGCAACACTGGCTGTAATAGTCTCAACCAAGTTCAATCTTAGTCATATTATTTATATTTATTGATTACATATAAGCAGAATATTTTATTTTGATTTCATTTTTATTGTTAATTTCTGATTGCTTTCAGCTTGTGTTGGTAAGAACCCCGATCAACAGCAGCCATGGGTGAAATGGAGCAGATGAAAAAGGAGGCCGAAGCCCTGAAGACACAGATCGAGGTGAGACTGCTGTAAAGTTCTTGATGAAGAACATAGTTATAAGATCAAATGCACATTAACAAAATGCTAATATAACATATTTGTTCCCCCACTAGGCGGCTCGTAAAGCAGCAAATGACACAGACATGGCCTCCGCTGCTTCTGGGGTTGCTCCGGCCCCTCGGGTCCAACTCAAGACCAGGAAGACCCTCAAAGGCCATCTGGCCAAAATCTATGCCATGCACTGGAGTACAGACAACAGGTGAGAACACCAGTACGGGTCAAATCAAATCATTAGGTATGCTGGGTTATACTGCAATTAAATATTTGGCAACCAAAAGTGATTTAAAGAAATAAAAAATTATAGAAAGGGAATTATAATGGTTTACCTGTTGCCCTTTGATGTCACGTGATCTGCTCAAGCAGGTTAATAGCTCTCACATGGAAGTCAACTGCACCTTGTGGTCACCTTGAATTAGCTAATTCTTAGTTAGATCAATTATCAGGGTCAGTGGCCTGAAACAGACTTAAGCCTCTCTGTATTCAAGAAACTGCATTGACAACAAAAACTAATAGCTCTAAAAAGCATTTATATATTTTTGGAATCCATTAGAAATTAAAAGCATTTATAAAAATACACTAGTTAAAGTTTTGTTACAGTCAAAAAAAACAACTAAATAAATAGAATAGCTTACACATGTTTTCAAGGCTGCAATCCCAACTTTTACAAACCAAACATAACCAAATATGGAATAAATGCACTCACGGCAGTTGTCTCGAAAGTTCTGTGTACATTAAATCAGTATGTTTGTGAGATTTCAAAACTTAAATTCAATAAGGGGTGAAATATTTGAAATGGTCCATCCTGTTGTCTTACCAGCCTTTCTTTGCTCTTTCTTTCATTGGTGTCTTTAGGCTAATGGTCAGTGCGTCACAGGACGGCAAACTTCTCATCTGGGATTGTCACTCTGGAAATAAGGTACGTGTGACTGACTCAAATAATATGGGAATCTTATATAAATATTGGGAATATATTTAAGCTATATTATAAGTCAGTTGGGTATTTATTAATATTTTGCACTATACAGCTGTTGCTACTCTTCTGTTCTCATCTTAAAAAATAAATGTTGCCATTTTTAAATATCCTATATTTGAATATATTTTAAACATCTTTGAATTGATTACATTTATAGTGCAAAAATGACTCTACCTTTAACTTTAAATCAGAATATCTTCAAGGAAAAGTTATAACATTTTCCTCTTTCTTTAGGTCAATGCTGTTCCCCTCAAGTCCTCATGGGTGATGACCTGTGCATATGCTCCTTCTGGAAACCTTGTGGCCAGCGGTGGTCTCGACAACATGTGTACTGTCTACAACTTGAAGACACCCGTAATCAAGACGGTGAAAGAATTGGATGCTCACACAGGTATATAAGTACATAAGTCAGTCAAGAATCTTTACTTTCTTGTATGTTACTTGTAAGTAAGTGTCGGTTCTGTTATCTATTTTTCATAGGTTACTTGTCCTGTGCACGCTTCCTCAGTGACACTGACATTCTAACTGCCTCTGGTGATACCACATGGTTTGTGCATGTAGCTTTTACATTTAAAGGGATAGTTCAACCAAATAAAAAAATTAATTAATGGGTGTTATTGAACACAATTTACATATTCTTTTTAAAAATTTTCATTTTTTGGTGAACTATCCCTTCTATCAGAAATGAATCACGAAAATTGTAGCAGCTAGAAATCGAAAGCTAAAATCAATTCCAAATATTTATAAGGCTATGTTCTCAATATACCATACTATTAATTAAGTTTATAGTTTGCATGCTATATTTGCCAAAACATGCATATAATAATGCCTACTATTTCACAGTAGGCAGTACAATGCACTGCAACTTTCATTTAGCCAACCGACTGATTAACATATCCATTAAAAAAAACAGCTTCAACTTCAAAATGCTAGTTAAATGGTGCCATTCTCATCTCACAAAGTCTAGTTAGGCTATAAATTTATCAAGCAAGACCACTTTTGCTCATAGGTAAGGTTAAAGTTTTTTCACAGTGCTATGCAGCTTGTTGAGGAGAGTTGTGATTTTACTCTATAGTAAGTTACTTGCAGCCTGGTACAGGATAAAACCAAAAATTAAAAAAAATCCCATAAACATACATACGGACATGCACCCACCTATAGAAACCAATCAAAAAGCATCACTCACATACTTGTTAAAGTTTTGTTCATCTCCCTCCCATTTTTCTTCCAGTGCATTGTGGGATTTGGAGACTGGAAAGCAGAAGACGGTTTTCCTGAACCATGTTGGCGACTGCATGTGTCTGTCTCTATCCCCGGACATGAACTCCTTTGTTTCCGGTGCTTGCGACTCTCTGGCCAAGCTGTGGGACATCAGGGATGGCCAGTGCAAGCAGACCTTCCAGGGTCACACGAGTGACATCAACGCCATTTCAGTGAGTTAAACATGAAATGTTTGATGCAGTAACGGGAAAATTAAGAAGAGGTTCACAGTTATTTTTTTGCTTCCTCATTAATGAAGCCAACCTTCAAACAATTTCAAAGACTTGAGTCTTTCCCATTTAATTTAGGAGCAAAGCACATAAATGGAAACGGATTCACCAAACTTCCTCTTTCTTCAGTTCTACCCTAGTGGCAATGCAATTATCACCGGCTCTGATGACTGCACATGCAAAATGTATGATCTTCGTGCCGATCAAGAAGTGATCTGTTACCAGGATGCTGCCCTGAACAGCGGTGTGACATCACTGGCTCTATCCATGTCTGGCCGCCTCATCTTTGCTGGCTACGACGACTTCAACTGCAATATTTGGGACTCGCTAAAGGGCGAGAAAGTGGGTGAGTTGAAAGAAAGGAGTGATTTATTAACGCTGATTAAGGAGGAACAAAGTCCGGCTATTTTCTATGTAGCCAATTTCTGAGTATTAAAACACTTTTCTAGCAGGGATGTGATGCTGTGTTGGTGTTAGTCGAGTAAGTATTTTACTTACAGGAACAGTTCATTCAAAATTGAAAATTTGCTGAAAATGTACTCAACCTCAGGCCATCCAAGATGTAAATTAGGGTTTTTTTTTGTATCAAAACAGATTTGGAGAAATGTAGCATTACATCACTTGCTCACCAATGGATCCTCTGAAGTGAATGGGTGCCGTCAGAATGATAAAAAACATCACAGTCATCCGCAAGTAATCCACACCACTCCACTCAATCAATTAACATCTTGTGAAGTGAAAATCTATGCGTTTATAATAAATAATCCATCATAAAGTAATTTTAACTTCTAAAAATTGCTAAAATACGAGTCCTCTTGCCATAATATTGCTTTCTCCAGTGAAAGTCTTCTCGTCTGAATCAGGAGAGAAATATGCACAGATCAAGCACCATTTACAAGCAAAACCAGTCCAAAATAGTTCTAATAGGCCAAAATATGTATGTGGATTTTGATGTGAGAGGACAACAGGAGATGAACTTTTTCACTGGTGGAAGTGTTATGATGGATTATGGAATATTTTGGTCAGTAGCAACATTTGAAGTTAAAATGCCTTAATGATGGGTTTGTTTCTTAAAACAAACAAACAAACAAACTTGTTTCCCTTTTCTCTTTGTTTGTTTAAGCTAACTGAGACTTGTTATAGCACTTGCATATCATTGCTCTTTTGTTGATTTTGATTGCTTCTAATGTCCTCAATTGTAAGTCTCTTTGGATAAAAGCGTCTGCTAAATGACTAAATGTAAATATAAATGTTTCTTACAAACACTTCACAAAATGTTAACTGATGGACTGGAGTCATGTGGATTACTTTTGATGAAGTTTTCATGAACTGTTTAAACTCTCATTCTGACGGCACCCATTCACTGCAGAGGATCAATCAAACAATTCATCACTGGATCATTTCAGTTTGTTTAAACTCTGTGAGCTTCCATTCATCAACATCTCAACATCTAATCAACAACGCATGCATTGAATCCTTTTTCTTTTTTGATACGCCATTACACTCAGCTGTTCGTCACAATACAAAAGATCAGTCTGTTCTTCCATTTCATTGCATATTAAATAAGTGTGCATGAAGAGCAAAGTCTCACTCACTCACTTCCTTTCTTCCTCTCCTGTAGGTGTGTTGTCTGGCCATGACAACAGGGTGAGCTGCACTGGAGTACCACCAGATGGCATGTGTGTTTGCACTGGCTCATGGGACAGCTTCTTGAAGATTTGGAACTGAGTTGGACCCTGAAAGAAGATGAGATGAGAATAAGATTGAGAAGGAGTATGAGAAAGAAAGGTTGAGAGAGAGGATGAGAAATTATCGATTTCTGAGCAACAAAGAATCTCTCTCACACACACACACACACACACACACACACACACAAGGTCCACCTGTATGTGTGGGATTTCTGGAAGACTGGATTTCATTAGAATATATAATATGCAATATTTAATTGTACTAATGTAAGTTGCAACTAACAAAGGATTGCATTAATGTTATCATAACATGACAATCTCATGACAACGATACTTTGACTTGAAATTATAGTGATTTTGCAGCATAAAAATGAGGAAAATGAATAATTATTTAAGAATTTAAAATACAGTATTACATATTTTTGTCCATTAAAAATCCTTATCATTAGACGAAAGTTTGCATTAGAAATGACGATAGAATGCAGAAGAAATTGTACAGTGACTTTTCCCAACAACCACACTGACTGTCTGAGATCTGATATTATGTCTCTTTGAAGATGCTGGCATGCAGATGTATTTTAATTTATTTCTATCAAACTTCCTAAAGCCCTCAAAATGACATGTTATGCTAAAAGATGAAATGTCTGTATTTACTTCTTTCATCTTTTTGTAGGACTTTTACATACAAGACAGTTCCTCTTAAAGGGATAGTTCACCCAAAAATGAAAATTCTGTCATCATTTACTCACCCTCAAGTAGTTCCAAACCTGTATGAATGTCTTTGTTCTGCTGAACACAAAGGAAGATGTTCTGAAGAATGTGGGAAACAGAGTAGTTCTGGGGCACCATTGACTTCCATAGTAATTTTTTTTCCTACTATGGAAGTCAATGGTGCCCCAAAACAGCCTGGTTACAAACTTTCTTTAAAATATCTTCCTTTGTGTTCGGCAGAACAAAGAAATTCATACAGGTTTGGAACTACTCGAGGGTGAGTAAATGATGACAGAATTTTCATTTTTGGGTGAACTATCCCTTTAAATATTGCAGTGGTTATTTGAATACCTTTCTAATAAACAGTGTTCTGCATTAAACTATATTTTAATGTGTGCTGTGTGTGTCTGTTAAGTTGTGTGCTTTATAATTGTAGGGCATTTAAAATAATAATATAATTTGAAACAATGTTGATCTTTGAACTATTACTTTTTTTAACAATGAATTTATGAGAGAAAGAAATACTATTGAAAATAAATCTATTGTCTGAAATGCAAATTATGGTCACAAAACTGTGCTTTTGAAAATTTTAACAGCAGAATACATTTACAATAGGAAGAAACCAAGAAGCTTGAAGCTATATTGCTATAAAATGTCAGCCCAGGCGAAGTGTCTATGACTGCTTAGTTATCCAGGTCAGAATTTATGTTCATGGTAATTTACTAAACAAGTCTCTTAAATCAGAGGCTTTCAGTTCTGTTGTGAAGTCACATTGTAAACCTAATTCCTTTAAGTATATTATCACCTCTTGCAATCTCAGTCACCCTGAGAAAGTAGATCAGGCAGTCATTTTTTCTTTCACTTAAGAAGGAGGACTTGAGACTTACTCTAATCCACTTTCAATAGAGCTTTTCCCAGAGAAACGTCAGCAGACATGTAATTGACTAAAGTTCATATTCTTGATGAAGTCTGTGGTTCTGATGACTCTGCTTTGGCTGTGAAATGAGAAAGTAGACTTAATATATGACAAAAAAAAAGGATTCAGAACAATATGCATGTAAATAGTGCATTACAAAATGAACTGCACTGAACAACAGCTTATAATATAATCACCATAATATAGGCACTCATGGAGTGCAACAGCATTCGGAACGCCTAGAAACCTCCTTACATTGTAAATAATTAATTATTTAATATTAAAAATAATTATATGGACTTGATTTCATATCTAGGGAAAGCTGTTTACTTTAAATTGTCATTAAAAATGTAAACAAATAAGTAGATAAAGGCCATTCTGCAAAGGCTACAGACCATGTGAACTCCTTTGTATAAAAGGTCAGATACTTGCTACAGCTGAAGTACAAAATGTTCTTTGGAACATTCTCAAATCATGCTGGATAACACAGATAATGTCATTTGTTTTGTAAATGCAAAATAGAAGCAATTTCATTCCATTTCTCACACTTTTGGGCCTCATTGTAAATTGAGTCCTTCTATGCAGCTTATAGTAAACAGATTTCCAGAAATTTGACTGCTCAGTATTCCTAACGTTTAGCTCATGCAAATCAATTCTTGTTATGAAATAAGCTTACGTTCCATGGAGTTTATTTCCTAGCGAAAGCTGCGTGCTTGAACGTTAATTAGATTGCGCTGACGTTGCTTTTATGAAGAGGCCTTACCTCATGAATATTAATTAGAACGCCCTGACGTTTCTTGTAATCTTCCAATGCCAAAGCGCTTCCTCCTGAATATTAACAATCAAGCCTTCTCCATAGTAGTATTCGTAAGTTGTCTAACGGGAGCGTTTATACTGCAGTCGTTGTGTTTGGTTCGTTCGGTTTGTCGCGCAAAAATGTCCTCAAGAAATTTCTTCGTCGGAGGAAACTGGAAAATGAACGGCGATAAAGAGAGTTTGGGCGAGCTCATAATGACCTTGAACACGGCCAGTCTCAACGACGAAACAGGTCCATGGCGTTCATTTGATGTTACGTTGTTTAACTGAAAGAATATTAAGCAGAAAGTATTTCATTTTTCAATTTCACAGATTAGTCCGGTGTATTTTGTATATATAGCTAATCGACAGAGTTGTTTAGAAGCACCAGAGACGGTTTGCTATATTACGTCACGTGACACTTTAAATTGATGGAGGCTCGTGTGGACATACATGACTTGCATGTTTGAACTGCTTTTACATAAAAATAACTTAAAGTCTTAAATATAAAACTAGTTTATTTTGTTATACAGTTGATTTTCTTATATTATTGCTTGTCACATACATTTTTTTTTATAGGCCTGCCGTAGGAAGCTTCATTATTAATTTATCATTTTTTGTCCTAAAAATTCTATATTTGTCCTGTCCCATATATCCTATATTTGTCACATATGCCTAAAAAAAATACATAAAAATACGACTTACTTGCTAAATAAGTAGCCAAGTGATATTTTATATTACAACCCCAAATCAGAAAAAGTTGGGACAGTATGGAAAACGCAAATAAAAAAAGAAAGTAGTGATTTCTAAATTTACTTTGACTTGTATTTCATTGCAGACAATATGAACACAAAATATTTCATGTTTTGTCTGGTCAACTTCATGTCATTTGTAAATATACATCCTTTCCTGTCATTCAGACCTGCAACACATTCCAAACAAAGTTGGGACAGGAGCAATTTAGGGCTAGTAATGAGGTAAATTGGTTAAATAATGATGTGATTTGAAACAGGTGATGTCAACAGGTGATTGTAATTATGATTTGGTACAAAAGCAAATCAAAAGCAAATCATTGTTTTTAAATGCTTAAAAACAATGTTCCTCAAAGAAAGATAGGAAGAGATTTGGATATTTCACCTTCAACAGTGCATAACATAATTAAAAGATTCAAGGAATCTGGAGGAATTTCAGTGTGTAAAGGACAAGGGCGCAAGCCTAAGCTGAACAACCGTGATCTCCGATCCCTCAGGCGGCACTGCATCAAGAATCGTCATTCATCTATAAGCGATATCACCACATGGGCTCAGGACTACTTTGGCAAACCTTTGTCAAGTACCACAATACGTAGTTACATCCACAAATGCCAGTTAAAACTGTACTGTGCCAAAAGGAAGCCCTATGTTAACAGTGTCCAGAAGCGCCGTCGACTTCTCTGGGCTCGGAGGCATCTGGGATGGACCATCACACAGTGGAAACGTGTACTGTGGTCAGATGAATCAGTATTTCAGGTATTTTTTGGGAGGAATGGACGCCGTGTGCTCCGGACCAAAGAAGAAAAGGATCATCCAGACTGTTACCAGCAACAAGTCCAAAAGCCAGGGTCTGTCATGGTATGGGGTTGTGTCAGTGCCCTTGGCAAAGGTAACTTGCACTTCTGTGATGGCACCATTAATGCTGAAAAGTACATAGAGATTTTGGAGCACAATATGCTGCCTTCAAGAAGACATCTTTTCCAGGGACGTCCATGCATATTTCAACAAGACAATGCAAAACCACATTCTGCACACATTACAAAGTCCTGGCTGCGGAGGAAGAGGGTACGGGTACTTGACTGGCCTGCCTGCAGTCCCGACCTGTCTCCAATAGAGAATGTGTGGCGCATTTTGAAGCGCAAAATGCGACAACGAAGACCCCGTACTGTTGCCCACCTTAAGACTTGTTTTCAGGAAGAATGGGACAAAATTACACTTGAAACACTTCATCACTTGGTGTCTTCAGTCCCTAAACGTCTTTTAAGTGTTGTGAAAAGGAATGGCAACATTACAAAGTGGTAAATGCTTTACTGTCAACTTTTTTTGGAATGTGTTGCAGGTCTGAATGACAGGAAAGGATGTATATTTACAAATGACATGAAGTTGACCAGACAAAACATGAAATATTTTGTGTTCATATTGTCTGCAATGAAATACAAGTCAAAGTAAATTTAGAAATCACTACTTTCTTTTTTTTATTTGCGTTTTCCATACTGTCCCAACTTTCTCTGATTTGGGGTTGTAATTTGATATTATTGTTCATGAGAAATACTGATAATTCTGCATAGGCCTGCTGTAGAATGCTTTATAATTAATTTACAATTTGTGGTCCTATAGACTCTGTATTTGTCTTGTCCCATACATGCCATATTTTTCCCATACGCAAAAAAGAAAAAAAAAATGCATGAAAAATATAACTAGTTTTTAGCCAAATAATTGTTAGCCAAATGATATTTGCCCTATCCCAATTTTTGGCCCATATGTGTAAAATAATTGTTAGCCAAATTATTTGCTCCCATTCTAACTTGGGAAAATAACTAATAGATTCAGAGATAGTCAATAATAATAACAATAGCTTTGGGTGTATGGCAATACACAATAAAAGCGCTATATAAATGCATCATTCATTCATCCATTCATTTCACACACACACAATTTTTTTTTTTTTTACAATTTTTGGTCCTACAGATTCTATATTTGTCCCATATGCATAAAAAATGTTCGTCAAATAATTTGCTATGGAAGCCCCAAAAAAAGGTAATGGCTACTTTTTTTTTCTGACAGTTTTCTTGCAGTCGACAATTCCATTTATATCTGATTTCCAATTTCTTTTAGACTTTGCTATAAATTCACAATGGCGAGATGAATAAGTTGAGATTAAAAGTGCAAGATAGAAAGTTGCTAAGTTCAATGTCAGAAACTAAAAACAGAATTGGAATTTGAAAAAAGTTGGAATTGCAAGATATAAACACAGAATTGCAAGTTGATTTTTTTATTCCGTGGCAGAAACGGGCTTCCATGATTTATTTCCATTCTACCTTGAGAAAAATATCTTAACAAATTTAGAGGTAGTAAAAAATAATAATAATAAAAAAGAAATATTTCACACAAAAACTATGACATGAGGGTTAGTAAATGATGACAGATGTTTCGTTTCGGGATGAACTATTCATTCAAAAGTGGTCATGCTGGCTTTCATAATCGTATATCATCATAACGGTGGTTTTGTCTTCATTGTTTAGAGGTGGTGTGTGGAGCACCGTCCATCTATCTTGATTACGTGAGGTCTAAGCTGGACCAGAGGCTCGGTGTGGCCGCCCAGAACTGCTATAAGGTACCCAAAGGAGCCTTCACCGGGGAGATCAGGTATATGTGCTCATTGGTATCTTTTATAGTTTTTATGAACAACCATTTATCACCGTCAAAACTCTAAAACCATATTTCACATTCTCTCCTTTTCTACTCCGCTTTAGCACAGCGATGATTAAAGACTGTGGCATCGACTGGGTGATTCTGGGCCATTCTGAGAGACGTCATGTGTTTGGCGAGAGCGATGAGGTATTTTAATAGGAATCCAAACCCTTTTATGTCTTTGCTTTTCTGTATGATGAAATTCAGGCCTCGTATTGATGCCTATTTGTGCTATTCTGCATTCAGCTCTGTTTCACTCTGATTGGCTGTGATGTCCTTTGCAGCTGATTGGCCAGAAGGTGGCCCATTGCCTAGAGAGCGATTTGGGTGTGATTGCCTGCATTGGGGAGAAACTAGAGGAGAGAGAAGCTGGAACCACTGATGACGTGGTGTTTGAACAGACCAAAGTCATTGCAGGTCATTTGAAAACCCAAATCTGATATCAAATATGTGATTTTAACATTGTGGATTGTCAACAAATATGCTAAGATTTGGCAGATTTATTTTGATTGTTTATATGAAATGCTCATGTGCCGAACATGAGTTTTCAAACAGTAATTAATTTTTTTCGTTCCTAGGACCTTGTTCATGCATGTGAAACACTTAAAGCCTTGATACATTTCTGTATTTTATAGACAATGTGAAGGACTGGACTCATGTGGTTTTAGCGTATGAACCAGTCTGGGCCATTGGCACTGGTAAAACCGCCTCTCCTGATCAGGTAAATCTGTATTCATACTATCCATCAGTCATATCACGTTTCATCTCCATTATCATGTTTGATTGCTCTCATTTCATATTTATGAAATGCATATGCACTAAAAGCATGAATAATAATATGCTTAATGATATGCTTTTACCTTATACTGCAGTTTAAAGTCATTCTTTTTATGATCACGTACTTTTATTTGGTATTGCTCTTAACTCTTAAAAAATAAAGTCTTTATTGGCATTATTTGTTCCATGGAACCTTTCCATTCCACAAAAGTTTCTTTTTGCAGTGGAAAGATTCTTCAGATCATTAAAATGTTTTACACTAAATATATATATATTTTTTGTTTTTAATAACTGTCACTTGAATGGTTCTTTGGGAAACCCAAAATTTATCTTTTTTTTGAAAAAACACCAAACTATTTTAAATGAAGTTGTCCTGTTATTTGTGTGCTGCAGGCTCAGGAGGTGCATGAGAAGCTGAGAGGATGGCTGAGAGCGAATGTGTCGGATGCAGTAGCCGACTCTGTGCGCATCATCTACGGAGGTGAGTCTGCAGTGTTCAGAGCATCCTGTCTGTTCAATTCTGAGTGGCCTTAAAGCTATAGTTCACCCAAAAATGAATATTCTGTTATTTGCTCAGCTCATGTCACACCACATCCCACTGACCTTCCTTCGTCTGTGGAACACAAAAGAAATGTGGTAGAATGTCCATGCATGATGCAATTTAATGAAAGCAAATAAGATTCCAAAAATTACCCTCATATTTACAGTTATGCATTTGGCAGATGCTTTTATCCAAAGCAACTTAAACTGCATTCAGAGTATACATTTTATCATTTCATGCATTCCCTGGGAATCGAACCCATGACCTTCTCGTTGCTAGCACCATGCTCTACTGTTTAAATGACTGGAGTTGCTATTTAAACTCTTATTTTACACAGTATTTACTTTTAAGTCATTCAGAAATCTATGCAAATAGAAGATGTGCTCTATACTTTGACAAGAACAGATTTGGAGAACCGTAGCATTACATCACTTGCTCACCAATGCATCCTCTGCAGTGAATGGGTGCCGTCAGAATGAGAGTCTAAACAGCTGATAAATATATCACAGTAATCCACATGAATCCAGTCCATCAGTTAATGTCTTGTGAAGCGAGAAGCTGTGTGTTTGTAATAAACCATTGCTTCCAGCTAAAATACTAGTCCTCTATCCATAATATCGCTTTATAACATGTAATTTAATGGACACGTATGCTCAATGCTAATCCCTTTTTACTTAATAACAATTTAACAAATACAATTACTCTTAGTTTGCTCTCTTGGTAACTCAGCAGCTATGTTCTTCTCTCCTCATTTCACAGGCTCTGTTACTGGAGGAAACTGCAAAGAGCTTGCAGCCCAGCCTGACGTCGATGGCTTCCTGGTTGGAGGTGCTTCTCTGAAGCCAGAGTTTGTTGACATCATAAATGCCCGCTCCTAAAGATGTCCAGCCATTTTGATGGTCCAAAACTGCCGCACTGCCCAATCAGTGTAGACATCTTCTTGTTGTCATTCCAGCAGGTCTGAAAGTGCATTTGTGGTTGTATTGCTTTTGCTCACCTGCTTGTTAAACAGTCAGGGTGGGTTATTGGACAGGAATATTATCAACTGCTTTCCCACTTAAAGTAATAGAAGAGAGCTTGGGCTTGTTAGTTTGTTACTGCACTCGAGTTAACTGCTGTGTTGTCTATGCACTTCCAGAGCACACTACTTGAAATCTAACACACTGTATTCTCCTCACTGATTAAGCATTGAATGCTTAGTTTGTAGTGACCTAATGCGCACTTTATCCTCTGTAGAAATGACTACCTCGGTAGAAAATTAAAAACGTATTTGTCCAGTCTTCTTTTTTTATCAACATTTTTTTTATATTTTTTTCACACATAACACAGCATCCAAAATATAACAAAACAACAGACACATACTCAACATCTCAAAGTCCAGTCAAAAGGGAGGGAGAGAGAGAAGGACAACAAAAACACATAAGTCACTCCTCCATACAATCAAGTATATCAAACAAAAAACACTGCCAAGCATCAATGGTCAAAGGCCTGGCCCCACCGACTCGCGCCATTGTACATTCACAAGTCACTATTTGCAGGAGGCTACGGATCCAATATGTTTTTCCACAGATGTGCGGTGTAAACCAGTTCTGTATTATTGTCTTCTTTGCAGCTGTAAAACCAGCAAACAACATTCTCTTTTGCATTGAACTTATACAGAGACCAGAATCATCATTAAGAAGACACAAACTTGGGTTAACAGACCAATCACTTCACAGTAAGGATGACAAAACCAGGTTTACATGTGTCCATAGACTAATGACGACAGGTAATTCCCAAAACATGAAGAAAAGTGCCTGCTGATGCAGTATTACATATATGGCAGCAATCAATAATTTTATTATATATTAAGGAAACAGATATGGTGCAAATCCCGCATTGAAATAGAAGATGTAGTTTCATTTTAGAATCTTTTGTAAGGAGTTACGTATGCTCTACTGATTTCAATGACTTAATGAAGTGAATAAGACGATGAGCCAAATTTTTAGATGTTAAGCTGAGATTAGACCACACTCTCTCCCAGTCGACAGATAAATTAAGGTCAGATAATTCCCTATTCCAAATAGTTTTAATAGAAAGAGGTTTTGTAATGCAATCATTTTGCATAATTTTATTATATATTAAGGAAACAGATGGCCGACCAGCAGATGGTGCAATCCAGTCCCGCATAGGATGAGAGGAAATAGAAGATGCCCACGGAACACCATACGCTTTGAGAGCAGAACGTAATTGAAGAAAGACAAAATATGTGGATGCTGGTAGACAAAATTTGGTTCTTAATGTCTGAAATGAACAGAGGCCCTGGTTATCATATATATCACCGCACGTGTTTACACCTAAAGAAGACCAAGAGGGTTGGACAAATGGACGATTTCCACATACAAAATTAAAATTGTGCCATAAAGGTGTACTGTTACAAAATTTGAAGGGTCCTCCTATCCGACGTTCAACCGTTTTCCAGATTTTAATAGAGTTAGCCACAACCGGACTGAATTTATAATTATCCCCTTTTTTTCCTGTGCCAGTAAATAAAATATCTTGAAGTCTATTTGGTTTAACCTTGTCAGCTTCAATCATCCTCCATGAAACTGTAGATTGAGGATCAACCCAATTATGAAGAGCCTTAAGCTGGAACGACCAATAATATAATTCAAAATTTGGTACAGCCAGTCCTCCTGCGCTATTAGTATGTTGTAATGTGGTAAGTTTAATTCTGGGGCATTTATCATTCCAGATAAACTTAGAAATTATGGAGTTGATCTCCTTAAAGTAACCTGGAGGGGGAGAAAGTGGTAGCATAGAGAAAAAAAATTAAATCGAGGTAACAAATTCATCTTAACAGTGGAGATTCTTCCTTGGAGAGAGACTTTAAGATTCTTCCATCTTTGAATGTCATTTTTGACCTTAACTAAAATATAATTAAAATTGTCTCAGGCAATCTTATGAATGTTTTTATATATGGTAATGCCCAAAAAGATGAAAGATTCCTTAATAGGGATAAATGAGGGAATAGAAGAATTAACCTTAACATTGTTAATTGGCATTAAAGCAGATTTGCTCCAATTTATTTTATATCCTGATAAGCTACTAAAATGATCAAATTCCTTAATTATACTAGAGACTGAAACATCAAAGTGGTCTAAATATAGAATAATATCATCAGCGTATAATGAAATACTATGATTATTATCATGAATCTTAATTGATACTTCAGATATCCTGATGGCTTGTGCTAAGGGTTCAAGAGATAGACAAAACAATAAGGGGGAACTTATCCCTGCCTCGTTCCCCGCTGTAAAGGGAAATAATATTACCAGTTATGACTGATGCTGCAGGTGAGTGGTATGATGTCTTAATCATAGAGATGAAGTGTTCACCGAAGCCGAAACATTGCAGAACTGCCTACATATAGTTCCACTCTAGCCTGTCAAAGGCTTTTTCTGCATCCAGTGAGAAAACTGCACAAGGGGTCGGGTGGGAGTCCGCAAAGTCAAGAACATGAAGGAGTCGACGCATATTGTCAGCTGCATTGCGCCCCTTGATGAAGCCGGTTTGGTCCTCCTTGATCAAACTATGAATTACCTTCTCCATACGAGAAGCAAAAACTTTAGCATATATTTTTAGATCACATGGGATAAGCGAAATCGGTCTGTAGCTGGAACAATCTAATGGATCTTTCCCTTTTTTAAGAAGTAATGATATCAATTAAGTTTTTTGATCTCTATGAAATACCCCATGTTCAATTGCAAAATTAAATGAATTAAGCATAAGTATCCCTACCAAATCCCAAATTTCTAAATATAATTCAGGGGGGAGACCATCTAGACCCGGTGATTTGCCCTTTTGAAGGCTTTTTAGAGAGACGTGAAGTTCCTCCAAACTTAATGGGGCCTCCAAAGATTCTTTATCCATCTGTGAGATCCGAGGCAGTTCCAATTTATCTAAATACTGCTTACAAATTGGTTCATCAAAATCTGTTTCAGCTTTATACAGATTTGTGTAAAAACCTTTAAATATGTAATTAATTGCCACAGGGTTCGTGGTGACCTGATCATCCAATGATTTTATTGCGCTAATATATGCCTTAGACTCGCATTCTTTCAACCTAAGGGCCAATAAATGACTAGGTCTCTCTGATTCAAAATAATATTTTTGTCTAGTCCTATGTAAAATAAATTCCGCCTTTGAGTGTGAAAGTAAATCATATTCTTCTTTTAAATAGGACAGCTGTGTAGCCTGTTGCTCAGTAAAATGTTGTTTTTGTAGGTTTTGTAATAATTGGATTTTATTTTCTAATTGTATAAACTGTTGAGTTTTCGCTTTGGCAAGAGTAGAAGAGAAAGATATACAGAAACCTCGTATAGCACACTTAGTCGTTTCCCACAGTATTTGAGGATCCACATCAGAGGGCATATTAATTTCAAGAAATTCCTTAATATATTCTTTTAGAGAAGTAATGAAAGTCTGATTACTTAATAATGATATGTTAAAGCGCCATCTATTTGTCCTGTCTTCTTGTAGTGTTTTCTCTTGGCCTAATTTTTTTTTTTCTGATTTAATAACTGAAGCTAAATGCTGTGCATACTGAAACTAAAGGCTAAATGGTGTAAAAAAAAGTTTAATCTTTTTTTGTATAATTTTCATGTTTTTACAATTAATTTTATATATCATTAAGATGCATCAAGTTTGCATTTACGTATTTGATTAAAGTAAAAACAGTAATTGTGAAATATTACAATTTCAAATAACTTTTCTATTTGAATATATTTTAAAATGTAATTTATTTCTGTGATGCAAAGCTGAATTTTCAGCATCATTACTCGAGTCTTCAGTGTCACATGATCCTTCAGAAATCATTCTAATATGCTGATTTGGTGCTCAAGAAACATTTCTTATTATTATCAAAGTTGAAAAACATTTTGCTGTGCATGAATAGAAAGTTCAAAATAAATAAAAATCTTTTGAACATCATACATGTCTTAACAGACACTTTTGATACTGTATTTAATGCATCCTTGATGAACAAAAGTAGTCATTTCTTTTAAAAACTTTTTTTTAATTGAGCTGAATTCAGTGACTGAGTTTTCTAATGTAGATGACAAGAAATACAATTTTAAAAACTCATTAAAACACTATGCCGTTCTATAATTGAGAGTCTAAATGGTGAAAAGCCATTTAAACGTCCTCCTCTGCTTTTAACGATGAGAAGAAAACACACTTAGGGACTCGAGGTTGACGAAAGTAATGACAGCTTTAATATTCCATAACATTGTTCACTGACAGGCTTGTCAGTTATTTTTTATTATTTTTTTTTCTCTCCATCTTGCTTTTTTTTCCTTCTTTCACCACAATAATCACACAAAATGATGAAAAGATAAGTTATCAGGGAGGAAAAAGATTTCAGGTGTGGGGGAACAAGCCAAGTCATAACCACAAGAAGGGAAAGGGAGAGAGGAGACGGATGAAACGACGAGAAAGGAAGAAAGAAACACAGACTGCAAGTCCATAGGGGGGGAGAATAAGGAATAGTGTGCGTTGAGGTTGAGACTTTGCTACACAAATGTGAGTGAGTGAGCGTGTTTGGTCTCTTCATGTAAGCGTGTCTGTCGGTCCAGTTCTTGAATCAGATCTGTCATTGTGATAGTTATGTCTCTCTTTCTTTCTTTCACTACTGGATTTGATCATTCATCTTAAAGCAGAAGTGAAGTGTGTCATTCCTACAGCTGTCTGTCTCTTATATATTTGGACAATGGTAGCCCCGCCCCAAACACACGCCATTGGTTGAGCCAGAAATGTGCCAACAGATGGCTCACTTACAGATTGTTTTATTCAATGCAAAAAACTTCCACTTCCCCTTTAGGATGGAGATCCAGGGTAAAAGAAAATGTGAAAGTACATTTTAAGAGTCATTGCATGAGAAAATCCGGCAGACTTATGAAGATTATGGGGTTCTTGAATATAATAATTATTATTAGAAGTGATATGTGAACTTTATGTTCGATCCTTTAGATTTCATGCTCTTTATTTATTCATTTTTTGCTGTGTTGATTTATGTAGGGAGCAATAAGACAACAATATCATAACATACTCAGCACATATTTTAGATCTTCCAAATCAATGACAAAGATATACAGAACATTGTGGAAATAAATATATTCTACACATTATTTTAAATGCTTCATATACTAAAATGAGTAAAACACTTTTCGTTAAAACACCCTATTTTATTTTATGTGTTGATTTGAATGAATAACAGTTTATTTTAAAAGGCTCTTTTTCCTCAGCATGCTTTTGGGTCAGAGATGGACACAAAAAACAGCATCTGAGAAAGAGAGTATTGTTTGATAAAAAGCATCTAATGCCCTGGGCAAACGACTCAGTAAACTGTCTTTTAGAGTAAATGCTGGACCCTGAATTCTTCACTGTCAATGTCACTCATCCCAGCGAGATCTTCCCATTGAAAATCCCACTGCTGCATAAATAGTCAGGTAATGATTTGATTTTTCTACTCTCCTTTTTCCAAAATCTATATATTTTTTGCCTTGTTCTCATGCAATGAACCATAAAAATTTAATTTGATTTCTTTAGCGTGGCAAGTCAACCTAGACTGTTTTTTTTTGTTTTTTTTATGTACATACATTTGACATCTAAACTGAAGCTTAATTTTAAAGATTACACCTGATTAAAATAAATCTCTACTTTTATTCCATCTGAGTTTAATCCTTCTTTTTAAAAGTCTTTGCCTTGTTAAATTCAAGGTCCATTTTCTGAATCATGCATGCATGTCCACCCTGTGCACATGTTTTGCCCGTCAAGTAATTCAGTATCACTTGTGCATAATGTTGGCCGGTCCAAGATCCACTGTGCATAATATTTGGTCTATCAAAGCCTGTCCGCAGTCCAGTTCAGTTTAAATATATACTTTGAGTGTCTGAGTAAGTCATCTTTTGTATATCAGTGCAAATAGTGCTGTTTTAATGCATTTTGAATGATTTGAGGGGATGTCAAGGGCAGTCAGTCGGTTCAGTGCAGTACATACTCTGTTTGTCAGTTGTTTTTTGTGTGATTTCGGTGTGGTGATGTCAGTATCACAGAGCGCTAGGGTTTCTGAAATTGTGCCCGGCGAATCGAGCCTGATCGCCCAGTTCTTCTTCAATCCTGTGAGGCAGGAAAAAACAGACAGATTGGCAGAGATGGACATGGATTAATTATACAGGAACAGGAGGTGACAGAGAAACAGCTAGAAGACTGTAATCAACAATGTTAATCAAAGTAATTATTGGTTTCTTACAATATCAACGCTATTTTTGAGACTGGGACTTTTTCAGTCAGTTGAGTCATATTCATTTGTACGTGCTGATGCACAATCAAACATTTTTACATTTTCTAAAGAAAATTGGCTTCATTCAATGGAAGTCTATGGGATTTATTTAACCTTCTTTATCATCCAATTGTATAGAGGATGAAAAAGCAAACAAGTTTAGCAAGGGGTTCAATACTTACTGTTAGATACCTAAGAATAAGTATGAACAATTCTAGCAGTACTTTAAATATATGGTTAAAAAAAAAAAAAAAAAAAGTCAACAGTTGTGGCTTTACAAGTTTACTGTAGTTATCTAAAACTGTTAAAAACTGTACTTTATATAATACAATTTAATTATTGTTAAATTAAATAAAATGAAATAAAAAAAATTAAAAGCTAAAAAAATTAACAAAAAAAACATAAAAAAATAAAACTAATAAAAAAATTATACAATGCATATTATAAATATATTAAGAAATACCAAAACCTAAAAAAAACAAAAAAAACATACAACAAAATGACTGAAACTTGAACAAAAATTAAAATTAAAATGTTTTTTTTTTTTTTATAAAACCATTAATAAAAACTATAATAATATCTCTATGATACTAAAATAACACTGTTCTTTACAAATCTGAGTTGAAAGCAAAAACTAACACTTATAAAATTTTAGAAACAGCCTATTTAAAAAAGAGGCAAAAAGTATGTGATAATTATTTGGACATTGTTTTGGGGACTGAAATCATTTTTTACTGGATTACTCAAAAATAGTAAGACTGAATGCTCTCTTGCCTCATAAGTTGGTTGTATTTTGCGAGACGCTCAGATCTACATGGAGCTCCTGTCTTTATCTGAAAGACAAGAGAGAGAAAGAGTTCAAGTTTGTCAAGTCGATCAAACTTAATGATTTGATTAACATGAACACTGTGTGTACCTGTCCAGTGCAGAGTCCCACCACTAGATCAGCGATGAAAGTGTCTTCTGTCTCTCCTGAGCGATGGCTGACCATCACACCCCATCCGTTGGCCTGAGCGAGCTTACATCTGAGGGACACACAGTTCAAAATGAGAAGCTTGGGAGCTGGAAACGCTGGTACTAAACTAAGGTTTATGGGGCATGATTTACAGATTGACTCACGCCTGGATGGCCTCTGTGACCGTGCCGATCTGGTTGACCTTCAGGAGCAGACAGTTGCATGCACGGTCTTCCGCAGCCTTCTCTATCCTCTTTGGGTTTGTCACGGTCAGGTCGTCACCCACAATCTGGATCCCCATGGAGCCCGTCATGTTAGTCCAAGCGGCCCAGTCATCCTGATCAAATGGGTCCTCGATGGACACCACTAGCGATTAAGATAGGAACAAAAGATTAATAAATACTTTTATTTAACAAGAAAGCATTATATTGATCAAAGGTGACAGCATAAATAATTATAATGTTACAAAATAGTTTTATTTCAAATAAATGCTGCTCTAATGAACTTTCTATTCATCAAAGAAGCCTGAAAAAATGCATGGTTTCTTATACAGCAAATCAGCATATTAGAATGATTTCTGAAGATCATGTGACACTGAAGACTGGAGTAATGATGCTGAAAATTCAGCTTTGAGTCACAGGAATAAATTACATTTTAAAATATATTCAAATAGAAAACAGCTATTTTAAATTGTAATCATATTTCACAATATTACTATTTTTATTATATTAATATTAATATTATGTTTTTGATCAGTTAAATGCAGCTTTGGTGAGAAGAAGATACTTTTTTCTTTTAAAAACACTGAAATATAAACTTTAGAGCAGTAATGTATATCAAGAGAAAGTTATCATATTTTCTAGTTTGACACGATCATGAAAGGTTGGATATAACTTTGCAAAGATAAGGTTGATAAATAGTTATATTCCTATTCTCATGCTAACTAGTTTAATTTTTAAGTGTTAGTGAAGGGTGTGATAATTAATTGTATTTTAATAATAATAATTAAATTCATTTCAATAATAACAATTGTCCCTAGACTTTCAGTGTAGGTGCATTACTCTAAAAACAAGCAAAGTAAAAGAAAAAAAAAAACATTATTTATTATTGAATTTACAAAATTAGTAAATTCATTTAAGTAAACCTCAAAGCCTCAAAACCTTACTATATTAACATTTCAACTTTAAAATTCCTTTATGTCTTATTTCATTTCCAGTTTACCTGGATAATCGTTGACAAACGTCTGGTAGATCTCTAACAGCTCATCGCTGCTGATGTGTCTGTCTGGGTTTGGAGGAGACTTGAAGTCGAGGTCGTACTTGCCGTCACGGTAGAACTCAGAGGCGGCTACATCCATCCCAATCACAACTTTATCTGTGAACCCGGCCTTGTCTATGGCCGTCTTTATCAACTCAAGTGCTGTGGAGGCGTGATAGAGAAGCCAGTAATGGATAAATTCATTATGATGAAATTAGATCACACGCTCAGACAAGGCCATTCACTGATTCACCTTCACTGTTCTCCAGGATGTTTGGAGCGAATCCTCCCTCGTCACCGACGTTGGTGGCGTCTTGGCCGTACTTCTCCTTGATGACACCCTTGAGCGTCTGGTAGAGCTCGGCTCCGACACGCAGGGCGTCACGGAATGACTCCGCCCCCACAGGAAGCACCATGAATTCCTGCATGGCCAGCTTGTTTCCAGCGTGGGAGCCTCCGTTGATGACATTAAAGGCCTGACGAATGGATAGAGAAGATGTGCTCAGTCAGTCTATTTCCACAGATAATCAAGAGAAAATAGCTACAGATGTGAATTATGATGTTGCGAACTGAAGTCATGCCGTTGAGTAATGAGTTTTCTTACAGGAACTGGCAGCACTAGTTCTGTGTTTCCTGCCAGATCAGCAATATGACGATACAGAGGGACGCCTTTTTCAGCCGCACCGGCCTTGCAGATGGCCAGAGACACTCCCAGGATGGCATTAGCTCCAAACTGAGCTGGAGACATGATGAACAGGTTTAAAATAAAGATTGTATTTAATAATTAGCTCATTTTTATGTGATTTATATGCTAGTTTCATTGTGTAGGAAATATATTTTTCCATAAACAATGTAAATTTTGTAACAGTTTTGGAACAAGTACTGAAATGATTAATGATTTCTTTCTTTAAAAAAAAGAAGGTATTTTAGTTAGTGCTGGGCAACGATTAATCGCATCCAAAATAAAAGTTTTAGTTTATATAATATATGTGTGTGTACTGTGTATATTTATTATGTATATGTCAAGACACACACATACAGTATATATATTGAAAATATTTACATGTTTATATTTATATTCATATAATTTCTATTATATATAACTATATTTAATATATAAGCATAACATTTTTCTTAAATATATATATGCATGTGTGTGTATTTATATATACATAATAAATATACACAGTACACACACATATATTATGCAAACAAAAACTTTTATTTTGGATCAGATTAATCGCGATTAATCATTGCTCAGCACTAATTTTAGTCTAGTATTTTAAACTAAACTACCATTCAAAAGTTTTTTTTAAATAAATGAATACTTGTATTCAACAAGGATGCATTAAATTGATTAAAAGTGCTGTTTTCAAGATTGATTGATAATAATAACAAATGTTTGAGCAACAATTTAGAATGATTTCTGAAGGATCAGGTGAGACATCACAGGAATAAATTACATTTTAAAATATATTGTAATAGAAAACAGTTATTTTAATGTAACTTTTTTATTATAATATAAGATATAATAAATAGGTCTCCTAAAAAACACAAGACTCTTTCATCCTTTACTCAAACACTTGGCTTTCAAACTTGGCAGGTCACAATTCTGGCAACTGACAACATATCTGGCACAACACACTTGTACACAGCATGTTTTAATATAAGCTACAGTGGAGGGTATGCTTTCCAATAAATAAGTAACAATTTGGTTATGGTTTGTAAGGCTTTGTAAGGCTTGGAATATAGCAAATAAGGTGTATGGACATATTGTATGCTGCTTTTTTGTCCTTCTAAGTAATTTTATATGCATTTTCAGCACTAAACATGCGGCTGAACATCTCCATCATCTATCATACAGGTTTGGAACAACATGAGGGTGAGTAAATGATGACTTCATTTCTATTTTGGTTAAACTATGCTTTTAAAATGTGATATTTTATCATGGAAAATAATAACTTACATTTGTTCTCCGTGCCGTCCATTTCGATCATCATGTTGTCCAGTTTCTCCTGTTCCACCACACTGATCTCCTAAAGTTCACACCATGAAGATAAATCTCTCAAGGTTAATAAAACACAGTGATTGATGCTTGATGAAAATGTTGTTTAATCATTAGCCCTGCTGCTGTGAAATTAACCTTGTTAACATCAAATCATCAAAATCATCATCAAATCTAAAAATTTGACAAAACAAAAGAGTTTTTAGCTTTTGCACTGTAGACATGGGAGTATCTGTAACTTAAAAAAAGACATGAAAACGAAAGAATGGAATGTGTAGATCAGAATGAAAATCAAGACCTGGATAATAGGAGATAATTGTGTCTCTGCCTTTGGTAGATTGGTAGCAGTGGGACCTGTTTTAAAATCTCCTGTTATAAGTAAACAAGTATAAAATAATGAAAATAAAAATGATTAAGAAAAGTGCAGGGGTGGGATCTGATTCTGATCCCATCTGATCGGAATCTGATCTGTAAAACAAACAAACAAACAAATAACAAATAATTAAATGAACAATTGCTTAGAATTAAACTGTAAAAAAAAAAAAAACTGATTTAAAACTATTGGGAAAGTGGTGACAAATATCTGGAGAAAAAAACTGCATGGAATGGAAAAAAAACAGGAGCCTGTAAAGTAATGTAAATCATAGTGAAAATGCATTAAATAACAAACTTAGCTGTGCTCCCATTAAAACCACATATATTTTGAATATAAGCTGCAAATTATTAGATGATTTTTAACTTCTTTTTTTTTAATCGCATATACTGCAATTAATGCTTAAATATCTCCGCTTAATTCAGACCTTTATACCCCTTCTTGTGCTGGTTGAAAACTGATTTGTTGGTTATTTGTTATAGAAACAAAGGTTCATTAAACACCATTCTCTTTGCACTTACAGATGCGATGAGGGCTGGTCCAAGAGTGTCATTAATTGACCAACAGCCTTCAGTACACCTTAAAGCACAAGAAAAGCAAAGAATACAGGTTTTGAAGATTTTTGCAGAATCAAAAAGATGCATATACTGCAATTAATGCCCTTAAATATCATAGATCTGCTTAATTCAGACCATTTATTTACAGCAGTGATTCATATCTTACTGATACAAGTTTACAATTTAACTTTCATAATATTTGTCTCTTACACAGATTGACAGATTATTTTTATCACATGCCCCTTCTTGTGCTGGTTGAAAACTGATTTGTTGGTTATTTGTTATAGAAACAAAGGTTCATTAAACACCATTCTCTTTGCACTTACAGATGCGATGAGGGCACTGGTCCAAGAGTGTCATTAATGTGACCAACAGCCTTCATCCCTGTGTACACCTGAATAAAACACAAGAAAAGCAAAGAATACAGGTCACGGCAGGCCATCTCTCACATTCTCCACTCCTCCCTAAAATTGAAGAACTATAAAATAAAGAAAACTATTGCAGAAGGCTTCAAAAAGATGTACACCTCAAACTCCATCACCCTGAATGTATGTCCTGAGCTCTACTCTCTTAATCTCACAGATCCACATCTATTATCTAATGTTATAGTGATTGTTAATGGTGCTAATGTTATGAATGATGGACCATCTGTGATCACTCACCTTTGCCCTTGTAACGGCTCTTGTCTCCATCTCTGAGTTCCAGAGCCTCATAGATGCCTGTCGACGCTCCGCTGGGCACCGCAGCCCTGAACAGACCTAAAAAACACTGACACTTCAAATCTGTCATTTATTTACAGCAGTGATTCATATCTTACTGATACATCTGAGTTTACAATTTAACGTTCATACATTTACATTTGTCTCTTACAAGTAACTTGCATTTGGATATATTTTGATATTGTTTGTTTTATTAGATTTACTGTATTATTGACTGTATTTTGCATTTATAGATGCTTTTAATATTGTTTTGAAGAAATATGAAATATTTCATTTAATTTACATTGTAGATAACACATATTCCTTTGCTTTTAAAATTCAGGATGACATTCTGCTCATCTCTTGTTGCAGAGAGACTCTATTGATTCACCTTTATCAGTTCTCAGGTCCACCTCCACTGTAGGGTTTCCCCGAGAGTCCAGGATTTCCCTGGCAATGATGCTCACAATCGACATCCTTAAACACAGAGAGAAAACAAGAGAGAGGGGATGAGCTAAACCTCTGCTGACTCTAACTGGACAGGATGTTTAGAAACTGTCCATAGCATCCTTTAATTGACCTTGCATGAGTAAAACAAACATCTAAAAGTGAGTGAGTCCTCCAGCATGTCAGCA
Source organism: Schizothorax lantsangensis (assembly GCA_027422415.1). Taxonomy (NCBI): domain Eukaryota; kingdom Metazoa; phylum Chordata; class Actinopteri; order Cypriniformes; family Cyprinidae; genus Schizothorax; species Schizothorax lantsangensis. The sequence goes on from CM049844.1 coordinate 7,485,400, forward strand.
CGAACACGGTTTTGTTCTACCTGCACCTGCAATAAATCTCTTTTTACATTCGAAATGTTGCTCAAATGCAAAATGCATAAATTTAAGTGAAGAACTAGAGTTTTTAATAGACAATATGTATTCTGTGATCCAGAAAACCACTCACAGAATGAGTATTTTGGGGACATGCTGAGTGCAATTTGTTCACCAAAGGTGTTTTCTGTTATCCACTAGTACACAAAATGAAGCTTTTGTGAATTTTTGTGCACAAAATCAGTTTTGAGTTTAGTGTTTGGTGCATAAAATAAAGTGCTGACTACATTTCTGTTGTCGAAAAGCAGCAGGGTTTGGCTTTCTGTGTACAAAATGCATTAGTGTAACTGTATTTTAGCATGAAATACCGTGTTTTGTGTAATTTAGTCCACACAATTAGTCAGGTTGCACTTGGTGCTGCAAAGAGTTGACAAACATGCATTGGACCTCCGAGAGGTCCAAATCTTTATGTTTTTTAGTCGGTAGCCTTAGACTTAGTTCACACTGCAGGTCTTAATACTCAGATCGGATTTTTTGTGCTGTTGTTCACATTGTCATTTAAATGCGACTGCCATCAGTCTCATGTGTGAGCCGTATACGGCCCTGAAGTGACCCGCATGCGCAGAAGAAGACGTGACGTCAGACGCAGCGCATGGTGTTTGCGGAAATAAAAATGGATGCTGCTCGTGTTAGCATGTGTTTAGCAATTTTTAAGTTAATGTGCAATCGGAGCCTAAATAACGAAGTGATATTATTGTCTATATATTGTCTGCCATTGTGATTTTAATCTTCCCGCCTCCTCCAGCGCAGAATTGTGACGTCTGTCGTATTTCAATGATGTAAAAATCGCATGAAATGCGACATGGCCGTTCAGACTGAAGTCGCATTGCAAAACATCGGATATGTATCCGATTTAGGACCACATATGAAAGTGGCCTGGGCCTGATTTGAAAAAATCGGATTTGTGCTGTTCAGACTGTTATAAGAAAATCAGATATGGGTCACATTTGGGCAAAAAAGTCGGATTTGGGCCACTTTAGCCTGCAGTGTGAGCTAAGCCTTATGGGCAGAGTGCCGACATATAGCGCAGTTGTGCTACGGGCGTCCCGAGTTCAAATCCCAGCTCGAGGACCTTCCCCAATCCCACCCCCTCTGTCTCTCATTTCACTTCCTGTGACTTCTACACTGTCCTATGCTAATAAAGTAAAAAAAACGCCAAAATATAAATCTTGAAAAATTTAAAAATCTTGGTGTTTTTTCTGAAGGAATGCCAGGCGTTGTTTACCCATCCAATTCGATATCAAACACTCAACATCACATAGCCATTTGCAACCCATTTTACTTCTATAATGAGTTTAATATCGAAGTAAAACAAAAGGAAAACAAAAGCAGAGCTGTGGAATGGATGGGATCATGAATATTGTATGTTCTGTACAAGAATGCGATTTTGTTAAAACAATACAAATAGTTATTTGGTTATATATTTAGGCTATTATTCAATTTTGTTCTAAAGATTAACATTTAGAATAACATACACTGATGAATCATTCAGAATAAGACCAGGAACGTACATTAAGTAGCCTAAAGAGCATCCATTTTGACTTAACCCTCAATGTCTTTCCAAACACATCATGAGTGCCAATCAATCTGATGGTTTTGAAAATGGAACCGTTTTTCTGGAACACTCAGTTCCAATGCGAGATACAGTTCAAGCATCGACAGCGAGATGCCACGCTGGCAGCCAATGAAAACCCAGATCATGCAAATTGCATTCTAAATATGCCACGACCGACATGGGCGCACGTGTCACCTTTGCAAATGGAATGCGCGTCTCGTAGCACCGACCACCAGCGTTTAAACCGGGGGAGGAGGAGAAGGAGGGGCTTTATTTGTAACGACAACATTGGCATGTATGCCCGCAGGTGCCACGGTCCGAGCAGCTCCTGATCGTGCATCTGAATCCGGACGCTGCTAATTTGCACGGTACCAGTGTGATACTGCAGCAACCGTGCTGTCAGCAGATATACAGAGGAGGAGGGGCGATCTGCGGAGGGGAGGGGAGGGGAGCGGAGCGGTGGGGTGGGGTGGATAGCGCAGAAAAGTGGCGTGATGGGGCAAGAAAAAGATAAATAATTTAACATCCCTTTGGCGAAAATAAGAGCTTTCTAGAGCATCGAAGCGAATGGTCGCACGGATTGTAATGAAAACTAACATTAAGCTCGTTCACTAGCGATTCGTTCTTTTTGCGTTTGTCACGTGACAAATATAGGACTCGGAACTCTCGAGGTGAACTAATCGTTAGCGTCTCTCATAATTTACTGCATTAATGACTTCACTGTAATAATTTTAAAAATCTTGTTTTTTAAAATCTTACATTTTAACTGAGCTCCGTTAAAATTAACGAAGTGATTTGTCAAAATAAGATTAAATTCAGTACAATAAACGATCTTCCAATGATAACAGATTAGATACATACTGATAACACACGTAGCCTATATAGAAACAGTAAAGCAGACCCTTCACCAGCGGGCACCAGAAAACACTGCCACCCAAATTCACATCCAGCATCCCAACATAAGGAGTGACTCCGCATGCAACTGTCTGTCAGCAGAGGCTGCTCTAAAAGCAGCTATGTCCTGACATAATAATAAATAATTGCTCATAAATTAATGCAACATTCACAAAATCATGTCCAAACAGAAAAACATATGTTAACCTATAAGCCAAACCATCAGATGCATTAATGATGCAAAGGTGCAAAAGAAAGAATAAACGCTTTCGTGCGATGATTACCTGCCGTCAGTGCGCGTAGCCTTGTTAGGCAAGCCTGGAGGTGTCGAGCTGCGGAAGAGAGAGGCACAACAGAGCGAGGGTGGGTGGAAACCAGAATGAGAGCGAGATGAGAGGAGAAACAGAAGGGGGAGGGGATGAAAAGATGAGTCAGAGGAAGATGCTGAGAATTAGAGAGGAGAGGAGGAGAGAAAGAGGAGGATGAGTAGGTCAAGGCGACTGATTAATAAGCGGGAACGAGAGACCCGGGAAGAGGAGAGGAGACAACAAACACAGGGTGCTGCTGTTCCTCCGTGACTGCTGGTAAAAATAGATGGAGGAAGACTAAAACCAGGGAATGCAAAGCTTATGATAAATATTAAAATAGTAAAAAGTGATTACAAATCGAACCTGCAACAAACAAAGTAAGGAATTTAAGAAAAATATAAAATCAAGACAAGTTATGATGTCAAATTAATAGCCTAATAAATAGCCCATTTAAGGAATTCTCAAATTTATGTTGATTTATAACTGTAATACCAATAATATAATTTGTAATGAAAAATGTTACATTCGATTGTAAAAGAATGCAAAATATAAATATTTTCATTTGCATACAATTTTTTTTTTTTTTTTTGCAAAACAATAACATTATAGTCAACCTGACATCAAAATTATTTCATTTTTATTACAAAATTACAAAAAAATATATATAATTTTATTCACTTTATTAGTATACGCTTCTTATTTTTATTGTGTATAAAATTGTCTAAATGACAAAAAAATGTTTGTCTTTATAATCTTTTATTGAAATGAAATAAGTTTCACTGCCTTTGAAACCGCTTTCTGTTGCATATTTGTTAACCAATAGCCAAAAAACGAATAAGTATATGGTTTTATTAAAATCTCTTTTACTTAAAGGCTACATTCTATATCAAAACTCTACTTTTTTTAACAATCCAGTAAATTTCCAATGGATAAAATTAAGCTCTGTCCTACATTTTTTCCCTTATTGAATATCTTGTTTGAAACAGAAGGTTTCATTGCAGAAGAAAAATGCATTGCAGCTTTTGTTGACTTTTAATTTAACAATACGTTTTACTTTAACAAATTCGTTCTATATTTATGAACAGAATCTAATTATAGAGAATATAGTCAAGGGTCTTGCTGAGTGACAGCTATTATTACAGAAAATAGATTATATTGATGTTCTATATAGTGTTTTTTTGTATGTGTGAGTGTGAATATTTAGACTGTTTATTAGACTGACACATAAAGGTGAGTGAAAGATAATCTGTGATTACACTGTTTATTTTAATAAGATTATTTTTCAGGGAATTGGGTCACACTGATCTTGACACTATACTAACATTCATACTGAGATGAAGAGGGTATTATTTTGAAGATAACAGGCTGTACGAACCTCTTGGCCACGCAGTCACAATTACATTATATTGTGGTGCTTCAGTGTTATGAATGTGATTAATGTTTTTCATGCTTTTTAAAATATATTTAATGTTATTAGAGAATGGCAGTAATGTTTCTTCCTAGATCGACAAAGCCCTTAGCCGAGATGGTTTCACTAATAAGAAATAGATAAAATAAAAATAAAAATGTAACTTATCTGTGTAAATGTGTCTGGGCCAGATTTGGCTACAATTGCTTATTTATCTGTTAGTTGCTAAATTCTCAAGAGAAAGAAGTAGAAAAACCGTCAGGATATTAAAATTTGGATTAAAAAATTACAGACCAATAGTAAATGTTCATGTTTAAATAGGTTTCTTGAATTACTGCAAGTACAATTAAGAGGTTTACATTTGAGCAGCTTCCTTAAGTTAACCTTTTTATTTCTCCTATACAATCTATCAATGAAGTTCATTTGAAGATCATTTAAATACAGTACATTACAGACCATAAATTCCAATACCAAATAAAGTGAATAGTTTACTCTAAAATCAAAATTTGTATATTCACACTCAGGCCAAGATGTTTGAAGAAAGCAATGGGGACTCATATTTAGCCAGACGCAGTGATCTAAAGTTAAAGACATATATGAATTTGTTTCTTACAAACACACAGCTTTTGTTTCAAAGATATTAATTGATGGACTGGAGTGGTGTGGATTACTTGTAAATTATTGTGATGCTTGTATCAGCTGTTTGGACTCTCATTCTGACGGCACCCATTGGTGAACAAGTGATGTGATGCTAAATTTCTCTTAATCTGACAAACAAGCTCATCTACATATTGGATAGCCTGCCGGTGAGTTAATCTTCAGTAAATTTTCATTTTTGGGTCAACTATTCCTCAGATCTGCTTACTGAGGTCAATAATCAAAAACTGTAAGTGGATTCACTCTCAGAAAAAAAGGTACAAAGGCTGACACTGGGGCGGTACCCTTGCAAATATGTACCATTTAGGTACTTATTTGTACACTTTAGGCACTAAAATGTACATTTAAGGTACCAACATGCACCCTTTGGGTTAAATCAAATACAAAGGTGTACCTTTTTAAAAGGTACCACCTCAGCGACAGCTTTTTTGCCTTTTTTGTCTGAGAGTGTAAAAGAGTGAAAACAATTGTGATTGTTATGGCAGTAGAGTTTAAGGCTTGAACAAAGTAAGAAATCCCTGACCTGAAATGTGATCTTTAGCATGTTGAATCAAGCACACAGTTTACCCTGCCAAAAGCATTCAAGGATAAATAAGAACAGTAGTGTCTCTTTGTCCCTTTTTAAACGCCACTCTTAAAAGAAAGATCTTTTCATTGTGTTGACATCAGAGCCTGGCTGAATAAACAAATCTGTGGTACATTTTCTGTTGAGTCATGGCTTTCCAGCATGTGTCAAATTCACTTTAGCAGACAGGTCACTGTAGAGTCACAGGACTGTCATAAATTATTTTGCATTTCTTTCACAGAGTTGTCTATTTGTACTTCAAAAAATACAGCAGTATGCATCTCGGAATAATAAATCTTGTCACTGTTGACGTCTCAACATTACACTCCACATAACTGCTATTCTATCAATATAACATTCTGTGGAATCACATTTAAATCAATAATACAAGTTCTACCTAAAACACACTAAAAAATGCTGGGTTAAATACAACCCAGCGCTGGGTGTTCTGTCCTATATTTACCCAGCACTTGGTTGTATTTAACCCAGCATTTTTTTAGAGTGCATAAACACTGCAGCTGAGTATGAATATACACTCCCCTCCAAAAGTATTGGAACAGTGAGACCAATTCCTTTATTTTTGCTGTAGACTGAAAACATTTGGGTTTGACATCAAAAGATGAATATGAGACAAGAGATCATCATTTCAGCTTTTATTCCCAGGTATTCATATCTAGCTCTGATAAACAACTTAGAAGATAGCACCTTTTGTTTGAACCCACCCATTTTTCATGTTACCAAAAGTATTGGAACATGTGACTGACAAGGTGTGTTTTGTTGCCCTGGTGTGTCCTTTTAATTGATTATTCAAACAATAAATAGCACTGAATGTCTGTGCTCAGTTTCAGATCTGTGCAGACTGCATTTATAGTTAGTTAGACATGTAACCAACATGAAAACCAGAGAGGTGTCTATGGGTGAAAAACGAGCAATTGTGAAGCTGAGAGAAGATGAAAAATCAATCAAACCATTGCACAAACACTGGCAATAGCAAGTACAACCATTTGGAATCTCCTGAGGAAGAAAGAAACCACTGGTGTACTAAGTAACACTACTCGAACGGGTAGATCAAGGAAAACATCAGCAGTTGACGACAGAAACATTGTGACAGCTGTAAAGAAAGACCCTAAAACAACTGTTAGTGACATCAGCAACAACCTCCAGAGGGCAGGAGTGAAGGTATCACAATCTACTGTTCGCAGAAGACTTCATGAACAAAAGTACAGAGGCTACACCAGAAGATGCAAACCACTCATTAGCAAGAAGAGTAGGAGACGAGCCTCAAAAATTCTGGGACAAGGTTTTATGGACTGATTTTATGGACCAAAGTGATGGAAAGGCTAAAGTTTGGAGAAAAAAGGATCTGCTCATGATCCCAAAAATACAAGCTCATCTGAAACACAGTGGAGGTAATGTAATGGCTTGGGCTTTTATCGCTTCTTCTGGGACAGGCTCATTAATCTTCATTAATGATGTAACACATGACGGCAGCAGCAAAATTAACTCAGAAGTCTACAGAAAGTATTTTGTCTGACAATTTACAGAAAGATGCAACCAAACTGATTGGGAGATCCTTCATCATGCAGCAAGATAATGGCCCAAAACATTTACATTTACATTTATGCATTTAGCAGACGCTTTTATCCAAAGCGACTTACATTGCATTCAAGTTACAGTTTTTACATTTTTGTCAGCTCTTGCTTTCCCACGGAATCGAACCCATTATCTTGGCGTTGCTAGTGCCATGCTCTACTATTTGAGCTATAGGAAAGCCCTAAAACATAGTGCCAAAACAACAAAGGAGTTCATCAGGGCAAGAAGTGGAATGTTTTAGACTGGCCAAGTCAATCTCCACACTTAAACCCTATAGAGCATGCATTTTACCTGCTAAAGAGGAGACTGAAGGGAGTAACCCCCAAAAACTGAAAGAGGCTGCGGTGAAAGCCTGGAAAAGCATCACAAAAGAAGAATGCAAAAGTTTGGTGATGTCAATGGGTCACAGGCTTGATGCAGTTATTGAAAGCAAAGGATTTGCAACTAAATATTAAGTATTTTTCACTTTAATCTATGTTGATTCTATCTGTTCCAATACTTTTGCTCACATGAAAAAATGGGTGGGTTCAAACAAAAGGTGCTATCTTCTAAGTTGTTTATCAGATCCAGATATGAATACCTGGAAATAAAAGCTGAAATGTTGATCTATTGTCTCATATTCATCTTTTGATGTCAAACCCAAATGTTTTTAGTCTACAGCAAAAATAAAGGAATTGGCCTCACTGTTCCAATACGTTTGGAGGGGAGTGTACTTAAGTCTTCAGTGTCACATGATCCTTCAGAAATCATTTAATATGCTGATTCAGTGCTCAAAAAACATTTCTTATTATTGTCAATCTTGAAAACAGTTGTGCTGCTTAATATGTTTGTAGAAACTGTGATATATTTTCTTTTAGGATGCTTTGATTAACAGAAAATTCAAAAGAACAGCATTTATTTGAATAAGAAATATTTTGTAATATTACAAATGTGTTTACTGCCACTTTTGCTCACTTTAATGCTCCTTGCTGAAAAAAGTATTAATTTAACTTAACTTAAACTTTTTTAACAGTAGTGTGGACATATATTAAACAATATAAGGTAGTTTTGATGGATTCAAATAGCTCAAATCACTATTACCTTGTAACTTGATCAAACTGAATGTATGTATTCAAGTCTTACTGAAATTAAACCAGCCATTAAAACAATACAAATATTCGAGATGTGTATTAAAAATACAATAATCAAGTATTTGGACATGTCTCTGGGTCTGCTGGTCACTAGGAGGAGCAATATCTCTATGCCAGATTTGCACAGTCAACCACTAGAGGTCACCATCAACACATTCCTGATTGTCATGATTACTTTTACCCTAAATAAGTATAGTCAAACACTCACACTTCACACTAAATACACACTTCATTTTTCACAGTCTCTTTAGTAATTGTTTAAATGTTTTAGTGTTTCTTAGTCTTCCCCAAAAATGTCTTGTGTTACAGTTTTTCTCAATTGTTAAAACACTAAACCCTATTGTCTGAACCAAATGCTCAGTTGCCTGAACCCACTGATTGAATCAATCACTCTTTTGGCAAAACCATAAGCACTTTTCACCTGTTTAGACACAACTTGCCAACACATTTTCATTGTGATGCATAATGGTGAGCACAGGTGACAAAAGTCAAACACAATTAAAGCACAGGTGTCACCACTTGAACACAACAACTCAAAACTGATCACACTTGTGGCTAATGATGTGAGGGAACATATACAGTAAGCCAGTTCAGAGAGCACTGGTTTGTGAGGCCCTACAATGGATAGAAATCTGAGAGGAAGAGTTCGTGTGAGAGGTGGTCAGCGAAGACAAAGAACAGTAATATCTGATGAAATCAGAGCTACTGTGATTGACCATGTTCTTGTCCATGGTATGAGCATGAGGGAGGCTGGACAAAGGGTACAACCAAACATCAGTAGATTCACTGTGTCCACCATAATCCGAAGATTTAGAGAAGAGAACAGGTAATTACCTTTTTTTGACATTATAGTACAGTATATAAATGTTGACAGCAATTACTGTATGACATACTATAGAGCTGGTAAGTCCCGCCCATCCGTAAAACCCCACTGGACCTCTAGATTGAAAAATCGTCAATGCAAGTGAATGTGAGAATGTGAGAATTTTCTCACATTCACTTGCATTGACGATTTTTCAATCTAGAGGTCCAGTGGGGTTTTACGGATGGGCGGGACTTACCAGCTCTATATACTGTACCACAGTATACTGTAAGTAAATATGTTTCAGTACATCACTGTACCAATGTACTGTAGTATTGTAATGGAGGGTTGGTCTAACTGTTTGTAGGCCTAGTATTCCATGTATATTTTTTGTAACTCCATGTTCTCTTTTTGTAGAATTGAAAGACTGCCACATGGGGGTGGGAGGACAGGTATGTTCTCCCCACACCAAGAGACCCTAATTGTTGATATGGTCCGTGAGAACAATGCCATTAAACTGAGTGAAATTCAGCAGAAGATCATTGAGGACCATGTAAATTTTCAGGGTATCAACAGTGTCAGCCTCTCTACTGTTGATCGTGTCCTCAAGCGCAACAGACTGCGCATGAAACAGCTATACAGAGTGCCCTTTGATCGCAACTCAGACAGAGTCAAAGAGCAAAGATTCCAGTATGTACAGGTTGGCATATATCCAGACACATTCAATGTTGATTACTCCAAGTAGTGATTTACTGTAGTGGCCTAAATCACTTTTTCCGTATCACTTACAAAACTATATCTATTTCTACAGAGGGTTTTTCAACTGGATGCAATGGAAAGACCCCATGAATACATCTACGTGGATGAAGCTGGGTTTAATCTCACCAAAAGGAGAAGGAGAGGCCGTAATGTGATTGGCCATCGGGCCATTGTTTGTGTTCCTGGGCAGCGTGGTGGCAATGTCACATTATGTGCTGCCATCAGCAATCATGGGGTTGTCCACCATCATGCCAACCTGGGGCCCTACAACACTCACCAGCTCCTCATTTTCCTCAATCACATGCGAGATGCTCTGTTAGGGCAGCAGGATGAGCATCCCATCTATGTTGTTGTTTGGGACAATGTGAGTTTTCACAGAGCCCTCCAGGTTAGAGAGTGGTTCAATATGAACCAAGGTTTTATCAATCTTTGCCTTCCACCGTACTCTCCTTTCCTAAACCCCATTGAGGAATTATTCTCCTCATGGCGGTGGAAGGTATATGAACGCCAACCTTACACCAGGGCAAATCTCCTGCAAGCCATGGGACTTGCCTGTGGTGACATAGGTGTGGAGGCATGCCAAGCCTGGATACGGCATGCCAGGGGTTTTTTCCCCCGTTGCCTGGCCAGACAAAATGTGGCCTGTGATGTGGATGAAGTCCTGTGGCCTGACCCAGTACGGAGACATGATGCTGTGGCTGAGTAATGCACTTATTTGTATATTTTTGTACTTTATTTTTACATGGGCTTACTGTACACAAGTGGCAAACGCATAAGATTTCTGTTTGTTTTTACAAGTGCTACGTGTAAATGCACAAGATTTCTGTTTTGTCTTTTTGTACAAGTGCTATGCACAGGTTTTCTTTGTTTTGCAACATGCATTTAGCCTACAGTGAACAATAAACATTTATTTCTCCAGCTTCATGTCCTGAGCATTGTGTTTTCTATTTTTCTACGTAGTGTTTAGTGACTGTTCAGTAGTGTTTTTAATTTTGATCGACTCGGGGCACGATTTGACAACATAGTTCAGTTTTGAGCACAGATTGAACTGTTTTGAGGTGAAAGTTTGGTTTTGCAAGAAGAGTCTGAGGTTTTGTGAATGTAGCTTGAAAATTGGGTTTTGTGTTCAGTTTAGAGAAAAGGAGAGCAGCTTTCAAGAAATGTGTCTTAGCAATCGAGAAAAACTATTCATTTTTGGGTTTACATCTACAGGATTTATGATGTTTTGTTCTCCAGGCAGTTTTACTGTAGTTGGATTATGGATGTGAATAAACACCCTGCATGGAACATTCTTAAGACTACTGTGCTAGAAATTGCAATCATAACCTTACCATTGCGTTATGTTGGTTGGTTAGTTAAAAATAGCACATATCTCACAAGCACATCTGGAAGAGAGGAGATGCCATGAGTCAGTTACTGAAGAGACATTATGTTTTTATAGTACAGACTCTGTCTACACTATCACTCCAGACACTACAGAAAGCTGAGAACAGAAAGGTCTACAAACTATAGTACAGATATAGACTACAGAAGTTCAGAAACGGTCTACAAACAATTAATTTGAAGAGTAACTAATACAACGCTGACCTGATTCATTGATTATATAATAGCATGCAAGTTTCTCATCCCAAGTACAAAATACCGTAGGGCTGTCAACTTTAACGCGTTATGTGATTAATCTAACGTGTTAATATTTTTTTAACGCATCCTACGTCATGGTAAACAATGTACACACTATCCACCCTAAATTCTAATTTTAGAGATTTTAGACGACAGTACTGACTTATATTGAGTGTGTTGCGTTAGTGTTGCCAACTCACAATATTTTGAAAGTAAGTTGACAGATACTACAAAGTGTATGTGATCGCAAGTTTTACTCGAAAAGTGAAGTTGAAACTGTCTTATGTAGAATGATGCTAATGTTAGCTCTAATTTGGATGTATCATAATACTTCATGTAAGGTCGCAAGAAAAGTTTAGAAAACTGATAATAGTTGGGTAAATGTGTACTGGGATTGAAGCGATGGTTTGGTAAACGTTTTACAGTATAAAGACTGATGGCTAAATAAAAACATAATAAGGATTATGTCTCATACCTGGCGGAGGTGTGAAAGGTTATGTTTCCTTAAACTAGTTTGTCATGCATGTCTTTATTTCAAGACATTTACAGGTAAATCCTAGTATTTTAAATTTGTGATTAATCATGATTAATCAGTCCATGACTGTGATTAACGCGATTAATTTTTTTTAATCGATTGACAGCACTATGGAAAACATTTATTTTTGATCTTCTATTTAACTATTCATTTGTGATCTGAATTCATTCCAAATGAGAATATAGCCTATATCTATTTCCATGTGATCTACAAATAAATAAGACAAACCCAGTGCACCTAAAAGCATTATGAATTAATAAAGAGCATGCATTTGACCTGATTTCAAATGTTACCGACGGTAACGGTTGCAGGTTGGGAAAATTACTCATTATCTCTTGCAGTGACCCATGCATCTCATGCATCATTTATTTATTTTTTAATCAGATTTTTTTTTTTTTTACATGTCTAAACTACTTACAGTGTATTGTATTTCATTGTGTGTTGCAGCGGGGGCCCTGAAGCCAATGCATTATAATTAACATCCATTGTTTACTTGCATCAGGTCCATGTGATAAAATGTGATAGGCCCATGTGATAGGTCCATGTGATAAAATTAATCAATTGCAATGCTTTGAAATATGATGGGGGTGGGAAATATGAGGATATGGAAATGACAGCATTATATGGTAATGTATATCAAATGAGTCATACTCATAATGTTCATTCTGGAAGCCTTGACCAATTACTTCCCTTTGCCTCATGTTTACAATGAACATTGTGCGTAAATATCTGTACAGTATGCAAAAACAATTAACCAGCCTACTGAAGGATAACGTCTAGTCAGTGTCGCAAATATGAAGCTGCAAAGCTGCAGTTGCTAATGCAAGGGTGCAGAAATCAGTTTATGCAGTTTTGCATGAGTTAGCTTTGGGTTCAGGCTGAGATTAAAGGGGGGGGTTGCTAGTCGTCAGGCATATTATGGGATGTCTGGGCCATTAGGGAGGGGGAGGGGTGGGGGCTGGATTGAAGGGGGGAGGAAAGAGGGAATATCACATTCGGGACTGTTCATTTTTTTCTCTTTGCATTTAGGTGTGATAGAAGATTCACATGTGAGAGAATGATTTTTGTGTTTCTACCTCATGAAACAGATCTGAATTGAGTAAGAACCCTTAAAACAAATGCTCATGTAGCACTAATATAAATATTATTATTGCCAAAAGCATTTAATGTACTAAGCCTTCTATAGTTGCACAAGCAAAGTCATTGAAATCACGGCCTAATTGCTTTCATTTTTGGTCCGATCCAATGTACCTTTAGAGTTTATCAGTAGCCATCTCTGATGGTGTCCATATGTGGCTCTTTCACCCAGTTATGGAGTCACGTTCGGTTCGGTACGGGTGTGGGGGGAGGAGGGAACTAGCAGATAGAGTGTAAAAGGAGTATTATGGTATTCATTTTAGCATGCATGGAAATCTGAAACCCCTCCCTTACACCCCCACCACCCCAAAAGACAGACAGATGCACACACACACACACACACACACACAGAAACACCTCTTTCTTGCATATTGCCATGACAACTGCCAGCACAGGAAGCATATTATGGTCTGTGTTTTCTTTTGGCTGAGACATTATTACTGGATATTTGGTGCTTTGGAGTGTGGAGGAGGGGTGCGCCTGAGTGGGTTGTCATGACGACCACCTCTATATTTCTTTGATATGTAATTATGCTATATGGTGCCTACCACTCCCCATCCCCCCACCCAAGAAATTACATTTGTTTCTATATATGTACATGTGTGCATACATATTTGCTGCATTGTGATGGATGTGCATCAATAGCCGTCAGTGTTTGTCATTTTACTTCTCTGCATGCAAAGAAATCTAGGTGGATGATAATGGGGTGAAAATGGCAAAAGGTTAGCTATGGTGACAATATGAAGAGGACAAACGGGGTCCCAATGTCCCATCTATAACTTCTGAAGGCCTCAATCAAATGGTGCCAATTCCATTTTAAACACTTATATAGCAGCACTATCAATGTGAGATTTGAACTTGAGAGGTAGACCATCTTTGAACGTGGCCTTGAAACTAAAAATCCAAAACCAGATCTGCACTCTGAAAAATAAATGTTCCAAAACTGGGTTTTAGCAGTGATGCCATAGAAGAACCATTTTGGTTGCCTAAAGAACGTTTCAGTGAAGAGTTCTTAATAGAACCACTTTTTTTCTTGGTGTTAAGAACATTTTAAAAATCTAAAGAACCTTTTGTTTAATGGAAAGGTTCCATGGATGTTAAAGATTCTTCATTGAACCATCAGTGCCAATGAAGAACCTTTATTTTTGTGTATTATCTGCCATTTGGGCTCATTTTTGGACCCCAAACCAAAGTTGGTTGTATGCGGGCAGAACAGTTGCAAGCTAAAATGCCATTGGCCTGAAGAGCACTAACTTTAAGTTTGGATCATATATGGCGTTTTATACTCTCACAAATGTCTACTGTAAATACAGAACTGTAATAAGGAAGCAGGCTGGCGAGGAGTTGCTAATCGACTTTTTTCCCCTCTCTCTCTCTTCCGGCTCAGTTCCCGTTCATTCTTTTTTCGGAGTTATGGTTATTGTGGGATGTCAGTGACTATGTTTATTATTATGGGATGTTAACTGGGGTGGGAGGGGGTGGCTGTCTCCATGGCAACTGTTGCTAAGGGCACGGTGGAATGGGGAAGAGAGGGTCTGTCTTTGGTTGTTTGGGGGGGGGGGTTATTATGGTCTGTATGTTGCAAGGTAACTATGCGGTGGGGGGAAGGGTGAATGTCTGTATGTATGTGTATGTGTGAATATGGGGAGGGAGATTATTATGGGATGTCTGGCCCCTGATCTCTTTGTGTCTATGCAAAGGGTGTAAGTGGCAGAAGGAGAAACTGCGACGTTGTGTGCATCCTACAGCTGAGAAAAACATAACCTGGATACACTTTCACTACATATTCATTAGAAACAGGGATATTACAAATTGTTTTTAAGTGTTGATGAAAAGGAGGCTATACAACGTGGGGACATCTTAGATTGAATTAGCTGTTTGTTTGAAAAAGGGAACTGGTCAAGTTGTGTGAGTACACTTTCTAACATTGTATTACATTTATTCTACTTATGTTTTTATAAAATCATTTATGACATCTTTTAATTTATGTAAAATGAAAGGAATCTTAAAAGTTATGGAGACTTTGCAGGTTAGCATCCCTAGCCTGCTTAGCTAATGCCTCACTCACATCATGCCCCATTTGCCTATTAAATCTCCATAACTTGTTTCAACCGCGTATTTTAAAAGTTTAAGCATGCTTTTTTTTCAGTTGCATTAAACCAAATGATATTTGTTCACCGTTGTTAGATATATTTGCACGCTTTTCTGATTTTTTGTCTTGGCATGGAGTGACCACTATGATCAGCATGCTACCGTGACTATTAACTTCCGTTTGTATTGTTCTTTTATTTTCTGTCTCGCCCGGCTTCAGGAAGGCACCAGAGGAGGCGAAAATCGGCGTACAAGTGTTCACAATCCTCTCCAGCTGGTGGAATCAACAATATGTCCGGCAGTGAGGACGACAGAGACGAGTTTGAACATCGGTCGATGATGCAAGGTAAAACATTTAGGTTTACTGATGCGGGTCAACTCCACTGGATTAGTCGGTTTTGATGTTGTTTACTGTGCATGTGGATGAAATACAGATACACGAAATGTTTAAAAGGATTGTTCACGACGTATTTTATGTTCTCAGTTGGACTTTATTGCTGCAAAACTTCATTTATTCGACGAAGCAGTGGCTAACAACATGCGCGGTTGATTGTAGATGTTTCCTTTATTATGAAACGTAGTAAACCAGAATTGACGTTTTAATGAGTAACTCACCTTACATATTTGGATACCTTTGCATTTTATCACCCCCTTGACGGTTTTTAGTCAGCGCTTTATTTTGCCGGTTTTTTACGCGGCTAACCGTCGACCTACCTGCTATTTTTACCGTCATACTCAAATAATATATCTTTATATTAGTCAAACATGGCACAAAACGTAAATGTAAGCAAACTTTGGAGCTTATTGAACAGTACTGATGGTTTTATAGTAACATTAGATGTGTAATGTTGTTGTTGTACCGGCATCGGTGCTTAGCGGCCTAAGTTACCGGTAACAGTCGCGTGCGAGTTTGACGCGTGAGGTTTTTCTGTGTCCTTCGCGCGCTGTCGGCCTGTAGCGTCCAAGCTCAAAAAATGCTATTTTGCGTCTGAAATAACTATAAACGTCGGTTTTTAAGTTTAATATTTTGATTTTGCACTTCAGCATGTGCAGGAATCGGATGTGACGCCAGTTTTTTTTAGGGAAATGGTTAAAGGGGGGCTTTGCCCGGGTATTCAGAGTGTTGAATGGAGCAAAATACTCGGTGTATTTTCTTATTTGTACCTTGCTTTCTGTCTTACATGATTAGTAAGATTAATTTAACCACTTTAGGACAGAAATTATTTTTTCATATGTGTTGTGTGCTTAATTTAGTATCTATGGTGCAGTTAGTCAACTCAAAGAGGCTTCTATATTAATTTACTGAGGTACCTGGAGAAAAGCCAGTATATTGTTTTTCATAATGAAATCTGAGGCAAGTCCATTAAGATCTTATCAGATTACTGTCATCCATGGGAAAATGTAGTCAAGGACTGACAGAAGAATAATAACAGCAGTGCAGTGTCACTTCCCCAAACAGACATAGTAAAATCAGTGCCATAGGCAACTGTTAGAAATGACACAAAGTTACATGTCCTTAAATTCAATGTTGGCAATCCTGTTACCAAAAATTAATATTGTATCTGATTATAATACTCGGGTCACTTATATCAGTGATTTATTTTAATTTTTTCCTTCGGTCATTTAATACTTCCTGTATCACAGTGAGATAGTAATTGACACCTCTTCTCTCTGTATAGTGCACAGGATGATTTTTAACCGGCCCAGATCAAATGACTAAAATAGATTTGTAGATGACTAATCTATTGCTGTCATATTATTAGATTAAATGTAAAAGCACTGCATTGATGATTGATTGGATTATTCTGAGCTGGGGGGTGTTCCAGAAAGCAGGTTATGTGACATACCCGGGTATGTTTAAGAGCAAGTAAGCGGATAACCTCAACTTTTGGTTCCAAAAACGGAGGTAACTTTCAGGGTATGCAAGTAGCCGTAGCAACTTGCTCTCTGAAGATAACCTGCTCTGGAGTAGGTTATGTTTCAGGGTTACCTTACTTCAGAGCTATCAGCGCATTCGTGATCTACTGATGAGACTCCAGTGGGCGTGACAGATTGCACACAATATTATATATTACAATAAAGTTTTATTTTTTATATATATATATATATTTATTAGTTGTATGATATGTAATATATTATTCTAATATGGTTATTATGTTTATTATAATAAATATAATATAATATAGTATATTGTAGTGTTGTCACGGTACCAAAATTTCAGTATTCGGTACCAATACCAGTGAAAATCCACGGTTCTCGGTACCAAAGCAAAACACAAAAATATGCTAATTAAAAACACATTTTTATTAATAAAGTTAAACAAAAATAAACTGCAAAAAAACCAATGCCATTCTTTATGCTTATTTAAAATTATTTCAAGTTTTTCCACAAGTAATAAAAGTATGGAAAAAAGTAAAGTTCCACCCAAAAGTTTTTGTCATATTTCTGCTGCCGCTGAAAAACAACTGTAAACTGTCTGTTTTAGGGTTTGCTGGTGCTTCATGATCTTCCTGCAGCTGTAAAAGGAAAATATAATATAAGTAAAGCAGTGGGCTGAGTCTGACCAAATGTCTTCTGAATGATCTTCTTCATTAGATCATTGACTCCAGCTAAAATATAAAATTTCAGTAAATAACAAA
Organism: Schizothorax lantsangensis; assembly: GCA_027422415.1. Lineage (NCBI taxonomy): Eukaryota > Metazoa > Chordata > Actinopteri > Cypriniformes > Cyprinidae > Schizothorax > Schizothorax lantsangensis. The sequence continues at coordinate 7,503,165 of CM049844.1, forward strand.
CCTCAGCTTTTATAATAAATTTAGATACAATTACATATATTTTAAGACAAGTGCATATCAAATGGAAGGAAACTGTAGTATTAAAAACACTTTACATGACCTATCAAATAAACAACAGTTATATATTGCAATTATTCTTCTTGGGGTTAATTTCAAAATTTACAAATACATAAAATCAATCAAAGTTCAATCTGTTAAAATTATTTAATGCACAATGAGCAAACATGAATGATCAAGTGCTTGTATTAAATAACATTCACAAACATTAATTAATGTTGTAAAAATCTATTGTTCACTCACTGTAAGTTGATGTTAGATAATAACATGAAGTCATTGTAAAGTCTATACAGGAGATAACATTTGACTGTACTTTCATTTAATACAAACTGTGTACATATTTAATTTTAAAGGGCTTTTAAACCTGCTAGTTATCCAGCCAAAAATAACAACCACTAGCAAAAAAAAAAAAAAAAAGGCCAGAACTGTTTTTTTCTGACAGACTGATATGACATAAACACTGTTAACTGTTTGTACATTCTCCAACACGCATATTTTAGATTCACAATTCATTTAAAATCCTCTGGTGTGTAACAATAGTAAATACCATCATGTCCTCCTGTTGTTTTTACCCTAATAAAAGTTATAGGCGCATTAAGTAGTTAATAAAGAAACTTCATTCTAATGCTCATTATATTAGCGTTAGCCGCGCTTATGCTAAGGATTAACTCCGCTATAACGGCAATGTTTATTTTAATCCAACATTCAAATTCAAATATGGAATAAAATTCATAATAGAATATCTAAATATTAAATTGAAACTTACCTGCTTGAACTCTTTCATTTGATCCGGGTGCCAGTCTTTAAAGTGTTGTTAGTTTGATGTGTTTCTTTTATGAAGAGAGCGCATCTGCGTAGCTTTCAGATCACGCAGCAAGAACCGGGTCGAGAGAAACCTGGTACCGTGACGGTTTCATTTTTTTAGTACCGACTTGGTACCGAAGTACCGGGTCTTTTGACAACACTAGTATATTGGCATATATAATAGTTATCTGTATAAATTATAAAACACTATTATGACAAGGTAATGTTTATTTTATTATATTATACATGTTTATCATATTTTATTATCATCTCAAACATCATGGATCTTAGGGCTGTGTATTGGCAAGAATCTGGCGATACGATGCATATCACGATACAGGGGTTGCGATACGATATATTGCGATACTGTAAGCAAGGCGATATATTGGGATATTTCTTATTTTAGGAATAGGATATATTTTTAGGAAAGCTGTCATTAAGAGCACACCACTATATGCAAACCTTAGCATTAAATAAATAAATAAATAAATAAAAATTGTTTAACCAGAACACACTGGGATCTGTATTTGCAATAATCAGTCCCTGTAACATTCAATATTATTGAACCACTTTTGTACAGTACGAGTCAAGGGGGAAAAATTAAAGTGCTTGCAGGATTCTTTAGTTAAATGTATATGTATAAAATTTATTTTATAAAAAAGACCATATATATTTTTAGACCCTGCTTTAAAGGTTCACAGTTTAAGTTTACAATTGTAATATACAATGTCATAACATTTTGATCTGAACAAAAAATTACATCTGCTTAGTATTAATGAAAAATAAAGTGCTTGCTGGATTCCTAATGAAAACAAAACAAATGTAAAACAATAAATTAAATACAGATGTTGAACATTCTCAGAACCTTTCAACTTGGATTTCACAGGTGTTTCAGTTTGTATTTATGTTCCACGTGGAATCGCCGAGACCGCAACGCGAGCACCGCCCCAACTGCACAAAACGCCCCCCAACATGAGAGAAAGCTGCAGCCGCGCAGCGACCCTGCCGCCCACCGTACCCCGCGCGAAGGCTCTTCAACACGGGACGCGGCAAGCGGCGGAACCGAGGTGACGCCCGCGCTGCGGTCCCGGGGCGGACATTACCACAAAAGCCCAAATGACGCCACACTTCAGCTTTGTACACCGAAACGAAAGCTGGAACAGTTCTTTCATCCTCCATTACTGGCACTCTGGCAGCAAACTATATTAACACTAACATTAGTGGTGTGCTCTAATGCTAGTATTTCCTGTCACTGTTTAAGTTCAGAGATGAAGACTGCTCTCTAGCGGTCGGGATATGAACTCAAAACGAAACAACTGCCATGAATCCTGTATGATTTTTTTTTTTTAAATATCGATATTCCGTTTTTGAGAATCGATACAGTATCGCCAAACAAAATATCGCGATACTCACGTGTATCGATATTTTCTTACACCCCTAATGGATCTGCATGTTCTGTAATGTATTTATATAATAAAAATACATATCTTATATGACTTATTATATAATTAGCATCAAACAAACAATATAATTCTTATTCTCAAGGATTAAAGATTAAACAAACAAACAAAAAAAAAAATTATTGCACAACCACAAGTTAGGTGGCGATTTGCATTTAAGTATGTAAATGACCTTTGAACAGAAGAAGAAAGAAAGAAACAGTATGGCGTGCTTTTTCTTAGCATCGGTTTCCATAGTGACTCGTCGATTCATCGCTCTGTTGAGAATGTCTTGCGTGTTAACCGGGAACATACTCTGAGTTGAATGAACTTGCCCCCAGATGCGTTTTTTGGAACCAGCATACCTTGAGTAAGCAAGGTTTGGGGTTAATCAACCGAGAGTTCAGGGTTTAGCAGATGGTAAATTAACCTTGCTTTCTGGAATACCCCCCAGCTCTTTTTCTAATTACAGGGTTCACATTCTCGTGACTTATTTTATTTTTAACTCCTATTTTACTTTTAAAAGTAGTCATTTCCAGATCTGAAAATTAGGAAAATCTGTAGAAATTTCATGGTGAATATGGACTAAATCTTCAAATAAATATGCAGACTTAAAGTTTGAGTTTAAAATACTAAAACAAGTGGGTATTTCTCAGTGCAATGTGTGTAAACATTATTTTTATTAATATTTATAGAATAATTCTTATCCGAATGACTGGGAAAGTATAATTTATCAAGGGAAAAATAATTACACTTTAAATAATTAAAATTTAAATATGAATAAATTAAAATCAAAATCATTTATTAAATGATTTGTGTTTGTTCCGCAGACGAGGATGACCTGGATGAGGAGTTGTCAGAAAATGATGCCCCAAAGGTGAAAAAGAAGAAAAAAGCCAAAAAAAGTAGCCGAGAGAGCAAAGGCAGCAAGAGGAATCGCTCCCGGAGAGAGGTAATGGCCTTTTGTGTGAGTGTGTGTGGATATTGTTTGTTTGTGATCTCCTTGGAGAATGCAATATTCACTGTCCTTATGTTATGGATTAGAAACCTCCCCCACAGTGTCTTAATGAGAAACAGAGCAATTTAGCTGGCGCCGCAAATGGGATAACATGTCCTAATGACTAGGGTTGGGTCGACCGATATTGGAACCACCGATCAGAAGCTAGATTGGATTTCGGTGCCACACTGGCCGATGATTAATCAACCCTGAACGATAGAGAGCAGTAACAGTACTGTACTTTGTAAATGACAAATTTAGTATTAATATTAATTATTATATTGATCATTAAAGTTATTTCATAGTTTACCTTTAAAATTTAGAACAAAAAATGAAGCCTAAGTAAATGTTGAAATGAAATGAAGGAACAATAAAGCTTTCATTAATGTTACAAAACTCTTATTGTTAAGTATTACCATTTCATTTCAACAGTCATGCTTAAAGATGGCCATCTTGAAATACCTACACAAGGCCATATTAAAATTACATGCACAGGTTATCGATATTGTATGTGTACTCTCACATTTTATTTGCTGCTATTTTAGGCATTATTATCTAATCAAAATATAAAATAAATGCAAGTGACACACTGTGCAAAAGCGAAGCGCTGGGTCTTGGCGAAGACTGGTATAATGACGCCAAGTTCAATTGTGTCACCAAACGGACATAAGTTTGCTTGTGAACTATGTGGGAGTTTGAAGTTTGTTTTCTGTATTACAGCTCTCTATATGAAGCATACAGACTGTATTAGAGTCACAGAAAGACCGTTTTGCTGAAAAATGCACAATACATAATTTAAGGGTGAAGTCATTATATTTGTCATCATTGTTAATGTACCTATGTGAACGGCGCTCTGTTCCGCGGCAAGATTTTCTGTGCTGTATTTAAATGCGAGTCTGGAAGCGCGCAGTGTCACATGCCAAAACAAACAACACGTGCTGTCAGTGATTTCCACCTCCAGAGGCTGCTCTCGTACTGTATAATGACAGCAGCAACCACTCCAGCAACAGATGCAACACGGAAAACTATCGGCTGGATAACCGATAGCCGCAACTATCGGTGCCGATTAATCGGCAAAAGTATCGATTACCGGTATCGAAATAAACCCAAACGTCTAGTCCTAATGACTGTTAATATCAAAGGTACATAATTCCATTTTTTTAGCCACTGAATCCAGATCCGACTGCTTCATTAATAATATCTACAGCTGTTGTGTTCAAAAGACAAAGTGCTTTTGTTGTAACAGTCATGTAGGCTACTATCCAAATTTCAACATTTCATTTGTGCTGCAACATCTGATTCTTGACTAACTGGTCAAGTGATCCCTTTATTTAAAAAAAATATTGAACACAATATAAAATAGTCAGGTTTTAGTCTTATAATACAAGCTGAGTCATTTAATGTAAAGATTGCGAACTGGTTTTTGTAACGTCATAAGTGGTTGTTAAAAGGACTTTGTATGAACGCGAGCTCATGCACAAGTTGGATGGGACTTCTGCTTGCTTGAGAACAGAGACAGTGATGCTATTGTCATAATGGACAATAATAATTAATTCAGGAAGCCTAAAATGATTACTAGGCTGCATTTTTTTAAGTTTAGCAATTATTTAAACTATGTAGAAAAATGTATGGTTGGCTGCTGTGTAATGAAATGAATATATTCTTCAAATAAAAATATGCAATAAATCATCTAATAACAAACTGATTTATTGCCTCTATTTTTATTATATTTTAGGTTTTTTGGGTAGTTGATATTTCCTGCAGGATTACATTTAAAACTAGTTTAATTAAACATTTTGCAAATGATTTTACAGCTAAGCATGCTGATTTTATGGCTATATGTTAATGTTTATTTACATTAGATATTTGTATATTTAAAATGAACTTGTCACCCTTCAGAATTGTTATAAAAGAAGGCAAAAAGTGTTAACAAATGGTGATACACTTGGAGTGAGTAAGATTTTAAAATCTTTCTGAAGAAAGTATTTTATGCTCATGGCTACATTTATTTGATAAGAAATACAGTAAAGACGCTTATATTTTGAAATTTTATTAAAATTTACAAGAACAGCTTTCTCTATTTTAATATATTTTAAAATGTAATTTATTCCTGCGATGGAAAAGCTAAATTATTCCTGTCTTCAGTGTCACATGATCCTTCAGAAATCATTCTAATATGTGGATTTGATGCTTATTATCATCAGTGCTAAAAACAGTTGTTGCTTTAATATTTTTGTAGATACTGTGATTTTTATTTTTTTTGTCAGGATTCTTTGAATAGAAATTTAAAATGAATAGCATTCATGTAAAATAAAATAAAAAGCTTTGTAACATTATAAATGATTTTACTGTCTCCTTAAAAAATCTTTAAAATGTTAAAACCTTTGAATAGTATAATACATTAAGATAAACCTTATCCTAGGATCTTGTTTTGGACAATGGACTAGTGATTTTACCGGCATCCAAAACTGATCAAACATACGTCCTGTGCGTTCTCCAGGATATCAGCATCAGTTCTCCGGAGCCGGTGGAAGGCCCTGCTCTGGACGATGGTGAAGAAGACCGTTCAGAAAGCGAGGGTAGCGACTACACACCTGGCAGGAAAAAGAAGAAAAGAGCCTGCACCACAAAGGACAAGAAAAGAAGCAGCTCTGGTGCCGACAGAATCTCAGCCGCGTCAAAACGGAGAGAACCTGAGGAAGAGGAAGACGAGGATGATGACGATGCTGTGAGTTCATATGGAAGCTAAATTAACTGCATGACAAAGAAATTATAAATAGAATCACTCAGTTCTGTAAGACGTGTTTTCTGAACTGATTTCAAGGAGCCAAAAAGTTCCTCTCAGCTTTTGGATACCTGGGGTATGGAGGACATCGATCATGTCTTCACCGAGGAAGACTATAGGACTCTGACCAACTACAAAGCCTTCAGCCAGTTCGTCAGGTATGAGCGCATTACCCACATTACCTATATGAGAAAAATCATTGATCGTTTTTGTAGTGAAGTCACCATTAATACAAGATTGACAGTACTTATTTTTTTATGGAATGTTGCGCTGTTTATTATAAATGATTTAGCTGTGCACATTACTTTTATTAAAGTCCATGTGCCCTCATAATCTTTAAACAATTTAGACATCTTTTCTGATGACGTGTGCGATGGTGGGACAATAAGCTGTCACTCACATGAAATCGCAGCAATAGCAAACAAAAATAATCCGAATTAACCAAAATCAAGTTCTGCCTTTCTCATTCGAGAAGCTCATGATTTCAATGTTTCATGCTGATTTTAACTGCTGCTTTTTAATTTGTGGACATATTAGAAGTGGTAGCTCATAACTTGCAATATTCGCTCATCATAATCATAAATAACTTTGTCAACTCTGACAAAAGTATGTTAGATGCATGTCTAACTGTTGCTGTAGTAGTTTTTCTCCATTTCTGTTACTGGAGTTTGGGCTCCTCTCCCCTGTCACCTTTGGCTTGCTTAGTTGGAGTTTCAAAAGACACTTAAAGGGATAGTTCACTGAAAAATAAAAATTGTCATTACATACAATGTCGAGAACAGAGAAAAGAAGATCTTGTGAAGAATGCTGGTAACCAAACAGTTGACGGTAGCCAATGACTTGGGGAAAAATACTATGGAAGTCAACAGCTACCATTTGGGTGAACTATATTACTGATTTGACTGAACTGACACTATCAGATGAGAACAAAGCTTGAGCTGAAAAATCACACCATTATGTTATGTAGAGCTGCTTTTTAGCTGAATGTTTCATAATTTATGAACTTTTACACAGTTACTGAACTCAATCAGCATTAACCTTGAGCTGAATAAAGACACTATTGTGTTTTTTTTTTTTAGAGCTGCTTTGAATCGTATTTTAAGAAGTTTGCAGAAGTGTGCTATGAAGAAACAATCTGTATTGAATAAAGCACTAGATAAATAAAGGTGACTTGTTTGGAGTGTTGCATGATGTTAATATGTGCAGGTCTGGAATATGTTTAAACCAACATAAGAATGATGGCAATAAAATCATCAATTTAAATGGATCTCCCCCTAAATTGTAACCATTATGTCCTTCCACAATCTCACAGGCCTCTGATCGCTGCCAAGAACCCCAAAATCGCCGTTTCCAAAATGATGATGGTTCTGGGAGCGAAGTGGAGGGAGTTCAGCACTAACAACCCTCTGCGGGGCTCGGCTGCTGCCACCACAGCCCTGGCGGCCGCTAGTGCCGCTGTAACTGTTGAAACGGCAGCAGAAACCCCAGCCACTGCAACCGGAGCCCAAATCAGTGCCGAGCCCACACCAGCAGCTCCCATACGCAAGGCCAAGACAAAAGAGGGCAAGGGTGGGTGCAATTCTTTTAGTTTGTGTTTTTCTGATTGGTTTTTCTCCATGCGAGTGAGCGATTTCTCCAGCTTTAACGTTTGTTTGATTTGTGTGTTTTCATCTCAACTAGGGCTGCACGATTATGACAAAAATCATAATTGTCGATTATTCCCTTAAAATTGTAATTACGATTATCAAAATTTACACCAAATGATGTTTATACCATTGTTTGAAGCAACTGTATACCATATTTTTACATGAACATAAACTCTTGAAAAACCTTTATTGCTTTTCTATAATATTAAGCCTCAAATATGAATTATATCAGATTGGTTTATTCTTTAAATAAAGAAAAGCGAAACTGTGAATGGTATTATGTTATACTAAAGCTAAAATTAAAACAATGGATAAACCCTTAAGATAACCTGTAGAAAGAAAAAAAACATCTTAAGCACGCAGGATAACATAAGTGGACTTTGAACGATTAATTGCCACTTTGAACGATTAATTGTGCAGCCCTAATCTCAACAATATTATTATTATTATTGACATTCAGCAGTTGTTTTTTGCTTTGTTGAGGAATCATGGTTTCCTTGATCTTTTGCATCAACTTCATTGTGCTGTGAAGCTCATTTCACCGCAGATTGTTTTTAAATTGTGATCTTGTCACATTATAATGGTTTCGGAAAAGCTATTATTTAAAAATGGAGCACTTATTCGACCTAACAGCAAACCGCTGTTGCTCATTTCACGTGCAAAAAAGGGAAGCAAACATGGACTGCCTATTGGTTTTGGTGCAGAAAATCTGAATCTCAGATAAAAATGTATGAAATTAAGATGTTCAAAGTATGTGAATGCAAATTTAAGGCATGCATAAATCGATCAAAAGTTTGGGAACTGTAAGGTTGTTTTTTTTCATTTTTTTTTTTTTTTCCTCTCTCATATATTTGTTGAACATTTTCCAACTCTAACAGAACACACATGAATATAAATAGGGATACCGATCCGACCAGGATCGGTATCGGCTCCGATCCGGTCATTTTCTTATCGGGTATCGGTGAAACAACCGATCAGCAAAATAAGCATAAGCAGATTTATCCTAGGCTACTAAAATGAAAAAGAAAAAAATTAGGTACTCGGATTAAGTGGATAAACACACTAAACGCATTGAGGTAGTATAATCAGGGATGTGATTTTTCCGTAAATACGGATTTCCGTATTTTCTGAACCTCTGAGGGACGACCCATGTGATTTGCGTAGATCCAAGCTTTTTTTTTTTTGAGGGGGGGGGTTGGTTGGTTGGTTGGTTGCTGCATGATGATTGAAATCGTACAAATGGCCTTGAGATTACCTAAATAAACTGCGTTTTTTAAAACATCATGGACGGAATGATTCCTCCTGAGAGCGCTCCACGAGCTCGCGGCATCTGCAGGTATAAGCGTTCAAATGATTCAAAGCGCCACGCGAGTAGATTCAGCGCTGAAACATGTTACTCGCAGTGATTTTTTTATGAATGGCGGTGAGAATTTGAGATTGCTAGTGCTGTCATAAAACTCCCAACAGTTGTGTTGTAATTATATAACAGGCTGTAGTGTGATGCGCTACATGTCTGCTAAGGTCGACCGATTCATCGGTTTTGATTAATCGGCACCGATAGTTGATTTGCAGAACAATTTATCGGCAAAAATCCATGCCGATAGTATTTTGCGGCGTTTTTTTTTTTTTTTTTTTTTCTTCGTGTTGCGTCTGTTGCTGGAGTGGTTGAGAATGGTCTGCTATCATTATACAGTTCTAGAGGTGGAAATCACTGACAGCACATGTTGTTTGTTTTGGCATACACCGCGCTGCACAGAGAGGGAAACTTCACAAAACGCGCATTTAAATCCGACAAATCCTGCCGCGGAACAGAGCGCCATTCACATAGTTTCCCATTAAATAACATTATAGCCTATTTGTCCCAAATCATTGTTAATGATGAGACTCGCCCTAGGCTATAAATTATGTATTGTGCATTTTTCAGCACGTTTGTCTTTCCGTGGCTGTACAGTCTGTATGCTTCATATAGAGAGCTGTAATACAGATCGCGCTTTCTCTTTCCGTTTGCTCTGTTATTTAAACACCGAACTTCAAACTCATTTATGACACATAATTCAAAGCAAACTTATGTCCGTTTGGTGATTAAATAAACAGTTTTAGACCGCTGCTTAAATTGAACGTGACACGTCTGGTGTCTGTGTTTGTGTGTGTCTGTGTTTGTGTGTGTGTGTGTGTGTGTGTGTGTGTGTGTGTGTGTGTGTGTGATAGACTTCTCCAAGACGCAGCGCTGTGCTTTTGCACAGTGTGTCACTCACTTGCATATTTGTTTATATTTTAATTAGATAATCATGCAGTGTTCTAAAATAGCAGCAAATAAAGAGTGCACATACGCAATATCAATAACCTGTGATGTAATTTTAATATGGCCTTTTGTAGGTATTTCAAGATGGCCATCTTTAAGCATGACTGTTGAAATGAAATGGTAATACTTGATAAGAGTCCATTTGTAACATTAACGAAAGCTGTAGAGTATTGTTCCTTGTTAGAGTGTGTTCATTTCATTTCAACATTTACTAGGCTTCAGTTTCTTCTTTTAACATTTGTAAACTATGAAATAACTTTAATAATCTAGTAATAAATAGTAATACTAAAGTTGTGTTGTAACTGCTTTTTTATATAACAGGCTCGGTAGTGTAGCTATGCGTAAAATCCACTATCGGTACTAATGTCTGCTGTTACAGTACTGTTTTTAGTTTCGATTCACTGTTAGTGCTGCGCTGTGATTGGTTGGAGCCGCCTTTAATTTGCATTTGGAAACGCAACATTCGTCATTAGAAACGTTTATAAATCAGTTTTTGTTTACAAAGAGAGGTTTCAGTGTCACATAATCCTTCAGAAATCATTCTAATATGCTGATTTGCTGCTCAAGAAACATTTATTATCAATGTTAAAAACAGTTTTGCTGCTTAATATTTTTGTGTAAACAATGATACCACTCAAACATTTGTTTAAGATTTAAAAAAGAGAGAAATTAATAATTTTATTCATGCATGAAAGTGTTAAAGTGAGTGAAGACATTTAAAATGATTTCTATTTAATAAATGAATTAACAAATTTAATTAATATTTGATAAATGCAAATAAATGCTGTTCATTAAACTTTATATTTATCAAATAATCCTGAAAAATAAAGTATTACCATTTCCACACAAAATATGAAGCTGCAAAATTGTTTTCAATATTGATAATCAGAAATGTTTCTTGAGTCAAATAAATTATGATTTCTAAAAGATCATGCGACACTGAAAACTGGAGTAATGAAGAAAATTCTGCTTTGCATCACAGGAATAACATTACATTTTATAATGTATTAAAATTGAAAACTTTTTTTTTAATTTATTTGTAATTATATTTCACAATATTGCTGTTTTTTTTTTGCTTTTTTTTTACTTTAATCAAATTCAGCCTTGATGAGCAGAAATATTTATTTCAGAATCATTAATTGTAATGTTTCCAAACTTTAGGCAGGTACTTTAATAATAATAACAATTCTATATACTATATACTTTACTATAATATATTATAGTACTTTATTATAATATATTATATTGTTATCATGATTAAGTGCTGCTTTTTATTTTTTACAGGACTATAGTATGTATTCTTACAGTGTAAGATGTATCTTCTAATGTGCTAAAATATATATTTTTAATAAGTGCTGGGGGTGTGGCTTGTGGGCGTGGCTCGTGGGCGTGGCTCGGGGCGTGGTCATATTTTCCTTTTTTGTCTCTAGCTGATCACATGCCTGATAATACAAAATCAAAATCATATGCACTCATTTGAGGTTTAATGTTTTTGGAAGAAATCTGTTGTTGCTCATCAATGCTGCATTTATTTGATAGAAAAAATTACAGTAATAATTTGTAATATTATTACAATTTAAATAGCTGTTTTAAAATGTGCCTTTTTTTTCCCCCTGTAATTTTTCAGCTTTTTTAATTTTCAGCGTCATTACTCCAGTCTTCAGTGTCACATGATCCTTCAGAAATCAAATAAACAAGATACTTTATAGGTGATTTTACATGCTAACAGGGTTTGTGATGTAGGAGTTCTTAGCCACTAAATGTTTGTGTGCTACATGGCAAAATTATGATAATTCCTGCGCATTTCAGGTCCCAATGCTCGCAAGAAGTCCAAACCCGCTCCCAAACCTCAAGAGAAGAAGGTGAAGACCAAAAAGGTTGCTCCTCTGAAGATCAAACTCGGAGGCTTCAACAGCAAGAGGAAACGCTCATCTGTAAGAAACCTTAGTTCTATTTTCTTTTTTTTTTTTTCTCTTCCTTTTTTCCAGCTTGCCTTTGCACTTATGCTTTAACCTTTTTCTATGAACGATGTTGTTTTTTTCTTTAACTCTGCTCTAATTTTAAACATAGCGTCTTGCTAATGACATCCAAGTAATTTTCTGGTCATTTATCAGGCTCACAGTGTATTTCTCTCAGCTTCAATCTCCTTTTTATTTTAAATTCTCTTTCTCAGAGTGAAGAGGACGATGTTGATGCGGACAGTGACTTTGATGATGGCAGTATGAACAGTGTGTCCATTTCGAATGGATCAAATAGCCGCATTAGTCGCAGCAGCACTAAAAAGAAGCCCAAAAAGAAAACAAAAAAAGGTGAAGGGTCTTGTTCTCTCTCTATCCGTGCTTGTGAATAACTTCATAGGCTTAATCAGGCCAAGGAAAGGCCTTGTCTGCATCATAACCCCTTCAGAGAGCAACTGAAGAGGCCAAAGAATTTCTGGTTTTTGTTGCATTCGTGAGAGAACTGATTTGGAAAATCGTGCATCTTGTATAGGTGCATCTCAATAAATTAGAATGTCGTGAAAAAGTTATTTTTTTTTCTTGTAACTTATTTCAAAAAGTGAAACTTTCATATATTTTAGATTCATTACATGTAAAGTAAAACATTTCAAAAGGTTTTTTTTTTTTTTATTTTTTTTATTTTGATGATTAGAGCTTACAGCTCATGAAAGTCAAAAATCAGTATCTCAAAATATTAGAATATTTACATTTGAGTTTCAATAAATGACCATCCATACAGTATAAATTCTGGGTATCTCTTGTTCTTTGAAACCACAATAATGGGGAAGACTGCTGACTTGACAATGATCCAGATGAACATTGACACCCTCCACAAAGAGGGTAAGTCACAGAAGGTCATTACTGAAAGGTGTGGCTGTTTACAGAGTGCTGCATCAAAGCATATTAAATGCAAAGTTGACTGGAAGGAAGAATTTGGGTAGGAAAAGGTGCACAAGCAACAGGGATGACCGCAAGCTTGAGAATGCAGTCAAGCAAAGCTGATTCAAACACTTGGGAGAGCTTCACAAGGAATGGACTGAAGCTGGAGTCAGTGCATCAAGAGTCACCACGCTCAGACATCTTCAGGAAAAGGGCTACCAAGCCACTTCTGAACCAGAGACAACGTCAGAAGCGTCTTACCTGGGCTGTGGAGAAAAAGATCTGGACTGTTGCTCAGTGGTCCAAATTCCTCTTTTCAGATGAAAGTAAATTTTTGCATTTCATTTGGAAACAAGGTCCCAGAGTCTGGAGGAAGAGTGGAGAGGCACAGAATCCATGTTGCTTGAAGTCCAGTGTGAAGTTTCCACAGTCAGTGATGATTTGGGCTGCCATGTCATCTGCTGGTGTTGGTCCACTGTGTTTTCTGAAGTCCACAGTCAACGCAGCCATCTACCAGGAAATTTTAGAGCACTTCATGCTTCCTTCTGCTGACAAGCTTTATGGAGATGCTGATTTCATTTTCCAGCAGGACTTGGCACCTGCCCACACTGCCAAAGGTACCAAAAGCTGGTTCAATGACCATGGTGTTACTGTGCTTGATTGGCCAGCAAACTCGCCTGACCTGAACCCCATAGAGAATCTATCGGGTATTGTCAAGAGGAAGATGAGACACCAGACCCAACAATGCAGATGAGCTGAAGGCTACTGTCAAAGCAACCTGGGCTTCCATACCACCTCAGCAGTGCCACAAACTGATCACCTCCATGCCACGCCGAATTGAGGCAGTAATTAAAGCAAAAGGAGCCCCTACTAAGTATTGAGTACATATACAGTAAATGAACATACTTTCCAGAAGGCCAACAATTCACTAAAAATGTTTTTTTTATTGGTCTTATGAAGTATTCTAATTTGTTGAGATAGTGAATTGGTGGGTTTTTGTTAAATGTGAGCCTAAATCATCACAATTAAAAGAACCAAAGACTTAAACTACTTCAGGTCTGTGTGCATTGAATTTATTTAATACACGAGTTTCACAATTTGAGTTGAATTACTGAAATAAATGAACTTTTCCACGACATTCTAATTTATTGAGATGCACCTGTACATACTAAAACCATCGGAAATATTTGGAAAGCCTAGAGTGAAGTGTCTGTGAAATTAGAGATCCTGCCCTAAAAAAAATGCATTTGAGGCAACATTACTGTCATATAGAGCCCTATGAAATCAGTTTTATTTTCTCCCAAATTATTATTTTTTGTCCCCCTCCCCCATTTTTTCTAGTTTTAATGGTTTAGTTATTTTTTACTAATCCAAAATGTATATCTGATCTATTGAATTCATGAAATTTTAAGTTTAATCATTTATAATTTTTTTCGTTTAGAAGAAATGTCCCAATGAAGTGTTTTTTTTTCCCCCCCTGAAATTGCCTGTTTTAGTTTTTCTATATGATTTAATAGAAATTTATGATCATAAACAGTGGGAATCAAATGAAGGCTTAAAACATTAATAATTCAAATTTTTTTTTTTTTTACATAATCAAATGAAAATGTAACGCGTCCCTTTATTTTTGGCAAACAATGCTGAATGACAGATGTTTACTGTTAAAACTAAAACATGGAAGAAAAAAGGTGATATTCCTTGAAATAAAGTTTTAATTTTATTATTACTTTTAAGAAGGAACTGTACAATAGTAATATTTATTTCTGTTGCAATTTCTTGAAGTGACATGACATTCTGTGTTACACTGTTGATTACATTTTTATGACTGGATTCCGCATTTCCTTCCAAAGAAACATCACAGAAATCCCAGGGTCCTACTATCAGTCGTTGATGTAGCCTCTCTCCTTCTCTGCTAGGTGATGATGATGGTGATGGATATGAGACGGATCATCAGGATTACTGTGAGGTCTGTCAGCAGGGAGGAGAGATCATTCTCTGTGACACCTGTCCACGAGCTTATCACATGGTCTGCTTGGACCCTGATATGGAGAAAGCACCGGAGGGCACCTGGAGCTGCCCACACTGTGTGAGTTAACCAACTCTAAAACTGTGGCAGCTGCCCCCGTAAAATGTTTGGTTTTGTCCAAAGAGCTGTATGTCAAGCCCTGATGTGCCACTTTGCTCAGCATCATCCTCTTCCTCTTTCAGGAGAAGATGGGCATCCAGTGGGAGGCTCGTGAGGACGTGTCAGACGGCGAGGAGGATAACGAGGTGGGAGGAGAGGCGGAGGAGGACGACCATCACATGGAGTTCTGCAGGGTGTGTAAGGATGGCGGAGAGCTGCTGTGCTGTGACTCCTGCCCCTCGTCGTACCACATCCACTGCCTTAACCCACCGCTGCCCGAGATTCCCAACGGAGAATGGATCTGCCCTCGTTGCACTGTGAGTCAACCGGGTTACAAACTGTATATAGATTTAAAGGTCAGGGGTCATATGTGACAGTCAATTTTCCATCAATTAATTGATTTATCATTAATGTTACTACAGCAAAACGCATGTCGGAGACTCAAATAGCATACAAATTGCCTGCTTTTGAAATATAAGTACTATTAATATACATTCATATATTTTATATAATATACATGCGTAGTAATATATTTTTAGATAACTATAAATTATAGAAGTAATATAAATGTACTACCAAAACAAAATATAATTATAAAAACAAATTAGATTTACAAAATAGTTTTATTCAGTACAAATAGTTTACTTTTGAATTGCAATAATCCATATAAATTTAATGCCACATATATTTCATAAATCTAATATTTGTATTTTTTTATATGATATACATGCATAATAAATAAATGTAGTATTTAAGTATAAATGATTGTAATTGGGACTCAAATAGTGTACAAATAGCCTAATGTAAATGTAAGTAACATTAATAATTAAATATAATTGATATGTACGTATTTTATATAACATGCATGCATAATAAAAAAATATAATTTCTATTTAAATAAAAAATAAATGTGTTCGGGATTTAAATAGCATGTATTTAATACAAGCCTGCTTTGCAGAGATACTGTAATGCAAATCTAATATATTATACACGCATAATAAATAATATTCAAATATAAGTAGCGAAAATAAATGTAATTGGGACTCCAATGTACAAAAAGCTACTTTTGAATTATTTAGACACAAATAATATAATTTATATAAAATATTGTATATAAATAATTGCAATTCAAATATGTACAAATAACCTGGCTTTGATGGATAATTTAAATATGCTTAAGAAATGTATAAGTATTTAAGAAATGTATATTCTTTTCAGTAGAGCTTCGCGATTCGTCGATTTTAGTCGACTAATCGTTTTTGAAAAATATGACTTCATTTTGTATCGACTATGCAAAATACCGGAAGTGCCGCATTTCAGAGGAGAATCCATAAAACACATTATTAGACTATTTTCCAAGGCTGCTGATATTAAACCCATTTAAAAATCATAATTAAGCATAATTGTGATTCACAAACGCTATGATTTAATTAAATAATTATATCGATGCAGTTTAACACAGTATATCGCTTTAATTATTTACATGCGTGTAGGTTAAGTACGTGCGTCACACAGTGGCTCCTTTCACATAGTTTGAGGAACTTATCATTTCATGTGTGGAGCGTCTCAAACTCCATCTCAAGTTCATTCAAGTTGAGCTTTATTGTCATTCCGTCATGTGGGGACATGCAGTGGAACGAAATGTCTGCCTCAAGGACCACGGTGCTACATAAATACGACATACAACAATGAAGTAAAACACTATAAACCTATACACAGACTAACCTACGCAGATTTGACTAAGTTTACTATATATAAAGTTTACCCTATACAACTAAGATAAAGATAAAAAATCAAACATAAAACACATGCTTCACATAAATAGACATGTGCAGAGAGAAACATTGAGTCAAGCAGCTCTGGGGAACAGTATAAGATGATTTGTAGTGGTGCAGGCTGTAAACATACATATATTTCTGAGTCTTTTGTGGGATTGTTACAAACAATGTAAGAAAAGTGTCTAGTGCATAGAGGAGAGTGTGTTACTAAGGTGGTTTGTACGGGCCCACTCACCTGTGTGTAGCACACTTGAATGCACAAAAAAATTAAGTATTTTCTTTGATGAGGTAGGTAGGTGGGGGGGGTCCATGTCAGGAGGAGGGGGTTGCATGGGGTTTCAGAAGGGGGTGGGGTGACTGAGTTCAGGGCTCTCACGCTGGGGAAAAAGCTGTTGAGAGTCTGGCGGAGCGGGCTTATGCTCCGGTACCGTCTTCCTGATGGTAGGAGCTGGAAGAATTGGGAGGGGTGGGTGGGGTCCTTCACGATGCTGTTGGTTTTGCTGGAGATCGTGCAGAAAATTCAGGATGGATGGGAGAGGGGCACGATGATCTTTGCAGCCGTGTACTGTCCGCTAGGGTCTTGCGGTCAGCAGCACGCTTCCCGTACCAGAATGATGCAGCTGGTCAGCACACTTCAATGGTGCCCCTGTAGAATGTGGTGAGGATGGGTGGTGGGAGACTTGCTCTTTTCAGCCGGCGGAGAAAGTGTAGGCGCTGTTGGCCTTCTTGGAGAGTAATGGTGTTGGTGGTCCAGGTGAGATCCTCCGTGATGTGCACCCCCAGGAATTTAGTGTCTGACTCTCTCCACAGCGGCTCCTTTCACAGCTGTCGATGGTCAGTGGGGGGTGCAGTGGAGTTCCTCCTCCTGAAGTCCATCACAACCTCCTTTGTCTCTCCACATTTAGGGACAGATTTGGCGCCACACATTCAGCCAGCTGTGCCACTTCCTCTCTGAGTGCGTTTCATCGTTGTTGCTGATGAGACCTACCACTGTTGTGTCATCAGCAAACTTGATGATGTGGTTGGAGCTGAACTGGCATGTTGTTGTGAGTTTGGGTTTATTATAA
Source organism: Schizothorax lantsangensis (assembly GCA_027422415.1). NCBI lineage: Eukaryota > Metazoa > Chordata > Actinopteri > Cypriniformes > Cyprinidae > Schizothorax > Schizothorax lantsangensis. The sequence goes on from CM049844.1 coordinate 7,521,041, forward strand.
CGTTCATCTGGGAAGCAACATGCGCCATTTCATCAGATTTGTAAGGTAAATCATTTATAAATCTACGCAAACACAGGAGAATACATCGCGATTTCAAAATAAAAGCTCAAACCCTCACTCTGAGTTTACACGTTTTGATGTCCACATATTCATTTAATTACAGGCTATAGCATTTCTGTCCTAAAGAAATGGCCAAATATTAAAGATGAAGTGGACATTTGAATTAAATGGTGCTTGGTCAATATTCGCGCAGTAATGTTTAAAAATAATCATCAGGCGCCCCCTGCAGGCCTTTGTTGTTATGCGTTATCTACATTAGCTCTATTGTTTATAATACATTATGTATTTTAACAGTTTTGTTCAATAAAACCATATGATTTCTTGCTTTTGATACTTTATTTGAACTAATTATTATTGCATCATTGCTATTATATATGTGTTTTAAGTCATTTTAAAAGCTATTGTTCACTTACATCTATTTTTATTACCACAAAAAAATATTATAATTATAGGGCCCTATGAAATCCATTTTATTTCCAAATTCAGTTTTTTCCATTTTCATTTTTCTATACTCTGTTTTAATGGTTAAATTAAATTGTATTAATCAAAAAGCCTGTCTAATTAATTGAGTTTTACAGTTTTATCTTTACCAAATTATGTTTTCCATTATTTTCTGGATTCCATTTTAATGGTTCCATTAATTTTTTTTTTCTTTTTCAGAAATACTGCACATTTACATTTTTCTCCTAAATAAATTCTGGTAAATAATATTTCTGGTAAATACTCCTTTATTTAAAATACTGATTATAATTGTATTATTAGACTAGAACACGTGGATATGTTGTCATTCTTACACTATAATACTGAACTGATTTCAGTGATTTGGACTGAGATGAGATGGACACTTGCTTCTTGCACTCTTTGTTGCACTTTACTTTTGATTTAAAAAAGGATTTCATAGAAATTTGGATTTAATTTAGTTTAAGAAAATATTCTTAAGTAAAATTGTTGATTTTTTGTGGGAAATTAATCGTTTAGATTAATCAATAAATTAGTCGATAGATTAATTGAAATAAAAATAGTCTTTAGTGGCAGCCCTACTTTTCAGTCCACTTTTTAATATATTTAGACTTAATTAGGTATGTATTTATCTATCCATTGATTTTTGTTTTTGATAATAATGAATACAAAAGTTTAGACTTTCCATATTAAAACTTGCCTTTGTATCGTGAAATAATTTGTACCTCATTTTTCCCTCCAGTGTCCTACTATGAAAGGTAAGGTGCAGAAGATCCTGACCTGGCGCTGGAGTGAACCTCCTCCCCCGACCCGTGTGCCGCGGCCCAGTGACCTCCCAGCTGGTGCTCCTGACCCCAAGCCATTGGCTGGTCGCCCTGAGAGGGAGTTCTTCATTAAATGGCAGAATATGTCCTACTGGCACTGCTCCTGGGTTTCTGAGCTGCAGGTACCTGCTCTGGTTCTTATTTTGGTCTTAAAATGCCATTTTGAATACAGGTTCAGGCTGAATTCACACGGTTAGTTTGATCGGTCCTAATCTTGGCCCGCACCTTCTCTCGCTCTCTCTAGCTGGAGATGCACTGTCAGGTGATGTTCAGAAACTACCAGCGCAAGAATGACATGGATGAACCCCCACCTGTAGACTTCGGCGGCGATGGAGAGGAGGAGAAGAGCGACAAGAGGAAGAAAAAAGATCCCACCTATGCTAAGATGGAGGAGAAGTACTACCGCTTTGGCATCAAGATGGAGTGGATGGTGATTCACCGTATCCTGAACCATAGGTGAGATGAGCTTCAAGAACTTTGGATTGAATCGCTTTGGATCAGTTCCATGGATTTGCTCACGTCATACTACTTGTTTTATTTTTTTCAGTGTGGATAAGAAGAATAACTGTCACTACCTCATCAAGTGGAGGGATTTAACATATGATCAGGCCACCTGGGAGGCAGAGGATATGGATATACCAGAGTTTGACACCTACAAACTGCAGTACTGGAACCACAGGTATACATGTGCATGGACACTTCTGTTAAAGACACAAAACAGCATTTGCAGAGTATTTAACTTCCAAAATAGTGTGAAGTAACAATGAAACTCTTTAATATACTTTTTTTTTTTAATTTAAATGTTTTATGTAATTCCTGACAATGTTATTTTAGTGTTATTTATATACTATTATAGTTTTAACATGGATTTTTTTATTCATATATTTAGTTTTCCTTTTAATTCTAGTAAATTATGTGCTTTTGTAACTTTTCCTTTTTTAAATATTGCTATTTAGGTTTAATTTATATTTATTTTAGTTTATTTATTATTGATGTACTATTATAATTTATATTAATATTTTGCATTGGATTTTTTTTAAATATATTTTCTGTTTTCATTTTAATTTTAGTTTTTTTTTTTTTTTTTTTTTTTTTTTTTTTTTTTTTTTTAATACTATTTAGGTTTAATTTATTTTTTGGTTTTTAATTTATATGCTATTAAATTATATCAATATTTTGATGTAGGTTTTTATAATATTTTATTTTTATATTTTTAGTTCATTTCAGTTTCCTTAATACTTTTTGTGCTTGTAATATAAGTATCACTATTTATGTTTTATTTTTAGTTTCAGTTCAGTTTTAGCTCCTTAAAGTATTTCCAGTTAGTTATTTTAATGCTTCAGCTTAAACTTGATAAATTCATTTCAATACACAGGGGTGCAAACTTGTCACCTTTCGGCGAAATTCGCCGTTTTCACCTTGAAATAGGTCATTCACGTGAATCGTGTAGATCTGTAAAAAAAATATTTGAGGAGAGGGGGGGGGGGTCGTCGTCGGATCTGCGAGTCATCTGTGTCACGTCACCTGCAGCGTTTTTTTTCCCCCTGTTGGCAATGGACCCGCCCTACTCTGTCTCTGATTGGCCTACCTTGGGGTCGAAGCCCGCACCGGTGCGGGCTGTCTCCTATTTTCTTTATGACCGCGAAAAGAACTAAAAATACTCTTGTCAGTTTTGATTGTACAGATAAGAATAAGGTATCATTTGAAACTGCAAAGGGTCTCCTTTTATTTCTGTATAGTCATAATAACAACGAAATAATGTGCTTTTCTAAAATTAATAAAATAAACGGGGTGCGTTCTCTGCCGGCTCTGTCACCTTTCTTCACAGACACGTAAATAAAACAACCTGAATCTCCGCGAATACTCGCCTCAAATACATGAGAAATATATGTATAGAAAGCTTAAAATGTCTACTTTTAAATGAAGTAAGTTACGTCCAAAACAAATATTCTATGTTAAAGTAATCCGTATGAAACCGACGCGATGCCCAGTTTTCCCGTCTCAACTCATTATATCTAATACGGTCACGCCCACGCGCCGTTCGCGCCTTTCAGATTCAAACATCCACGTGAGGCGCGCGCGAATGTAAACGCCCACATCGCCTCCGCATAAACAAACAAGTTCATCCCGGCTACTTTGTGTTTCTGGAAGAAGATCTGCTGAGAGAAATAACCCAGAATTTCAAAATGTGTGTTTGTTTGTTTGTTTTTTTCCTTCAGAGCACATAAACAATATACACTATGAAAATGGCAGGTTTTGTAATGTTTTTGTAAAGAATTCTCTTCTTCATTACTCCAGTCTTACTCCAAGTGTAACAATATACACTATACCATTCAAAAGCTTGTTGTCAGCATATAGAAATGAAAACTTTTTAGCACACAAGTAATGATAAAGACATTTATCATGTTACAAACTATGCTGTTCTTCTGAACTTTCTATTCATCAAAGAAAAAAAAAAAAATCTTCTCAGCTCTTTTCTACATAATAATATAATAATAATAATAATAAATGTTTTTTGAGCAGCAAATCAGAATATTAGAATGATTTCTGAAGGATCATGTGACTGGAGTAATGATGCTAAAAAGTCAGCTTTGAAAGACAGCTTTGATTTGTTCCTAATAAACTGTTTAACTGCACTCGCAAGTGAATCTCAAGTTATTTTGTGTGATTGCTAAATATATTCTAAATAAACTACAAACAAATAATATATAAATTAATCAATAAAATGATTAATTTACTTAACGTGTTAAAATTGATTTACAGTACTTTTTTTTTGCTGTCTTCTAACTGTTTGGACTTGAATAAAGAAAGAAAACTTGCACTTAACATTTTGTTTTCATAGTTAGACATATATCGGGATGTATCATTATATGATTGTCTAGCAATATATCGCAGAATCGCTGTATCGTGATTATATTGTATCGTGAGGTACCCTGCGATTCCCACCCATGTGTGTATATATTTGGGGGTGGAGTTTAGTTTGTCACCTTTTTCACCCCTGACGAGTTTGCACCCCTGAATACATCAAAAGTGTATTTGTCTAATACTTGTTTATTTCAGCTTTCAAATGCAAATTTAAATAACAAATAGTTTGTTACTGATAGCCCTGGTATGCAAAAAAAAAACAACTTAAAGGCAGTGAAAGTTATACAGAAAAATATGAAAATATTAATTCATTAACCTAAACTTGATAAAATGTAGGGATGTGATTTTTCCGTATAAATACGGATTTCCGTATTTTCCGACCTCTGAGGGACGACCCATGTGATTCGTGTAGATCCGAGTTTTTTTTTTAGGTTTAGGGGTAGGTTGGTTACTGCATGATGATTGAAATCGTGCAAATGGCCTTAAGCTATTACCTAAATAAACTGCGAAAAGAAACATCATTGATAGAATGGCTCTGAGAGCGCTGCACGAGCTCGCAGCGCCATCTTCAGGACAGTTAAAAGCGTTCAAATGATTCAAAGCGCCAAACGAGAGTAGATTCAGCGCTGAGGCGTGTTACTCGACCCGGTGACTTTCTATGAATGGCGGTGAGAATTTGAGATTGCTAGTGCTGTCATAAAACAGTTTCAGTGTCACGTAATCCTTCAGAAATCATTCTAATATGCTGATTTGCTGCTCAAGAAACATTTCTCATTATTATCAATGTTAAAAACTGTTTTGCTGCTTAATATTTTTGTGGAAACAATGATACCACTCGTATAAGATTTAGAAAAAGAGAGAGAAATTAATAATTTTATTCATCATGCATGAAAGTGATAAAGTGAGCGAAGACATTTTAAATGATTTCTATTTAATAAATGCATTAACAAATTGAATTAATATATTTGATAAATGCTGTTCATTAAACTTTATATTTATCAAAAAATCCTGAAAAATAAAGTGCATCACCATTTCCACACAAAATATGAAGCGGCAAAATTCTTTTCAACATTGATAATAATCAGAAATGTTTCATGAGTCAAATAAATTGTAATGATTTCTAAAAGATCATGTGACACTGAAAACTGGAGTAATGATTAAGAAAATTCTGCTTTGCATCACAGGAATAACATTAAAATAAATTCAGCCTTGATGAGCAGAAGATAGTTATTTCAAAATCATTAATAATTGTAATGTTCCCAAACTTTTGGCAGGTACTTTAATAATAATAACAATTCTATATACAAACCCGATTCCAAAAAAGTTGGGACACTGTACAAATTGTGAATAAAAACAGAATGCAATGATGTGGAAGTTTCAAATTTCAATATTTTATTCAGAATACAACATAGATGACATATCAAATGTTTAAACTGAGAAAATGTATCATTTTAAGGGAAAAATAAGTTGATTTTAAATTTCATGGCATCAACACATCTCAAAAAAGTTGGGACAAGGCCATGTTTACCACTGTGTGGCATCCCCTCTTCTTTTTATAACAGTCTGCAAACGTCTGGGGACTGAGGAGACAAGTTGCTCAAGTTTAGGAATAGGAATGTTGTCCCATTCTTGTCTAATACAGGCTTCTAGTTGCTCAACTGTCTTAGGTCTTCTTTGTCGCATCTTCCTCTTTATGATGCGCCAAATGTTTTCTATGGGTGAAAGATCTGGACTGCAGGCTGGCCATTTCAGTACCCGGATCCTTCTTCTACGCAGCCATGATGTAATTGATGCAGTATGTGGTCTGGCATTGTCATGTTGGAAAATGCAAGGTCTTCCCTGAAAGAGACGACGTCTGGATGGGAGCATATGTTGTTCTAGAACTTGGATATACCTTTCAGCATTGATGGTGCCTTTCCAGATGTGTAAGCTGCCCATGCCACACGCACTCATGCAACCCCATACCATCAGAGATGCAGGCTTCTGAACTGAGCGCTGATAACAACTTGGGTTGTCCTTGTCCTCTTTAGTCCGGATGACATGGCGTCCCAGTTTTCCAAAAAGAACTTCAAATTTTGATTCGTCTGACCACAGAACAGTTTTCCACTTTGCCACAGTCCATTTTAAATGAGCCTTGGCCCAGAGAAAACGCCTGCGCTTCTGGATCATGTTTAGATATGGCTTCTCTTTTGACCTATAGAGTTTTAGCCGGCAACGGCGAATGGCACGGTGGATTGTGTTCACCGACAATGTTTTCTGGAAGTATTCCTGAGCCCATGTTGTGATTTCCATTACAGTAGCATTCCTGTATGTGATGCAGTGCCGTCTAAGGGCCCGAAGATCACGGGCATCCAGTATGGTTTTCCGGCCTTGACCCTTACGCACAGAGATTGTTCCAGATTCTCTGAATCTTTGGATGATATTATGCACTGTAGATGATGATAACTTCAAACTCTTTGCAATTTTTCTCTGAGAAACTCCTTTCTGATATTGCTCCACTATTTTTCGCCGCAGCATTGGGGGAATTGGTGATCCTCTTCTGAGAGACACTGCCACTCTGAGAGGCTCTTTTTATACCCAATCATGTTGCCAATTGACCTAATAAGTTGCAAATTGGTCCTCCAGCTGTTCCTTATATGTACATTTAACTTTTCCGGCCTCTTATTGCTACCTGTCCCAACTTTTTTGGAATGTGTAGCTCTCATGAAATCCAAAATGAGCCAATATTTGGCATGACATTTCAAAATGTCTCACTTTCAACATTTGATATGTTATCTATATTCTATTGTGAATAAAATATAAGTTTATGAGATTTGTAAATTATTGCATTCCTTTTTTATTCACAATTTGTACAGTGTCCCAACTTTTTTGGAATCGGGTTTGTACTTTACTATAATATATTATAGCACTTAATATATATTATATTATATTGTTATCATGATTATTAAATGCTGCTTTTTATTTTTTACAGGACAATATGTATGTTTACAATATAAGATATATCTTTTAATGTGCTAAAATATGTATTTTTAATAATAAGTTATGGGGCGTGGCTTGTGGGCGTGGCTTGGGGCGTGGTCAGATTTTCCTTCTTTTTTGTCTCTAGCTGATCACATGCCTGAAAATGTGAAATCTTTAGGTTTATAGACCTGAAAATGCAAGAGAAAACACATACTGATCCACACACTCATCAGATTCATATTTTCTTTTTCTTTTTTCTCTTAAAGGGAGTTGATGATGGGTGATGAAGGTAAACCAGGAAAGAAGATGAAGCTAAAAGGAAAGATGCGGAAACTGGACCGACCTCCAGAGAACCCTGTGGTGGATGTAAGTGAGCTTTGTTTTGGTACTACACACTTCTTACAGCACCTTTTTGACCCAGCTGCACCATTCACTTGCTCATCGATGGCTAAAACCCATTTTTTCTTATCCTCCTGTAGCCCACTATTAAATTTGACCGTCAGCCAGAGTATCTGGACGCTACAGGCGGGACGCTGCACCCGTACCAGCTGGAGGGGCTCAACTGGCTCCGCTTCTCCTGGGCTCAGGGAACCGACACCATCCTGGCAGACGAGATGGGTCTGGGGAAGACCGTGCAGACTGCTGTCTTCCTCTATTCACTGTATAAAGAGGTGTGTGCTTTTATGCTTTTATTTGTATTGAGAATCTAGAAAGAGATTATTGGCTTATTACAAATAATTAAAATAGGTGATGCTTTATTAATCCATGTAATCCAAGGATAACTATACTACTGCTCAAAACTTAGGGATCAACAAGATAAAGAAAAAAGTCTCTAATGCTTACAAAGGCTTCTTTTATTTTCTCATTCTGTAAAAATAGTAGTATTGTGACAATATTATTACAAGTATATAAAAAGTTTTTTATTTGAATATATTTTATAATATAATTTATTCCTGTGATGGCAAACTGGATTTTCAGCATCATTATTTCAGTCTTCAGTGTCACGTGATCCTTTAGAAATCACTCTAATATTTGGTGCTCAATGTTGAAAACAGTTTAATAGTTTTGTGAAAAACCATGATAATTTTGTTCAGGATTCTTTGATTAGAAAGCTCAAAAGAACAGCATTTATTGTAACATTACTGACACTTTTGGTCAGTTTAATGCATCCTTGCGTTCTTTAAAAAAATAAAATAATCTTGCTGTTCCCAAAGTTTTAAATGGTAGTGTATGTTTTCATACAATACTGTTGCCAAATAGTATGTTATGTATGTATGTAACGTATTGTGAGTGTAGAAATGTCATGTAAAAATTTTATGTTGTCAAACCATTGAACGTTATGTTACTATCTTTGAATAGAAGATCGTCTTTTTTCAGTTTTAAAATGCTGGTGTCTTTGTTCTCCAGGGTCATTCGAAGGGTCCGTTCCTGGTGAGTGCCCCCCTGTCCACCATCATTAACTGGGAGCGAGAGTTTGAAATGTGGGCCCCGGGTATGTACGTCGTCACATACGTCGGAGACAAAGACAGCAGGGCTGTCATCAGAGAAAACGAGTTCTCTTTTGAGAACAACGCCATCCGCGGTGGCAAGAAACCCTCTAAGATGAAAGTTAGTGAGTTTGAAAATTACTCTTTCCATTTGAAGAATCTTGCGTCTCTTGAATCTATATCTATATATATATATATATATATATATATATATATATATGAGTGATTGTTTCCTCATGGTCGTGTAGAAAGAAGCCTCTGTGAAGTTCCATGTGCTGTTGACCTCCTATGAGTTGATCACTATTGACACGGCTGTTCTGGGCTCCATTGACTGGGCTTGTTTGGTAGTTGATGAGGCCCACAGACTGAAAAATAATCAGTCAAAGGTGAGACCAGCATGGATTATGCAATGATGTAGTTAAAATTACTGATTGGTAGATTTTTGTGGTGGTTTGAGGTTGTAATGCTTTGCTGTGGTGTTTTGTGTAGTTTTTCAGGGTACTGAACAACTACCCACTGCAGCATAAGTTGTTGTTGACTGGAACTCCTCTACAGAACAACTTAGAAGAGCTTTTCCATCTGCTCAACTTCCTCACACCAGAGAGATTCAGGTGCGTTTCTGATTCATTTTAAAACTAAAGATCATGCAGTCTTGAAAAACTGTTTAATATTATGTTATTACATAAAAATAAAGAAAATAAATACTAATAAATGTATAAATGTCATTTTATAACAATTAATTATAATGCATATAATTATATATATATAATTTAGTTATTAACTTTAAAATAATTTATTGTAATTTTCATTTATATATATATATATATATATATATATATATATATATATATATAAATAAAAGGTCTCTGATAAATCAGTCTAATCACCTTACCTCCTGTCATAATGGCAATTTCTTCATAAGTATGCAGAGAGATTAAGCTAGATTTAATGCTCTAAATGATTTTTAGAGTTGTCATGTCTGCATATTCACTTAATGAAACTATGACAGTTCATAAACACAAATTATATGGAAAATGATGACATTTAGTGATTCATTGTCACACCATTCAATTGGTATATATATATTTATTTATTTTCTGTAGTCTGGTGCCTTTTAATTAACGGAATAGGCCGCCTTATTGGCAGGTGTTATTTACATTACCTCTGCCCACTAACGTCACAACATTACAAAAGACGGCTGTTTAAACACAATTCCAGTGGCGCAGCTGGTAAAGGCATAGTGTTTTTGAAGCGAGCGACCCGAGTTCGCGTCCGCCTTTTGCCGAAATCGTTCTTCTCCCTTCTCACATCTCATATTACATCGCAAAGGCATTTGCTTTCAATAAAAAATAAAAATGAAGGAAATAATAGTTTAAATAAACCCCGGGTAGGATTAGGTGTATCTGAGCAGCAGATACACTAAGATGCTGTGTTTACTTTGCTGTGTCGCGGAAGTGCAGCAGGCGCGAGTAACTAGTGAAAACACAGAATAGTTATATGGACTCTGAATGATCCGAGTGGAATAGATTTGAGGAAGCACCAGCGTGGAATTCAAGGCTGTAGCTAAATGGAGTTTAATCTATTAGGGCATTCATCATGTGGAATGGATTTGACTGACGGTTCTCTGAAAAGTGCAGATATATTCACTGAATTGGAGACGGTAAAAGTGGGTGGGTCCAATATCATTGGTCTTCAAAAGTGTGTGGGTCCTGTCCCACCCACATACAATGGTTCCGATGCCCATGAATAGAAATCTTTTCGATGTAAATTTGTCTGTATAGAACTTCACAAATGGTACAAAGCATCTTTACATAAATTGTCATACAACCAGTGAGGAAAAACAACAGTGGCAATAGAAAAATCCATTCATAGAAGCATGCACTTTTCAACTATTTATGAATATTTGTAAGTTGTAAGGAAGCATAAATGAATACTTGAAAATGTGCATATAGTTTTATGAAAGAGAGAAATCCTGTTCCTGAAAAACATTTCAAATGGTCCATTTAGCACCATCTGGTGGCCCCCTTGGTATCTGCAGACATAAATGACACTCTTTCTCTCTCATTCTGCAGTAATCTTGAGGGTTTCTTGGAGGAGTTTGCTGACATTGCCAAGGAGGACCAGATCAAAAAGCTTCACGACATGCTGGGACCACACATGCTCAGGAGACTCAAAGCTGACGTGTTCAAGCACATGCCTTCCAAAACAGAGCTCATCGTCCGAGTCGAGCTCAGCCCCATGCAGAAGTGAGTATGTGATGAGGAATGGACTGAGAAGTAGCTTACAGGAGCCAGAGTTTCTAAATCGTTCATCTGTGAATCCAGGAAATATTACAAGTTCATCCTGACCCGCAATTTTGAGGCTCTGAACACTCGGAGTGGAGGAAACCAGGTTTCTCTGCTGAACGTCGTTATGGACCTCAAGAAGTGCTGTAATCATCCCTATCTCTTCCCTGTTGCTGCTATGGTATGGTCCTCTTTTTCTGTGCCTTTAAAGGGATACTCCACCCCAAAATGAAAATTTTGTCGTTTTTCACTTACCCCCATGTCGTTCCGAACCCGTAAAAGCTTTGTTAGTCTTCAGAACACAATTTAAGATATTTTGGATGAAAACCGGGAGGCTTGTGACTGTCCCATTGACTGCCAAGTAAATTACACTGTCAAGGTCCATAAAAGTATGAAAAGCATCACCAGAATACTCCATCTGCCATCAGTGGTTCAATCATAATGTTATGAAGCGACGAGAATACTTTTTGTACGGAAATAAAACAAAAATAACGACTTTATTCAAAAATTGTGTGTCAGTGTCAGTGTACACCTCTGTGTCAGTGTAGCGCCATTTTGGAGATTATCCCCTGGACACAAAATTCATACACTCTTCTGTATCAGCCGGGCCACAAGGATCTTCTTCGCGATTTACGCTCTGATTTGAACGTTCAAACAGCGCATCCTTGTGGCCCGGATGATCGACAGAAGAGTGTATGTATTTTGTGTCCAGGGATAATCTCCAGAAGAGTGGCGCTACACTGACACAGAGGAGACGTTACGGTGCCTAATTGTTGAATAAAGTCATTATTTTTGTTTTATTTCCGTACAAAAAGTATTCTCGTCGCTTCATAACATTATGATTGAACCACTGATGGCAGATGGAGTATTCTGGCGATGCTTTTCATACTTTTATGGACATTGACAGTGCAATTTACTTTGCAGTCAATGGGACAGTCACAAGCCTCCCGGTTTTCATCCAAAATATCTTAAATTGTGTTCTGAAGACTAACGAAGCTTTTACGGGTTTGGAACGACATGGGGGTAAGTGAAAAACGACAATTTTCATTTTCGGGTGGAGTATCCCTTTAATATCAGACCAATAACGTGCCATATTATGTGATGTTTGAGTAAATTGCATATTGATGAAATTGAAAAGATTGAGATGTCATCTGATTGGCTGTGTGAAACAGGAAGCTGCCAAGATACCCAATGGGATGTACGAAGGCAGCGCCTTGACTAAATCTTCTGGCAAACTGCTGCTACTGCAGAATATGCTGCGGAAACTCAAGGATGGTGGACACAGAGTGCTCATTTTCTCTCAGGTAAACGAGCATTTATTTATTTGCTTGCTAAGGATTCATTTACCTCTTAGGCAAATTAATGCCTCTTATCTCCGTGGCAAAACCTTTTTTGCCCTCAAAAGATAAATATCAATCCTGGAAAAAAGTCTGTTTCTGCAAAAATATGAAGCAGCAGAACTTTTTTAAATGGTGATAATAAGAAATGTTTTTTGAACACCATATCAGCATATTAGAATGATTTCTGAAGGATCATTTGACACTGAAGACTGGAGTAATGATGCTGAAAATTCAGCTTTGCATCACAGGAATAAATTACATTTTGAAATATATTTAATAAAAGTTATTTTAAATTGTAATAATATTTCACATTGTTATTGTTTTTACTGTATTTTTTTAACTGTATTTTTTGTTTTAATGATAAAAATGCCTATAATGCACAGCAGGAGTTTGAGATGTTTTGTCCCTCTTCTCTAGATGACCAAAATGTTGGACCTGCTGGAAGACTTTCTGGAGAATGAGGGCTACAGATATGAGCGCATTGATGGAAGCATCACAGGAGGCATGAGGCAGGAAGCCATTGACCGCTTTAATGGTGAGACCAGATGTTTGCTATGTAACTGATGTGGCTTGTACATTTGTTCTCTCTTGCTTTGTATAAACTCCATTTCTAAGTGTCATAATGAATGGGATTTTTCCTGCTCTAGCCCCTGGTGCTCCCCAGTTTGTATTCCTGCTGTCGACCAGAGCCGGTGGTCTGGGTATCAATCTGGCAACCGCAGACACTGTCATCATCTACGACTCTGACTGGAACCCTCACAATGACATTCAGGTGAGATCAGGCATCAGCAATGGATGTTTGATATACAATTTTTATAATAAGATCTGACTTGGTAAATTCATCCACACTGGTGGTTGTCTTTTCTCTTGTGTTTAGCAGAGCTCAGGATTGGTCAAAACAAGAAAGTTATGATCTACCGCTTTGTGACCAAAGCCTCTGTAGAAGAGAGAATTACTCAGGTACACTACTATTTTTCTGACAATTGTTTTTTTTTGTTTGTTTTTGCCAACACTGTCTTTTGAATCTGAACTGATTGGTCTATATTTAATCTCAAGGTGGCCAAGAAAGTTACTTGGTTGTGCGTCCTGATTGGGCTCAAAGACCTATGTCCCAGGAGCTTTGACATTCTCAAATTCGGGACAGAGGACTATTCAAAGATGATGGAGAAGGTGTGGCTGGAGTTACAAATTTCTTTACTTTATACCAATAGTTTCTCACCTAAAGAACTATGTTGAAACTAGGGTTGGGTAGAGAGTACCAATTACTCTATGTAAGGTACTAGAACTCAGAACGCAGATTTCGGTGCCTATTTTGCCATCTGACGATTGATAAAAAAATTTGTCCTTTGTTTTCCGAAACGCACGTAAGAAGCATCACAGGCTACAACTACAAATTTTCAGCAAAATGTATATTTTGTTTTTGCTTATTTCATTGCGCGCCGTCTGTTTGGCGCGCACGCGCACGGCGGCGCTCGTTCTAAATGTCTGTGAAGTTTAGCAGAGAATCGCAAAGCAAAAGCTCAATCTGAACAAAATGAAATATTGGCTTTCTAACATTTCAGATGGAGAATATACCTGTGAATTTATGCATACGGAAAACAGCAAACACTAAACAGCGCGAGAAGCATCTCTGTCAGCAGCACACGGCCTTTCCAATCTGTGAGCGCGAGCCGCTTTAAAGAAACTATAAACTATGATGTATCTTACCAGTTTTTTTTATATCCCTCATATAAAGCTTGTCGCATGTTTGAACAAATTGTTGCACTTTCTGCGTCCTGTCCTCCCTAGATATTTTATAAGATGGCTCGTATCAAACTGTATATCAATATTAACTGTAGCTTCATAACGTATCGATTATAAAGAATATTCGATATATGTACAAACTCTATATACCGCCCAGCCCCTTTAATTAAAACAGCTAAAATTCTCTTGATTCGCGTTTTTAAACCTGTTTAAACCAACAAAATGAACATTATAACCTTTTTGTCCACAACACATTCTCTTTTGTGATCTGAAGCTTCTTGTCACAGAATGAGGCGGGAAAATATGTTCCATAGCTACTAAGCATTGATTAGCAATGGATTTTATTCTTAAAAGATACCAGAGATGCTTGAATAACACAGAAGCTATATATTGTGTGGCGAGTGTTTAATGTATTTGTTTTATCATTCAAAACATTTATATCTTCTGTTTACTCAGTTACAGGAATAAATGCCTTTTCATATTGGGGATTTTAGCTTCTTTATACAGTATGTGTGTGTGTGTGCATGTATATGTATATGTATATGTAATAGTAACAAGTTCGGTTTAGGCACCGGCACCGTTTTAAGTATCGATTTGGCACGGTATCGGAAAAAAAAAAAACGATACCCAACCCTGTTGAAACTGGTTGTGTTTGTTTTGTTAAGGAGAGAATAAAGAAGAGGACAGCAGCGTGATTCACTATGATGACAAAGCCGTCGACCGGCTGCTGGATCGTAACCAGGACGCCACAGATGACACCGAGATCCAGAGCATGAACGAGTATCTCAGCTCCTTCAAAGTGGCTCAGTATGTGGTCAAGGACGAGGAGGAAGCGGTGAGTGTCAGTAAAGAGCACTGGGGGCTGCTGGACATGTGGGATAAAAGCTGGTACGAGGATTGCACGATTAATCAGCAATTAAAGCAAAATCATTATATGGCTTAGTGTTGCTTATAACATGCTTTTTGGGAATGCGATATGCTCCAACCATCTTCAGAAACGTGTAATGAGAAGCACTTATAAACCTTGTGTTGACAATACAAAGAGAAACTTTAAGATCTCCTGCTGTTTTCTGCCAAAATAAAAGCTTGATGGTTTAATGTAATTTTTACCATCTCTTGCTCTTTTTCACTGTTTCCTGTTTCCTCCCTCAGGAAGAGGAAGTTCAGAGGGAGATCATCAAGCAGGAGGAAAGTGTGGATCCAGATTACTGGGAGAAACTGCTCCGACACCATTACGAGCAGCAGCAGGAGGATTTGGCTCGTAATCTGGGCAAGGGCAAGCGAATCCGCAAACAGGTCAACTACAACGACGGCTCTCAGGAGGACAGAGGTGAGAGATGTGCTAACACTATTAGACTATAAACCACACTTGAAGTGTTTTGTCCGGTTGATATAAACAGCCATTGAAAGTGCTTTTAAGTTTAAATGTTAATCATGTTTCTTGTTTCGTTACAGACTGGCAGGATGATCAGTCTGATGGCCAATCAGATTACTCTGTTGCTTCAGAGGAAGGAGATGAGGACTTTGACGAACGAACAGAAGGTGAGACCAGCATGACGATGATCTAATACAGGATTTTTTTTTTTTAAATAAAAAATATATATATTTTGAAACGTTTAAACCCCTTTTCTGAGCCCAATTTTTCACTGTTTACTTGCAGCCAATTCACGGCGACCCAACAGGAGAGGCCTCCGAAACGACAAAGACAAACCCCTGCCCCCCCTGCTGGCCAGAGTGAGCGGCAACATTGAGGTGAGTGAAGGATACCTGGGATTTGTTTTCTTGAACTCATGTGTTTTGAGTTTAACATGCTAAAACACTGTTCGGATTTGGCAGGTGTTGGGTTTCAATGCTCGTCAGAGGAAGGCCTTCCTGAACGCAGTGATGCGTTATGGGATGCCGCCTCAGGACGCCTTCACAACCCAGTGGCTGGTCAGAGATTTACGTGGCAAATCAGAGAAGGAGTTCAAGTAAGTTTGAGCTCATCTAGTGTTTTTTTGTTTTCTTTTTGTTTAAGTTTACAACTAGGTTATGAATATTATATAAATAGGGAAAAAACTATGAATATGATTTATTTTAGTTACAAACTGTGCAAGATAAGTTTATTAACTTTTATTTTATTTTTGAGGGTGTTTTTGTAAGTATTTTAAGGTTGTGACCAGATTAAAACTATTTCACGGGAAGTGGAAAACTGTGAGCATGATTTATTTTCTTTTTTCCCTACAAAAATTTCAAGAAGTCATAGTTACAGGCTTAAACTCTGTTTGGTTTTCTTCATAATAAAAATGTTTAACGTACAAATTTGCACTACAGTTCAAAAGTTTTTTTTTTATTAATGCTCTTCATCAGAAAAGATGCATTAAATTAATCAAACTGAAGTCTGGAGTAATGGCTGCAAAAAAAATCAGCTTTGCATCACAAGAATAACTTGCATTTATTAAAATAGAAATGGTTACTTTCAAGTTGTAATATTTTACAGTATTGCTATTTTTACTGCATTTTTGATCATATAAATGGAGCCTTGGTGAGCATAAGACACTCCTTTCAAAAACATAAACAAAATCTTTAAATAGTAGTGTATAAGAATATATATTTCCATTTAATGGAATATAATATATATTTTTAGGTTACTCTAAGGTAATCACATTAACTCCATTAATTAATAATTTTGAGACCGTTATCTATAAGCAAAAGTCTCCTAGAAAAATAAATACATAAAATCCTAGCTAAATATTAATACTCTGTGTCTTGGATCTATGAACTGGTTCTAATGGTATTGTCCATGTCTACTTTCTCTCAGGTCTTACGTCTCACTCTTTATGCGGCACTTGTGTGAGCCTGGTGCAGATGGTGCTGAAAGCTTTGCCGATGGTGTTCCCCGGGAGGGACTGTCACGGCAACACGTCCTTACTCGTATTGGTGTGATGTCGTTGATCAGGAAGAAGGTAAATGAGTGATGTATTGTAGTTAACATGCAGCACTAAAGCCAAGGAGTTTACAAAGAGATCATATGAAATTTGCAAGATTCATGAATGGCAAAATCCATTTTGTGTAGATGTCTAATTGTTGGTGTTTGAATAACTTCCTATTTCAGGTACAAGAGTTCGAGCATGTGAACGGTCAGTGGTCAATGCCCTGGATGATGGAGCTGAACGAGAATAAAACCGCGTCCACCGTCGGCGGTCAGCCTGATTCCCCCAGCAAAACGCCCTCTACTGGCACTCCAGCGGACACTCAGCCCAACACACCTGCTCCAGGTACCACATATGCCACAACCTCTCAGATTGCTGTTAATATAAACCTGCTTTTAATATTAAACCTTTGATTATTTTTCAACAGATGGTGTTTCCAAAGCAGAAGATAATGGAAAAGATGGCGATAAAGAAAAGGTGAAAAATGGAGACGTTGAGAAGGACGCAACTGAGAATAAAGACAATGAAGTGAGTACAAACAAACTGTCTGGATCTCTGTTTAAAGCCTGATACACTCATGGTGAAGTTCTTTTTTTGTTCTTCACTTTGGGATTAAAATAAAAAGCAGCGATTACTGTTAGCGAACAACCTGACTCCGCTTACACTACTTAGAGTGATGTTTAGATGAATATAAATGTGCTGCACACTTTCCTCTCACTAATGAAATAAACGCAAAACAAAAATGACAGTGGTGAGAAAACAGCAGTTAAGAAAGCATCTGATCATAGCGATGAAGATGATTGCAGCAGCTTGCAATTCGGGACTCCAGTCAAGTCACATCATTTTTATTTATGCAATAGGCTACTTTAAAACAAGCATTATTAAACATTAAAAAACTGTCTGTTTCAATTGGAATTACAACTTTGATTTCTACTATAAAGCAGCCTCTCCTGTGTGTTCATGTTTTTACTCACGTCTGACCTTGACGGATTGAACAGAAGAATTGAAATAGAGATTTCCATGACAAAGTAAGCCTGTTATGTACCTGTTATGTAATCACCATGGACCAATGGTAGTTTGACGGTGTTTACCAGGTGGAGTGAATTTTTCTGGAAAGTTTGCTTTGTCTAGCTTTTTTAAACTTTGATTTCACTTGAAGTATATCAGTGCCTTAATTGCCATTGTTTCAACCGTGTGAGGTTAGATGATTTTGATAGTTAATAAGCCAATTCTATTTCTTTTTATCAAAAGGTCATTGCCATTCCTGATGAAGATGAAGAAGCTTCTTCTGCTTCTGAAGACAAAAGCAAAGACAAAGAGGAGAAGGACAAGACGCCTGAATCCTCTTCAGAGGGAGACAAGGCTGATGGGAAGCAAGATGAGAAAGAGGAAGAGAAAGGGAAGTCTGGAGACGCTGATGAGAAGACCAACGACAGCAAGCCCAAAGGATCTGAGGCTGAGAAGGAAACTTCAGACACCAAAGGTGAACAAAAATGGCATTTCTAACCCATTTGACCTTGATAATATGGTTTTTTTTAGGGTTGAATGGGATCAAAAATATACTTTGTCTGAACATACAGTAGCTAATTTGTTCATATTTTTTTTTCAGGAGAAAAGGATGATGAACCTGAAAAGATGGACACTACCCCTGTTACAGATGAGAAGAAAGGTCTGTACCACCTGACTGGATTTGAAATGATAATGCAGTTTCTGGATCTCACCTACACACTTTACTAACTTTGTTGTTCATTTCGCTCCAGGTCAGAAGGACGAGAAGGAATCTGGTAAGACGGAGGAAGCAGGAAAACTGCAGAATGGAGAGAGTGCCAAAGACAGCGCAGCAGGAGCAGCAACTGAAGAGAGGAAGAAAGCCAAAACACGGTTCATGTTCAACATCGCAGATGGAGGATTTACCGGTAAGATCTCCTGTTCAGACTGTCTATTTTAGAAATTCTTCTCAGGTTTTGTACTAGATTTAAAACACAAGTGATTAGGTAAAGATGTTTTAGAAATTATGACCCAAAAACTTGGAACCTTGATTAGCTGACTAGTTTTTGAAGACGTAGCTTATTAATTTAGCTTTTGGTTAATATATTGCAAGTCATTGCTTGCTTTTCCCCATTCATTTTCTCTCGGTTTTTAAAATAATATTTATGCTTTTACCTTCTGTTTTTTCCTAGATATTTTTCTACTGTGAACAGCACTTTGAGCTGCATTTTGTTTAAAAAGTTATATACATTTATTTGAACTATTTTAATTTAATGTTTTTTTTAACTATTTTTCAACTATTTTAACCACTATACTTTATATATATATATATATATATATTTTTTTTTTTTTTTTTTTTATCTATTTCAACTTTTTACATTAGCTATTAGTGTTGTATTAGCCATTAATATTACCAATTAATTAACTTTTAATGTTTTTATATTATTTGATGTGTTTAATGTAACTATTTTATTATCTCAACTATTTATTTTAACTCTTCATTTATGATTCACTATTAATATTCATAATAGGGATGTTCATTTCGGTTATTTTTCCCAACCGACGCTCGTTAACCGTTAACCGACAAGATTATTTTAAGTTAGAACTGAATTAAAGTTAAGTGTCTGTGACCCGTTAAAAATACTAACATTTGTTTTCCGGGGATTAATTTTACATGCGCAAAAAGCAGCAAACAACAGAACATGAGGATTCACATTATCATATATATCACATCACGCACCTGCAGCGCTTCAGCCAGCGGAGAAAAACATAATAAAGCTAGGCGATATATATACAGGGGCGGACTTAACCAATAAGCGAGGTAAGAGGCCGCTTAGGGCCCCGGGGAATCAGGGGGCCTCATCTGATATTGGCGAAACATATTGCAGCGTTGATGTAGCCGTTCACAGACATATCCGCTGATTTCTTGAACGCAGTGACCAGAAGTGTTTCAGTTAGAATCCACTCACCGATCAAAATGCCGAGTTTTTGTGCTGAGTTCTGCAAGGTCGGGAATCATCTCATTATAACAAAGTGTAGATACGATGTAAATAAGAGATTCATTGTGCAGTGTAGAGCTTATTAACGGAACGTCGTGAGATCGCAATGAATTTAAGTGAGTGACAGCTATAGTGATTATGAGGGAGCGTGGCCTTTGCGCGCACTCTACGCTGTCTGACTGTCTCAGAACAGAGATATTCACCTCAGTAAAGAAAGTATTGTGTTTCAAGTCACAATTTTATTTATCTTGATGTTTCAAAATGACTCTCTTGTGTGCTTCTCCAAGGCGCACTAGCGCGAACTGCCGCGTACTCCTATAAATGCAGGAATGACTGGCGATTTTCCCTTAATTATACGTTTCATTTTCGATTTGTTTCTCGGCAAACCCTACAGTATGCCTTCAGAACACTTGGAATATGGAATGAGTTGCCTGGGATGATTTTATGGGTTAATTATACGTTTCATTTTATTTCTCTGCAAACCCTACAGTATGCCTTCAGATACACTTGGTATGGTTTGAGCTGTAGCGCAACTGGATGCAGATTGGATTGTTTTGCAACATGGCGAAAAGTTTTTTTTAGATCTACTCTATTTTTTTTTATATTTTGTCATCTATAAATATATATATATATATATATATTAGTATATAGCCTTCAGCTATAAGGTATTTTCTTATGTATTTTGTTTCTTATCTATATGACTTACTTCAGAAAAAATGTGGTTACTTTTTCATGTAGCAGAGTCTGTTTGCCATCCATTACAATAAGGTATCATTTGTTCATTAGTTAATGTATTAATTAACATGAATGAACAATACATTTATTGGGGATCCTCTGCCATTTAAGGTTCTGTCGGACAGTTGTGGACAGCCATTTTTAGATGCTCAATGGGTAACAATTTTAAGGCATTAGTTGCTGAAGCCATTCATTTTATGCTATAGGTATTGTCTTATGGAAGGTAAACCTTCGCCCATGTGAGGCACTCTGGAGCTTATATAGAAGTGCTTTACTGTTGGGATATTGGAAGTGATAGCAGTGCCTGGTTCTCTCACACATGAATTAAAAAAAAGTTCTATCTTGGTCTCACAGACCAAGGGAATTTAGCAAACTCCATGCGGGCTTTCGAATAGAGGAGAGGCTTCCGTCGGGCCACTCTGCCATAAAATCCCGACTGGTGGAGGGTGCAGTCATGTTGACTAATTCTACAACTTTCTCCCATTCCCGAAATGTAAAGTGTTACCAATTAATTCTGTAATAATTGTTTACAGCTTTTCTAAAGTTCTGAAGTGTCCCCTTTCCATTTATGTTAGGAATATGTATAACTTAATATTCTAACCTAATTGCAAAAACTGCCAATCTGTTTTTTGCCACAATTCTGTCTCTGAGCTCTTCAGGCAGTTCTTTGACCTCATGATTCTCATTTCTCTGACATGCACTGTTAGCTTAAGGTCTTATCCAGGTGTGTTGGCTTTCCTAATCATATCCAATATATGTATATATCAAACACAGCTGGACATCAACATGAAGGTGTTGGGTGAAAGTATTAGGACCCCCTTAAATTTTTTCTTTTTATAAGCCATCTGCAAAAATGTCAACAAGTTCTTTTTTTTCTGTCAATGTGCTGTGTGTACATTATTGACAGAAAAAACATGAATTGTAAATGACATTTTAGCAGATGGCTGCAATATTAAAAAAGAAAAAAAGGACTGAAATACTTTCCGTACCCACATGGTCCTAAGTATATATTCTTAGACCCTTTGCTCAGTATTTAAGTAGCCAAGCATTTTGCTTTAATACAGCATCATGACTAATTTTTTGAAGGTACAAATAAACTATAAACTAAGCGAGCTAGCAAAATAAGCATAAACACTTGGAATATGGAATGAGTTGCATGGGATAGTGTTTGGATGGTAAATGGACAGCAGGCATTTTTAGGTCTCTCCAGAGATAATTGGGTTTAAGTCATATTAGTATAGCCTAATTTGGCCTAATTATATATATATATATATATATATATATATTATAACGAATAAATAGGCCTATACGAGAAATATATTTTCACTTAAATAATTTAAGAAAACGAAAGAAAAACTGTGCAACAAGTAGCCTATGCAGAGTTTCGGTTCATTTGTGTGCTGCGCGAAAGGAAAGCAGACGGCAGAAGCGGCATCCTATTTTTTTAGGCTTAATTTACAAAAGGGCAAAGATTTTTCTTATTGTGAATGTACACAAATAAAAGCAAACCTTTTACAATTCCGATTATCTTTGACTAATAGGAGTATTTTCTTCCACTGTTAAACATTCTACCTTGACAATGCAGCCTGTTCATTATCATTATAAAAAACATATGGGAAAAAAACAGACTGCTCAGTTTAAATATGTAGTAAAATCTGTGCTGTTAAGCGTTATCACCATACCGCCGTGAAGTTATGCAAAACATGTTGTTTTACGTGGATATTGGAATGCGAGTGAAGTAGGCCTACATAAAAGGTAAATAATATTTTGGCATTCAAATACATCGCGAATATGGAAACATTTGATTTTGTGTTGAATGAGAGACCCAAAATTGGTTTCAGTTTCGTTTTAACCTAAATTAATTTGTTTTGGTTTGTCGTTTATATAGCTATAGCTTCTTACATTTTTAATTATTGTTCTTTTCTAACTAGCCTACTGTTAATTGAAAGGATTTGTTGTGGAGTGAGGGGAACTAAAATAGCCTAGCTATGTTTACAGTGTTTAGGCTATTATAATGTTTGTAATTCACGTCGGCCTATTTCTGAATTAAATAATAAAATGAGTTTTTTTTTTTTTTCTCTCTCTCTAAAAAACTTTTTTTTTTATACGCCTAGCTTATTTTAACCATGCAGCAAACCTTTTAAAATATTTTGATAAATTACTGAAAAAAAAGTGACTTTAAACCGTTTAACTGATTGTATTAATCGGTCAAAATTCTTATCGGTCGGTTAACGGTTAAACGGTTAAAATGAACATCCCTAATTCATAATTTAACTGAACAACAAAAAAACTATTTTACTTTTAAATATTATTAAATGCTAAAAGGGCAGATTTATATCAGTCATAACATAATTACTTGCCATAACATAAGTTTGAGCATTTGAACTAAATTTATTTTAGTCATTTAGCAGACACTTTTATCCAAAGCGACTTACAAATGAGGACAATAGAAGCAATCAAAACCAACAAAAGAGCAACAACATGCAAGTGCTATGACAAGTCTTGGTTAGCCTAACGCAGTACACTTAGCAAGTATTGTTTTTGTTAAAGAAACAAGTAGATAGAATAGAAAAAAAAAGAAAGCTAGTGTTACTTTTTCAAGAAAAGCTAGCAGTTAGAGAATAAATATGCCATTGATAGAGGGTCAAGTGTTTTTTTGTTTTTTTAAATAAAAAGAAGACCGATAGATAAAATAGAATTAGAATAGAGAGTGCTAGAATTAGAGGGTCAAATAAAGATGGAAGAGATGTGTTTTTAGCCGTTTCTTGAAGATGGCTAAGGATTCAGCTGCTCTGAGTTGGGCAGGTCATTCCACCAGGTGGGAACAGTTAATGAAAAAGTCTGTGAAAGTGATTTTGTGCCTCTTTGGGATGGCACAATAATGCATCGTTCACTTGCAGAATGCAAGCTTCTAGAGGGCACATAGGTCGTGAAGTACTGAATTTAGGTAAAGGGGTGCAGAGCCAGATTTGGTTTTGTAGGCAAACATTAATGCCTTGAATTTTATGCGAGCAGCTATTGGTAGTCACCTCAAATTGATGAACAGAGGTGTGACATGCGTTCTTTTCGTCTCATTAAAGATTAATCTTGCAGCGGCATTTTGGATTAATTGTAGAGGTTTGATGGAATTGGCTGGAAGACCTGCCAAGAGAGCATTGCAATAGTCAAGTCTGGACAGAACAAGAGCTTGAACAAGGCGTTGTTGCATGGTCCGAAAGAAAGGGCTTGATCTTCCTAATATTGTATAAAGCAAATCTGCAGGTTAAATATGAAATTCAGCTTATCATCAATCACAATTCCAAGGTTTCTGGCTGTTTTTGAAGAAGTTATGGTTGATAAGCCTAACTGGAAGGGTGAAATTGTGATGAAGTGATGGGTTTGCTGAAACTACAAGCAGTTCTGTCTTAGCTAGGTTGAGTTGAAGGTGATGGTCCTTCATCCAGCAAGAAATGTCTGTTAGACATGCTGAGATGCGAGAAGCTATCGTCGGATCATCAGGATGGAATGAAAGGTAGAGTTGAGTGTCATCAGCATAACAGTGATATAAAAAGCCATGTTTCTGAATGACAGAACCTAGTGATGCCATGTAGACAGAGAAGAGAAGTGGTCCAAGAACTGAGCCCTGAGGCACCCCAATAGCTAAATGTTGCGACTTGGATACCTCACCTCTCCAAGATACCTTGAAGGACCTATCTGAGAGGTAAGACTCAAACCAGACTCGAACTTCTGCTGTCATCCACGGCTTTTGGTTTGCACGTGTGGTGATGGTCTTGGTGACGGTCACATCATCAATGCACTTTTTGATGTAAGCAGTCACAGTTTCAGTGTACTCCTGCAGGTCTGTGTGGTTGTTGTAGGTGGCCGCCTCTTTAAACATGTTCCAGTCTGTGCACTGAAAGCAGTCCTGTAGTGTTGAGGTAGCATTCTCTGGCCAAATTGTGATGAGTTTTTGAACCGGTTTGGCGAGTTTCAGAAGTGGTCTATATGCTGGGATTAGCTTAATAGAGATGTGGTCTGAGTACCCGAGATGGGGGTGAGGTACAGCCTTGTAAGCATTCTTTTCTGTTGTGTAAACAAAGTCCAGTGTGTTGTTTCCCCT
The DNA here is from genome assembly GCA_027422415.1 of Schizothorax lantsangensis. Taxonomy (NCBI): domain Eukaryota; kingdom Metazoa; phylum Chordata; class Actinopteri; order Cypriniformes; family Cyprinidae; genus Schizothorax; species Schizothorax lantsangensis. Next base: position 7,545,798 of record CM049844.1, read on the forward strand.
TATTGCAAAGTTTACATGTTGGTAGAACTTTGGCAAAACTGTCTTTAAATTTGCGTGGTTGAAGTAACCGGCTATGATGAAAAAGCCGTCGGGATTATTTGTTTGTTGTTCACTGATGGTGCTGTACAGTTCACAAAGCGCGTCCTTAGCGTTTGCACACGGTGGAATGTAAACTGCGACGATAACAATGGCCGTGAACTCCCGCGGCAGATAGAACGGTCGACACTTCACAAACATAAACTCCACCAGTGGTGAACAGTGTTTTGATAATGCCAAATGCATGACAAATGCATGATTCGTTCTCTGGAAGCAGGCTTCACTTTCAGAACTGCAGAATATAGTGGTTTCCACAATTCCCCGGTAACCGCAGTACACAAAGCAGCAGCGCCTGACTTTGAAATGTGAAGCGCTCATATTTATTCAGTAAAATCATAGCCTTTTGAAGTTTAATCGTCATATTAATCCATATAGCAATTCTTGTCTTTCAGTCCCCAAATTTAAGACCTCTTATAATTTAGACTTTTTGTAACATTTAGGAGTTTTCATGGCCATAAATTTAAACAATTAAACTGAAGACTTTTTAAGGACCCGCAGAAACCCTAAGAACATAGGTCAGTGCAAACATTTCTGTCATGCATTTGGCAAAAAGCTTTTGTTGACTATGCATTTTACCTTTGAAATTTGAGGCAAGTGCAACTCTGGTGTCCCGTTGTCTGTGAGCAGTGGTGTGATGGCGATTTAAATAAAAATCCAGACAATCCAAACTTATAGGTATCCCCTTGAACTGAAATTAATATGGGGAGCGGCTGGAAACTAGCGACCTCTCCTGGTTGGAGATAGTATTCACATCATAAACTGAAAGCAAATATTTACGTGACTTACTTTTCAAATGTTTTTCAAATTGATCATCCGAGTGAAATATAAATTATATTTCACTCGGATGATCAATTTGAAAAACATTCAAATTGACATTCAAATACGGCCCGGCTGTACTAAAAGACACTGGGGGCCGTATACGGCCCGCGGGCCGCCAGTTGCCCATCCCTGATCTAGGTGGATGTTGAAGTCTCCAAGTATAACTAAGGGAGTACCATCCTCAAGAAAGGTTGAGAGCAACACATCTAATTCTTCCACAAAGTTACCTAGTGGTCCTGGAGGTTGATAAACAACTACAAAATGAATTTTTAGAGGGTAGGTAATAGTAACGAATGTGATTCAAAGGAGCTGTTGATACTCAGAGATGGTAAAGGAGTAAATTTCCAATTATTAGAGATGAGCAGACCAGTACCTCCACCTCTTCCAGTCAAACGGGGGGTGTGGGGAAAAGGAGAAATTATTGGAGAGTGCTGCAGGTGTAGCATTGTCCTCTGGTTTGATCCAGGTCTCTATCAGGGCCATGAGGTTTAGCCTTGAATGACTAGTAATGGAAGTAATGAAATCAGCTTTGATTACAGCAGACTGACAATTCCAGAGACCAATAGAAAAAGAAAGTAATGTATTAGCAGACATAGGCAAAGTGTGCAGTAGGGCTGCACGATTAATTGAACGTGATTAATCGCGATTGTCTGCACATTTTGTCAGTAAAGCCGGCTCTGTAATCAGCAGTAAATCTCCATCACCTGCTTTCAGGTGCAGCAGCATTTACTACACAGAGCCGTAGTTCTCTGACAAGCTACGCAATATCGCATTCATAATCGCAGACAATATAATCGTACAATTATGAAATTGTTTGCGATAATGACAGCTGTTTGCATAGCTTCTCAGTGAACTACGGCTCTGAGTATAAATATAAGAATTGGTTATAAAAACTAAAACAGAAGTGAAGCCAGGTGTAGAAAAGAGGATGAATCAAAAGTGATACTTATGTCCCTTGCCGGCAGTGGCGGCGTTTCACAAAACCATAGGGTATGGCGCGCGCGTAGGGTTAATAAATATATCAAATAAATAAATAAAAATCCCACGGCACACTGAAGCACTGAAATATAGGGAGGGGGGATTTTTTTTCAGTAATTAAACACTGCTTTGTCAGAGTTGATATTGTGGTTTTATCAGACACTTGCACATAGTATTATATGAAAATCAAGCTCAAATGGAGTTAACAAGGTTTTTGACCAGCGAATGACGGAGATCTGTGTTTTGTCTGTCTTTAGAACGGCTGTATCTGAGTGCATCGCATTACGCTTTCATCAACTTATAGGTTATAACGATTATTGTAGCTATATGGGCGTTTAGTTTTTCTTGTTGTTTAATACACTTGGCCAAAATCTCATGATATGAAGCGCAATATGCACAGGATATTTAAAACAGGCCTACAAATGTATATTGGCTACAAATAGACGGCAAATGTAACTCTTCTCCTCTCTTCAAACACACAAAAATTAGCCTTTAATTAGCCAGACATAGTGTTTAAGTAAAGAAAATGCTGTTCTTATTCAAACATAAGTTATTTATTTACCCTTGCATTGCGAACAAGCAGAGATCTGTCTCTTCCAGGCTGTGCGCGGCGCTTCATTCTGAATGGAGGCGGGGTGAAGTTACGAGGTTTCGCTGATAGTTTGAGGATCCAATGGCGTTACGAAGTTTTACTGACAAGCTCTTTTATTTGCTTTTCATTGGTTAAATATTTGTAAAACCTTCAAACAGACATAAGGAAGACCAATAGCACTGATTTAAAATGATAACAAAATATTATAGAGATATGAAGTTTGGATAATTTTCCACGGCACACCTGACTGGGCTAGGGTATGGCAACTGCCATACGGAAACGCCGCCCCTGCTTGCCGGTGTCCCTGCCCGGTGGAGTCGCACGGTAGAGTCGATGGTCTTTACACTCTTCGGTCTTCACACGAGGAGGGCTTCACACGACGGCTGCCGCGGTATAATAACCTTTTTTTAATACCCGTCTAACAAATCACTAATTGAATTAAGCTGGACACACTTTCCTGTTTATCACAACAAATGGCCAAGCAAGCGCAGACACTGACAAGATATGCGATACTGTACGAGACCAAACGCGATTTCATCAAGTCTCTACACAGTAAACAAAACAAGCATTTCCTAGCAACGGCAACTGCACTAAACACTAATGAGACAAGTAAATACACTTACTAAATTCTCTTTTTTTTTTTTTTTTTTCTCTCACAGAATTACACTCCCTGTGGCAGAATGAGGAACGAGCCGCTACAGTCACCAAGAAGACCAATGAAATCTGGCATCGCCGCCACGACTACTGGCTACTCGCTGGCATCATACAGTATCCTTAAAAAAATAAAACAAGAACACTGCTTTCAGATATATGTCTGAGTGTCTTTCTGATGTGTTCAGTGACAAGCAGAGCACGAGCTCTTCCTCAACTCACTGTCTCAGACACGGTTACGCTCGATGGCAAGATATTCAGAATGACATCAGATTCGCCATTCTTAATGAACCCTTCAAGGGAGAGATCAACAGAGGAAACTTCCTGGAGATCAAGAACAAGTTTCTGGCCAGGAGATTCAAGGTATTATAAAAAGAATAGAATTTTTCTTGTACGTAAGTGAAGATATTGGAGTTAGTAAGACCGTTTTTATTTGTCTCCTGTAGCTGCTTGAGCAGGCTCTGGTGATTGAAGAACAGCTGCGCAGAGCTGCGTATCTGAACATGACTGAAGACCCTTCTCACCCCTCCATGGCTCTCAACACACGCTTCAGTGAAGTGGAGTGTCTGGCCGAGTCCCACCAGCACCTGAGCAAGGAATCCATGTCCGGAAACAAACCTGCCAACGCCGTCCTACATAAAGGTGTAAAGATCTAACCTTGTTTTAATTTTGAACTTCTGACTCTTTATAGAAGCTGACGCTCACTGCTTTCTTGTATGTGTTTCTGACAGTACTGAAACAGCTAGAAGAGTTGCTCAGTGACATGAAAGCAGATGTCACTCGTCTCCCGGCCACCATCGCCAGGATACCGCCTGTCGCCGTGAGGCTGCAGATGTCTGAAAGAAACATTCTCAGCCGTTTGGCCAGCAGAGGACCAGACACACAGTCTCAGCAGGTACACAATCACCTACCCTTACTGCTGGGAATTATACTTGGACTATATCAAATTTTTAAAGTCTATAGTTGTAATTTGAAAATTGTGCCTGTTTGCAAGCTAAATTTTGCATTAGATTTGTTGTCTTTAAGGTGTGTGTATGTATGTAGAGTTGGATGGATAGAGATGGGTTTAAGTAGTTTAAGGAAACATAACCTTTCACACCTCCGCCAGATATGAGACATAATCCGTATTATTCTTTTATCATTATTCTTTTGTTTTTATTCAGCCATTATCAGTCTTTATACTGGCAATAAAACGTTTACCAAGCCACATCGCTTCAATCCCAGGATACATTTACCCAACTATTATCAAAAGTATTTCTAAATAAATACAACAAAACATATTTTCTTGCGACCTTACGTGAAGTATTATGACAAAATGCATTATGAAGAAGAACTGGACCTGCTCTGCAGGTGCATAAGAGCTTACATTAGCATCATGCTCCATAAGACAATTTATGAGATTAATAGTACACTTTTACTCAGAACTCACTTCAAACCACCATCGAGTGTTTGTAATAACTTCCTTTTGCGATCACATGTGGAATTTGGTCGTTTACTGTTGTTAAAATATGCTTTTTATAGCCTTTTATATCGCTGCAAAAATGAGCATTTCAGATGTAAGTTACATATTCATCTCAAGAAAATCACATAGAAACCATATCCTATCGTAATCGTGTGTTTATTATTTTATATAATGTATAGTGGCTGTTGTCATGTTTATTTCTGCTGTGTTGTATGCTCTGGCTGAAACTCACGTTGTTTGTGATGTTACAAGCACCTCTCCGTTCTGAAGTTGCCAGGTATACATTCCAAGTATGATACACATTAGTAAAAGGATCTATTTTAATTTTTATTTGTCTATATACACTTTGGGCGGCCGTGGTAGATTATAAAAGTACGTTAGCCCAAAAAACCGCAACCCTCGGCTCTGTAATTTTTCCCGCGACTGTATTTTCAAAATAGCCCACGAACACTTGTGCCACAGCCGCTACCCTGGCAACACTGTTCGCTGTACCCTCATCACACACTGATAGATAACCTTCCGCGCTGCGATGACGGGAAGAAGTTGGGGTCAAACCTTATCAAACGATTAATTTGCGTTAAAAAAATATTAACGCGTTAATTTTTAGATTAATCACATGCGTTAATGCTGACACCCCTAATACAACCCCAAATCAGAAAAAGTTGGGACAGTATGGAAAACGCAAATAAAAAAAGAAAGTAGGGATTTCTAAATTTACTTTGACTTGTATTTCATTGCAGACAATATGGACACAAAATATTTCATGTTTTGTCTGGTCAACTTCATGTCATTTGTAAATATACATCCTTTCCTGTCATTCAGACCTGCAACACATTCCAAAAAAAGTTGGGACAGTAAAGCATTTACCACTTTGTAATGTTGCCATTCCTTTTCACAACACTTAAAAGACGTTTAGGGACTGAAGACACCAAGTGATGAAGTGTTTCAGGTGTAATTTTGTCCCATTCTTCCTGCAAACAAGTCTTAAGGTGGGCAACAGTACGGGGTCTTCGTTGTCGCATTTTGCGCTTCAAAATGCGCCACACATTCTCTATTGGAGACAGGTCGGGACTGCAGGCAGGCCAGTCAAGTACCCGTACCCTCTTCCTCCGCAGCCAGGACTTTGTAATGTGTGCAGAATGTGGTTTTGCATTGTCTTGTTGAAATATGCATGGACGTCCCTGGAAAAGATGTCTTCTTGAAGGCAGCATATTGTGCTCCAAAATCTCTGTACTTTTCAGCATTAATGGTGCCATCACAGAAGTGCAAGTTACCTTTGCCAAGGGCACTGACACAACCCCATACCATGACAGACCCTGGCTTTTGGACTTGTTGCTGGTAACAGTCTGGATGATCCTTTTCTTCTTTGGTCCGGAGCACACAGCGTCCATTCCTCCCAAAAAATAACTGAAATACTGATTCATCTGACCACAGTACACGTTTCCACTGTGTGATGGTCCATCCCAGATGCCTCCGAGCCCAGAGAAGTCGACGGCGCTTCTGGACACTGTTAACATAGGGCTTCCTTTTGGCACAGTACAGTTTTAACTGGCATTTGTGGATGTAACTATGTATCGTGGTACTTGACAAAGGTTTGCCAAAGTAGTCCTGAGCCCATGTGGTGATATCGCTTAGATGAATGACGATTCTTGATGCAGTGCCGCCTGAGGGATCGGAAATCACGGTTGTTCAGCTTAGGCTTGCGCCCTTGTCCTTTACGCACTGAAATTCCTCCAGATTCCTTGAATCTTTTAATTATGTTATGCACTGTTGAAGGTGAAATATCCAAATCTCTTCCTATCTTTCTTTGGGGTTGTGTGTGTGTGTGTATATATATATGCATGCATACACATACACATACACATATACATATACATATACATACACACATACATACATACATACATACATGTACATCTCAATAAATTAGAATGTCGTGGAAAAGTTCATTTATTTCAGTAATTCAACTCAAATTGTGAAACTCGTGTATTAAATAAATTCAATGCGCACAGACTGAAGTAGTTTAAGTCTTTAGTTCTTTTAATTGTGATGATTTAGGCTCACATTTAACAAAAACCCACCAATTCACTATATCAACAAATTAGAATACTTCATAAGACCAATAAAAAAAACATTTTAGTGAATTGTTGGCCTTCTGGAAAGTATGTTAATTTACTGTATATGTACTCAATACTTGGTAGGGGCTCCTTTTGCTTTAATTACTGCCTCAATTCGGCGTGGCATGGAGGTGATCAGTTTGTGGCACTGCTGAGGTGGTATGGAAGCCCAGGTTTCTTTGACAGTGGCCTTCAGCTCATCTGCATTGTTGGGTCTGGTGTCTCTCATCTTCCTCTTGACAATACCCCATAGATTCTCTATGGGGTTCAGGTCAGGCGAGTTTGCTGGCCAATCAAGCACAGTAACACCATGGTCATTGAACCAGCTTTTGGTACCTTTGGCAGTGTGGCAGGTGCCAAATCCTGCTGGAAAATGAAATCAGCATCTCCATAAAGCTTGTCAGCAGAAAGAAGCATGAAGTGCTCTAAAATTTCCTGGTAGATGGCTGCGTTGACTGTGGACTTCAGAAAACACAGTGGACCAACACCAGCAGATGACATGGCAGCCCAAATCATCACTGACTGTGGAAACTTCACACTGGACTTCAAGCAACATGGATTCTGTGCCTCTCCACTCTTCCTCCAGACTCTGGGACCTTGATTTCCAAATGAAATGCAAAATCTACTTTCATCTGAAAAGAGGACTTTGGACCACTGAGCAACAGTCCAGTTCTTTTTCTCCACAGCCCAGGTAAGATGCTTCTGACGTTGTCTCTGGTTCAGAAGTGGCTTGGTAGCCCTTTTCCTGAAGACGTCTGAGCGTGGTGACTCTTGATGCACTGACTCCAGCTTCAGTTCACTCCTTTTGAAGCTCTCACAAGTGTTTGAATCAGCTTTGCTTGACAGTATTCTCAAGCTTGCGGTCATACCTGTTGCTTGTGCACCTTTTCCTACCCAATTTCTTCCTTCCAGTCAACTTTGCATTTAATATGCTTTGATACAGCACTCTGTAAACAGCCACACCTTTCAGTAATGACCTTCTGTGACTTACCCTCTTTATGGAGGGCGTCAATGTTCGTCTTCTGGATCATTGCCAAGTCAGCAGTCTTCCCCATTATTGTGGTTTCAAAGAACAAGAGATTTATACTGTAGGGATGGTCATTAGTTGAAACTCAAATGTAAATATTCTAATATTTTGAGATACTGATTTTTGACTTTCATGAGCTGTAAGCTCTAATCCTCAAAATTAAAACAATTTTTTGTTTTAAATGTTTTACTTTACATGTAATGAATCTAAAATATATGAAAGTTTCACTTTTTGAAATAAGTTACAAGAAAATCTTTTTCAAGACATTCTAATTTATTGAGATGCACCTGTATATAAGTAAAAATGTTTACCTTTAATTTAATATGAATATATACCAAAATATGTTAATTTTATATTTCTTTTAAGATGGCAGAAAGCAATTACGATTTTTAAATGTAACTAAAAAGATTACATTTAAAAAATTATTAATATAAGTTTTGAATTGTATACACATAATTTAAACCAGTGTTTTATAAGAGTTTTAGAAAGTATTAGAGTAAAACACATTGTATTTTATTATATGTATTATGTGTATTTTATTAAATGTATATTCATATAATTTTAGTATATGAATATAAATATTTTTTTCATTGAAAATATTTCATTGATTGATATTATTTTGAAAATATTTTCAATCATTCATCCCGACAAGTGGAATTTTTAAATCCAACTAAATGAGGAAATGTGTATATATATTTTTTTTAAAAGGTGTTTTATAAATACAAGTAATATTTCATGTATAATTTCTATAAATATTACATGTACACAATTTTATTTTTAACGATCGCAAGTGGTATTTATAAACGCAACTAAATGACGAAAGACTAAGTGAAAATAAAAAGCCACATCGTAATGTAAAAAACACTAACATTATGATAAAAAAACAAAACAATTTATTTTTCAAAAGTTGATAACTATACAAGATTATTGCCCTTTTCATTTAGTTGTAGATCCGTTACATAGTAAGTCTGTAAAAGAGTCACCAGTAATGTTTTCAGAGAAGTCATTCAATTTCTAAATTGACCGTGGAAAAACTAACTTGACATGCTCTGAATTAAAACTGAATTTTCAAAGTAAAACATGACGTCATGCATTTTGTTGACAGAGAAACCACAGGAAATAGTCTTTTTTTCCCAGTTTAACAATTGACAGATTAAAAAGGTTGTGTGAAGTTTACATTGAGCTCAATGTTACATCTACCATACATAAATTATAGACAGTAACAAGCACACAAATAAAATAGTAAAATGACTTTGACATTGTCAGTGTTTTAGGCACTTTCTGCATTTTAGTCATCAAAAGACTGAATATTGAATAAAGCCTCATGCTGCAGTTTTTCCTTTGAGCTGTTGTATATCTTTGCTCTGTCATTAACTGGTTTTGTCTGTTCACGTTGCCAGGTCCAGCAGTAGCCTGCAGCAGACGCCAGTCCACAGAGCGCCGCACACCATGTCTACATTCCTGATTGCACATGGAATCTCGTCTTAGCTTGAATCCACACCCTTGTACTGTCCGCTCAACCCTGGGGGCTGTGGATATTTGAGCTGTTGTTTTTTTATTTTCCTAATTAATATTGTTTACATAATATTGTTGATGATGGTTTTTGGGACCTCAATAAAAATGTTCAATAAAAAGGTTTCTGTTCCTTTTATTCATGTTGTAGTGATTGTGTAGCATTATTGTAGATGAGTTTGTTTCTTCATCAGAACAGATTTGGAGAAATGTAGCATCACATCACTTGCTCTCCAATGGATCCTCGAGCAGTGAATGGGTGCCGTCAGAATGAGTCCAAACAGATGATTAAAAACAACAGTATTTGATCTGTGCATGTTTTTCTCCTGATTCAGACAAGATTACTTTTTCATTGGAGGAAGCAATATTATGGATAGAGGAGTCATATTTTAGCTGAAAGTGACAATTTAAATTTAAAACAACTTAATGTTGGATTTGTTTCTTACAAACACAGCTTTTCACTTCACAAGATGTTAACTTATGGATTGAAGTGGTGTGGGTTATTGTGATGTTTTTATCAGCTGTTTGGACCCTCATTCTGACGGCACCCATTCACTGCAGAGGATCCGTTGCTGAGCAAGTGATGTGATGCTAAATTACTTAAAATCTGTTCTGATGAAGAAACTACAAACTGCATATGAGAGCAGATAACAAAGGATTTAATTAAATTACTATTTTCAGCAGTTTGATGCATCTGCATTTAATGAAAAGAACACACTGACACAAATTTCAAAAGCAAGCTTCATTTCTATTTATTCAAATTCACTTCACCATCTTACACTTGCAATATTAACATGTCTCCGTAATCCTGAATCTCCTCCTGATCTTATAATTCATAGTAACATAAAATGTGAGATCTGCAGCTATTTTAATGAATCTGAAAATAGTCTCCTCTTCTTCAAAAAAGCATTTGACTAATAAATGGTTTAAATCTGTGCCATTTAATCTTCACCATCCCTATCCACCTTGACCCGAGCTGACATCAGTCCAAATCCATCTACCTCCAAAACCCCTCAAACTGATTCTGAAAACATCAACACAATCCAATCTCAGTCACTCCTCTGGACCGGTGGTCTCGCCCTCGTCATCCTCATCCTCTCCTCCAGAGATGTTCTGATTCATGCGGGACAGCAGCAGAGGAAGATTTATTAGACTGGTGTTTTCCTCTTCATCATCATCATCATCATCTTTAGGAGGGTAGAAGCGACGAGCCTTGGCCACAAAATCCTCAGCAGCGTCCAGATAAATCAGCCGGTCCTGAGCCAGACATAAATATTAGAGGTCAAATCGAGGAAGGAGAAGTCTGTCTATCTCAAGCATGTTCTTTTAGATCAGATATTATATATACATTTTTTATTAAATCTTCTCACTGCCGAACTAATTCATATTTTAAATTTTCGATTCATCATTATATTAAATGTGTACACCAGTGTTATTGAATCAGAGACATTAGTTTTTAAAATTTTAAATCAGTTTTTTTATATTTACCACTTTGAGTTTAACTTTAGTTAACATTTTTCTAATTTTGTTTTGTCATTTGTATTAGTTTTTTTTAAATGTCTAAATAGTTTTTATTTGCATTTCAGTTTTAGTTATATTAATCCAAGTGAAAAATAGGAAAAGTTGCCTTGTCAACTAACTGAAAATAAATTTAGTTTTTAAATTTGATTTTATTTCAGTTAACATTTATTTCAATTTTATTTCAGCTTATTTACTTGGCAAAGGTAAAATAAAAAATTATTAGTTCAGCTTTTTTTGTGTGTTTTCTGAAAGTTGTGCATTGGTAGTTTATTTTAAATATTAAATATTTTTAAATATTACACATTTACATTTAATATGATATTTGATTTATATTTATAAATATAAATATATTTAGATTTAATATTAATAAATCAATTATGTTTATTTAATAATATAAAAATATGTTTTATATTAAATGAAATTAAATATTTTACAATATCAAAACTACATCTTCATTTATGCCCAAACCACCTCGCTTTAAATAGAAATGAACTGCATTGATGGAGCAGTACACATTTGTAGTAATATTCACTTCTGCAGACTGTTATTGATTGTTCATACTTGTAGTTTGAGATGCTCACCAGGATGAAGAGGTATCTCTCGGGTGGAGGCTCTTTGCTGTGGAATATGGACGTCTCGGTGTGGAGGGTCTGTAGCAGGCTGCGGGCGACCGCTGTGTTTCTCATGCGGTCATATGATGCGGTGGCAGACACATTCAGCAGAGACTCTGCTTCAGCCATGAACCCTGAGAGAAGAAACCCAGCATCTCATTGACAGACTGTCCCTGAATCACTGGAACATCATCTCTGACACATAATCTCTCACCCAGATTCTCCAGGATCATCTTCCATTTATCTCGCACCTCTCTCCTCATGTCTCTCATGGCCTCGATGTCGACGCTCAAACGCCGGTAGCCCTGCAGGACAGAAGACACGACAGGACTCAACTGAACCATCAAAACTCACGAGCTCATACCTACAAATACCTTACTTTAGTTGTACTTACCTGGGATAGGTTTTAATATTACAAAATGACAGAAATATGAGGATTCAAGTTTTTTTTAATGCAACCTTTCTTAGGTTTATTTCTATATTTTTTCTGTTCATACAAACATACATACATGTGTACATAAATCATAAACACACACACACACACACACAGTATGTATGTATGTAAATACACACACATACATACAGTATGTATTTAAAAATATATTTACATGTCTATATTTATATTCATATAATTTATATTTTAAATAAATATATTTAATAAGTGAAACAAACAAACACGTAAGACATTAGAGCATCGCATCTGTGTTTAAACGCAAATGTTCTGTGCAGGTCACACCTGAGAGCCTCGCTGGGTTTGGGCTCTGCTCTGCAGCAGGTTGTAGAGCGTGCGGTCGTCGTCTCTCTCGGAGTGGGAGGGGTCTCCAGGTTCATTCCACAGGTTGGTCTCTTGGTCCCGCCTTTTTTTCGCTTCGCGGTCGAAATATTCCAACGTGTCGTGACTGACACAAGCACAAACAAAATGTAAAAATACTGTCACCTTATGAGGACGTCGAGCATTGAAACAGCCACGATAACAGTGTAAATATCTGAATTAGTGTGTTTGTACTTTGTAATTAGCAGTGTTGGGCAGTAACTAGTTACTGTAACAGTTACTGTAATAATATTACTTTTTGCAGAAACTAGTAGTGTAACTAATTACTAATAAGATTTCAGTAATAATATTACAGTTACCATCCATAAAACAGCTTAGTTACTTTTGATGCCTCAACTCCGCTGATTTAAAATCTAACAATCAAATAATTCCTAGATTTATTTTGATAATTTTCATGACTCGCACATGCATGTGATGTCCCCAGTACAGCAGGCAAGCTTGGAATATGGAAAAGATTACATTCAGCAGATAAAAATATTGCATTATGTTGATTTTGTCAGGAAAAAAGATGATCTGAACACTGTTGTGTAAGTTGTGGCTTTACTTTATGCTGGCATTACATCCCTCTGATCAGCATGTGGTACATTATATTACTATAATTAAAAATATTTTTGGAAAATTAAACAGTTTCTTAAAAACTTACGTGTTTGATAAAATACATAATGAAATATAATCGTATGGGTAACAGATAAATTACAATTAGCTTCAAGCTACACATGACAATTAATGAGATTAATACAGCACTTCTGCTTGAATGTCACTATCAATCACTATTGAGTGTTTGTAATAACTTCTGACTGCGATACAATGTGGATTTTGGTCAAATGATGAGGCAGAAATATGTTGTTAGTAACATTCTACAAGAATTTTATGTGGAAGATATAGTTAAAACTTATGTTGAAAAGGCATGAAGAAAAAGTAATGTAACTAGTAGTGTAACTAATTACTGTTGCCAGAAAGTAATAAGTAAAGAAACAATATTACTTTTGAAAGGAGTAACTAGTAATAAGTAATATATTACATTCTTTGAGTAACTAGCCCAACACTGGTAATTAGCAGTGAGACCGTTTCTTTTCTTTTTCTTTTTTTTTAAAGAAATGACTTAGCCTATGTTTGTTTTTTTTCTGTCAGGCAGCGAAAATATTGGTCGGACCAAAGGAAAAGCAGAAGTATGTTGGACTGTGAGTTATTACCAGTAATTAAATATTTATGAAATACTATATTTCCACATGTTGTAGGCTAATAGAGTTGAAGAGTTAGCTGTTGAAATTTGCAGTAGCCTATGTATGTTTAAAGGCTACTTGTAGCTCAGTTTGAACCAAAGTAATTTGCTCAGATTTCCAGTAAAAAAAATAATATGAAAGAAAGCAGAAGCACAAACCATCAATAGTCAGACATTATTTAAAAACAAACCAACCCCACATCCCCTAAGACTAAGTAATACCTAAGTAAAGGTCTCTTTTCATCCTCCTCCTCATCATCCTCACAGCAGCAGCAGCAGCAGAATCGTATACAGAACTTCTTGAAGGTGGCACCCATCCTCAAAATACAAAACTAGAAGATGGAGAAAAAAGGTCCAAGTTCACAAGATGACTTTTAAAAAGCACACCTGCCTCTCCAAGAGACTAAAGGTGAGATTTCTGAAGAAGATGAATATAAAACAAACAAAAAATCTTCTTGCCTTTGTTCAAGCTGTCACAGTCATATGTGGTTCTCCAGGTATTTTTAGAAGAAAATAGTGTAATGTATTGCTTTGTTGTAACTTACCCCAGAAACTTCTGTCGAAATGCTGAATCCATCAATTCAGGTCTAAACACAGTTTTTCGTATTCAGAAGTGAAGCATCTTTTGGGGCCCAGAGAGCGACTAACACATTTCAGCCTCTCTCTGGAATGAACAACATCACAGTTTAGTCATGAGTCTGAGCCACGTAACCTGAGGCCATCACAGACCTCTAAATAAAGCCTCTCGTCCTATAGCCCCAAAACACAAATGTGCTTTTACCTCTGTGAATGTTTTCAACAGTTCGGTTTCGCATTGCATATCCAGAACTGTAACGGTTATAGTGAAAATGAAGCAGGTTTGATGTAAAAAGAGTGATTACATAACACTGTTGCTTCATATTATTATGAAAACCAATAATCCTAAACCTCCTGCTCTCATTTCATGGAAAACCTCATGTGCTCACTGGCAAAATAATCAAACCAATAAATACCAGATTTGAGAAGCATAAAACAGCAGGTCAGTGTTATTTTAGTATTATTTATAAAAAATCTTGCAGTTATTATTCATATTCTATGGTCCCTGAATAGAAAGTTTTCAGGATTGCTGGTGAGACCCTGAATTTCCTCAGCTGTCGCAGATGGTACAGTCTTTGCCTGGCTTTCTTAACCTGTGTTTGAATGTGTGTAGTCCAAGTCAGGTCCTCGGAGATGTTTACACCAAGGTACTTAAAGCTGCTCACTCTCTCCACAGGGGTCCCACTGATCATAAGAGGAGTGTAGGGCCGCAGGTGTCTCTTCCTGAAGTCCACAATCAGCTCGCTTTAGTTTTGCTCACATTCAGAGAGAGACAGTTGTCCTGGCACCATGATGTAAGTCTCATACCTCATCCAAGTATGCGGTCTCATCATTGTTGGAAATGAGGCCCAGAACCACAGTATCATTAGCAAATTTGATAATAGAAGTGGAGCTGTGAGAGGACACACAGTCATGTGTGTAGAGAGAGTAGAGCAGGGGACTCAGGACACAACCCTGCGGGGCTCCTACGTTCAGGGTGATGGAGTTTGAGGTGAACTGGCCTACTTTCACCACTTGAGGTCTGCCGGTGAGGAAGTCTTGAATCCAGTCGCAGAGTGAAAAGTTTAGGCCGAGGTCTGTGAGTTTAGAAGCTAGCTTGATGGGAACTATAGTATTGAAAGCTGAGCTACAGTCAATGAATAGCAGCCTTACATAGTTCCCATTGCTGCTGTCAATGTGTGTGAGGGAGGAGTGGAGAATGTGAGAGATGGCATCATCAGTAGATCTATTGGGACGATAGGCAAACTGAAGAGGGTCCGAAGTAACAGGGATGGAGGAGCAAATGAGGTTCTTTACAAGTCTCTCAAAAACCTTCATGACTATTGATGTGAGGGCAACTGGATGATAGTCATTCAGGCAAGAGGGTTTATTGTTCTTAGGCACAGGGATGATGACAGATTTTTTAAAGGAGGTGGGAACCACAGAGGTAGCAAGGGACTCATTAAAGATTGAAGTGAACAAACCAGCAAGCTGATCAGCGCAGGACCTCAGAACACGGCCAGTAATCCCATCAGTTCCGGCCGCTTTCCTGACGTTCACTCTCTTTAGGGCCCCCCGTACCTCGTCCTCCGACACGGTGATCACATGATTATCGCTGCTCTGCCTGACTCAGTGTATTTCAGTGTGGTATGGAAACAGCTCCAGTCAAGACTGCAAAGCCTTGCAGAGAGTTGTGCGCTTAGCTGAGCGCATCTCAGGGTCTGCTCTCCCCTCTCTGCAGGACATCTACCTCAAACGCTGCAGAAGCAGAGCTGTCAAAATCATCAAGGACGCGAACCACCCTAGTAACTGTCTTTTCACTCTGCTGCCATCTGGTAAGCGCTTCCGCTGCCTGATGGCAAAAACTGAGAGACTTAGGAGGAGTTTCTTCCCCCAGGCCATCAGACTCCTGAACTCTAACTCAGCCTCTTAACATCACCATGACTCCACTTAATAATCACTTAACAATCAGTAAGATATTCATTATTCTCTACCTCACACTCACAGTATCATTTGCACACAGCACTTTCTATGTTTTGGTATTTTATTTTTATTTTTTTTGGTATTGCTGCTACATGACAACCATGTACAACCTGTTTGCACATTCCTCTCTTGTACATTCCTGCTTATCTTAATATTTAAGTCTACAGTATACTGTCATGCACATTTTTTTATATTTTATTCTTTATATCTTATTCTTTACTTATTTCATTTTATGTATATTTCCTCTGTGTTGTATTCTATAATATTTGCACTGTCCATGGAGTGGACCTGACTCACATTTCACTGCTGGTTATATACTCTCTATATAATCGTGTATGTGACAAATAAAAATCTTGAATCTTGATTTAGCATTTATTTATATATTTTCAGTTTTCATTTAGTAATTGTATGCATTTTGTATTAGTTATGTTTATTAATATTTTGGTTTAATTTCTTTCTTTCTTTTTAGTTTTAGCTTTTAAATATTTCCAGTTAATAATATCAATGCTATAACTTAAAATTATTACATTTGTAATTTTTTTCATCTAATATTAATATTTTATATTTTCAGCAAGTGAAATCCAGAGGTAGTGTAAAATGTTGTCAGAATGATGTCTCTTCTGAAATACAAGACAAATACTAAATGCACAGATTTTCGCTTTTTTTCCATTACCTCTTTTTTGACAGCTGTCAAGTATCATAAAAAAAGAGTAGGAATTTCTGTCTGAAGTTTGTAGAGACAAAAACCAACAACTAAACACACTTGTGCATTTTGCTTTGCATATATAAGTGTAATTTTACAGTCCTTAAGGAGTAACAAACCTCACATCTCCTACTTCATCATTTTGGTTTGATCAATGTGGCTGAAAGTTTGTTTGAAAGTAAACCTGCAACTGCTTACAAAGATCACTGATAATGTAACTGAACATTAATATATGAACCTACAAAATTCCAAGCATCTGAATCTCTATGAGAAAGAGGGAACTAGAGAAGTGTTTGATGTGTGATACTCATGTGAGAGCCTCATAGGCTGTGTCCCATCACATGGCGGGCTGGGCACAACATACTCTGCCAGAGGCTTTTCACTTATGAAACATAATACAAATAATCCTTGTGATTATGTCAGGATGTTTTTAAAGAAAGAGAAGGGGAAAAAACAAATATGTGTATGACATTATTATAGATATCTATAACAAAAAAGTATTTTGACACAAAGCTACACTTTTTAATGTCTGAATGTCATTGCATTAGATAAAATATAAAAAATTTATATCAACTAAAGATAATGTTCAAGCAAAACATTTCACAATCTTTTTTATTTTTAGGTTTTATATGATATAACACCAGATATATGGTTCACGATAAAAACAATTCTTTCTAGTTGTCATTTCACTTCATATCATGGGTTTAAGTAAAAAAAAAAAAAAAATTATGAAATTATATATGCTTTTGTTTTTTCCTGACACTTCTGGTAGATCTGATTCTATTAAAAATGCTTGACTTTGTTTTTTTGCCATCAAAACAAATACAAAATATTCAGATTTAAAAACAAAAAAAAAATCAAATACATTTCAGACTTTCAAAAGTTTTTATTCACTTTTGGGGGTTGTTGTTTAACTATAAATCTGAAACAGGAAACACACACATCCAGTATAAACTGTTTGTTAGTTTTATTAAATGTTGATTCTTCATTTAAAAAAAAAAAAAATCATTTTGAGTAACATGACAAAATTCTTTATAGCTTCATATTACTGTAAATCAGTATAAAAATATCATTCACACAGAACCTGAATCATGAGTGAAGTGAACTGCAAAAGGCTCTGCACAAACAAATGTGGTTACAGTCCATAGAGGCCAAAAAAGTGTTCAGATAAAAAATAAATCTAAATAATGAAAGCAACTAGTTACTTCAGTGAGGGAAACTGTAACAAAGGCACACAAGTACAAGCCAAGAAGGCTGCAAAACAAAGTACAGAACAAGACTTTTAAAAATTTTTTTTTAAATCAACATCATTCACGATACCACTGATAAACCAACTTCAACATGTGTCGTCCCTTAAAAGGAAGCCCAATACCGTGTAAGAGTATCTTTCCTCTCTGATAAAACCAATAAGTATTTTGCTTGCTTCAAGGCAACTAATGTAAGACACATTCACATTTCTATTAGAGAGAATACTAATCAGATAACCGGTGACTATGCCTTAGTTTCCTGTTTATAAATTGCTATGCCCTGTATGAATGTGGTAAACATGAGTGTATAACAAAAAACTTTGACAGTAATGCTCTGTGAGAAAACAAACTGACATGCAATAAAGAAAGAAGAGAAAAAAAATGCATGCATTTCAACACAAGGCCCATTTCAGATGGATTTTGAGCTGCTTTGAACCGGTATTTACAGAATAAAGCCAAGCGTAAATGTTTGATTTTTGGTGCATCATCTTTTATACAAATAGTTTGGGTCCTAGTTAACCGGTTATGCTGATTTAAGACGTAACTGTATAATCAAACTCTTTACCGTTTACATTATTAGACAAATGATCATATACATGGCAGGACGCTGATCTATGCTACAGATGAATGCATTTACTTTTAATAATCTAATACAGCAATGTTTGGCCACAAGAGCCAATTGCAAACCATAATAAGAACTAAAACAATAATTATAATTAGTATGAATGTGTGTGCATGTTTGATTAAGGCATAAGTAAAAGCAGAATGAGAAACCACATCGTATTTGGCTCAGAATATAGAAACCGTCCTAGCCTTCAGTCCTGTTCACTAGGGGGACAACAGTGGTTTTAGGCCTAATCCATGATCCCTGATTTACTATACACCACAAGCTGCTCTCTGATAACTTCCTGTTCATGTTTCCAGCTCTTGTGGGGTTTGACAGTATGAGTTATGACCTCATGTCCATGTGCTGCAGTAGTACATCTATATAAACTTTAACTTCAGTGTAAAGTGCAGCCAAACATTCAGCCAAAGTTTCCTAGAAGCAGACAGCCATAACAACCTCCCACCAGTCGAACGCAATGCTGTATCTCCTCAGGGCAGTTGTGGTTTGAATATGGCACAGTGTAATTTGAAGTTACCACGATGTAAACTGTGGCTGGATAAAGAGTCAAAGCCAGAGATCACCGGTAGGAGACGGGGACTTCGTTTATACGCTGCCTGAGATGAGACATGAACTCGAACATGGTGGCGGCCAGTGATTGGTGGATGAGGTAACGTGGGAGGTGACCCTGTATGAAGAAAATTAAGTAATAAATAAATAAAATTATATTTATATAATTATACAAAATATATTTATTAGGGCTGTCAGTTTAACACGTTAATTAATTAATTATGAAAAAAATAACGCGATTGAAATATTTTAATGCAGTTAACGCACTGGCCCCGCCCCAGACCTGTATGTCATCTTACATTTCATATACAGATGACTGTTGACAAATATGATGCAGGGCAACGCCATAAATGCAGTTATTCAAGATATTGGGGAAAAAAAAAAGCTCCTGTATGAGTTTGTCTCATGATAAGCGATATCACACGAGCAGCGAGAGCAATACCCATCACACGAGTGCTGTTTATCCTGAATAGCACGAGTGCAAATATGATTTTATACAACAGTTCAGTAAATAAGAAAGTAATAGTGTTATATTTTAAACACAATATTGCCTGTTTTTGCTCAGTTTTATCAACAAAAATATTACCTATAATATAAAGCCACAGCAGAATTGTTGAACAGCAGAAGTGCGTCTCTGAACAAAACAGCGGTGTTTAGTTTCTGAATGAATCTGCGTTTTGAACGAATCGTGTGAATCAATGATTCAAAGGCCCATTCATAAAGAGAGCCCATTTACTTTATTCCTGAATGAATCAGCTGTTTGAACAAATTGAATGAATTACCGCCACCTGCTGGCAGTTTTAGTTTAATAAAAAAAGGGAAAAAAATTTAAACTTTTGAAGATAGTTGGTAACAAAGCTGTTTTGGTTACTAGTGACTTTCATTGCATGAACGAAAGAAAAAAAAAAAACCTGTTTCTCTCAAATTATCATCTTTTATGTTCCATTTATGTTAGGCCGTTGTTGCCTAAACGTTTATGTGAATACATTTTATGTTGAATCAAATAAAATATTTCTTTCTAAAGCTACTATTTGTAATGTCTACTTAATACTTTCTCATTTAACACAAAAATAGCTTTAAATAATCTTTTGGGGGTATTTTCACAGCCAAATATAATTTGTGAATAATTAGATTAATCGAGACATGTAATTAATTAGATTAAAATTTTTAAATCGACCGACAGTCCTAATATTTATATTTAAAAAAAGTTTAATTATTATTTCATTACATATTTTCAAAATGAGCAGTCTGCGCACAAATTACTGCTCTATGGTTGCGAAGATAGTCCGTTTTTTAGAATGTTGCTAGGGTGTTTTGGTAAATTTGCAGTTTTTCAACCAGATTTGTATTGTTAATATCAGTAGTATAAGAACAATGTGAATTTTTCTGCGTTACCTGCTCCAAGATACCATCTATTATTAACGATGTAAAACGCGTCATCTGGCAAACACTTGACAGCTCCAAGGCTTTTGTGAAAACTACAGGTCGTATTTCTGCATTTTTGTATTCCCATTCACAGATAATCTGATCAAGCCCAGTGCAATTATGAGTGTTGAAGTTTTGCCACAATGAAGTTACTTCATGCTACGTAAAAAAAAAAAAAAAGGTAATTCTGATTTTTTTCCTCTCACAATTCTAAATTATTTTCCACGCAATTGCGAGTTTATCTCATAATTCTGAGTCACAAAGTTGGAACTGCATATTTTATGACATATTTGGACAAGTTTATATTTCACAATTCTGAGAAAAGAGGTCAGAAATGCTGGATAAAACTCAAATGCAAGAAAAAAAAATCAGAATTGAGAGACAAACTCGAAATTGCAAGAAGAAAATGAAAAAAAAAACCAACAACTTGCAATTCAGACTTTTTAACTTGCAATTGTGTTTATATCTTGCAATTCAGAGCGAAAAAAGACTTGTGAGAGAAAAAGTCACAATTATCTTTGTTTTTTATTGTGTATTCTTTTTTTTATTATTAACTGTTCCAAATAAATAGAGCCAAGCCCCAAATTTTTAGATATGGTTCAACGTAATTTTAATCGTTGCCAATTTTAACATCCGTCAGACAAAAATCATAAATCTGAATGCTTCAAAATGTTATAGCACACATCTCAAAGAACTGCATGATGTGAGACATCATCCATGTCTGTAACACAAATGGTGCAGGATGACTTTACAATGAAGTTACTTAATGATATAACGTTAGGGTTTTTCAAAACTATTAATTCCAAATATTCCAAAAATACTCGCATTTAAAAACACCTAATTAAAAACACTAATTATTTGAACGTGTTTAAATGGCTTAAATTTACAAACTGGCAGTAACTGCAGCTCTTACCTTAAGGTCTGTATTGAGGACCCAGATGAAGGTGCAAACTGAAGGATTACTGCTAGATTTCAAAACCACAAATCCACCAGGACCATTTTCCCCTCTGAGAGAGAGAGAGAGAGTTCAGTTTACAGCTTTAAGTTCTTCATTTTTATTGGCTGACGAAGCAAAATGCTTTGCATTCAAGCAGACCTGACGTAGCGACTGTGAGGGGGTTTACTGCTGTGATTGGTGGCCATTCCTGCAGAGATGTAGCAGTCTCGCCTGCGCTCCACCCGACGAACGTTCACAAAGTCCCTGAAGATCAAGAACATTAAAAAACAGACACAGTTTGAACTCTTTGACTTCTCAATAATTAGTACAGCCAAACAAAACAGCTAAAAATTATAACAATGCTAAAGAGACTTAAGCAACAATCTCACCTGGGAGACACGACACCTCCAGCGGCTCCTGCAGAAACATCATATGACACCATTGTGTTGTCATCCACTCTCTGTAAAATCTATAGACAGATAAAAAAAACAACACAGAGAGAACATTAACTTGATCTTAATGACAGAGTGTATGCAGGACACTTAGAAACAGCTTCTTCAAGGCTGTTTTAATGATTAAAAGCTCAAAACCATCCCACAAAACACCCATCTTAGTTTTGTAGCTTCGTAGTGTTTTATTTATGGCCTTTTTTGGGAACAATGGGAATGGATTCAAATTTGGGCCATCGGCATAAATATCCCCCTGTCAAACCACACCTGTTGTGTGCCAGGTCAAAAGAAGACCCATTTAACATATACATTTAGTTCTCCATTATGCAATAACATCCAGTGACTAACAAATTATTATTTGATTGGAAAAACATATGCATCCATCATAAAAGGTAAATCGAAATAAATATAAATATACACAACCATTTGGAGTGAAAATTTTGTTTTCTTTTTTTTAGGAAGGATGTATAGATTGATCAAAAGTGAGAGTAATAGACATTTATTTTAATATTTTTTAAATAAATGCTGTTCTTTTTACTTTTAAGAATCCTGACAAAACTGTATGACAGTTTCCACAAAAATATTAATTAGCAAAACTTTTTTCAACATTGATCAGCAAATCAGCATATTATAATGATTTCTGAAGGATTATGTGACACTTAGGACTATATAGTCCTATAGATTTCACAATATAACTGTATTTTTGCTAAACGCAGCCTTGGTGAGCATAAGAGACTTTTGAACAGTACTGTATTTTATTTTTTTTGTACATTTTGAGGTGCATGTGTCTTAACAATTAACACATGCCTCACACCCACATGTGTTTCAGCTGTCATTGCTGGAGGTGTCTGTGAGTGTATGTGTACCTGACAAACAGACACTGTTCTGTTCCACTGCACCATCTTCTCCGGCTGCAAAATGACCTCCTGATACACCAGCTCTGCGGTGCACTGCAAGAGCGCCTAAAACACCGGTCAGTGACTGATTATATATAAATATATATATACACACAAACATAAAGACACAAAAAGACTCATTATACAGAGGGAACATACCTTTAAAATAAATGTTTTCCCATGGAACGGGATTTCAAGAGTATATACTGCATCGCCCATCTCCTAAGAATTAAAACATATATTAAACCAATAACAAAACCAGAAACAAATAAAGACTGCAAGCATGGAGGTCTACACACATTAGTCTTCTCAAACTTCCAGTTTTCCTCTTGTGTCAGTATCTGTTCCACCACAGCCATGGCCTCCCGTCCCTGTCGTATAAACTGCTTGTCCTTAAAAACAAGTGATTGGACAAAGTGCTTTTTATGAAATAAACGGTTCTTATTACTTTCGGACATACAGAAATGGTCATTTTCAAACATTTCTTCCATCCAAAAAGAAAATAAGCATATGATTACTTGTTCTGTTAGTTCTTTCCTGCCGAGACCCTCTTCATCAAGGTCTTCATCCGAACCTACAGGACAAACACAAACATTAGGCAGGAAATACAGCAAAAACATACAATGAGTTGCATTAGAAAGAAAGTGAATGGTGTTACCTGCCAGGGACTCCGGCGGGGAGTAAAACTGTCCATCAGACACGGGTCTAGGAAAGATCAGAGGGGCCGGCTCACATGCGGCATTAACTGCTGCCAGATACACTGCAGGAGATGAGAAAATGACAGATCATCAATGCAGTGTGAGGACTTTCCCAAATATCACTGACAGTCTGAGTGTGCATCTCTAGAACAAAGCAGAGCATGTTTCCCTTCCCACAGCTTTAAGTAATGTGACTTTACATGACCACAACAAAATTAAAATGACAAAAAATGATTTTTCTTCCTCTTTTTGAGCTTGTACTATGCAGACATACTCAGATGTTCACAATGCAAAGTTTCCCAGTCTACCTAAAAAAACAAAAAAGCCAAACAGACTCGCTCACTCACAACCATAAACTTATTAACATATGATCTACATTTGTATAGAACAATAAAGTTTAGTATTATTATACAGCTCGGATGTTTTTACTAATCTCACATGAAAAGAAAGGTCAGCCAAAGTTACAGATGCAAAAAACTTCTACTTCAAACTGCGTAATCCTAACAGCCTTTGAGAGTGCGGGAAAAGGTCATGAAAAAATTAATTCAGACAGTTTTTGGTAAAAAAAAAAAAAAAAAAGAGATGAATATTATAAGTCAAAAATAAGTCATTTTTATTTAAAGAATAAATAAAAATACCAGAAAAGAAATAACCTACCATCAAGCTTCTGCTATTTTCAAGTTGTAAATCCCATAAACATTAACAAACTGCATGTCTGAACATTTATTTTGAGACCAATAAGTATGTTATTGCCAAAAAATTTAACATTTTTGCTTTAGAGGATGGTTTTATGACTAATTTGTTTATGAAGCACTTTGAGCTACAATCATCTATACAAAAATGCCCTATGAACAAATGCTGTTATTACTGATTTGTGTCTTACCTCTCTCATCTTCTGCTTCCTGTGTGAGAACTTTGAAATCCAGGAACCAGGTTTCCAACCATGCCACCACAAACGAGGTGATGGGAAGAACGTAACCAAAAGCATTCTGACTAAACAACTGAGAAAAACAAGAGGGAACTATGACGTCCTACACCTATTTCTGTTATCACAGCAATATAATAAAACAGATGAGGAATTCAGAGAGCTGATAGTGGTCTCTCTGAGGAACAAACACTGTATGACTTCACTTAAATTAATTTAAATATTAAAATAGATTGGTTAGGAAGACAAAACATGAACTCTCTTACATCTGACCAGATAACTTTGGCGATGAGGAAGGCGCTGGTCACCAGAGTAGTGATCTGAGAATAGAGAAAATAAAAAAAGACAATGATCATATCCAAGCCTTTAAAAGTCATATTTCACCACAAATATTAAAATAAAAATGTAATATATATATATATATATATATATAGTAATTATTATTATTTTCTATAATGTTTACAGAAAATGCAAATATTGAGATTTATATAGGGTGAGGTCTTTCTTACCGCAATAACCCACCAATGCCTCAATCGAAACGCAGCATAACCAAGCTGCAAACACAGAAACCTGAACACAGCTAAAAGCTGAGCGGGAACAAGCAAAGGAGAAAAAGAGAGAGATTATTGCTTATAAAGTAATAACTGAATATTTAACAATGACTGTTCAGTGCTGATTCTTAATAAATATAAGAGAGTTTCCACATGTTTCTAGGATCATGGCATCAATGTTTTTGCAGGTATGACAGCAGCTTCAATAAATAATGAGGCCTTTTTAATACCCCAAATTCACCCAAAACTTGCTTGTACAAGAAATGCTGTAGGGGACGACTACATCTACTGATGTCACATGCTAAAGTGGGTGACAGTAGCGAGACAGAAACTGTGTGAATCGCAATTTCTCACACCTCATGCTCAATACGCTTTAAATAAACAGACTAATGCTTTATCAAACAAAAAATAAAATCCCAAACCTGGAACAGTTTAATGATTAATATTTTATACAGTTAAGTGTGTGTTTGCGTGTTCATGACTGAATAACATAAAAGACTTAGAGAGATCATATCAAACCAATAGAGTAGAGAAGTCAGTTATAAAAATGTGCCATCTTTTATTATCAATAAGTAACAAGGCTTTCGCTTTATGATACTTACAAAGATATCGAAGAAAGATGACTTGAAGTTGTAGTGAACAACCTCATTCTCAAGACTGGTCCATATACTCTTACTGATCTGAGAGAGACAGAGAGAAAGGCAAATCAAGCATCCTTTCCTACAATATTTCATTGAAAACCTTAAAATGAACCTTAAAATATTTTACAACATATTAAATTACAAAAAAAAGGTTTATGTACATATTTATATATTATTATTAATTCCATAAATAGGCAACAAAACTGCATAATAAATATATTTTAACCATTTATATTTTTAAGTAAAAATATGTTTATGCCAGAGCAAGTGAGCGGAGCGGGGAGCGAGCGGGCAGCGGAGCGTGCGAAATATAGTCTATATATAGTCAATAATATTTGGGTTTTTATCCAAAGGCCGGAGCGATCGCTCTGTCTAGCTCCTGTTCCGCTCCAATACTATAGAAATCGCGATTGCTTCTCAGCCTGTCTTTTTTTCCCCCTTCTCCCAAATCAAATTATACTGTTTCAGCTATTAAAATTGTTCAGTTTTGTATGTAATGGCAAAGTGATAATATTTCGTTTTGTTTTTTTATAAAGTTAATTTAGAAAAACGTTTGGAGCATTTTTTTTGTTAGTTAAATAATTTTTTTTCTTTCTTAAAGTAACGACCAAGTGGCCAGCGGCAGACAGCGAGCTGATCAAAGCCATGTTTGATCAATTTAGCCTTCTCAAATCATCATGACTTGCCTAAAATAAAATCTATAGATATACTAAAACAGTTCAAGCATATAACAATGTTTAAACGTTAAACCTAGATAAATGTGCGCTGCATCCAATAGTTTGTGCGGAGAGTGGAAGTTAAAGTGCAGGACATGGAGGCACCAGTGCAATCAATTGCATTTTTTTCAATGGAAACAACTTGCAGTAATTTTTGCTCATAAAAGTAAGAGTAATACATCATTCGGAACTGTAAAAGGTCTACTTTACAAAACTTTTTATAGAATATCAGGGCTCTAGAGTAGATTCATTCTTCCAACTTTCTCAGTTGGCCGCAGGAGCACATCAGCAAATTTTTTTTTTTTTTTTTTGATACAACATTTGATTAATCAATGCATGCTGATGAACTTTTATCATAGTTTATAGTTATATGGTAACGAAAGTGTTCAACATTCAACCCGTTATTTTTCATCAGTATTATTTGTGATTTAAATTTTGTGACAGGAATTCCTTTTTTTGCTTTCACTTTCACAATCTTGTGTCAGGCTTTACAAGAAAAGATGATTGTCTGTTTTGCTTATATATACAGTGGGTACGGAAAGTATTCAGACCCCCTTAAATTTTTCACTCTTTGTTATATTGCAGCCATTTGCTAAAATCATTTAAGTTCATTTTTTTTCCTCATAATGTACACACAGCACCCCATATTGACAGAAAAAAAACAGAATTGTTGACATTTTTGCAGATTTATTAAAAAAGAAAAACTGAAATATCACATGGTCCTAAGTATTAAGACCCTTTGCTCAGTATTTAGTAGAAGCACCCTTTTGATTTAATACAGCCATGAGTCTTTTTGGGAAAGATGCAACAAGTTTTTCACACCTGGATTTGGGGATCCTCTGCCATTCCTCCTTGCAGATCCTCTCCAGTTCTGTCAGGTTGGATGGTAAACGTTGGTGGACAGCCATTTTTAGGTCTCTCCAGAGATGCTCAATTGGGTTTAAGTCAGGGCTCTGGCTGGGCCATTCAAGAACAGTCACGGAGTTGTTGTGAAGCCACTCCTTCGTTATTTTAGCTGTGTGCTTAGGGTCATTGTCTTGTTGGAAGGTAAATCTTCGGCCCAGTCTGAGGTCCTGAGCACTCTGGAGAAGGTTTTCGTCCAGGATATCCCTGTACTTGGCAGCATTCATCTTTCCCTCGATTGCAACCAGTCGTCCTGTCCCTGCAGCTGAAAAACACCCCCACAGCATGGTGCTGCCACCACCATGCTTCACTGTTGGGACTGTATTGGACAGGTGATGAGCAGTGCCTGGTTTTCTCCACACATACCGCTTAGAATTAAGGCCAAAAAGTTCTATCTTGGTCTCATCAGACCAGAGAATCTTATTTGTCACCATCTTGGAGTCCTCCATGCGGGCTTTCATGTGTCTTGCACTGAGGAGAGGCTTCCGTCGGGCCACTCTGCCATAAAGCCCCGACTGGTGGAGGGCTGCAGTGATGGTTGACTTTCTACAACTTTCTCCCATCTCCCGAATGCATCTCTGGAGCTCAGCCACAGTGATCTTTGGGTTCTTCTTTACCTCTCTCACCAAGGCTCTTCTCCCCCGATAGCTCAGTTTGGCCGGACGGCCAGCTCTAGGAAGGGTTCTGGTCGTCCCAAACGTCTTCCATTTAAGGATTATGGAGGCCACTGTGCTCTTAGGAACCTTAAGTGCAGCAGAATTTTTTTTGTAACCTTGGCCAGATCTGTGCCTTGCCACAATTCTGTCTCTGAGCTCTTCAGGCAGTTCCTTTGACCTCATGATTCTCATTTGCTCTGACATGCACTGTGAGCTGTAAGGTCTTATATAGACAGGTGTGTGGCTTTCCTAATCAAGTCCAATCAGTATAATCAAACACAGCTGGACTCAAATGAAGGTGTAGAACCATCTCAAGGATGATCAGAAGAAATGGACAGCACCTGAGTTAAATATATGAGTGTCACAGCAAAGGGTCTGAATACTTAGGACCATGTGATATTTCAGTTTTTCTTTTTTAATAAATCTGCAAAAATGTCAACAATTCTGTGTTTTTCTGTCAATATGGGGTGCTGTGTGTACATTAATGAGGAAAAAAAATTAACTTAAATGATTTTAGCAAATGGCTGCAATATAACAAAGAGTGAAAAATTTAAGGGGGTCTGAATACTTTCCGTACCCACTGTATATATACACACCTTTCACTTTTTAAGACTAAAACAAAAGATGGATTCATTGTTATTCTTAATTAAAAAGCACAACAACAATAAAACAGTAGGTTACAATGACAAACTAGCATAACATTTATTAACAAAAACGAATAAGAAGCGGTATGGCATAGGACACATCACATGCAGTATTATACCGACTAATACATAACAGAATGTTTAGCAAACACTGAGGAATCAAATAATAATAATATTAAAAAAATAAGGAAAGCCTCCATAGTGTAACCTGAGGTAAACAGCAAAGATAACAAGCTTTTCAAAACGAAAACAAAAAGTAAAACTAAACTGGCTGTCGCTGACAGGACTTGCATGTTTTCTCTACAAGAATACCAACATGTTCACCTTCTCTGGTTTAAGAAGCGGTCTTTTACTTTAGTTTGAAAACCAAATCCTCCGTTGTGCTCCATCCGCTGGCGCACCTTCGCGCTCGTGCTGACGCGGCGAGTGAAAGCACAATGGGCGCGCGCTGCTCCCGCTCTGCATACGCGCCGCTTCTGCGCTGCCTCTGCTCTGCGTGCGGTGTGAAACCAGGCTCTACTGAAGCGCTCGCACCTGATCAGTGAAATCTTTCTCCTGCTACAACGTGCTGCAGCTGGCAGCGCGCGCCACGTCAAATTTTTACTCGCACACTCTCAAAAAATGGTAGCAGTCTAGAGCCCTGAATATATAAAATAATTTTATAAAATAAAGAAAACAATGATGTGCCGTCTTGTCTTGTAGTATAATATATAATTTGATTATGTACGTAAATTTGTATTACTATTTTCCATAAATAGGCTACAGAACTATAAAAATTGTCTTTAATTTTATTAAACTATATAAATATTTTGGGTATTAAATGTTTTTAACCATATGTTTTTTAAAGTAAATACACGTATATGTGCAGTTAAATATACAGAAATATTTATTTACATATTTATCTGAATATCTGCATTATCTTTTTGATTTATTATTGTTTATTTTATTATCAAAAATGCTAAAATTATAAAAGTTCAAAATCTATTTAATATGCAAATTACAATATGCAGATTTCGCACGCCACTATTTTCATCAGAGGAAGTGAAACAGGCACGTACAATCAACTGTAAAATTCACCCCACACAAATATGGGTGAAGTTAAAAAGGAAGTACAAACTGAACAACAGAGAAAAATTATTAGCATTGGGCAAGGAGACAGTTTGGAAGCACAAAATAAAAACTCACATTTAATTCAATGATCCAGAGCAGAGTGATGAAGAGGAGGTCAAACGTAACGAAGAGGCAGAACGTTCGGCGTACGTCTGAGAAGGCTTTCCTCTCTCCCGGGGGCAGCGGGGGGTAGTAAGGAGAGGGAAGGGAGAGAGACGCCTGGGAATACGAGGCGTTCAAAGAAGCAATGGCTGGAAGACTTCCCCCCAACTCACTGTAGTCCACGCCGCTCGGCATAACTAATGCAGCTGGAGCACATCCCCTAAACCAGAGACGGAAAGACAATAAAACAGTCAAACAAACATACATGCGTTATCTGGCTCTTATGCAATGAGACACTGCAATTATACAAAAACTGAAAGCACAGTGAACAAGATCTAATCAAGCAGCCTTTGACCACTTTTAAAGCCGGTCTAAAGTCATGGCTTAACAAAAGCATTCCCTATGTAGCGTATCTGATTGTAGATGTATACTGTATATGTACATATATGTAATCTGCATTTGGTGATCATAAACGTGTTGTGAATGCAAACATTTAGTTTTCTGCGATGCACTGAAATTGTTGATTTATGTAGTCACTGTCACCATGTTTGCATTAACTAGGTTGAATTTGTGATAAACTTGGGGGGCAGGGAATTGAATGGTGTGACAATAAATCACTAAATGTCATCATTTTCCATCTAATTTGTGTTTATGAACTGTCATAGTTTCAGCAAGTGAATATGCTGACATGACAACTCTAAAAAATAATTTAGAGCATTAAATCTAGCTTAATCTCTCTGTCATACTTATGAAGAAATTGCCATTATGACAGGAGGTAAGGTGATTAGACTGATTTATAAGAGACCTTTTAACCTTTAATACTAGGCTTTCAGGTTTGATAACCCTCTCTTACCTATTTGTCCATAGAATTAATGAATATAATCACGTGACATAAATAGACCAGAGAATAAATACTGGGGAAGCAAAAGCATCCTATAATCAATTCTGCACTGTCAACATGAATGCAGTTCCTCTACATGTGGCAAACAAGCTTTAAATATATATTTGACGCCAAAAACTGCCTCAGTCCCTAATAAACAACCCTTCATAAACACATACTTGATATTTAGAAGAGACCTAATGAATATTCATGAGTACCTTCACACTTATTTGTCTAGTTAGCAAGTAAATCGGAGCATAAACAAGCTTTTAGCTCTAAACTTAAACACGCACTGACCCTCTCGGTTAGTTGACAGCTGGTAAAAGTTATTTACAAGTCGTTTAAAAGCACATAACCCGTTGTTAATCAAAAATCAGCCGAGAGAGTCAAAGCGAAGCCGAAACTCACCAGAATCAGCGGAGCATCGTTCTCACTAGCAGCCTGCTGCTCTTCCGTGATAACAAGCGGATGCAGGAAAACGTCACATCCGCCAGCCGATCAACGCTAAGCGCTCGTGTCTGAAGTGTGAAACGCCGAAATTAACTCATTGTAGACTTTGAGCTTTATTTTATGGATGTTTTGTTTGGGTTTTTCAGTTTTGAGAAGCGATATATAAATGTTTATTTTCTCTGCAACCTAATTATTTTGCTTGCTAAATATTTTATTCACAAATGTAGAACTATGAAAGTTCTCCCCAATTTTTTTTCACTTTCAAGAAGATATTAAGATTTATATTACATCTTTATCTACCTCCTGTAACAAAAAGGCCATTAAAACTTTGATTGTATGCTCAATTTTTGGTGTTTTTGTATTCTCTCTCTATTTCTGAATTCAAGTCTTATGTAATGCTTGGCCATTCCTGAACCCCTGGCACTCTATTTTGGATTAAGGTTTTTTCATATTTGTATTCTGTATGCAAATATATATATATATAAAAAAAGAGCCGAAATTAACTAAAATGCATCACGTGATAGAGTATATAATCAGAAATCGGAATAGCTTAATATAACATCTTAAACCAGTGTGAAAATCCTTACGACTGACTAATAACAAATTACCATAGTTCTACGTTTAGTTAGTTAGGCTATAATAACACTGGTATTTTGGTTGATGTTTGTAAAGAATGTAATGAACACATTAATAAATCGTATATAAAATTAGAAATTTTATTGGGCAAGTACAAAAAGTGGATGACATTTGTACTTTGTCTCTCAATTGTGATTGATTTCAAGCAAATGGATGGCCTTTCCCACCATAACTAACAATGTCCACTATAAACTCTGTAGTTCTTCTTGGATATGTTAATAGTCTGATCTAGTTTTACAATGTCCCACTATCAGTGATACTACAGCAACTGCAGCGTCAGGGCATAAATCCTGGGTTTCATTTCCTCCATCTGCCACATGTTCCCATAACTCATCATAAAACACCGATCACTATATTGTGTGAAGTAGGTCACAGTGTCACATCTCACAGAAACGGGATGCTTTTGCCAAAACTGCCCACACATGCTAGTCTTGGCGGCATTAAACTGAAAATATGCCTTTTTGATGAACATTTTATTGGTCAGAGTATAAAAATCATACTTTCTTTCCAAATGTAAAGTAATAGCACTTCAAATCGAGGTCAAACATGTCCAATTTTGTTCAAATGGCAGCAATATTTGAAGACTGTGTAATGGAGTTTGCCTTATGATCCAAAAACATGAAAAAGAAGATATTAACACTTTAATTCAGTGCAAATATATTTATTGATACAGAGACTTCAACCTAAAATATTTCCATAGTTCCTATGGATAGTGATACTAATTGGGTACATTTTCTCAGATTTTCTATTGTACATTAATCAAAATCAACAACATGTACCTGCATGAGCTTTGGAGGAATATATATGCATACAAATATGATTATTTTCAATATAAAGCAGTACAATTTCTTAAAAAAGCAACACGTGGCTGTTGGCTTCTCATTTTAAATCATTATCAATAATTTTTAAAAATAGTTCAACATTTTTCCCTTAAAAGATTTTGCTAAGGAAGAAACTTAAAAACTTATATAAGTAATAAGTTACCCAGCTAATATTAATGCAAGTTGTTAACTACAGTAATTGACTGAAATCATTTACGTGTTCCTGATGTACGTGAGCACTGAACGTTCACCCCGAGGCACTGAATTTTGAGTTTTTTTGTTATCTGTAACCAAATACAGTCATATGAAGAGATGCAAAATCTATTCCTTATGCAAATATGATTTTTATATCAGCTTTGATCACGATGTCATTGACAAACCACAAATGAATGACAAAGACAACATTGTAGGAATGTGTTATTCACAGTCAGCCACGATTAGTTGCATGAGGCAAAAGTCTCCCAAAACAGTGAGATAAAGCAAAACAGTATTTGTGATCTTAACATGGTCCACTCCATGTAAAAACAAAACAGCCTTTATAACTGCAGTCTTTATCAGCTTTTATTTATTTAGAAGTACTCTTCAAATCTTTGTATTTGAAACGTTTTTGCCACACTTACCAACGGTGAATTTAGAAATTATTTTAGATAATTTTAGAAATTAGTAATTATTTATTTTTATATTTATAAATATGCAAATATAATTATATTTGTAATTATAAACATTCTTTGTTTCTTTCTGCTAAATTAACTGTAGTTTGAAGTGTGATCAACTGCCAGGATGTTGGCAATGGTTTAACATAATAATGCTGCTAAATAATTAGATATTGAGCCTTTCCATGTGCTCTGGGATTATTGTTTTTGGCAAATGATTTCATGGGATTCAGTATAACAATTCTCTGTACTCCAGATGGCAGTGTAGGCCCAAAGAAACGCACCGATCTCAAAACATACAGTAACTCAACACACACACAAAACATGACATGATATGAGCACTAACACGTTTCTCAACACTTCACATTCATACTGCGCTGCTCATAGAACTAAACATTTGTACTTTACCTTTTTGTTCGAATGTATGAAACGCAGGGATGATATTAGATGACTACTAACCTTATGCGTTTCTATTTCATGGCAATGTCGGGGTGAATGAATTGTTTGAGGTTGTTTGACCACTCCAAAATATCAGTCTTTCAGAGTTTTCTGAATACAATATTGTCTCTGAATACAAACAGACAGCCGTTTTTATCAAGTGATGGAATTATTGACAGCCAGTAATCAATACACAATAATTCTGATCTCCAAACAAGGTTCTGCATTATGAAAAAATCTCTAAGGTTCCTCAAACTTTATCAGTCCACATTTCTGCACTCATCCTCGGCCATATTGTCTGCTTCTACTTCTTCTCCTCCTCCTCCTCCTCATCGGTTGGTGCCGTGGCTCCTGCCTTTCTCATGCCGGGCTGGTGCTCTGCCATGCCCCTTTGCTCCTGTGAATCTTTAAAATGAGTATTTATTAAATAAAATATGGAATCAACAGATAATCTAATTTATGTTTTTGGTTGAATGCTACATGCAAATACGATATGTAGAGAGAGTAGCACAATATAAGAAAACAATGATGTTAAATAAAAGACTTTTTAAATAAAAAGTGTTAAATAAACTTATTTAGTTCTAAATTCTAAAATTTAGTGGAAAAAACTACTCTGAACCCAAGATCACATTTGTGAAATGTTAAAAAATAAGCAACTTAAGTTTTCCCCACTAAAACAAGTCTTTAAAAACCCAGTAACCCAAAGTCCACCTCCAATTGCATAAAAACAGTGATAGAGTCTAAATGTGTGCCTACAATATATTTCTCAGAAAACTAGGTTACACTTTATTTTAAGGTGTCCTTGTTACAGTGTAATTATACATTTAAATACTGAGTAATATTAACTACATGCACTTACTATATGGTTAGGGTTAGGATTTGGTTACTTGCATGTTATTAGGCATAATTCATTGTTATTATAATAGTAAATACATGTAACGTGTAAAAAGGACACCTTAAAATAAAGTGTTACCAAAAACTGTTATCTGCAACTTTATCACTTACTACTGATATAATTAACAGAATACTGTAACAGTAACAGTTCACATTATTTGGTATTGTTGTTTTGTTGCCATTTAATGCATCATTCAATATAAATGTAATAAAAATAAAACAATAAAACATTTATTGATTTATTTTATTTATCACCATTAACTTTTGAAGTTATTAAATATATTTATTATATATGCATAATGCAATAGAAATATAAAAATAAACATTACAACTTAACTTTTGACTTTTCTTTACATGTACCCCTTTAAAACTAATAGTTATAGTAGTAGAAAGTATTTAGTAATATTAATCTGACATAATATTTAAGAAAGTGTGAACATAAGTTTCTATTACTACTGTTTTTGCAAGGCTGATATGAACATTCAGCAGTAACCTTTTCAAATTAAATGATAAAAAACAAAATATAATACTGACAACGTAACATGCATATGTGGAGGGTTCATCTGTGATGTGACAAGATTACCAGGTGTGCAGGATGAGGAAATCTCCTCCCCCCCTCTCTGAATAGGCTCCTCCCCTTCCTCCTCTACATGAGGATACACACCTAATTTCTGCATGTGAGCTTCAGCCATCTGCTGCACGGCTATAAACAAACACACACACAGGGGGATTCACAAATCAGGGATCATCAAACCACAAGGGACAACACAGGAACATACACAAACACACACAGGTAAAGAGGGATGGGTCGGTTTACTTTTTAGCAAGACTTCTGCACTGTGCCAACCAGAATGGGTTTTATTTCTGCTACAATGACGGGACATGTATAGACAGGGATAAACCACCTGTCTTTTTACAAATAGGTGATTCACAAAACAGACAAAACACATTCAGAGACAATATTACAGTACTGCATAGCTATTTTCCCTTTTAATTTCACGCATTACAAATAAAACAAATTTGTCATCACTGATTTTTTCTTTTGGTTTCTGCCATAGAATAAAATAAGAAAAAAATAAAGGTAATTGACTTTTTGTCCCACAATTCAGACTTTTTTCTCACAATTTTGCAAAAAATGTCAGAATTCCAATATAGAAACTCAGAATTGCGAGATATAAAGTCAGAATTCTGAATTACTTTCTCGCAATTCTGAATTATCTCACAATTCTGACTTTTTTCCTCCGAATTCTTTTTTCTCACCATGGAATAAAAAATGAAAATGTAATTGCACATTAAAATGTAAATGCTATTTTTCTCACAATTCTTTTTTTTTTTTCACGAAATTGCGAGTTATATCACAATTCTGATTTTTTTCTCCCTCAGAATTGTGAATTAATATGAAATAATTAACAATTACCTTTTATTTTTATCCCGTGGTGAAAACAAGCTTCTACAGTTTCTCATAGAATTTCCTAAGAGAATAAATGGATCAATTGAGACAATTAAGCAATATTAGAAAAGCAGTAGTGCTGTCAAACTCAATATCACCTTGATATCAAATGGAATTTTCTATAAACAATAAGTTAATAAGTAACCATTTAGACAAAATACGGCCAGCTATTTTGTTTATTTTTGCTCCGTCAATGAAAATAGATCTAAATGGAGCCAAAGATGAAAACAACAGCACCGTTGTTGATAATCTAGTAATCTAGATTGTCCTCAGTGGGTCACAGTCTTTGTAGTGCATTGATCTGATGGTGAATGTTTCTGATGGACGTCTGTCCTCTAAAACTGTGTGTGTTTGCAGCTGTATGCTATCTGCTGTAATCCAGGATGATCCAGAGCAGCACAGACTCACACCCATCACAGCTGTCACCATCTCTAATCTTACACACACGCATGGTAAAATGGGAAAAACAGACTTGCAGCTTGGTAGAGCTTTTAAACCCAGGGCCGGCACAGTGCAGGAAAGTCTTCAGAAAAAATATGTATACCAAAGGAATATACACAATACAGTGGGTACAGATCACACATCACAGGCAAAACTACAGGCTTTTACCTTTTAATGATGGTGGCTGGTAGATATTTGGGTTGATTCGTTTTGGCTTGAGGACACCATTTTCTCCTACAACCCACTGAAGATAGCATATAGGTTAAATAGACATATGATATTATACATACATACACACACACACACCTCAACTGATTTTACATCGGACATCAAGTGTCAACCCTACACAATTATTTTTATTATACAAAAGGTAAAAAAAAAAAAAAAAATCCTTAAAATCAGGAGGTATATAATATCAAATATCATAATGCACTAATATTACAATAAAGTATATAAGTCAAATATTATGCAAAATTAATTAAAATAATGATTACATATAATACTTGTACAATTAATATTCCTTAATTCCTTAATATTCAGCTTAATTATAATCATTTTCATTTTATAATTGTTTTAGTATCATTGATGTGCTATTATAGTTTTTGTTACTATTTTGAATTAGATTTTATTCCTTTTTTCTGTTTTCATTTTATTTTTAGAATTTTAGTAATTTTTTTTTGTTGTTGTCATTTTTATTAGTTTTTAATGTCTATATAGTTTTTATTTAAGTTTGTAGTTTATTTAGTTTATGTAGTAATTTAGTAATTCAACAAAATAAATGAAAAAAAAAAACTTTAATTTTATATTTATTTTATTTAATGTTTATATTATTTCAAGTAAGAAAATGTTTTTAAATGATAACCCTGATAGGAATATTAAAATTTTCTGGTAAATAATGTAAATGGATAAACAACAGCAAGAACAAATCTTGAAATTATGAAAAATGCTTTTTTTTATATATATTAATGCAATGGTTTTACTATGGTATTATTTATTATGTATCATAGAGATACAACAGTATATGTATATAATCTATAATATCATCACTGTATAATCACTTGGCCACAGTATGTTTATTGTAAGGGATATACACAACATAAATCTATACATAAATTCAACATTGTTCATTCATTCGTCTTTTCCATGCGGATGTATTATGAATACAGTTAAACCTCCAGAACTGAGGTGGCACTGTGGTACCTGATGGGTGGAGATGTCATCCTCAGGAGATGTTTGGTCTGCTACTTTGAACAAAGTGGCAGGTGTGGGTCTTCGTCGTCGAATCTGAAAGACAAGCAGTAGAGAATTGTTAACGGAAAAAAGAAGAAGAAAGAAAACCATCACATTTTGCATAAGTATGAATGAGGAGCCAGGACACTTTTACTCACAGTGATTAACAGTAAAATTATTACAGGGTCAGTCCTCCAGCAACATCATAATACATTTCACAACACCTTTGCATATTAGCTTGTGATATAGGTTTGTTATTTGTCTTATCTTATTACATTTAAATCAACCAATCTGTATTCGTTTACTTTTGTATGTATTTGCAATTCATTTCTCCCACAGTCTATCACAAACCCCGTGCAACATCCCCATTTGGGAAACCCTGTTCTAGATGTTGACTTTAATGAGGACATTTTGAATATATGTCATTGCACGTGTGACAGCTTGGCCAAAAAATATGAATTAGAAAACTGTATCTGAAGCCTCCCTCCACTCAAACCCTTTTGATTTCCTCTACCCAACAGTCCCTGAACAGAAAACATTCATACAAATATGCCAGACACCAATGGAAAGGACACAAATGGAAAAAGTGACTCTAGAGCACAACGAAGCTCAAAAGTACACATAGAACGGATTGACTAATGATCTCAAGAAAATAGCTCTTCCTCAACTAATCTCCTAGTCCTCTAGGAACTCTGCCAGGTCAACAAACCCACATCATGGCAAAGTCCTGGCTGAAACCTCTCAATTCTTAACTGAAAGTTCACTAAAAGAGAATAGGAGAATAGTTTTTGTGACCTTCACAGTGGGGTACAAGACAAATTTCCCTCCAGGGACAATAAAGTATTTTTTCTGTTTTAATTACAATTGATAATTACACAATTTCACAAATCAATTGTAAAACTTATTTGAAAATGAGGTTACCAGTCAATAAGTTCGATCCCAAACTAACCCCAAGTGAAGAGCACTGATCAAAAGAGAATGTCTTTCGCAAAAGAGCACCTGATTAGATTTCAGAGGAACCTTGAAGTAGAACAACAGAAGTCTTGAAGGAGGATTACACAAGACTTCCTTTAAAGCCCGAGACACACTGCACGATTTTTGGCTGTCCCAGACGAAAGATTGGCATTGTGAAACAATCGTGGCAAATCAGAAATCGCCACGGTTGTTTCACGATGCCAGTCTTTCATCTGGGACAGCCGAAATCGTGCAGTGTATCTCGGGCTTAACACAGCAGTTCTCAACTCCAGCCCGGCAGAGTTTAGCCCCAACCCTAATCAATCACACCTGAACAAGCTAATCAAGGCCTGCTGGATTACTAGAAAGTTACAGGGTAAGTTTGATCAAGGTTAGAGCTAAACTCTGTGGGGGGTTTTACACAACACCATTTTCAACTAAAAACATTTGTGCATTTTTGCCATTCATTTCAACAACAATGGGCATTTTGAGGGCCTAGAAATGCAAACTTTTGAAAAAGTGCAATTTGTGAAAACGATACTGTTGTCATCTCTGTGTAAACTGCAAAATGCAAATTTGTGAAAATGGTGACGTAATGCACATGCATATTAAATTTTCAGTCTACAGACGTGTGTATGTGCACAGGTGTGTAGTGTTTGTTTACAAAGTGACATCGCCAACTACTGGCCTGGCATGCATAATACAGCGTTTTTAGTCGTCTTCATGGATCCGTGTTTGTACACAAAACTTTTCAAAAGCACAAAGGAAAAACTTTTCTTTTTTTGTTATATCGGTGTCCTGTAAACGTATCCTTATATAAGTACAAACTTTCACCCTAAAAAAATAAAAGTTATTAATTTGATATTTTTAACATGCAAGGCTCTATCAAGATTATAGAGATCAAAAGTAGTTCTTGACATTAACACTCTTAAACATTAAGATCCTAAAAGGGGGTTTACACAGTGATGCCATAGAAGAACTATTTTGGGTTCCCCAAAGAACCTTTCAATGAACAGTTCTTAAACGAACCATTTTTTTCTAAGTGTAAAGAACATTTAAAAAAATCTAAAGAATCCTTTTCCACTATAAAGAACCGGAATGCGGAATGGAGATTCCAAGGTTCTTCAAGATTTTTTATTACAGAGAAACATACATGGTTTCTGAAGAACTAAATAATCAAATGTTCTTTGTATACTTTAAAGATAGGCCGATTTCAGAGAGGCTAGCAATAGCAAGCTAGCTTTAAAAGCATAAGATCCCACCCTCCCTGCAAATCACCCTCCAAAGCCACGCCTCCTCCAAAACATATGAATGCGGCCTCATTCACCGGTGAGAAAACATTACAGTACAAAGTGCATAATATTACAATAATAGCGCCTTCCATTCTCACTCAGTCTGCAGTAGCGTAATGGACCGCGCTGATGACGTATCATGTCTGCGCGAACAGGGTGTGTGAATATGATTGAACAAACATTTTATGCTCATACGCCTTTCACAGAGGATATAAATACATTTAGACCACTTGACTTAGTGATTGATTGCTATCTGGATGTGACTTTCAACCAGCTTTTGCCTTTTGCCTTTATCCTGCCTTTAAAAAGGTTCTGCAGCAGAATCTGGCCATTTTTGTCTTTAATTCAAACATTTGCTGTAGAACTGTAGAAACAAGTTGTACTGGCTTTTTTGTGCTTTATGCATGTTAATACATTATGTAGTGAGTCAACATAATGAAAAACACTGAATAAGAGTAAACTTCTGAATGTTACCAACAAGCTCTCCAAATAAAGGACAAAAAATAATTGTCACCCTTTTAAATGTCCCACAAGGCCATCTGGATGTTCTTCAGAAGCACTGGAGCAGAGTTCACAGTGTTCTGGAGGAAACAAAGTGTTCTGTGGCAAATCCTCCTCCACAATGTCAAGATTCACAAAATGAACATTTGTTTAGTGACGGTGCCGCATTGTAGGGGTGAAACAGAAACAGTCAAATGGCTTTTGTGTCGTTTGCTACAACTAACTTTGATGAGGTTCAGAGCACATTCTTTTGAAGCCAATCATGCAGAAATCCAGAGTTTCTTCTCAGAACTAACTGAGAAGTCAGTTTAGCAGTCTAAAGAAAAGAACACTCTTTTCTCAATTTTCTATTACTTATGCCATGTATACACATAATTGCCAACTGACATAAAACATTGTCTTCTCAACTCACACTGAAAAAAAGGTTGTGTAATTCGCAAACTTTTCCATCTCCAGCCTTTTTCACTCTTGGATGTGCATTAGCATTTGACCTAATTGGCTGTATGAGTATTATGCTCTCAAAACAAAACTGGCATGCATGTGTTCCTGCTCTATTCAATATTTCCTGGAGTCTCAGACAACACTGTCTGTCAGTTCACTGACCGTCTGATGCATATTATACACTAAACTCTAGTCAGGCCAGCTGACTTTACACAAATTCCAGTATCAGTTTGCCTGGAGACAAGGTCATATTTATAAGGTCTTGGGGTTGATAAAACCAGCACTTTGGAGGAGGAAATGACCACTGGTTTTGCCAAAGTGTTATCTGATGCGATGCAAGTAAACTACATATTCATGATTTTGTTCTCTACAATGACCTGTAATGATCAGCAGTTTAATGCCTAGAATAAGGTCACAGTAAGCGGTGCTCTAACAATCACAAAGCAACACGCTGAAACCATTAGAAAACCCTTAGAAACCATGTGACAAAAAATCAAACTGGCACCCTAGCAACATGCTAGAACCACTCTGAGCACCCTAGAAACCACACAGCAATAGATTGAAACCACTTAGCATAACACATTAGAACCAATCAGAACACCCTAGCAACCGCATAACATTAAAACCACTTAGAACACCCTAGCAACCACATAAGAACACATTAGAACCACTCAGAACACCCCAGCAACCACACAACACATTAAAACCACTTAGAACACCCTAGCAACTGCATAACATTAAAACCACTTAGAACACCTTAGCAACCACATAAGAACACATTAGAACCACTCAGAACACCCCAGCAACCACACAACACATTAAAGGGGTGGTTGACTGTTTTTTTTCTAGGCTTGATTGTGTTTATGGGGTGCAGTTTAACACGTGTTCATGCTTAGTGTGTTGTGATTGGCTAAACCGCCTCTAGTGTGCGTCTAAACGTCCCGTCCCTCGCCTCAGCAGCATGTGCTCCGGTTGAATTGTACAGTGGTGTTGTCTATATTTATCAGTTTGAGCCCGATTGAGACACTGAGGATATTAGTGAAGAGGATCGTGCAGAACCTGTGCAAGCACGACTCTTAACGGTATGTTTGTTTGTTGTTGTCTCATACTTTTAGAAACGCTGTTATTTGTAAATGCTACTGCTTCTGTTAGCTTTTAATATACGGTTTTATCCTGATTAAAGCTTTAATACAGCACAGCAACCGCACGCACTTCCATGTATAATGCTTCTCATAGCTATGTGAAAATAAGTGTATAATTGAAACAGTTGGAGCTGATCTGACGATCTGAATGAGAGAGAGAGTGTGTGAGAAAGAGAGAGTGTGTGTGAGAGAGAGAGAGTGAGAGTGAGTGAGTGTGTGTGTGTGTGTGTGAGTGAGAGAGAGAGAGAGAGAGAGAGAGAGAGAGAGAGAGAGAGAGAGAGAGTGTGTGTGTGTGCGTGAGAGAGAGAGAGAGAGAGAGATGCAGAGTGTGTGCAGAGCAGGCGAAGCGAGGAACAGTATTAAGAACCGTTGTTTTAGGACATTGATTTTGAAACTTGTGAATCCATTAGAATCGTTAGAAGACAGAATCGCGATTCATATATGAATAGATTTTTACGTGCACCCCTAGATTCCTCTGAAGCAGCGCAGCATGGCCTCGCCCCCTTTGCTGCGTGTTCCCGGGGGCGGGGTTTATCTGGGTCCGTGACGTATCAGACCCGGGAAGTAACTCGTTGTAGTCCCTTACCAGCCGTTTTTGTAGGCATTAAACTGACAGAATTTTAAAAGACGATATCTCCGTTTGCATTGAACTTTCAGCGCTGCAACTTTGCAAATATTGTTTATGCTCAAACAGCAACATTGCACACTATCTAACGTTAAAAAAGTGAAATCGCAATCAACCACCCCTTTAAAACCACTTAGAACACCCTAGCAACTGCATAACACATGAAAACCACTTAGAACACCTTAGCAACCACATAATAACACATTAAAACCACTTAAAATACCCTAGAAACTTCATAACCACACATTAGAATCACTCACAACACCCTAGCAACCACACAACACATTAAAACCACTTAGAACACCATAGCAACCACATAAGAACACATTAGAACCACTCAGAACACCCCAGCAACCACACAACACATTAAAACCACTTAGAACACCCTAGCAACT
This sequence comes from Schizothorax lantsangensis, assembly GCA_027422415.1. Lineage (NCBI taxonomy): Eukaryota > Metazoa > Chordata > Actinopteri > Cypriniformes > Cyprinidae > Schizothorax > Schizothorax lantsangensis. The sequence goes on from CM049844.1 coordinate 7,588,796, forward strand.
GCATAACACACGAAAACCACTTAGAACACCTTAGCAACCACATAATAACACATTAAAACCACTTAAAATACCCTAGAAACTTCATAACCACAGATTACAAATTACATCATTATGCAGAGGAAAAGACAATATCGGCCACATCTTTGTACACATAAAATAACTAGAGCACTCAAAATCTTTCCTGTTTTTGGTAACTGTGGTGGCCCATGGTGTGGCCACACATCAGTAAGCGGTAATGTCCCCACAAACACACACAAACACACACACACACACATCTCCTATTATTGATTGGATTTAATTCATATTACTTTAATTTTGTATTTCAAATAAGAAACAAACTCTGTTTATCTGTCATCTCAACACTTTATTAAATCACAGTACATCGTAGCTAATTGAAGTGTTTTGTTAATACCATTTTCTTTGAGTTGAGGTTACCGTGCAGTGGGCTCTGTGGAGGTTCGCGGAGGCTCTCGAGCTTCCATTGTGTGGTCCGGGTATCTAAAGGACCGTCGTGCTGCTTCCACCGATCTTTAGTTCCGCTTGCCGGCACCAACGGACAGATGAATCGGGGGAGAACTGATAGTGTTTAGCTTAAGATTATTGTTTAATTCTTTATTTCTCTAATTGTATTTTGTTTGGTTTCAGTTAAGATTTGTGTTTAATCTGTATTTTAAGCATTTAAGTAGTTTGTTGGTTTGAATGTTATACTCTGTAGTTTGTGTTTTTTTGTTTTCCCCTTTTGTGTGTAATGTGGACTAGTCCAATTGTATAAATGTGGTCCTGTTGTGTCATTTTGGGGTCAGTTCGGTTTGATTAGCACATGTCTTAGTTATTTGAGTAGTTTTGTTCTGTTGACCATTCCTTTAATAGGCCTAGTTATTTGATTTGATTATTTGTGAATTTAAGTTTTTATTTCCTTTCCAACTGTGAACCTATTTTTGGACTTATTAAAATAATCTATTTTTTGGAAACTTATTTTTTTATGCCTCTCTTTGCTTTTGGCTCAGTCCCTCACAAGTGGTGTCAGAAGTGGGATAAGGCCAGGAAGGGCATAGTTTCCTAAAATATTTTTATTTTTGTTTGGTGTTGAGCCATGAACCGGGGAGGTCGGAAAGGAGCCCCAAAGACTATTCCAGTAGAGCAACCTGAAAAAGTTAAACAGGAGCTGGGGGAGGATGGAGTAGCACAGGATGTCGGAGATGTTGATATGGAGCCTGAAAGGAGAAAGCCAACTCTCACTGACTTGACTGGTTTATTTCGAGCTCATATGGAAAAAATGGATGCCCAGGAAGCTCAAAGGAATGCAGAGTATGCTCAGCAGGAACGTCGGTTTAAAGCCCTTCAACACCAGTTTAGTTTATTGCAGCTAGAGGTGCAGGCTCGCACAACTCCAACCCATAACCCATTGCTGACTGCTCGGGACACTTTGGATGGCCCAGATGATGAGGATGCTGTCCCTAGCCGGCCACTGTCTCAGTCTACTGCCTGTCGGAAAGATATTTCTGAAGTCCGTGATACAGGTCAGTGTCAATTTAAAGAGCCTAAACTTGAGAAGTTATCTGACTCTGATGACGTTGAGCATTTTTTAATCACCTTTGAGAGAATTGCAGCAGCTTGCCGGTGGCCAAAGCAGGATTGGGCCTTCCATCTGATTCCCATTCTGACGGGTAAGGCCAGAGCTGCTTATGTTCACATGGATGTTGATGACTCCCTTGACTATGAGGAACTCAAATCTGCTATTTTAAGAAAATATGACATCAATCGAGAAACTTACAGACAAAGGTTCCATTCTCTTGATGTTGAATCTCTTGAGTGTCCCAAAGAATTGTATGTGCGATTAAAAGAACTGTATGGAAAGTGGATGCAGCCAAAAAGTAAGTCATTTGAGGAAGTTGGTGAAGTGATGATTCTTGAACAATATCTTGGAATGCTTTCTCCTGAGCTCCAGGTCTGGATGCGAGAGCATGATCCACAATCTGCTTCACAAGTGGCGACCCTGGCGGATGTGTTTGTGGCAGCACGTAAGGGGAATCAGCCCTGGTGTTGGAAAACCAGCAGGGATGATCACAGACCAAACCTCCCCCAGCAGTCTTCGAGACACTTTCCCAGTGCTGGTAAGCCTCCGGGAGGAAGGCCTGCTTTTGTAACTGCTGCTACGAGTCATAGGAAAGTGCCAATCTGTTACCTGTGTGGTCAGGAGGGTAATACGAAAACCATGTGCCCTAAAAATGCAGTTAAGGCTACTCACCTTTGTTATGTGCCCAGGGGTCAAATGAGTGCACCGGTTGAAGCTGAGAGATCACCGCCGGTAATCACCGTGGAGGTGAATGGAAGGGAATTGGCAGCCCTTATTGATACGGGAAGTGATGAGACCTTAGTGCGTCCTGAATCTGTTTCTCCGGCTCTCCTCCGCTTCACTGACAAGAAGGCTGTTCGCTGTGTGCATGGTGATGAAAAGCTGTTACCCACTGCAGAGGTGTTCGTAAAGGTGAGAGGACAAACCTATCTCTTGGAAGTGGGCATAGCCGACAACCTACCATTCCCTGTAGTTTTGGGCCACGATCTGCCAGTGCTCTGGGACTTGTTGCAGTTGGTACCCACATGTAATATGGTTGTTACTCGAACCCAAGCAAGAAAGGAGGAGGAAAAGGAACAGTTACTAGGTACCCTACCATTCTTTGATGTGGAAATCGGTGGCTCTATTTAGCCCAGGAAGTCTTGTCGGCAGAAAAGGTTGGAAAAAATTAAATATAATGCTTCTCAAATGCCTGTTGAAATATTCTCTGACTTTTCCCCAGACTTTAAGCTGCCTGCTAACATTACTCAGCTACAACAGGAGGATGCCAGTCTTGTCCCTTATATGGAGAGAGCGAAGCGGGAGGACGTAAAGACTGCTGACAGTGACATAAAGGAAAGATACTGCATTCAACAGGGGATACTCTATCGTTAGCTAGGGCCAGTCACGCAACTGGTGGTACCACAGTGTGTCCGTGAAGTTATTCTTGCTCTGGGTCATTCGATTCCTTGGGCTGGCCACCTGGGGAAACGTAAAACCATTGCCCGGATTAGAAAATACTTCTATTGGCCCGGTTTGAATTTAGAGGTAGCCCAGTATTGTAAAAGTTGCCCAGAATGTCAGAAAGTTTCTATCAAAGGCCCGGGTCAGGTCCCTCTCCAACCACTCCCACTTATAGGCACTCCGTTTGAAAGACTGGGAGTGGATGTTGTCGGGCCTGTGGAAAGAAGTCGTTCAGGTAACCGATTTATGCTTGTTGTAACAGACTACGCCACCCGGTATCCTGAAGTGTTTCCGTTAAAGTCCATCAAGGCAAAGTACGTGGCAACCTGTCTAGTTCAGCTTTTTTCCAGAGTTGGGTTTCCGAGTGAGATTCTAACAGATCAAGGAACTAATTTCATGTCAACCCTCCTGAAACAGGTATACAAGTTGCTGGGTATCAAGAGTCTAAGAACCATTCCATATCATCCCCAAACAGATGGGCTTACAGAAAGGTTTAACCAGACCCTGAAGCAGATGCTCCGCAAGTTTGTTTGTGATTCAGGCACTGATTGGGATCAATGGCTCTCGTACCTTCTGTTCGCTTATAGAGAAGTACCACAATCCTCCACTGGCTTCTCCCCTTTTGAACTGCTGTATGGGCATGAAGTGAGAGGTCCTCTTGCTTTGCTTCGAGAGATGTGGGAGGGAAACCCGAGCAGAGGTGAACCGGCAAATGTGGTGTCTTATGTGGTGCAGATACGAGAACGTTTGGAGAAGATGACTGCACTGGCTCAATCTCATTTGGCGGAGGCTCAATCATGCCAGAAAACATGGTATGATCAATCTGCTTGTGAGCGACAGTTTGAACCTGGTCAGAAGGTACTGGTGATGCTGCCAAGTCATGAAAGTAAACTGCTGGCAAAATGGCAGGGTCCGTATGAAGTCAAAAGGAAACTGGGATCTACCACCTATAAAGTTGCAATATCTGATCAAAATCGCCCTACACGAACCCTGCACATTAATCTTCTTAAGCAATGGGTCCCCCGTCCTGATAAGTCTGCCCAAAGCTTGATGATTAAGCAAGTGAAGGAGGAAGAGGAATCGAATGATCAATACTTACCCCAGCCTGCTTTAGGAGAAGTCGATCTGAGTCATCCAGAACGTTCCAGAACATCTTCAAGAGTCACTGGAAGGGGAAATCGATCTGATGCTGAGGTTGGGGATCATAGAACCGTCTAAAAGCGAGTGGTGCCATCCTGTGGTCCTTGTGCCCAAAAAAGATGGTACCATAAGATTTTGTATAGACTTTCGTTATCTTAATTCTGTGACCAAGTTTGATGCTTACCTAACTCCTCGGATCATTGACCTTACGGATCGTCTGGGTACCTCAAAGTTTTTAACAACAATTGATCTTTCAAAGGGTTACTGGCAGATCCCGTTGACCCGGCGTTCCAGAGAACTGACAGCTTTCAAAACCCAATGGGGGTTATTTCATTTCAAAGTTCTGGCTTTCGGGCTGCACGGGGCACCGGCTGGCTTTCAAAGACTCATGGACCAGGTACTGAAAGGCTTGACTTTTACAGCTGCCTATCTAGATGATATTGTCATTTACAGCGAAACGTGGGAGCAACATATGCAGCATATCCGGGAGGTTCTGCAACGTCTTCAAGAAGCCGGTCTGACAGTTAATTCACGGAAGTGTGCCATTGCAAAGGCGGAGACGGAGTACCTGGGGTTTGTCATCGGCAAGGGGGTGATGAGGCCTCAGGTGGAAAAGGTTCATGCTATTGAAGGGTGCCCACAGCCACGGATTCGCAAGGAGTTGAGATCCTTTCTGGGTATGGCTGGATTTTATCCCAAATTTATTCCCAACTTCTCCAGCAGGGCTGCAGTGTTGACGGATATGGTGGGCTCAAGGAGTCCCAATCGGCTCCGATGGACGAGAAAGGCAGAAGCAGCATTCCAGGACATCAGAACAGCCTTGAGTAAGGATTCTGTGCTGCATAATCCCGATTTCAATCAATATTTCATTCTCCACACAGATGCTTCGGACAGAGGCCTAGGAGCAGTGCTGTTGCAGGGAGGCCCTAATGCTCAGCGCCCCATTGCTTTCCACAGTCGTAAACTCTTTCCCAGGGAAGTCTGCTATTCCATTGTAGAAAAAGAATGCTTGGCAGTCAAGTGGGCTTTGGACTCCCTGAAATACCATCTCTTGGGAAGGGAATTCATACTGGAAACGGATCATAAGGCTCTACAGTGGCTCCAAAGAATGAAGGATACCAACAGCCGAATCACCCGCTGGTACCTTGCCATCAGAGCCGGCGCCAGGGCACCTCCATCAGGGGGGCATTTGAATTTCTAGGGGGGGCACAAATCACGTTGTGTGTGTGTGTGTCAGGGGGGGGGGGGGTAATCTTGCAATCTGTGATCGTGTGCAGTTGCTGACGCTCGCTAAAGCATGCAATCGCATTCTTATGTGCACTGTTTTATCGGTTTCACTTTCGCTTTCGAAATCGATCACGTTCAGCAAGGAGGGGAGAGGATGAAAAGTGTGGGGGGGGGGGGGGGGCCCGCGAATGCCCCCCCTTGGCGCCGGCCCTGCTTGCCATGGAGCCCTTCCGTTTCTCCATCCAACATGTCCCTGGCATGGAGAAACTTACAGCAGATTATCTTTCCCGTTGTGCCAGTGACATTCCCGAAGGGAGAGAGTATGTGGTGGCCCATGGTGTAGCCACACATCAGTAAGCGGTAATGTCTCCACACACGCACACGCACACGCGCACACACACGCACACACACAGTTTGGATTTAATTCATATTACTTTAATTTTGTATTTCAAATAAGAGACAAACTCCGTTTATCTGTCATCTCAACACTTTATTAAATCACAGTACATCATAACTAAATGGAGTCCACACAATTTAGTTCGCTGTTCTGTGCATTTTGTTAATACCATTTTCTTTTAATTGAGGTTACCGTGCAGTGGGCTCTGTGGAGGTTCGCGGAGGTTCTCGAGCTTCCGTTGTGTCGTCCGGGTATCTAAAGGACCGTCGTGCTGCTTCCCCCGCTCTTTAGTTCCGCTTGCTGGCACCAACGGACAGATGAATCAGGGGGAGAACTGATAGTGTTTAGCTTAAGATTATTGTTTAATTCTTTATTTCTCTAATTGTATTTTGTTTTGTTTCAGTTAAGATTTGTGTTTAATCTGTATTTTAAGCATTTAAGTAGTTTGTTGTTTTGAATGTTGTACTCTGTAGTTTGTGTTTTTTTTGTTTCCCCTTTTGTGTGTAATGTGGACTAGTCCAATTGTATAAATGTGGTCCTGTTGTGTCATTTTGGGGTCAGTTTGGTTTGGTTAGCACATGTCTTAGTTTAGTTTTGTTCTGTTGACCATTCCTTTAATAGGCGTAGTTTTTTTATTTGATTATTTGTGAATTTAAGGTTTTTTTTCCTTTCCAATGGTGAACCTATTTTTGGACTTATTAAAATAATCTATTTTTTGGAAACTTATTTTTTTATGCCTCTTTTTGCTTTTGGCTGGGTACCTCACAGCAACTGTCTTTACACGCGGTGCAGACACATTAAATTAATTAACAAAACAGTTGTGATGATGACAGGTTAACAGCGTTTTCTACTCAAGCAGAAATTCCTGTGTTCCAGATGGATTTGCCATTATGATATTATGAGTCCTTCTTTCCCTAAGGTTCTGTTAAATATTTGTGTTTTACTTTTACACAAACAGTTACAACATTTTTCGCATTTCAGACTAGAAACGCTCATGGTTTAGAGACATTTTAAGAAACAAATTGCAAGCAACAACCTAGCTGCTCGGAGATCTACATTATAATTACAGTAAACTGAGTGACATTTATTTGAATAATATATAATAAAATATAATAAAATACATTTTAATAAATATAAAATATATACAGACAATGTTGACTTTTGTATATATATATATATATATATATATATATATATATATATATATATATATACAGTCGTGGTCAGAATTATTGGCACCCTTGGTAAATATGATCAAAGGCGGCTGTGAAAATTAATCTGCATTGTTAACCCTTTTTAGCTTTTATTAAAAAAAATCACAAAAATCTAACCTTTCATTGGATAATAAGAATTTAAAATTGGGGGAAATATCATTTAATATCATAAATGTTTTTCTCTAATACACATTGGCCACAATTAACAGCACCCTTTTATTCAATACTTTTTGAAACCTCCATTTGCCAGTTTAACAGCTCTAAATTTTCTCCTATAATGCCTGATGAGGTTAGAGAATACCTGACAAGAGATCAGAGACCATTTCTTCATCCAGAATCTCTCCAGATCCTTCAGATTCCCAGCTCCATGACGGTGCTGCTTCTCTTCAGTTCACCTCACTCATTTTCTATAGGGTTCAGGTCAGAGGACTGGATGGTCATAGCAGAAGCTTGGTTTTGTGCTCAGTGACCCATTTTTGTGTTGTTTTTGAGGTTTGTGTTTGGATTATTGTACGGTTGGAAGATCCAAACATGGCCCATTATAAGATTTATAACAGATAACTTGTTGATTTTTTATCTGTTGGTATTTGATAGAATCCATGATGCCATGTATCTAAACAAGATGTCCAGGACCTCCAGCAGAAATATAGGCCCAAAACATCAAAAACACAGCAGTATATTTCATTGTACACATGGGGTACTTTTTATCCATGTGTTCACCAAACCCATCTTGAGTGTTTGCTGCTAAAAAGCTATTTTTTTTGTTTCATCTGACCATAGAAGCCAGTCCCATTTGAAGCTCCAGTCGTGTCTGATAACTGAATATGCTGGAGATTGTTTTTGGATGAGCTAGGAGAATTTCTCTTGAACATGTGGTGATGTAGGGGCTTTTTGCCAATTTTTTTTAAGGTTTTCTGACCCCGAGACTCAACTATTTTCTGCAATTCTCCAGCTGTGATCCTTGAAGAGTCTTTGGCCACTCAAACTCTCCTTCTCACCGTGCATTAGGATGATATAGACATACGTCCTCTTCCAGGCAGATTCATAACACTTTCTGTTGATTGGAAATTATTAATTATTGCCCTGATGGTGGAATTATCACTGCTCTAGCTCTTTTCTTAAAGGGCACCTATTATGCCCCTTTTTACAAGATGTAATATTGGTTATGGGTGTCCCCAGAATGTGTCTGTGAAGTTTCAGGCCAAAATACCCCACAGATAATTTATTATAACAGCTGGAAAATGTCATTTTTGGGATGTGTCTAAAAATAAGCTGATTTGGAGTGTATGCAAATGAGCTGCATATTCCCGCACCGTCTGCAGTTTCCTCACACCGGAATATAAACAAAGGCTCGCTCAGGAACCCCCGGTGAAGAGAGCTGGTCCTCCCACTCAGAAGCTATGCTACAGGCGGCTCTTGATGACGTCGACTGGGACATGTTCCGGGCGAGTTCATCTGACGTCAGCGAGTTCACGGATGTAGCATTAAGCTTTGTAAAGACGCTAACCGAGCAAGCTACAGAAACAATAGCTGCAAGGACCTTCCCAAATCAGAAACCGTGGGTGGACAGAACAATCCGTAATGCAGTTAACAAACGCACTGCCACATACAATGCCGCTCTTTTGTCAGGGAACATGAGCGAGTACAAAGCATCGTGCTATTTTCTCCGACGTGCAGTAAGAGCCGCCGAACTCCGATACAGGGAGAGAATTGAGTCTCATTTTCAGCTCAATGACTCTCGGCGCATGTGGCAGGGACTAAGGACCATCTGTGCCTTTGGAAACAAATCCTCCGCAGAGGTGAGAGCAGATCCATTGCTGGCCGACGAGTTAAACACCTTCTACGGCCGCTTTGAATGCAATGGCGGCAGCGCGACTCTGCCGATCAGCGCGTCAGGAAGCAGCAGGCAGAGGACGAGGTTCGGAGGGCCCTAAAGAGAGTGAACGTAAGGAAAGCGGCCGGACCTGACGGGATTACTGGCCGTGTTCTGAGGTCCTGCGCTGATCAGCTTGCTGGTTTGTTCACTTCTATCTTTAATGAGTCCCTTGCTACCTCTGTGGTTCCCACCTCCTTTAAAAAATCTGTCATCATCCCTGTGCCTAAGAACAATAAACCCTCTTGCCTGAATGACTATCGTCCAGTTGCCCTCACATCAATAGTCATGAAGGTTTTTGAGAGACTTGTAAAGAGCCACATTTGCTCCTCCATCCCTGTTACCTTGGACCCTCTTCTAGATCTACTGATGATGCCATCTCTCACATACTCCACTCCTCCCTCACACACATTGACAGCAGCAATGGGAACTATGCAAGGCTGCTATTCATTGACTATAGCTCAGCTTTCAACACTATAGTCCCCATCAAGCTAGCTTCTAAAATCACAGACCTCAGCCTAAACTCTTCACTCTGCGACTGGATTCAAGATTTCCTCACCGGCAGACCTCAAGTGGTGAAAGTAGGCCAGTTCACCTCAAACTCCATCACCCTGAACGTAGGAGCCCTAAAGGGTTGTGTCCTGAGTCCCCTGCTCTACTCTCTCTACACACATGACTGCGTGTCCTCTCACAGCTCCACTTCTATTATCAAATTTGCTGATGATACTGTGGTTCTGGGCCTCATTTCCAACAATGATGAGACCGCATACTTGGATGAGGTAGAGAGACTTACATCATGGTGCCAGGACAACTGTCTCTCTCTGAATGTGAGCAAAACTAAAGAGCTGATTGTGGACTTCAGAAAGAGACACCTGCGGCCCTACACTCCTCTTATGATCAGTGGGACCCCTGTGGAGAGGGTGAGCAGCTTCAAGTACCTCAATGTAAACATCCTTGAGGACCTGACTTGGACTACACACATTCAAACACAGGTTAAGAAAGCCAGGCAAAGACTGTACCATCTGCAACAGCTGAGGAAATTCAGGGTCTCACCAACAATCCTGAAAACTTTCTATTCAGGGACCATAGAAAGTGTATTGACTCAGTGTATTTCAGTGTGGTATGGAAACAGCTCCAGTCAAGACTGCAAAGCCTTGCAGAGAGTTGTGCGCTTAGCTGAGCGCATCTCAGGGTCTGCTCTCCCCTCTCTGCAGGACATCTACCTCAAATGCTGCAGAAGCAGAGCTGTCAAAATCATCAAGGACTCGAACCACCCTAGTAACTGTCTTTTCACTCTGCTGCCATCTGGTAAGCGCTTCCGTAGCCTGATGGCAAAAACTGAGAGACTTAGGAGGAGCTTCTTCCCCCAGGCCATCAGACTCCTGAACTCTAACTCAGCCTCTTAACATCACCATGACTCCACTTAATAATCACTTAACAATCAGTAAGATATCCATTATTCTCTACCTCACACTGACAGAGTCATTTGCACATAACACTTTCTGTGTTTTGGTATATATATATATTTTTGGTATTGCTGCTACATGACAACCATGTACAACCTGTTTTGCACATTCCTCTCTTGTACATTCCTGCTTATCTTAATATTTAAGTCTACAGTATACTGTCATGCACTTTTTTTATATTTTATATTTTGTTCTTTATATCTTAATTTTTATTTATTTCATTTTATGTATATTTCCTCTGTGTTGTATTCTACAATATTTGCACTGTCCATGGAGTGGACCTGACTCACATTTCACTGCTGGTTATATACTCTCTATACAGTGGCATGCAAAAGTTTGGGAACCCCTTGCAGAATCTGTGAAAATGTGAATAGTTTTAACAAAATAAGAGAGATCATACAAAATGCATGTTATTTTTTATTTAGTACTGTCCTGAGTAAGACATTTTACATAAAATATGTTTACATATAGTCCACAAGACAAAAAACAGCTGAAATTATTCAAATAACCCCCTTCAAAAGTTTGGGAACCCTTGGTTCTTAATACTGTGTGAGGTTACCTGGATGATCCACGACTGTTCTTTTGTTTTGTGTTGGTTGTTCATGAGTCCCTTGTTTGTTCTGAACAGTTGAACTGAGCACTGTTCTTCAGACAAATCCTCCACGTTCTGTAGATTCTGCAGTTTTCCAGCATTTTTGCATATTTGAACCCTTTCCAGCAGTGACTGTATGATTTTGAGATCCATCTTTTCACACTGAGGACAATTGATGGACTCAAACACAACTATTAAAAAAGGTTCAAACATTCACTGATGCTCCAGAAGGAAACAGGATGCATTAAGAGCCAGTGGGTGAAAACTTTTTGAATTTGAAGATCAAGGTAAATTGTACTTAATTTGTCTTCCGGGAAACATGCAAGTATCTTCTGTTGCTTCCGAAGGGCAGTAATAAATGGAAAAAAATATATATTTCAACAAAAGAAAAAAGTTGGAAATCTTCATCCTGTTCAAAAGTTTTCACCCCCCGGCTCTTAATGCATCGTGTTTCCTTCTGGAGCATCAGTGAATGTTTGAACCTTTTTTAATAGTTGTGTTTGAGTCCATCAATTGTCCTCAGTGTGAAAAGATGGATCTCAAAATCATACAGTCACTGCTGGAAAGGGTTCAAATATGCAAAAATGCTGGAAAACTGCAGAATCTACAGAACGTGGAGGATTTGTCTGAAGAACAGTGCTCAGTTCAACTGTTCAGAACAAACAAGGGACTCATGAACAACCAACACAAAACAAAAGAACAGTCGTGGATCATCCAGGTAACCTCACACAGTATTAAGAACCAAGGGTTCCCAAACTTTTGAAGGGGGTTATTTGAATAATTTCAGCTATTTTTTGTCTTGTGGACTATATGTAAACATATTTTATGTAAAATATCTTACTCAGGACAGTACTAAATAAAAAATAACATGCATTTTGTATGATCTCTCTTATTTTGTTAAAATTATTCACATTTTCACAGATTCTACAAGGGGTTCCCAAACTTTCGCATGCCACTGTATAATAGTGTATGTGACAAATAAAAATCTTGAATCTTGAATCTTGAAACAGCGCGATGTTACAGAGCTCGCGCCGCGCTGACCTGTCATCGGCGCGGATCAATGGACCGAGCAGCACGACTGCGGTACCAAACGAATCTCGCACTACGAACGGTGCGAACTAATCGTAAGTGCGGCGCCCACAGCATCCTCGGCAGCTCAGATGTTGGGAGAAAATGAAGACTCTTATGTTCAGTCTTACATCCAAACACAGAGCACCGGGATTGCTTGCGAGACATTGTTGACGTTACAGCTGCTCGAGCACGGAGAAAATGAAGGACAGCCATAGACTGTGAGGACAGCGTAAAAAAAAAAAAAATGAAGGACAGCGTAACCGCTGAGGGCAGAAACTATAGCAACGCAGGGCTGTCAATCAAACCCCGTGGCCCGGCCCTCTGAAATATGACGTCACATTGCGGTGAGAGTCAAAACGGTAGACCTAGTGAGACTGACTTGGTTTAAAGGAGATTAAAAAATGAGGAGTGGGGTGGATTTTTATCATTGTAGGGTGGATGTGTTCACACACTGCCAACACACATATTTGTCCAAACACCATGTAAAAGTGGATTTTGCATAATAGGTGCCCTTTAAAGCCACTTCACTAATTTGTGAAGCTCAATTATCTTTTGCTGCACATCAGAAATATATTCTTTGGCTTTTCTCATTGTGATGGATGATTAAGGGAATTTGGACTTTGTTTTTCCTCCTATTTATATTTCTGTGAAACAGGAAGCCATGGCTGGATAATTTCATGTTCATAATCACGCTGGTGTGCTCAAAATTGTAAATATGAATGGGAATATACTTCAGAGATATTTTACTCATAAGAATTTCTAGGGGTACCAATAATTATGTCCAACGTGTATTAGAGAAAAACGTTTATTTCATAATGAGATTTTCCCCCATTTTCAATTGTTTTAGTTCAATGAAATGTTACATTTTTGTGATTTTTTTAAATAAAAGATCAAAAGGATTAACAATGCAGATTAATTTTCACAGCCTACTTTTATCATATTTACCAAGGGTGCCAATAATTCTGACCACGACTGTATATATACATACACACATTTATTTCTCTAATGGGTGGCTCAATTTACTGTAATAATGTATATAATTATTATTTATATCACCAAGCAAACATGTTTAATTAAATTACTCTCAAGTCCAACTTTTCCTTGTTTTTCAGTAACAAAAAACATGCTAAAATGTTATCTTAGTACTTTGTAGACATGCAGATGCATGATACCATTGCTTATTCTTTATCCTGGAGTACCATATACCATTGTATATGAATATAGTAATCATTTAATATCATGGTGAGCAGTATATATAGCAAAGTACCACGGTATCACCAGAGTAGGCTATGTTTTTGTAGGGCTCAGCTAAATGAAGCTGGACATACACATCCTCAACAAATACACACTTCAGCATGAATTGAGCAGTGAATCTGATGGTGTCTGTCCCTGTGGATAGACTTAGAGAATAAAATCAGAGTCCTTGTTCATTTCTGTTTACCCACAAACACAAGCGGCACCAAAGGTCACCCTTGTGACGTCAATGAGTCTGTGTGTGTGTAGATAGTGGATTAACTGTAAAATCCAGAGTCTAGCAACTTTTTACGCAGTGTTTTTCACTCGTGTCCCAGAAGGCTGTATTTCTCTGCAACGCTTCAGCAGATTTCCAGTCACTGGCTGTGGAGCGTAGCTTGACCATTGTGAGTTCAATGACAGGTTCGCACTGCTCAAATTACATAATCTCAATCTCTAGCGCTGTCATCACCTCTTTATAATACAAGCAGGCACCGTCGCCTTATGTAATATATTATGTGCCCTTTTGCTTTTAGTTTCAAGCTATATTTAGAGTCTGAGGCTGCATTGGAAATCTGAGATTTAAAATATAGTTAAAGTCTGAAAGTAACTGAAGGTTATTAAAGTAAGAGAGTAAGTCCCTAATTCCAAGTCCCTTATATGCTCCTTGAATCATTCTCAAAGCTGGAGAACATGAGCATTAAGTTTTGTTCATGTGCTGTTAATAATGCAAAATGAAACACCAAATACTAAGACAAATTCATATTTTTAGAATTCTAATGTATTTTTTGTCAACTTTTCGCTCAAATTGTTATGTTTATAATTTATAATTAAAAACCTTGTTTAATATAGAAATCTACATCCAGTATGTTATAAAAACAAATTACATCTATATTCATATTAATATCAACTAAAATCTATATCCAATCTATTATGGAATTTAAAACAAAAACCTACATTGTCTATTATAAATTAAAAAATATATTCTATTGTAAATAATTTTCAAAAAATTAAATTAAATCTACATTCAGTCTACGACCTGTCTACTATAAAATGAAATCAAATCTACATCTATTCTATTATAAATTAAGATATAGTATTAAATGTTATACAAACTATTATAAATTAAAATAAATTCTACATCTAATCTATTATAAAATAAAAAACCTACATCCAGTTTATTCTAAAATAAAAAACTGCACAGTCTATTTTACCAAAAAAAAAATTGTTTTGAAAAAAATGTTGAAAAAAAAAAATCTGATTATAAAATAAAAATAAAAATTATAAAATAAAATGTTTGCTCAATTTGCCGATGCTTTTAACCAAAGCAACTTGCATTCCACTTTTATTGGAACAATCCCCCTTGAGTGACCTGAGGTCAAGGGCTGAAAGTTCACTGCTGATAGAAAGCAAACCAAACCAACAAACTCATGCCCAACCTGTGCTGCAACCACCGCACTACACCATGAATGACAGATCCCACAGACTAACCCAAACCCAACAAATAAAAGAAATGCATCAGTGCTTCCAACTGTCTAAAAATGAAATAAATGGCAGTGTGTGGGACTCAACATGTCTCACAGTCTGTCAACAGAGCATTGGTTGTATTGAACCCAGAACATTCCTCTAGTTTATCAATATTTCACTGTCCTTCTATTCTATAAGCGCAGGAGTCTAGTGGCTTGTGTGATGACCCTGTGCATCTTTAGGTCATAGGTAAAGAGACAGTAATCAATAACCCCTAAGTGTCCTTTAGATTAGGCCAGTATAAATACTCACAACTTCTCACAATCAGATGAATTTCTGACAGTTCTGATAGCAATAGTCCCCCGGGATTAGAGAGCACAATAATATAGTGACATTTACCTTTGTTTCAAGTTTTATTTGTCACATACACGACTATACAGAGAGTGTATAACCAGCAGTGAAATGTGAGTCAGCTCCGCTCCATGGACAGTGCAAATATTGTAGAATACAACACAAGGGAAGTATACATAAAATAAAATGAATAAAAAATAAGATATAAAGAACAAAATATAAAGTATAAAAGAATGTGCATGACAGTATGCTGTAGAATTAAATATTAAGATAAGCATGACTGTACGAGAGAGGAATGTGCAAACAGGTTGAACATGGTTGACGTAGCAGCAATCACAAAAAAATAAATATAAAAAATAAGATAAGATACCAAGACACAGAAAGTGTTGTGTGCAAATGACACTGTCCGTATGAGGTAGAGAATAATGAATATCTTACTGATTGTTAGTGATTATAAAGTAAGACATGATGATGTTAAGAGGCTGAGTTTGAGTTAAGGAGTCTGATGGCCTGGGGGAAGAAACTCCTCCTAAGTCTCTCAGTTTTTGCCATCGGGCTGCGGAAGCGCTTACCAGATGGCAGCAGAGTGAAAAGACAGTTACTGGGGTGATTTGAGTCCTTGGTGATTTTGACAGCTCTGCTTCTGCAGCGTTTGAGGTAGATGTCCTGCAGAGAGGGGAGAGCAGACCCAGAGATACGCTCAGCTAAGCGCACAACTCTCTGCAAGGCTTTGCAGTCTTGACTGGAGCTGTTTCCATACCACACTGAAATACACTGAGTCAATACACTTTCTATGGTCCCTGAATAGAAAGTTTTCAGGATTGTTGGAGAGACCCTGAATTTCCTCAGCTGTCGCAGATGGTACAGCCTTTGCCTGGCTTTCTTAACCTGTGTTTGAATGTGTGTAGTCCAAGTCAGGTCCTCAGAGATGTTTACACCGAGGTACTTGAAGCTGCTTACTCTCTCCACAGGGGCCCCACTGATCATAAGAGGAGTGTAGGGCAGCAGGTGTCTCTTTCTGAAGTCCACAATCAGCGCTGTAGTTTTGCTCACATTCAGAGAGAGACAGTTGTCCTGGCACCATGATGTAAGTCTCTCCACCTCATCCAAGTAAGCGGTCTCATCATTGTTGGAAATGAGGCCCAGAACCACAGTATCATCAGCAAATTTGATAATAGATGTGGAGCTGTGATAGGACACGCAGTCATGTGTGTAGAGAGAGTAGAGCAGGGGACTCAAGACACAACCCTGTGGGGCTCCTACGTTCAGGGTGATGGAGTTTGAGGTGAACTGGCCTACCTTCACCACTTGAGGTCTGCCGGTGAGGAAATCTTGAATCCAGTCGCAGAGTGAAGAGTTTAGGCCGAGGCCTGTGAGTTTAGAAGCCAGCTTGATGGGGACTATGGTGTTGAAAGCTGAGCTATAGTCTATGAATAGCAGCCTTGCATAGTTCCCATTGCTGCTGTCAATGTGTGTGAGGGAGGAGTGGAGAATGTGAGAGATGGCATCATCAGTAGATCTGTTGGGACTGATGGGCAAACTGAAGAGGGTCCAAAGTAACAGGGATGGAGGAGCTAATGTGGCTCTTAACAAGTCTCTCAAAAACCTTCATGACTATTGATGTGAGGGCCACTGGACGATAGTCATTCAGGCAAGAGGGTTTATTGTTCTTAGGCACAGGGATGATGATGGATTTTTTAAAGGAGGTGGGAACTACAGAGGTAGCAAGGGACTCATTGAAGATAGAAGTGAACAAACCAGCAAGCTGATCAGCGCAGGACCTCAGGACACGGCCAGTAATCCCGTCAGGTCCGGCCGCTTTCCTTACGTTCACTCTCTTTAGGTCCCTGCGAACCTCGTCCTCCGTCACGGTGATCACATGATTATCGCTTCTCTGCCTGCTGCTTCCTGACGCGCTGAACGGCAGAGTCGCGCTGCCTCCATTGCATTCAAAGCAGCCGTAGAAGGGGTTTAATTCATCGGCCAGCAACGGATCTGCTCTCACCTCCGCGGAGGATTTGTTTCCAAAGGCACAGATGGTCCTTAGTCCCTGCCACATGCGTCGAGAGTCATTGAGCTGAAAATGAGACTCAATTCTCTCCTTGTATCGATGTTTGGCGGCACTTACTGCTCGTCGGAGAGCATAACACGATGCTTTATACTCGCTCATATTCACAGACAAAAGAGCCTCGTTGCGTTTGTTAACCGCATCACGGATTGTTCTGTCCACCCACGGTTTCTGATTTGGGAAGGTCCTTACAGTAATCGTTTCTGTAGCTTGCTCGGTTAGTGTATTTACAAAGCTCACTGCTACATCCGTGAACTCGCTGACATCAGATGAACTCGCCCGGAACATGTCCCAGTCGACATCATGAAGAGCCGCCTGTAGCATAGCTTCTGAGTGGGAGGACCAGCGCATCACTTCTCTCTTCACCGGGGGTTCTTGAGCGAGCCTTTGTTTATATTCCGGTGTGAGGAAAATGGCGGCATGGTCCGATTTGCCAAAAGCCGGTAGTGAGCGGGCTTTGTAGGCATTCTTAAACTGAGAGTAGCAATGATCCAGTGTATTCGGTCCTTTAGTTGGACAGGATACATGTTGGTGAAAGTTCGGCATGACCTGCCTGAGGTTGGCTTTGTTAAAGTCCCCCGCGATGATAAAGGCAGCGTCAGGATGCTTGTTGATGTAGCCGCTGAGCACATCGTGAAGTTTAGACAAAGCCAAGCCGGTGTCTGCCTGTGGTGGAATGTAAGCAGCAGTAACGATGACCGAGGAGAACTCACGGGGCAGATAGAAAGGGCGGCAAATAATGGATAGATGTTCCAGATGAGGCGAGCAGGAGCGCGACAGAGAGGAGATATTCCTGGGGTCACACCATTTCTTGTTAGTCATGAAACACACTCCTCCACCTTTGGATTTACCGGCTTCAGCTGTTCTGTCCATCCGTAAAACAGAAAAGTTGTCAGACGGCGTTACAGCAGTGTCCGGAACCGAGGGCGTGAGCCATGTTTCAGTCAAACAGATTATGTTACAGTCCCTTATGTCCCGTTGGAAATTTATCCTGGCTCTAAGATCGTCCATCTTATTCTCCAAGGATTGGACATTAGCGAGCAGAATGCTCGGTAAAGGAGGACTGTGAGCCCTTTTCCTCAGTCTGTTACGAATGCCAGCGCTGTTACCACGGTGTTTCTTGTTCCGTCGCCTGTGGCCATTGTTCTCCGCGTTTCGGAGAATCTCAAGAGGCCACGATGGATTCGGTGATAAAGTGTGAACCAGGTTAGTGAAGCGGTTTCCAATATCCAAAAGTGTTCCTTTGTCATAGGTGATCAGAGCAGACTTTGTGTGTGCACAAAGAGAAAGCAAAAGTAAGTAAAAAAGTAAATAAAAGCACAATCTTAGAGGAGCGACCTGGGGTCTGTTCTTCGTACGTCGCTAACTCAGTTAGCTGGATTTGATGGTTGACGATTTCGCTTGATCTTGGATCATTTGGTTCTTTGAAGCTCATCCTAGACTTTCTGTCATAGCAACAGGTCCATAAACTTAAACCTGCTCAGGAGCAGGTTTATTTCACGTAAACAGGATTAGATCGCATCTTTTTAAGCAGAATTGATACTTCAAATAGGTCCCAGTCACCGCTACTTTATTACAATAGTACCCTATTGGTCCATGGACAATAATTTAAAATAATAATAATTAAAAAATAATTTGGAAAATAAGATAATGTTGTTTAGTCTATAATACTAGACACAGCCAGTTTTACTACTTGAAAGATTTATTAGTGATGAAATAATTACTTTGTAATTGTATTGGAGTCTTACACACATGCTATACAATCTGAGCTGTGCATTAATTTGAGTGATGACAGACAGATATTATGGGAGGGGCTTGATGGAGCGCAGGAGATGCAGATAACTTGATCTCTAAGAAACTTTAATTAATGCTGTCACGTAACAAATCTGCTTCAAAGATAAAATTAAATGAATTGCTAATTACAACATTGAAATAAAAATGTAAAGCCTGTACAAATTCTAGAAGTCATGAATATAAATAATTGGGAATCATGTAAAAAAAAAAAATTACAAATAAATTAAAAACAGTCCACATTTCATTTATCTATTTACATCCCATTTATCTATTTATATCTATATATATTTATGTAGTTTTGTTCACTTGGCTGTTTCCTTATAAAGGTCCAGAAATGTGTCAACTCTTTCCGTCAGGTGTCTTTTTTAATTATATGATGTCATTACGTTGCTGTCTTGCCGCCAGCCAATCGCTGCATTGCTGATCGTGGTTTCAAGTATCGATACATCTGCCCTTTTTGGGGAACACGAGAACGCGCAGTAATCTTAGACAATTTAATCCAGATATTTTAATCTAATACGCAAATTCGTTTGAAGAACCAAATTAGCCAGACATCAGTTATCAGGATTAGAAGATCTGGAATCTTTCAAATCATCTCAGATATATTAAGCGAGGTATGAAGAACGGACCCCTGGACGGCATCCGAGCAAAGCAGCGCCATCTTGTTAAGAGTAGTGGATTAAAGAGTAGTAGATTAATTTTTGGAGAGATTAATCACATGAGAAATGATAATCTTGTGGTCATTCTTTCTAGAATCACTGGCTTATATATAGCAGCAAATCAGCATATTAGAATGATATTCTGAAGGATCATGTGACACTGAAGACTGGAGTAATGATGCTGAAAATTCAGCTTTGAACACAGGAATAAAAAAAACTGTTATTTAAAATTGCAATAATATTTCACAATATCACAATAAATAAATGCAGCCTTGGAATGCGTAAGAAGCTTCTTACAAAACCTTTAAAACAAAATGGTAGTATACTGTAGTTTAAAGGAGTTTTCCGGGTTTAATCCGGGTTTACATTTATATTTGTTTGTATTTGTATTAGATATTTCCTAGAGCAGTGTTTGTCATGCAGATTGTGCGTCTACACTAAATCACTCTCTTATATAAACCACTCATGAGCATCACTCTTCATGTTTTGTCCTGTACACCATTGTTTTTTCCTGTTTACTTAAACTCATAGTTGCTACAATGAAGTGCATTGTCTTGCTTTTTTCCACTGTGTGATGCACATAAAATGATAGCAAGTATATTTTGGCCCAGATGACTATAACTTGAGACACAAACTCATTTTTGAACGGTCATATACAGTAGTTAACCTTTGAAGTGGATCAAAACCTTTCATCAAAGTTTTCCTAAAACCTAAAACCAAAATGCGTTCTTGTATTAGGACAACTTTCATGAACTTTTTTTTGATCCATTTCAAATGTTGTACTGTATTTCATATTGCTAATGATAGGGGAGACCAGGTCTAGTTTTTACATCATTGACTTAAAGTAGACAAACCTTAAAGTCTTGACTACAGCAAAACTATTAAACTTTCCCACCATTATTGACAAGGAAAAAAATACAGTTCATAAAACCCAATAGCAGGGCATGTTGTCAATGACAACTTCCCCATGTGACCCCATCACAAAAAAAAACAACAGTAAAAACAGTAGTGGTCCTTATGCCATCATTCAATTAGAAGTAAACTAGGGCACAATATCCATTTTTACACAAATGCTACTCTAAACTAGGTGTTAATTTTTCCATTTATCCAAACATTTTTTTCATAATTTTGTGTAACATTAATTTCAGCCTCATAATGAAATTCAGATCTAGGCTGATGAAGTTCCCTGGGTGTTTTATCCCCTTTGGGACGTCTAAAGTTAAACTGTGCTGCCGTATATATAGAGGCCATAGTTTGGATCTGTACTTCATCTAGCGTATATCCTAAATAAGATAAAGGTGAATGTAATGATGGGTGTTTATAAAGAAATGAAGCGGGTTACTAGTTCACATCCTAATGTCTTCAGTGATCTCTGTTCTTTAGAGGTCCTTGTTACAAAAGTAGCTGAAGGTTCGAAGGCAATTATAAAAAGTAGGACGGTGAAGTAGCAACCCTGATTTCTGTTAATATATGAAGTTAAGAAGTGGCACGCAACCCTGTCCAAGTCCTTTGTGGTGTCCACTTACTGACACACGACACTCAGGTTTCATCTGCACTGCAAAAAGTCATTTTCTTTGCATTTTCTAGTTAAAATCCTTAATACAATCTTTGGCAACACTTTACAATAAAGTTCCATTTGTTAACTATATTTAATGCATTAACTAATATTAACTAACAATGAGCAATACATTTGTTACAGTATTTATTAATCTTTGTAAACGTTCGTTGGAATCAACATTAACTAAGATTAATAAATGCTTTAAATGTATATTTCATTGATAGTGAATGTTAACTAATATAGTTAACTAATATTAACAAATGGAACCTTTATTGTAAAGTGTTACCAAATCATTTGATAAAATCACTTGAAAACTTGTCAAAGAATGTCTTGAATTTATAGAATTAAAATTTCTTGTTTTAAGCATCAATCACGAGTCTAATAGATCACAAATACAGTAAAAACACTACTATTGTGGAATATTACAATATAAAATAACTTTTTTTATAGGAATATATTTTAAAATGTAATTTATTCCTGTGATGCAAAGATTAATTTTCAACGTCATTACTCCTGTCTTCAGAGTCACGTGATCCTCCAGAAATCATTCTAATATGCTGATTTTCTGCTCAAGAAACATTTCTTATTGTTATCAATGTTGAAAACAATTGTGATGCTTCATATTTTTGTAGAAAGCATGATAAACTCTTCAGAATACAGTGAATAGAAAACAGCATTGATTGAAATTTGTAACAGTATAACATTTCTTTACTGTCAATTTTGATGAATGTAATGCTTCCTTGATGATATATGGATGTATCTGATTAACTACTTAGCTGCAAGTGTAATTTTGAGACATGGCCAGAAGATTCGGTTAGAAACCAGAGAGCCAGAAAAAACTCATTCAGCTCAAGCTGTTCCACAGACGCTGCTGGACTGTTTCCATGTGCTGCAAAAAACGATTAAGGAAGGAGAAGCTGATGTACACATCATCAAATGATGTTGGAAACAACCTTAGATTTAAATTTAAGACAAAATGATCAGATGTTCTTCCTTTCATTGAAGCTCAAGATGTGCTTTGGATCATTTGAAATCAGGCTAGAGAAGATGACCATCAGGTTTTGTTCATGTCACACCCTCTGCTCTGCCAGCACTAGAACCCAGCGCAACCCAGCCATTCATGAAATCTGGCACTAACAAGCACAACACATGCTTCCATCTCAAGAAGAGGCTTAAAGGACACAATCATGTCTTCACAACACACATACTTCCTATACAGAACACTACACTTGATTTAAAATTAATGGTTCATGCAAAAATGTAAATTCCGTCACCATTTTCTCACCCTCGTGTTGTTTCGAACCCATACGAAAAGCAAAAATTTGCAAAATAGATAGATAAAAAAACTAAGATAAAAACAACAATAAAAACTAATGCACATATCTTCATTTTTGTATGAATAATACCTTTACTGTATAAATGTGTTTACAAATGTTTGTGAACTGCTATAGAGCGCAGACGCATCGGGCCTCCTCTTCCTCTCACCTCTTTTAACTTGTGTCTCGCGAGGATGATTCGCTGGCCTATCTCTGCAGCAGCGCAGTACAGAACAGCTCCCCGACCCACTTTGTTAAGACTAAAATTACAACACCAACAGGACAGGGAATTGGTCCAGGATGACACACACACACACACACACAGAGTCTTGCATCTGCACTCTCAGAGATCCAGAAAAAAAGAAATTTCACAGCCACCCGTGCACCTCTTTATCTGAAAGATGTATGTGCAATGCAACTGAAGGCCAAAATCAATAGTGGACTTAGAAACATGCACATGAACACGGTGCAATTTAGCCACTGCATGCAGAGGCAATAAAACCACATCCTGGTATCCAGAACATCAACTCACCCCAGTCCAGGTCACACACCGTTTACCATTTCAAGGACAGATTTATAGCCTTAAAACCTCGCAGTTTATGAGCGTGCTCAGTGAGTGTGTAGGGTAAACATAACTCCAGGTCATATTTGACCCCAAAATTAAAGGAAAATTGAGAAATTATAATGTACATAAAGAATATGAAGCCTATTTTTCGGACCATTAAGATTGTTTTGCATTTGGGCATTACTGTAATGATAAATATATATTAAGCATATATCTCCCAGAATGTCCTTTTATTGTCATTAGATTCTCATTTCTGTAACATACATTTAATTAATTTTATTTTTTAATGTATTTTTTTATTTTAAAATGGTACTTTAAAAAAAAAAAAATGTTTTACATTTTTTATTAAAATAGCATAAATGGAATGTTATATACTTTTTTGTATTTTCCATTACTTTCATTTGATTCCCTTTTTATTGTAACATAGAACTTATTTTTCATTTTCTTTTTAAACATTTGGGCCCGGTTTCACAGACAGGATTTAGACTAAACCAGGATTAGGCCACAGTTCAATCAAGACATTTAAGTAATTTTTATAAACATGCCTTAGAAAAAAAAAACATTACTGGTGTCCATCTTGAGACAAAACAAAGGCACTGATATATTTTTAAGATCAATCAGTGCAAGTTTATTTCAGATGAAACAGCTCAGATTTACATTTTAGTCTGGGACTAGCCTTAAACCTTGTTTGTGAAACCGGGGGTTGATTAAAAAAAAAACTTTAAAGATTTTAAAGTATGAAAACTTTGTACATATAATACAAATGCATAACTTATGTATGCTATTCTAAGTTATACATTTGTATTTTTTGTCATTTCCATTATTCTCATTAGATTCTCATTCATGTAACAGATTTTTTAAAATCTTTTATTTACATTTATTTTTTAAAAAATTTTTTTTTTTTTTAAGTTTACGTTTTTTTTTTTTTACTTTTTAAAATTAAAATAACAAATAAATAAAGTACAATAGAAATGAAAATATATAAATTTCTTTTACATTAGAGTAATAAATTATTTTTATTTTGCATTGAAGTCATGAAAGTAATGAAAATAATGTCACAATGGATTTTTTTTTTAAAAGAATTAAAAATAATCCTCATCTGTTTTAAGTAAATCTGATTTTGGCTTGAAATATGACCCAGACATGTTCTTGACAAGTTCAAGAGATTCAGCACATTTTCAAGTCTCCATCATGCACACTAACACTTCAAAGTGACTTTAAACTGCTTCACCAGGATAAAGTAGCTCAGGGCTCAAAAGGGTCATTGCTACCAGTCAGTGTGTGCGTGTGTGTGTGCGAAAGCCCTACCATCTCAACCTGCCGAGGGTCCAGCTGAGTCGGTTCTGTTGGCGGGACGGCGAACTGGATTTTCCTCCTTTCTTTGGGTTCCATGGGGCCCTCTGAGGGACTCGAGGGATCCATGATGTGCTTTCGTCCTCTGTCAGTCTCACAAATATCTCTGGAATCTACCTATGCCTGTCTCAACATACATATGCACACACACACACACACGTGGCGTCCTCCAGGCAGCTTTCTTCAGTCTCCTTCTCTCCTGGACTCTTCTCTGATTTGTCTCTCTGTTGAGCCTCTCAGACACGCCGGCGGCTTCTTTTTTCCTTTCTCTTATCAGTGTGACCTCTGGTTTTCTCTCTCTCACAGTGTTTGGAGTCAGTGTGGGCGTCCTTATATCAGCCGGGAGGACGGAGAGGGGCGGAGCTCAGAGAGAGGATGGTACACTGGCGTGTTTTAGGGGGGTGTGCTGACGTTGATTTCTAATCAGAAAAAAAGATAATCTCATCCAGCTGGCTGAGCCTCTTTTGGCCTCTATTTGTGAATAGGAGATTAATAGAGAGCGAGAGAAATATAAAGAGAGGGCAATAATTCATGTCAGCAACCAATTTCAATGTATACTTCAGTTTTACACATTCTTAATAGCTGTATTGATGTTGAAAATCATCAGGAGTGACACTGATTTGATACTTGGTACAGCATCAATAACTTAAACAAATAAAGTGGCTCTGACTTAAAGGAATAGTTCACCAAAAAAAATTAAATCCTTTCATTATTTACTCACCCTCATGTCCCCCTAACATTGCATGACTTGCTTTCTCTGTATTCTGTGTAACACAAAAGATGATAACTTGGATGATGTTTAATACAATGTCAATCAGATATTTTAAAAGTGACTTAAGTTTCTATATACCTTTTTGACAACCATATGTATCAAATGTATCCAAAACACATTTTAAATAATGTTTGGCACGTTGCGAGTATAAATGATGGTTTTAAAATAGTTCTGCATAAGTTTAAAACATTTAGCAGACAAAAATCAGGAAACATCCAATGTTGTTATTGTAAACAAACTAATAAAAAGTTTTTTTTGTTGTTAATTGAAATAAAGCATAAATTCTAAATATTAAATAAATGTCTTAGAAAATCAGAAATGTTGCTGAGGCATCTTACTGAAATAAGGTTGAGTAGTAAATATACTAAAATAAAATGGAGATTTTAACATTTCTAAAAGATAAATATCAATAAATTTAGAAAAAAAGCTAAGAAAAATGACAAAAGAACATACAATTGCTAAAACACACATTAAAAATGAAACCCGAAAATATAAAATTAAAAGCTGTTTAAAAATGTAATAAATACCATAATAGAATATAAATTAAATACTAAAACAACAGTGGACATTAAGCAACTGAAGCACCACTTGAATGATTTTGTGATGCAAATGTACACCTGGGCCAGCTGCAGAAATATAGCCATTATGTTGAGACTGTACCATAAGAACTATAGCATGATGAACTAGCAGTTAACCAAACGTAATCACACTGTTCAGTATCAATTTAGACCAATCTAGGCTATGTTTTTATGTAACTGGTTTAAAACGTTGTGAATGGTCTTAAACAAAATTGTGAGACTACAGGTGTCTCTGAAGTCTTTCTTTCAAAAATAATAATAAAATAACTCTTTTAAGGATAAGTTCCTCTCTCAACACAATGACATTCGGGGCCACTGCACAGAAGACTTACTAGCGACACCTAGTGGATAAAACATGAGTAATGAAAACACCAAAACATTTTAGACAGCAAAGAGGATGAGTGGATAAATTGCACTGAAAAAACATCCAGGTCACATTTACTCCTAATATTTTGTTTGAGATAAACTAATAAACATTATTTAAGATCTCGAACATCAAATAAATCAGAAGGTTTCCGCTTTGCCCGTCTGGTCTATTTCAGCACGGGTGTTCACGTGAGAGCTGAAATTTAGCTGAACACCAAAAATAGTGACTAAAAATGGCTTTAATCAAAACTGTCGTCAGTAACTTCAGACCTGCTTCTGATCTCTTATTTGAGACTCAAGGAAAAGAGTGAAACTCTGTCACTGCTACAACATTTCAGACAGGATTTTATCACAGTATCTCAGGAACTGGATAGGAACTGTGTCTATACATTAAATAAACAATTAAACATTAATAGCAGCTTTCAAAAGAATTGGTTTTACATTCTCACTAAAATAAAAAGCATATACTATAATTGTGAAACTATGTAAATATTTAATGGTTAAAGGGCACAATAAATTGGTCAAAAGTGGGTGAAAGACATACATTTTTACAAAAGATCACAATTTCTAATAACAGTTCTTTTAAAAAAAAAGTTTCTTGAGCAGCAAATTCATATTAGAGTGATTTCTGAAGGATCATGTGACACTGAAGACTGGAGGAATGATGCTGAAAATTCAGCAGTACATCACAGGAATAAATTACATTTTAAAATAAATTAAAATAGAAAACCGTTTATTTTAAACTTCAATAAGTTCTGTTTTTACTGAATTTGGATCAAATAAATGGTGAGTATTTATTTAAATATTTAAAAAGTCCTAATGACAAGTATTTTGAACAGCAGTGTTATTATACCCGGCTCAATTAAGGTACAAATTTATTTGACTAAATAAATTTCAAAGCATTTTCAGACTAATGTAACTAAAGTAAACATAAAAAAGTGCAACAAACGGTCCTTACTCTCCTACTCACATTTTTCCAAGTCCTGAATTCCACTGGAAACAAACCAAAAAATTCAATATCTAATGACCATGTCAGCAGCTGTGGACCACTCAGGCCGGCTAGCTTGTTTTTCTAATACCGCATTCTGCAGATGGTTGAACACACAAATTTTCTCACTCACATATTAATGCAGCATTTGCTCACAGATGAAATCTGACAAGTGCACGTCTCGACCTTCCCAAATCCCCCGATTTGAGCCATGCTGTTAGCAGCACTCAATGCCAGTGTCCTAAATCTCCATTTGGCATCTATGAGAAACTGCCGGAGAGAACAGGGGAAAAAAGCTTCTTGATTAAAACAAACTCCTACATATTAAACTTCAAGCCATGCATGTTGTATTGTTATTATTATTTAGTGCTGTCAAACAATTTATCGCATCCAAAATAAAAGTTTTTGTTTACATAATACATGTGTACTGTGTATATTTATGTATATATAAATACACACACATACAGCAAGTTTTGAAAATATTTACATGTATATATTTATATTCATATAATTTATATGATATAAATATATTTAATATATAAACAACATATTTTTCTTAAATACATGCACGTGTGTGTATTTACATTTACATAATAAATATACACAGCACACACATTATGTAAACAAAAACGTTTATTTTGGATGTGATTAATCGTGATTAATCATTTGACAGCACTATTATTATTACTTTGTTATAATACTCAACAGTAATCAGGGTAGATTTACTTATAACTGAGTCATTTAACTTTAGTTAGTTTTATAACTGTTAAAGTATTTAAAAACTGCTAAATAAAAGCAAATCTTACCTGCCTTAAACTTTTCTTCTCTTCTTTCAACGCTGCTTCAAACCATGCATCTTGTAGGGGTGTGTTACTACATATTCGGCTTTTTTTTTTCTTTCACTAATCTGACTTTTTTTTTTTTGCACTTGGTGCTGAACAACCACTCAACACCCTAGTAACCACATAGCAACATACTCAAAACCACCGCATAGCAATGTCATGGCAAACATCTACAAAACCCTGGCAGCATATTTTGCATGCACTTCCTGTAATGCAGCACTACAAAATGTTTAAAGTATGCATATAAATGTGGACATGCATATGTTTGCATAAACTGTAGCAGACACATTTTACTCAGCCACATTTTTCATTTATTATCAGTTTACAACATGTACACTTGGCGGAGTCAAATCAAAACTGGCAAATCTGGCGCTAAAATTCAAGTCAGTTCAGTGTCTTTCTGAAGATGCTTTCGATTTAAATTAACTTTGCTAAACCTTGTGGTCCTGAAACCAAATTTGGATGAGGACATCCCCCCCACCAAAAATCTAAATAAGAACACATCTTACGCACAAGCTAATATGAATCTGTGAAAACAAAGGCCTCATTCAAGTGCTGCAAATGACTTCAAGTTTTCCTCATGCCTTTATACGGAATCAGAAAGGATGAAGTAGAACAATCCGGGTCGAGTCTCTTGCCTTACACATAACAGCACTAAAGAAAGTAGCTTGATTTAGACATTTACGCAGCCCTCAAAGAAATCGCACATGGCTAAAACTCACAGACCGTTGCAGTCGATGCGGGAAAAGATGCTCTCCAAATAACGCTGTACATCGCTGGGAGGGATGAACATCATCCATTCACATTCAGAACAGTTCCTTTAACATTCGCTTATCCTTTAACGGAAGAAAGAAATATATTAATATGTAGTAAACGTAAGTTTAACGGCTAAAGCACATTAAGTAGAAAATGACAAAGAACGAAAAGATAAGTTCAGAGAACGGTTCAGGAAGGGCCGGCGGCTCCTCCCAGGGTGTACCGCAGGTCTTGGTCCTGGGTGAACTGAGTTTCCGGATCAGCGTTTGTGGGCGGTGGGGTGGTGCTCGGGGGAGAGGAGGGTCCCCGGCCGGGGCACAGGTCTGCAGCGGGACGTCTGCTCTCGGAGGCTTGCTGGGAGATGAGCTGGAGTAGGGTTGTCGCTACATCTGATGTAATGTCTTGAGTGTGTTTTGCAGACTTTGACCCTGTTGCCTCTGGAGTTACTAATGCAGAATCTGCCAGGAAAAAAGACAAAAACTTTAGACATCAAATATTATGATCAAAGAATTCCATACATGAGCTTTACCAACAAAGAAATATTACAACAATTAAACAATACATAACATTACTACTGTAAACCCTAATAAACCATGAAAACTCAAATTTATATTTATTTTTTATAAACCAAGAATAAGTAGGTAAAACTTCAGATTTTGGTTTTGTACTACAAAAACATGTTAAATGCATTTAACCTGAAATATTGAATAAGCCAAGTCACAAATTAATTAAGCAAATGACTAAAGCTTATTACTACTATTACACTGTTTCTTGTTAATTTTTTTGAATGATGAACAAATAATTATTTTGACGTAACTAGAATAAAAAGTAGAATTAAATCTAAATAGAATTAAAATTCTGGAGTAATGTTAATGCACAAATGAAAATATGAATCTGCTTTCAAGTGATTATTCTTCACTTACAAGCAAATATAAGCTTTATTTGCTCTTAGCACATTTTATATAATTCAGTTAAATGTATAACATGAACATTTAAATCTTTTAAAATATTTATGTTCTAATTTATGGAGTTTACACAACTCTTTTCATTAAATGATCATTTCCATAATTATTTGAAAAGGTATATAATGAGTAAGAGTAATATTAAAGGTAAATAATAAAACAGCATAGTCATTTGTTAGAGTGGTCAAATGACACTCCAATAGTTTGTGTTTTGCTAATGCAGCAACTGGCAGGAAAAAAGACAGTAGTCTAGATTTATATAACTTAATTTATATGCTAGATTTATGTAACATGTAATTTATGTAACTCTTCACCGGATGATAATTCTAATGCTTCAGTTGTTTTATTTATTGCCAAGACTAATACATGTATACAGGGAGCGTGATGTCTGTCTCAAATGTGTTTATAAATAAGTGAATAAATTGATGTAATTTTCTCTATTAGTAAGTCTTTCATGATTTATTCAAAATCAAGTTTTGATCTGGATCAGAAAACGGTCCTCTTTCAATGACCTCTAGCTGAATCACAGTTAAGATACATACTTAGTTAAAACAATATGTGCCAAAAGCAAGCGCCCACGTCTGCATGGCTAAAACACTTAAAAAACAAAAAACAGTTGGGACTTTCCTCAAGCTAACAGAGAAGTCAACCTGAAATGAATCCATGCTTGACACTTGACCAATTATTCATCATTTAGGCAGTTCTGCAGGAGGTGTGGGATAAAACACCTCCACACTGCTTTAAAAAAACTTACACTGACCTACAGGGATTGGTTTGAGTCACTTATTGTGTTTTATTTTTATTTTATCAAATGTACAAATGCAAATGTTGGATAATTAAATGTACAAATGCTGCAAATTTTGGATAATTTTTCCAAATAATAATATATAAATATTATTTTTAACTTGCGTATTTAAAGATCGCTATACAGCGATAATTATAATAGTAGCAGCAGCAATAATAATAAAAACATTTGCAATAATAGAAGCATTCAGGAATGTTGCAACGTCATTCACAGTGCAGTATTTCATCCTGACTTTGAATGTACAGATTACATTTGTTTTTCCTCATGGACGTCTACATTTTTAAATGTACATTTATGAATTTTTAAAATTCATTAATATTTTATTAAACCATTGTTGTGATGTCTTACCAGATTTGCATACATTTAAAATGTTAAATAAGATGCTGATCTAACAAAGCAAAAGCTTTTGATCTTGTTTCAATTTTAGACTTAGCTTCTGTCATTTAGGAATAAAATATATAGCTGAAGGTGAAGCTTTTTTGTTTTTAAATATCCAAGTTGTTAATCTTAAAAACAAATGGGTCAACGCAGTACATTTATGATTTTAAGAAAAGGCTTTTCAATGGGTTAATTTTTTTTTTTATAAAAAGTATATATATATATATATATATATATATATATATATATATATATATATATATATATATATATATATATCAAACAATGAGCAATGCACATCCAGATTTAAATATTGGGGAAAAATACATATAATTAAATTATAGTTCACTTTAAATCTGATTGTGTACAGCTAATCTCAGCAAACTCATTCATAAGCTAAAAAGTTGTTTACTCCAGACTTTGTTTAAAACTATAGATGCATGACATTAGATTTTCTAGATGCATATGTAAAAACATTTTTTAGGGTTTGTGGGAGTGAATTAGCTCATGCTAAATTGTTTTTACAGCAACTACTGAAATGTATTTAATTTAAACTTTAGCTTTTGTGTGTGCAGTTTATGTTGTAGCAGTAGTTTGTCTAATATTAGTCTGACTAGTATTACTATATAATAAACTATACCAAATTAGATGTGTTCCTTTTGAACTAGTAAACATCACATTCACATACATAGAAAATATCTACAAGAGTTTGGAGACTTTCATCAATGCAACAAATTGATGGTGAGATTGAACACAAAAAAAGTAAAAAACAAACAATAGCCCTTTTCCATCAAAGAAAATATTGATAAGTGTGAGGACAAAATATACAGTATAGCTATAATTTATTTGACACTCGTCTCACAATAAGGCTTTATTACAGTGTGTATTCCTGTATTCACAGATTAAACCCCAAAGACCATGTGAAAAGAGAGCAGAGAGAAATGAAATGGACCACTGAGGAACTGAGAGTGAAAACAAAAGCGTGAGCTGGAAAAAAAAATGAGCTGGAGGGTATCAGTCAGCAGGACAAGGTCAGCTGATCTTAATTAGACTTCATTAAGCTGGATTACACCAGCAAAAGCTATAGAGCATCTCTTGGATGAGAACCAGTACCATTTACAAATAAATGGATGCATCTTATAAAATGTCAAGAAAATGCTTGTCATATTTCACCCCAAAAATAAACAGAATAAAATGCATTAATTTGCATGAAAACTATTTTTTCGAGATTTATTGTATTCAACATCCGCATAATAAATCTACATAAATTAAATTGAGCACATTTTACACCTCTCATAACCATAAAGAGTGTAGATGTTCCTTCG
Organism: Schizothorax lantsangensis; assembly: GCA_027422415.1. NCBI lineage: Eukaryota > Metazoa > Chordata > Actinopteri > Cypriniformes > Cyprinidae > Schizothorax > Schizothorax lantsangensis. Next base: position 7,620,931 of record CM049844.1, read on the forward strand.
ATTTTTCCCAATGATGCACATTCTGTATTAAATTCTGTATTTTTAAAAATGAACAAACTGTGGGCTACCATGCTGTATAAAATACATTATAATTTTAATAAATAAAAAAATTGTATACATTAATTCTTAATACTGTAATGCTATATATATAAATGTATATGCATTACAGTAATGAAACTTATAACAAATTTTATATAAATCCTTTTTTTTATTAATTCTTATGACTAATGCAAAATATACAAATGAGATGTATATCATTTTAGTAATAATGCTATATATATATATATAAACATACACATACATACATACATACATACATATATATATATAGACTAATTTCCTCATTACAATAATGAAAATGAAGTGAAATGCCCTTAATTTTAATGAAAATAAGGGCACCAAAAACTAATGTTACTACTACAAATGCATAATAAAAATGTTCAATGTCAGGGTGAAATATGATCTTGGCATATTCTTGACAGGATTTTAAGATTCACCCAACTATGCTAAACCAATTCAGTAAGAAATAACTAAATTATGCGTGCAAGACAGCGGTTGGAAATGTTACCTAGCTTACTCCAGTCAAGTGTTGTTTTCTGAGTATACTAGAATAGAGACACATACATAAAGATGTGTCCAAAATGGCTCTTTATTAGGACTGTTTAATCTGGATTTAAAAGAGTGACAATTTAACGCAAACACTGTAACCATCTCTCAAGGACTTGCAATGCGTGCCAATAGATGAAGAGCTCCCACGTCCTGTCTGTGAGCAAAAAACTCCGCTGGGCACCGACGCAGTGTGCGAGCAGACGGGGCTCTGTGGATTTTGTTCTTATGAAAATAAAAACTAAATACTGCAAGACTGTAAAACTCAATGGAAGTTCACGAAAAGCAGAAAATAAACATCTGGATTTTCAAATAAACATGACAATTTATTTCTCTATTTGTTAGCCTGCAGTCTTTTCAACTAATTAAACATTTCCCCCTCTTTAAGATTTTAGGAAGAAAACAACAACAACAAAAAAAAGTGACATCTCTGCAAGAAAAGCGTATGGTTTCTCTGATTTGGGTGGGTCCCACATTACGAGCCTGCGGTGTAACCTGTTTAGCTGCGGCCAATTCACAGCATTCGACAACTCAGGCCCCACCCCCATAGACTTAACTAACACTTGCCCTCGCGATCGCCACCCATGACGGAAGCGGAGCCGCCTCGTGTAGCGCCCTCATTTGGCCGGACTCCGTTGCTCTCGTCTGCCCGCTCCGCCCCCGGCGCCGGGGCCTTTATCAGCTGCTCCAGCAGGAGCGCGAGCAGGCCGGCCTGGTCTTCCTGCGGGATCTCTGCCGGCTGCGGGACGCTAGAGGACTGGATTAAGGTGGAGAGCTGACTAAGCAGTTCGAGCTGCTGCGCGGCGTCCGGCTCAGGGGTGGAGGGGGCGGCGGGCGTTCTGGAGAGCACTGACGTGGAGGCTTCAGAGGACGAGCTGCGGAGATACTCCGCCATCCGCGGGATGGTTAGATTGTCTGTCTGGCCCTGCAGCAGGTTCAGCAGCACCGCCAGCTCGGTCTGGTTCAACTGCTCCGCCGCAGCTCCCAATCCTGTGCAAAAAAACGGTTACATTTGATTGCCATTTATGGAAAAACAGGATGTTTCTTGCCTTTCAGTTTACATACTGCAGCATTCAAACACTTGGCCTAGACAGAATTAAAACAATGAGGAAGCTGGAGGGATAGTATCACTCCAAAACAGCAGAAGAGGGTACTGAACCTGTAACAATGGACCCTTTTCACATTTACAGGCTTTTCAGAAGCGGAAGTCGTCACAGTTGGGTAAACTTCTAGTGTTGACTAAAACTACAACAAATATAATTTTCGACTTCCCATTTGCCCCAATAGTAAAAGAAAAAAAAAAAAATCCACGATAAAGGCTTCCAAAAGAGGAAGAGAGAGATTGCTAGTAACCAGTTTTCTGTAATTAAACACAAAGTACAGTGTTATAAATACGTTATACTTATAAAAACTTGTAAAAAACTCCGGAAAGGTGTAATCACAGTTTTGAAAAAGGGTCCATGCACTTAAGGCTTTTTTTGGGGAAAGCTGCAACAATATTGACAGCCACAGTAAAAATGCAACCCAAAAACAATCATTATCACTTCTTTCAGAGGCGAGGGATTTAACCAATCATAACAGAGGTCATCTGTGTAAACTCAATGGTAAAGTAACAAAATAGGTGGAAATTGATCATGTAAAATCCATTGACTGGTTAAAGAAATATTGATTGACATAAGTGAACATTATATAAACGTAAAAAAAAAAAAAAATTAAATAAATACAATGTTAAAGCTACAGCCTCACATTCAAATAATTTAAATGATTAATGCTGATGCTAGACTTACTTTTATAGAGATAAGGTGGCAGGACTTAAACTTATGCAGCATTGCTATAAGAAGGATTTCTAACTCCGTAAGCGGAAAAGTTACATTCATCAGCACTTCATTATACATCCAGCCAGTTTAAAAAGCACAGATAAGGGCGAGCTCCTCCATTAGGTCCAAAGGTCCAATCCATTTTAGAAAACACTTAATTTTTTTGTATGACCAGGTTAAATAAACAGTCACCCTGCCCCGCTTGTGAAGATCTGCCTACCTGAATAGTTTAGTTCCTCTAAATACCTGCCTATGATTTTGAGGTAAACAGAACCCAAGCGTTCCTGTTAAGTCATGGCCCACCTTCCAGCTCACTGGCTGTGATGTTTGCCGGTGCGGGATGGGCAGATGAGGGTGGTGGGGGTGGGGGACTCGGCGGCGGGCGGCTGTTCTCCCCTCCTGAAGGTCCTGCGGGTTCCTTTCGGGGAACTTTGACAACAGGGACATCCTCAGGCACTCCACTTTGCCTCTGCCGCCGCCGCTTCTTGCTCCAGAGCTCATGACAGTCTTGCCAATGAGGCAAACTAAAACGAAAGGTCACATAATTACAAAATAATATTACAAATGTGTATTTACAACTATAAACTACCATATAATCAGCTAGTCATTCATACGGAGTTAAATTTCATTATATTAAATAGCCTAACAACATTTAATTGCAAACTAAATTACAAAATGTGGTGTGACTTTACCACTCATTCCACAAACGTAGTTTCATTAACACCATAAAATATGATTTAAATCAAATCACGTAAGATGTGTTTTTGTGTGCACTGACTCAGGTGGCGGCATCTTGTTGGGCTCCACATCACACAGAAACTGGCTCGCGAGGGCCTGTTCGGCCGTGCAGCGTCTCGAGGGGTCCAGCGTCAACATGTGGTCCAGCAGGTCAAGAGCAGAGGTGGGCAGACTATAGACAGACATTGTGATAATAAAGGAAGTACTGTGTAAAGATATTGTGACTAAAAAGATAAATACATTTATGCATTTGGCAGATGCCTTTATCCAAAGTGACTTACACTGCATCATTAATATTCAGGAGCATAACTATGGCAAAACAATCATGAACAATCTTTTTTTTTTTTTTTTTTTTTTTTTTTTTAAACAGTACAAAAGTTGGGGGTCATTTTTTTATCTTTTATTTATTTAATAAGTTTGCTCAGGAAAGATGCATTAAATCTCAAAAGTGACAGTAAAGACATTTATAAATGTTACTAAAGATTTTAAATTTCAAATAAATGCTGTTCTTTCAAACTTTCTATTCATCAAACTATCCTGAAAAAAAAAAGTATCATGTTTCCATAAAAATATTAATCAGCACAACTATTTCAATATTGATAAGAAATGTTTGTTGAGCAGCAAATCAGCGTATTAGACTGATTTCTGAAGGATCATGTGACACTGAAGACTGAAGTAATGATGCTGAAAATTCAGCTGCACATCACAGGAATAAATTACATTTTAAAATATATTCAAACAGAAATTTCATTTAAAATTTCACAATATTACTATTTTTACTGTATTTGTGATGAAATAAATGCAGTCTCAGAGTGAGAGACTTCTTTCAACAAAGATTAAAATCTGTCAGAGAATGAAGGAAGAGTTTCAAAAATCAGGTTGAACTTACAAAGAGAATTCCTCCCGCAAGCGTCGTCTGTACTGTTTCTTGGGTCTCATGGTATTAAAGTACGGCAGCTTAATTACATCTGGCCAAGCAGCAGGACACGGACTACCACACAAACGACTGACCAAAACAAAATACAAAACAGATGGAGTGTAACACCGTTTCATAAAGTCCTTTCCCCTCCTTCAGCATTAGAGCAGCAACACATGTGCATTCAGAGATTGTGAGCAATGTACCTGATCAGCTCAAGCTGTAGAAGCTCTTGGTTAGCCTGGAAAATTGGTTTCTTAGTGAAGAGTTCTCCCAAAATACACCTTTACACAACAGCAAAAAGAAACACAAACGACATTATTACATGAACAACAGCTGAGGTGTAAATGTAGATGGAAACAGATACAACGTCTTACCCGCAACTCCAGACATCAATTGCAGGTGAGTATCTCTCCTCTCCCAGTAGCAGCTCAGGTGGGCGGTACCACAGCGTGATCACCTTATTAGTGTACGGCCGACTGGGAATGACCATCAAGTTAGTGTTATACACCAAAACTTTTCAATTCCAATCATGTTTACCATTTCTGAAATTGCATGTAAATCTATAGAAACTTTAAAGCTGAAGGTATGGGTGGGCGATATGAGCTAAAATTCATATCACAATATTTTTCCACTGTCCAGACTATCGATATTATATTGCAATATGAAAAAAAATTATAATTGGAATCACATTTTAGTAGACCTTAGTTAAATTACTGGCAAAATATGTATTTTAACCTTATATAACTAGAAAAAAAACATGATTTCAAGATCTAAGGCAAGAATAGAATGGTCTGACTTTAGATGTGTGAAATTATGCTACATAAGACACCTGCGCAAAAGAAAAACAGCAAATGGACTGAAAGAACATGCAAATTCACTCTCTGACAGCAGATGGCGCTTATGGCCTCAGTTTAGCGTTCCTTTGGTTACCGCTGTAAATAAAGCTGCTCTGCGCTTATGAACACGGAGGTAAGAGAAAAAGAAAATGCCATCTAAAGTTTTCTGAAGAGAGTTCCCTTCAGATACTCATTCATATTAACCCCCTGTCCCCAATTCATTATTTATATTTTTATTTCTATATTTCGAGCATTGTGAACCGTGATCTTGCGCTGCCTGCTACAGTATTTTCTCTCTTTGTGTCCGTGTTCTGTGTCTCTGTCCTGTGTTAACAGCCGTTTACAGACTTAGTAATATTACCACACAAATTACATTTTGGGAAATTATTGTAATCCAGTTTATGTGCATTTCCGAAATGCCGATCTTGTGTTTGGAGCAAAAACTATCCGGATCTGATTTATGTCAGATCGAGCTAGGCATCTCTCTCTCTCTGATGACGCAGTTTTTTGCGCCCCATAGTTCGATCAAACTAAATTCTTGTTTAGCACAACCTACAGAAAGATCGAGAAAGCCTAACATTTACTTACCTTTCCTCAGAGTTATAAAGACGAGCCAAACCAAAATCAGCAAGTTTGATCTGACCACTGTAAAAAGAAGAAAAAAAAACAGTAAGGCGAATGGAACAATTTGCAAAAGCCCTAAATCTTGCATAATATATTATTTAACACTATTTTGTAAACACGGCCACATTTTATAATTTTAAAGCAAGATGCTGGTGGAAATATTGGGTAAATGCCAGTACATAAAACTGCATAACACTGTCAAAAAAAAAAAAAAGGTATGAACAATTTATTGATACATTGCCCCAGCATTTATTTCAGAGAGCACAACGTTAGTTACGAATGTTAAATTAATGCAAAAATCATATGCATGCTACTATTCAAAAGTCTACAGCTGCTAAGATTTTTTTTACTGTTTTTGAAAGAAGTCTCTTATCCTCACCAAGACTGCATTTACTTGAATAATACAGAAAACAGCAATATTGTGAAATATTATTAGAATTTAAAATATTGGTTTTCTATTTGAATATATATTAAAATGAAATTGATTCCTGCAAAGCTGAATTTTTAGCATCATTACTCCAGTCTTCAGTGTCACATGATCCTTCTGAAATCATTCTAATTTGCTGCTTGAAACATTTCTTATCACTGTTAAAAAAGGGTTACTGATTAATATTTTTGTGGAATCCATGATCATTTTTTTCCAGGATACTTTTCACAGAAAGTTCAAAAGAGCAGCATTTATTTGAAATATTTTTCGTAACATTATAAATGTTACTTTAATGCATCCTTGCCAAATAAAATGATTAATTTCTTAAATAAAATTGAACGTCAGTGTAGCTGAACACAACATGTAAATTTGTATGACACTAATAAGAGGCCAACTTCATGCAATATTTCAAAACACAAACTGGTACCTGTTATTTAGCAGGATATTGGAGCACTTGATGTCTCGGTGCAGAAAGTTCTTCTTGTGGCAATAATCTAATCCCTCCATCAGCTGACGCATGAAGCTCTGCACATGCTCATGGGAGAAAGACACCAGTCCTGATTCCAGCAGCCCCATCAGGTCATGGTCCATGTACTCAAACACCAGGTAAAATGCACCTAATGCACAAAAATACATATAGGTTAATACACAGAGGTAGGCCTAGAAAATTAGTGAGTGAGTGAAGGCAGAAAATTAAGCGTTTCAGGAAAATCTAAAACTGAGTGTCCCACAAATATGCCACTAACTCTAAGAGGAGAACGTGTTCACCACTGAAAAACTGCACGATAAATACAAAAATAAATATAAACATGCAAATGCATTTAAACAAACCTTTATCCTTTTTGAAGTCAAGGGCATCTTGTTTATCAGTGACGATTTCTTTCATGTTGACGACACTGCGATGGTTGAGTTGTCTCAGGATCTTGATCTCTCTGATGGCAGTGATGGGGAAACCCTCCTTTTCGTTATCCAATCTCACCTTCTTCAATGCCACCAGCTCTCCTTTAGTCACCAAAACATAACAGAAGGCAGTCAACACGTCTTCTCTTCTCAAAAACATGGATTTTTGCAATGGCAAAAATAGAGCAATTACTGAGAATGATCAGATAAGCACAGCTTTTCTAATTAAGAGCAAATAATTCTGCATTTAAACCAAAGCAAACAAACTACCGTTCAAATGTTTGGGGTAAGACTTTTTTTTTTTTTAAAGGAATTAATACTTTTATTCAGCAAGGATGCGTTTAATTGACAAAAAGTACAAGTAAAGACTAGGGATGCTCCGATCGATCGGCCGGAGATCGGTATCGGCCGATCATCACATTTTATGACTCGATCGGTACTCGTACATTTGGCCGATCTCATGTACCGATCGCAATTTGATGACGTCAACGCGTGACGACGTATATGATGCGTGGGGACATATGCTGCAAGTCAACGCCGGTGTGGAAATGCTATGATGTTTTGAGAAACAATGAAAAATTCGCTATATGTCGTGTATGTTTTGCATGATGATATGATGAATGGATTGTTCATTTTTAACAGCAGATTCAGTTAGAGCTGATCTGCGCATCACTGCACGCGTCTCCATGGGAGCCGGAGCTGATCGCGGCCGCTCTATGAATATTTATTTATAAAACAAAATATCTTCTTTGGCCATATTAGCCTACTCAATAGCATTAACACAGGCTTTACTCCTTTCAAACTTTATCTGGAATGTCACCGTTTCTGTCACTGCAACTTCCCGATCAGGCGAACACACACACACACACAAATTAAATCGTCTGCCTGATGAAAAAATTTGTTTAAAAAAAATGTAGTTAATATTGCATAATTTATGATTTATTTTATCCACCCGCTAATAATCAGAATGCATTTTTTTATTACCTGACCCATGGATTATCCGTAGCGCCCGTGGATATAACCGTGATCAAACTACTCCGTTTTGTTCTTTCAGTAGTTTAAATGTTTCTATTTATTTTTTTCCTCTTCAGTCTTATATTGGACAGTATTAAACCTTATGAGTTACATCAGACTTCTCCATATTGGAGTTTAAATGTTTCTATTTATTTTGTCCTCTCTCTAACATTGGATAGGCTAATCAAAACATTCTCATCTTGAGCAGAAAAGAAAGATAACAGTTTCAAAGTTTAAATTCCAACCTAGCCATCTAACAACTATTTTATATATATATATATATATATATATATATATATATATATATATATATATATATATATATATATATATATATATATATATATATATATATATATATGTTCTTAGCCTACAGATTAATAATGCTAAATGTAGATCAGAAACGTTTTGTTACATCTGGTTTGAGTCGTAGGTTAGCCTACTTATAGATAGATAAATAGATAGTAAGAAAAATAACAATATTTGCAGCATTGTTTTTTTCTGCTGTATTTTAGTGAAAGTAATCTATAATTTGACCTCTCACCGTGTTTCTGTTTTTGTTAAAATAACCGCGGCAGCTCTTGAACTTGGCGCCACCGGCGCGCGTCCAGAGAGAGAGAGAGAGAGAGAGAGAGAGGGAGAGAGCGCACGGAGCTGAAAGGGCTTGAATAAAGCGCGTTTAGCTTTAGATAAAAATACGAGGATATAGCGCTGAAAGATATTTACCATAAATGACCCTGAGCGCTTGTTATGTGATCTGCTCCGCTGTTTTGATGCGCTGCTCACTTAAAATGGTGCTGCTGCGACGGCTCGCGGTCCGGATGGATGCAGGGGTGCGGATGCACTTATAGAAGTATTTAAGGATAAAAGACTCGAGTTGCTTTTAAAATATTCACAAGTCTTTTTCCTCGAGTCAAGTAAAGTCTGGGGTCATTTCAGGTCAAGTCAAGTCTTAAGGCTATAAAAATGCGACTCGATCTCTGCCTTGTGGTGCATCAGACACATTTTGTTTGCATTTATTTTTGTCTTATATTAAGTATCCTGATATACATAATGTTATGCATAAACACCATTTTAAAGGAATATTAAAATGTTCACTGTATAAGGAATCATTTTTGTGATTATTTATATAACATTATTATTACATATGTTATATAAAGCTTGAAGCATCAGAATCGGCATCGGCCGATCACCATGACAAGAAATCGGTACTTGGTATCGGCTGCAAAAATCCTGATCGGAGCACCCCTAGTAAAGACATTTATAATCAGTGTTGGGGAAAGTTACTTTTAAAAGTAATGCATTACAATATTGCGTTACTCCCTAAAAAAGTAACTCATTACGTTACTTAGTTACTTTTTATGGAAAGTAATGCGTTACGTTACTTTTGCGTTACTTTTTAAATATGAGCAGGGCTTGATTGTTTTTAATACAAGAAGTTCTAATTATAGCAAATGTAAAAGTCCTTTCACACCAAAAAGTGTAATGAATAAACCTCAGACTGAAGGAAAAGTAAATTCACGTCTGTAAAGTAGAACGCAGGAGAAGAAGGTTCAACAATTGTGCTTCGTTGTTTTTTTTATTGCTGAAGAAGCACAATTGTTAGTTTATCTAAAGTCATTTTTGCTTATAAGTATGGTTGAACTGGATCATCAAAGGTCAGCAGCAAAGACATTGGTTAATAAGATGGGATTAGAAACATTTGTGTTGTTTAACATTTAATTATTGCAGGTTTGCGTCATATTCTGAATTTGCATTTCACTGTTTTAATTCATTTTGATGAATACGAAATCTGTTTTTTTGCAGGTGGGATGAATTAATGCACATTCACATTTAGTATAGGACTACAGTAACAGCATGATCACACAGCGCACTGTCAGTCAATAAATGGGAAAAAAGTAACTCAGATATTTTCTTGTAAATTAAAAAGTAATGCGTTACTTTACTAGTTACTTGAAAAAAGTAATATTACGTAACTCGCGTTACTTGTAATGCGTTACCCCCAACACTGTTTATAATGTTAAAAATTGATTTCTATTTTAAGGAATACATAAACATTTTGGAGCGCATTATAACATTTCCACACACTAGTATTCATCCCCTTTAAACAACACACCTGTGTCTTTGTCCTTTGCCTTGTACACCTGACCGTAGGTTCCTTCTCCAATGATGCCGATGATGTCAAACTTATCCACACAGCGCTTGCCCCAGTCAGTTTGAGTCTGCTTCCTCTCTCCATATCTAGGACAGCAAATCCTGCACACATTTGACAAACACTTGAGAAAAACCTTCGGCATTTTTCAAGTCACTTTCTCTCATTCTGCCATTTTCCAGAACCTAATGAAGCATTCCAGCATCCCATGACTAAAGTAAACTGTGATAAGGATTTCTCTCAAATCTGCTCTCAACAATAAAAAAAAAAAACATACAATGCCATTCAAATCTTGGGTTCAAAAGAGACATTAATACTTTTATTCTGCAAGGACACATTAATTTAATCAAAAGTATGTTCTCTAAATATAAATGTCTAGGAGCACAATGCGTTGTATTAGCAACATTTTAATGTTTTAAAATACAATCTCTTTTTTTCTCTGTTTTAAAATGCAATTGCTTTTTTTAATTCATTTCACAAAAACAAAAGCTTAAGGCTTGAATAGCTCTGCTCACGACTACTAAAATGGAAATAACTGTCACTGTACCTTCTGATCACACAGCCAAAAAAATAATGCTCTTCCTCAGTGTTTTTGTCTTGTTTTTCAGTGCAAATGTCAGATTTACTGGAAACGCAATAACAATAAGTCCTGTTTTATGAGAAATTGATCAAAATGAAGTGAGTTTAGGATTAAAAAGAGAACAAATATCTGCCAATGAATGGAGTCAAGAACCTCTACAAATGATTCAGAATGCAGCAGCACGACTGGTCTTCAACGAGCCAAAAAGAGCCCATGTTACACCTCTCTTTATCTCCTTGCACTGGCTACCAGTTGCAGCTCGCATCAAGTTCAAGACATTGATGCTTGCATATCGAACAATCACAGGCTCTGCACCTGCCTACTTCCACTCACTATTACGAATCTACATTCCCTCCAGAAGCCTGAGATCCGCTAGTGAGCGACGCCTCGTGGTACCATCACAGAGAGGCTCAAAATCACTTTCCAGATCATTCTCGTTCACTGTTCCTGGCTGGTGGAATGATCTTCCCACCCCAATCCGGAATGCTGATTCCCTGACAACTTTCAAGCGACAGCTGAAAACTCATCTCTTTCGACACTATTTGACTTCATCCAAAAAAAAAAAAAAAGAACTATTTATTTCTTCCCTTTCTAGCTTGTAATTATTTGGAACAATGCCTGAAACTTGGTATTATGAGCACTTCCTGTATCTGTCTGCCTCTTTAGGATGAATCGCTTGATGTATTCCCCAAATGTAAGTCGCTTTGGATAAAAGCGTCTGCAAGATGACTAAATGTAAATGTAAGAAAATCGACTAAATTCAACTGACAGATCTGTTCTCGTTTTAATCAAACTCAATTTTGCTCAGTTTCTCAGAAAACAAGACTCCTTATCTTTCTTTTCCTTCATAAGTAAATCTATCTGGATTTAGAAATGTTTAGATACTTGAATTGGAAAAACAAAAATACTGAGGACTAGGTCTGCACGATTATGACAAAAATCATAATTGTCAATTATTTCCTAGAGATTGTAATTGCGATTATTATTAATGATTATTTTGAACAGATTTATGCCATTGTTTGAAGCTGCATGCCATATTTTTATATAAAATATACAGTGGGTACGGAAAGTATTCAGACCCCCTTAAATTTTTCACTTTTTGTTATATTGCAGCCATTTGCTAAAATCATTTAAGTTCATTTTTTTTCCTCATTAATGTACACACAGCACCCCATATTGACAGAAAAACACAGAATTGTTGACATTTTTGCAGATTTATTAAAGAAAAACTGAAATATCACATGGTCCTAAGTATTCAGACCCTTTGCTGTGACACTCATATTTAACTCAGGTGCTGTCCATTTCTTCTGATCATCCTTGAGATGGTTCTACACCTTCATTTGAGTCCAGCTGTGTTTGATTATACTGATTGGACTTGATTAGGAAAGCCACACACCTGTCTATATAAGACCTTACAGCTCACAGTGCATGTCAGAGCAAATGAGAATCATGAGGTCAAAGGAACTGCCTGAAGAGCTCAGAGACAGAATTGTGGCAAGGCACAGATCTGGCCAAGGTTACAAAAAAATTTCTGCTGCACTTAAGGTTCCTAAGAGCACAGTGGCCTCCATAATCCTTAGATGGAAGACGTTTGGGACGACCAGAACCCTTCCTAGAGCTGGCCGTCCGGCCAAACTGAGCTATCGGGGGAGAAGAGCCTTGGTGAGAGAGGTAAAGAAGAACCCAAAGATCACTGTGGCTGAGCTCCAGAGATGCATTCGGGAGATGGGAGAAAGTTGTAGAAAGTCAACCATCACTGCAGCCCTCCACCAGTCGGGGCTTTATGGCAGAGTGGCCCGACGGAAGCCTCTCCTCAGTGCAAGACACATGAAAGCCCGCATGGAGTTTGCTAAAAAACACCTGAAGGATTCTCTGGTCTGATGAGACCAAGATAGAACTTTTTGGCCTTAATTCTAAGCGGTATGTGTGGAGAAAACCAGGCACTGCTCATCACCTGTCCAATACAGTCCCAACAGTGAAGCATGGTGGTGGCAGCATCATGCTGTGGGGGTGTTTTTCAGCTGCAGGGACAGGACGACTGGTTGCAATCGAGGGAAAGATGAATGCGGCCAAGTACAGGGATATCCTGGACGAAAACCTTCTCCAGAGTGCTCAGGACCTCAGACTGGGCCGAAGGTTTACCTTCCAACAAGACAATGACCCTAAGCACACAGCTAAAATAACGAAGGAGTGGCTTCACAACAACTCCGTGACTGTTCTTGAATGGCCCAGCCAGAGCCCTGACTTAAACCCAATTGAGCATCTCTGGAGAGACCTAAAAATGGCTGTCCACCAACGTTTACCATCCAACCTGACAGAACTGGAGAGGATCTGCAAGGAGGAATGGCAGAGGATCCCCAAATCCAGGTGTGAAAAACTTGTTGCATCTTTCCCAAAAAGACTCATGGCTGTATTAAATCAAAAGGGTGCTTCTACTAAATACTGAGCAAAGGGTCTGAATACTTAGGACCATGTGATATTTCAGTTTTTCTTTTTTAATAAATCTGCAAAAATGTCAACAATTCTGTGTTTTTCTGTCAATATGGGGTGCTGTGTGTACATTAATGAGGAAAAAAAATGAACTTAAATGATTTTAGCAAATGGCTGCAATATAACAAAGAGTGAAAAATTTAAGGGGGTCTGAATACTTTCCGTACCCACTGTATATTTAAAAAAGGGCTGAAAACACTCTTCCTGAACTTTTATTGCTTTTGAGTTGGGATGCAGATGTACATTTGACAGTACCATTGTGAAAACTAACAGCCTCATCTTTTATACATAACCAAAAGTACAGCACCTCATTACCATGGTAAAAAAAGTAGCCTAACTATATGGTTTCTATGGTGCTTGCATTGAAAAACAGAAGCCTAAAGACATTCAGTCAATTACAAATCCACATCAACTGATAGAATAATTAACAAAATAATGTAATTATATTCCATTATTTCTTTAACATATTTAGTATATTAATAATATAATACTCAATATGAATATCCTACTGTTCTGCCACTGTACCATCGTTACCGTTAGTGTTACTACAGTAAAACTATGGTAAATGTGGGTGATTTGTGGATTGAAACGTCTTCTAACTGGATCGTTGTTGCTCTGTTTCTGCTGCTTGCTGCATCAGTGTTGATGAGAATAACAGGTCCGATTTATTTGGCTTTAAACTAGTTTAAATTAAAGAGATGTGATTTGTACTCTGCGCTTAACTCGAGTGCTTCTTACTGGATTTCACAGCGTTGTTTAGTGCATGATCTCGACTGCAGGGTCACTGTAATAAACGCATACGCTCTAAGCTCGCGCTGTTTTCTTTTGAGGCGAGTGGATAAAAGGTCAGTATGGCGCGCAGTTCAAACGAGTACCGCTATTTTGTTCCGCTTTTGACACGTTTAGCGTTTAACATATCTATCATGCACAACAGAGTGACAACGACTATCAGTTAGACAACATGTCTTTTATCCAGTGTGTTTGAGTTTGTTAAACTCCGCGCTGCAAACACCTCTTAAGCACACAGAATAATGCAAGTGAGAATTTTTAATTGTTTATTTATTTTTGTAATTGCGGCTTTGAACGATTATGTAATCGTGGCATCCATAATCGTAATCGCGATTAGAAATTAGATTAATTGTGCATCCCTACTGAGGACCATATTAATTTTTAGCAATGCATGCAACATGTAATGCCATTACTTCATGAATTTAGCACAGCGGTTCCCAAACCCAGTCCTTGCCTCAATTTACAGAACGGCTAATTAAAACCCTGTACTAGGGCTGCACGATTAATCGAATGCGATAGTCATGCGCAACTCATCAGTAAAGCCGGTTCTGTGATTAGTAGTAAATCTCCATCACCTCCTTTCAGATGGAGCAGCATTTACTACACAGAGACGTAGTTCACTGACAAGCTACGCAAAAAAAAAAAAACGCAGACGATATAATCGGAGAAATGAAATCGTTTGCGATAATGACAGCTGTTTGTGTAGCTTCTCAGTGAACTACGGCTCTGTGCAGTAAATGCTGCTCCATCTGAAAGCACGTGAAAATACCACATTTAATAACATGTTTTTACTCCAAACTTACTCCATAACGTCAGCCGAGTGTTTGAAATAAATCCTTCTGAGAGATTATGTAGTTTCTTACACAGAATAAGGCACGCAACATATTTCATAGTATTCTAAGCAGTGATAAAAGCTATGTCAATTAGTATTGCATTATAGATATACTTTATTATAATGAAAATTATAATAAGAACTCAGAAAAATCATATATTGCCGTAGTCATTTGTTTATTAGTCACGTTGAATCAATGAAAGCAGTTAAATCTTCTGTTTATTCATCACCCGCTTTAAGCATGTCCTGGGTTTCTTCTGCAGGGCGTATTTGGACTTTCCGCGCGAGAGTGCCCTCTGGCCTTCGGATGGAGATTTACTACTGATCACAGAACCGCGCTTCACTGAACGATACGCACGACAATCGCAGCTTCTGTCTAATCGCGATTTCGATTTCATTTCGATTTATCGTGCAGCCCTACCCTGTACGTTTTAAAACATTTTCGAAAGAGGGTATTTTGAAATGCAATAATATTTCATGATATTAGAATTTTTTTTACTGTCTTTTTGATCAAATAAATGCAACCTTGATAAGCGTATATGAGACATGTAATCCTCCCAACCCCAAACTGTTGACCATAAGTGTAGTTGAATGTTAATTTCACTCAATCATCTTGAGAAATGCCCTGAATGCTGAAGCAGTGGCACTTACTTTGGTCTCTTCTTGAAGGTTGGTTGCAGAAGCAGTGGGGATTCTCGAGCGGGGGACTGCGGAGGGGAGGGGTCTCCTCCATGAAGTACTGGAGGGAGAGGCAACTCACTGAGCAGGCGTGTCCTGATTTCTTTTTCCTTTTCTTTCTCCTTCTCCTTCTCCTTCTCCCTGTCCTTCCGTGATGACTTCTGGGAAAGACTGCTCTTCTTTGGACTGAAAGGAAGAAAAAAAAATCCACAGTTAGTATTCATTCTATGGGGAAAACAAATCTATTCCAAAAAAATGTTGATTATTGTATTTTAGATTTTTTTCCACAGCTCTTGCTAAAAGTAACTGAGAACATGAGAGGAATGCGGAACAAAATGTGGAATAACACTAAGCAGTAAACGTCAGAATTTTTTCATCTAATGAGCTAGACGTTTCTTTATTATAACTACAAATTTTGCTTCAACATGATGTGACCAAAAATAGGTCTCTTAGACTGCAACATGTCATGTAACAGACATGCATATGACGTAAAAATGTATTTACAACTCATACAAGCATTAGGGATTTGAACAAATCTAGACGTCCAATATATAGAGACAAGGGAAATTGTGGAAAAGCCAAATTCATGGTGGTGCATTCTGCATGGATAAGCACTACTCACATTTTCTGGCTACTCAGTTACACATTCCACCATGTAAGTTTTTTTGGCAGGGAAATTACAGCAGTTAATATTTAAAGTAAAAGAAAGTAACACCAAGTAGTTGCTATTTACACCAAGTATAAATAAAGTTGCATACAATTTGCACAGGCATAAATGGCAATAAATAGCTTGTAGTTAAAAAAAACTAAAATGCTGTTACATGGAATTCACAAAAATGTAAACAGAAAAAATAAGCCACGCACACTAACAGTGAATAGTCTGCGTAATGCTGGGTGTAGTTACTGACAACAGCTTTTGTCAACAAAACTATTTGCACTTAGTGTAAACAGACACCGCCAGGAAATAACAGCTTATCCTCAGCTTACACTTGAGTCTCTACAGCCCAAACATGCCCACATTAGGGCTGAACGATTTTGGAAAATAATTTTACCAATATTGCGATTTAATATGCGATTATTTTTTAAAGCTCTTTATATTCTGTATTATTCAACAAAGACAAGTAATAAATCATTGTATAGTATGCAGCGTTGGCCACGTTACTTTAAAAAAGTAGTTCTATTACTAGTTACTTCTCACAAATAGTTACATCATTATAAAATAAACTAATTACCAGGGAAAGTAACTATTATTGCTTTTTTTTTTTAAATGTTCAAATTAGGGATGCAACGATACCATTTTTCAGATCCGATCCGATCCAGAAAATTCTGAGTATCACCGATTCCAATCCGATCCGATCCTAGTGCAGGTTTTTTTTTTTTTTTTTTTTTATCCATGTAGAGTTTCTATACTTCTGTGTCACTCTTTTGTGTGTTAAACACAATCTACTAGACAACTTCATTTTAATGAAAAATAACATGAAAATATATATAGGGGCTGTTTACATTTGGTCACTTCATGCATTTTGTAATATAAATCCGATCGCTCAAAACACTTCAGGAGGTGGTCTGGGCCGCATTCCAGACGAAACTGGACATGTGTAAATGCATCTGGTTGTTGAAACCACATATGTGAATTTTACTCCTCCCAAAATGTAAAAATAATAAATGTGTGAGACCGTGTTATAGGCTATATGACATTTTAGTCAGATATGACTGCGCTAATGCAGTAGCTGAGCATCACAGACGCGCAAACTGCCGCGAATGAAACTGAAAGAAAGACGCAGACGCTCAACACAATCATCTTCATTAAAAGTATAAGACAAGCTTATCTCTCCAGTGCTGATGCCGCGCGCTCTCCTATTGCGGTCTTTGATCTGGAAATGAGCTGATAATTAATAAAATGCAGCGCTTTTGATTTCGTTGACGTGAACTTCGTTAAATTTATTTACAGCGCGGGAATTGAAGATCGGATTTATATCCATTTTGTGAAGATTTATGTGGCCAAGTGTAAATGGAAACGTTTTAACAAATCAGATAGATATCAGATCAGAGAAAACGCATCACGTGCAGGTGTAAACAGACCCATTCATAATCTATGACACAAATACTATAATAAACTAGGTTAGTGGATAATTTAGCAGCAAAAGTTATTCTAGAAAAATCATGAGTGCACAATTTTATAAAATCTAAACATTTAGTGAAATAACATTATTTAGTGGGGAACAAATAAAAGTGAATATGTGAAGGACTAAATCTGGTAAAATGTTACACATTGCTCTTTGCATTGTTGTAAAATACATTAATGAAAACAAGTAAATGTATTTATTTATAAATATAAACTACAAAATTAAAAGACATTTACTTTAAATATATAGCACAGTAATGAAGGCAGCGACATATGATAGAGGAGTCCTGCCTCCATTACTGTGCTATACATTAGATTATTAGTAGCCTTGATAGGACAGTACAAGAAACGCTATAAATAATTTCATTGCGCAAAAGTATTATAATACGAAAAGCTCCAATAGAGAACGGCACAAAGCTCTTATGCCATCCCGTGTGCAGAATGATGTGCTTGAAGCAGCACAGAGTCACAGCACGCAGCTCCGGATAGAGAAGTTCAAAGCACAGAGGAAAGAGAGATTGATGCGTAGTTTATTAAATCTGCGCGATAGTTTATTGAGCCTTTTCTTTTAACGGTTTTAAATCTCAGTTATTGAGCGCTCTTGAAGAGAGTTTCATTGTTTTGACTGTAGTAAACGAACGCAACACGCAGTTTGAACGCTGAAAGGAGGATAACGGACAGCCGCAGCAGAGAGAAGAGTTTAAGTGAACTTGAATTTAACGACTTAAATATTAATCTGTAACGTTACCTCACATTAAACTATGAAACGGCTTCAGAACACTTGGACTTTGACTTTATGGTGCTTTATAATGCTTTTGTGCTTTCGTGGGGCTTAACAATAACACAGAATAGTATACACACAATATCGGATTTGGATCGGTCTCGTCTCTCCGATACCCGATCCACAGAAAATGATCGGATCGGAGCCGATACCGATCCTGAGTATCGGATCGATGCATCCCTAGTTCAAATGTCAAATAACTTGGATGTCCCCAATATTAAATGTTAAATGAATGAAATGGACACTAAATATAATACATTATTATTATAAAACATTGCACACTAATCTACACTATTTTAATGTTTCTGTGGGACAATGTGAGAGACACCTATCAAATTCAATTGATTATTGTAAATATTATCAACCCTCTATGGACACCTTGGCAATATAATCTCCATTGGCTTGTTATTTTTTTTAGTTTACTCACCAGACTAATATTAATTATCTGATATATATATATATATATATATATATATATATATATATATATATATATATATATATATATATATATATAGCTTATGTTTGTAAAATGGCAGTTTTTTTAAATATCTCACTTAGCATCAGTCAGTCAAACATTATAATATGATATTATGATAATTTAGCATTACATTTTAGCATTATATGATGATAGAACTTTAGTAATTAGAATAACCATGTTTGAATTCATATTTGTCATGTTGACTGAACTTAGGACTGGTGGTGGTGCTTAAGATATTGTTTGTCATTTAGTGTTTCTATAAAAAAAAGGAAAAAGAAAACAACAAATAATACTGATAAGATAACAAAACTACTACGAATTCTACTACTAATAACAATATAAAACGCACTAAGGATAAAGGAGCTGCTGGGTTCATGAATATTAATCAGGTTGTGCGCGTTCGCTCGAATTGATTTGCTGAAATCAAAACAGGGATGATAAAAGGTGAGCGCCGGCCAATGAGATTGCCGTTTGCGCATTAGTTCCGCCCACTACCCGAAAACCCGGCAGTTCTTAAAAGCTGAAGATTTCTAAAGGAACGCCGTTATTTTGACAGGAAAATACAACAAAGGATAGCGTTTACATGTAGCGTGTCAATACTGCATGTTATGAAAGACCAGCGGACACGAAAACTTGGCAACATAGCGATGCCAACTTGATGCTTCCTCTGAAGACTGCTTAGATGTGTTTGACTTGAAGCACCGCTGCTGGACCGATCGTTGTGTGTGTCATCAAAGTACTGCGAGAGCTATAAGAGAGCGGACGTCTCCTTATGCTTTCTCTCGCCGTACTTTGATGTCATACGATCTATCTTCAAGTCGAACACACCGCTTTACTCCTACTCTCGCGTGTCACGTGACAGTGTAATCGCAGCCTCTGCGGTTGAAAAATCGTGTTTTTTCAAATCGCGATATTATCGCAAATGCAATTAATCGTTCAGCCCTAGCCCACATGCATCTAGGATAAATATGTAAATGGTCAAGCATATACGATTTGATCATGTGACCAAGAGCCAACATGTACAAATGGAGACAACGAACAAGTACACAATAGCTTAAGTGTACTTGAGCCACTGTACAGTATTTAAAAAACATGAATGTTGCTGCATTAGATAACAGATATCAGAAACAAGTGTCATTAATTAAGGTAACTCAAATACACTAAGTAAAACACAGGAAAAAAGTCTAATAGTAATAATAATAATAATAATAATAATATCAATGATAAAATACATTTACACCATTGAAAAATAATTATGACTATTAGTATTCCGTGTTACATTAAACCTGAAAAGCATGGCAAAATAGCACCTGATGTGTGATCATAAGGTCTCAGGCCCTAAACGTACTGAATGCAAGAATGTGAATGCAAACACATCAAGCTAAGCCAAGCTTGATTTTCTGCATCATTGCATTTCGAAATATCAGACAACAAAGTGCAACTCAAGTACAGTTGCATAATCAGTGCTTCCACAAGGGACTTCAGCATAAACTCTTCTTTTAGGTCAACTAAGGTCAGTTTGAAGAGAATGAGCAAGTTGGTTAAAGTCGAGTTATTATTATTTATATACCATTATAACTTTAATATTTTTAAATTAGCTTTTTTTGAATTTAAGCTTTTATTTATCTTTTCAATTCAGACTTCGTTATTTTTAATAATTGTTGTGTGCATTTTCCCTTTTATTTTTATAAAAAAATATTTGTTTATTTATTACTACTATTTAGATATAATTTAATTTCAGTTTTAACTGCCAGCAAATGTTTATGTTTTAATGCTTTATTTCAATTAGTTGCCAATGCATTTCTAATTAACTTTCAAGTTTTCTTTATTGCAGCATTATTTAAAACATTAAAACTATGTTTTTAAAAGTTTTAGTATTAGTTAATAAAAATAACCCTAAATAAGAGTTTAAGTGCACTAAATGACTGGAGAAGCCTGGCATACATAACCTAGGAGAAGTCTATTATTTCACCAGAAGATTGAGTTGAAACATTACAAAGTCAAAACTAATTTTTTAGATGAAACAATCCACAAATAGAAAAGGTTGTAGCGCCAAACACTTGTCCAAAAATCCAGTAGGCAAATAACATGGTGCGTAGATCCAAAATATACAATACAAAGATGAAAGAGATCTGCACTCAGCCAAAAAGGTTTATTTCATTTATTACTCAGGGGTCACAAAAATCACCTTTTGCACCTTTTTTGCACATTTTTGTGACCTCTGAGCAATAAATGAAATAAGCCTTTTTGGCTGAATCTGGACGAGTGCGGATCTCTTTCATCTTTGTATTAAAATGAAACACATGCATGGATAAATTAATCACAATAAGATCTATAAAATGCATTTAGTAAAAAGGTAGGGTGACTTCATTCATCCAAACAATGACATCCAGTTTAATGGCAAACGTTATCAAATATATCACCCTTGAGAACTGAAGTTTATCACCACCAGAGCAATGCAAGAGCAGACTGTACATTTGCAATACATCGGCCAAATATTTGAGTCTGTGTTCACATACTTGCGTAAAGAACGCTTCAAGATTTCCTTATGAAGTGTCTTTGATCAAGACTCACCTGTCTCTGCAGTCTCCCAGAAGAACCGGCGGCAGGGGAAGAGGCGGAAGTGTGGAAGTCTTAATCGTGTGTGCGGGACTTTGCGTAGATTTCTGTTTGGGGCTTTTTGTGCGAGAAGAAACAGGTGTAGCAGGTGTTGAGGGTGGAGGAGCAGGCAGAGGGCTGTTTAGAGGAAGAGGTGGAGGGGATGAGAGAGGAAGAGGAGGGGGAGGAGAGTTCGCCGGGAGAGGCGGAGGAGATGAGAGAGGCAGCCGAGGTGGACTGGATAACGGGAGAGGTGGTGGAGGAACCGCAGCAGGCTCCTCCGCTGGATCAGTGTTCGGAGGTGGCGAGGGTGGTCTCTGAGGCTCAGGGGGCGGGGCTGTGTCTAGTGGTGGCGTATCAGTGTTTTTCACCGGTGCATTTGCGACGTTGGACGTGTTAGGGCGGAGGGAGGGGGAGCTTTTGGCAGCGGCCGCCGCCTGACGTTCCTTCTTTCTTCGTGTCAGCTCGGCCCCCAGGCTGGAGGTGATCGGCAAGTGTGAAGATGAAGGGGAGCGGCTGCCTGGTCGACTGCCTCCACTGGCTCCTCCGGAATATAAAGAATGCTTCTTAGTGCGAGAATGGGAAGAGGAGCGGCGAGAGGAGGAGTAGTGAGGAGAACGGCTCCGGGAACGCAGAGAAGGCCTGGGAAGGAGAAACAAAAAATAGAGATGTTTTAAAATCAGTCATGTGAACCTGCTCAAATTAACTAAATAAATGTAAACATCCTGTTAAAAGCATCAATTGAATCACAAAGGGTATCCTTAAAGTCACAATGAAACTTAAGTTGCATCAGATCTTTTCTTCCATATTGTGAGGTGCATTGCAACATGCAAATGTTTATCAAAAAGTAAAAAACGTAGAGCGAGACAGTTTTATGCATTGGTTGTTGATCAGATTTTGAGATGTTGGTATTGCACTGAAAAATGGGGGCAGATGAACGTGACCTTGCAACAGCGGGGTTTTAAGTGTCGTTCACGTTACACTTTTCGTTCTATTATAGGAGAGCAAAACGTAAGCTCATGTAAAGAAGTTTCACATTTCGCTGTGTTCCGAAGGTCAAGTTCCTGTGAATTTGTATTATGTGAAGCCATGTGACGAATAGAAGATTGATACATCACAGCGTGACCTTGTAACTGAATTAAAAGAACATAAATTTAAGACTGCAGTGTTGCAGTAGATTGTATGTTTCTACATTTGGATTCATTATCTTTTGTTTATGTTTTTAAAAAGATTCTGTAGAGTGTGAGATCATATCACGACCACTGCAGTGTCCGAAGTAATTTTGCAAACAATATAATTCTTTGACAGAAAAACCGATCAAATGTTTGAGTATCTAAACAAGCTGGGGTTGTTCATATGTGGGCAGTCAAATGCCTTTACATCAAAAAACTATTTTCTTTCAATCCTTAAAATTAAAAAGTGTATATATTCCATAGTACACAATGCACAGAATCTGGTATGACAGTAGGTGTGTGTGCTGGTAATCAGTAAATTAATGCCTTCGAGGCGTAACCCAACTAAATAGAAACCTGTAATACAGGAATTATGGCATGTAGATGTTAATGCAATATCTCTGTTGTTGTGAATGGTGATGAGCAACAGCATGTTTTCAAAAGCAAATATGCAACTGTAAATGCCATAAGGGTGACTGTCTAATGCACTTTTCAAACAGACTTTTGTTCAAATAAAATCCATTAGGACTGAATATCATGCTATAAATATTAAACCCCTCTACTTATTACAGATAAAACAGTAATAACAAATAACATAAACCTCTGCTATAAATTCACTGCTGATAGCTTTAGCTTATCAATACTGCAATTTAAAGTATTATCTATGAATTATTAGTATGCTGATAAGCAGGTCCAAACTTTTTTAAACAGGTAAAATACATCAATCTTCTACAATAAATATTTCATTGTTATATTGTAACAAAAAACAAGTTGTTTCAATAAAGCATAGAAATTTGTGCAATGCTTAAAATGATAATTTGTATAATAAACACTGATGGACAGTATGATTTCCACCTAACATAGATAAATCATATTAAGTTAAAACTAACCCAAATACAACACTGATATATTAAAACACTGGTCAGTTAAAAATAAATAAAAAAAATCTAAAATAAAAACTCCGAAAATAAAATACAACTTTAAAGGGGTCATATGATGCTATTTTAAAGATCGTTATTTGGTGTAACAGAATATGTTGACATGCTTTAATGTTCAAAAAACACATTTTTCAAATAATGTACATTATTGTAGTTCCTCTATGCCCCACTCAAATGCGTCGTTTTCTACAAAGCCCCTCCTTCCAACAAGTGCAGTCTGCTCTGATTGGCCAACTGACCCAGTGCATTGTGATTGGCCGAACACCACAAGCACGCGTCGGAAATGTAACGCCCCTCACTATAATCACGAGCTTCAGCTTTCAAGTTAGTTTTATCAGTTCAAGCCTGAAAGGGGAACAGAGTCGTGTGACAGACACAGTGATGATGCTCGTATGTATTTGCAGTACACAAGCCGCGGTTAAGACGATTTCTGACGGGCTGTACACTCCGTGATGTGACCCTGTTCCCCGCACACACGTGTTACGCGCAAAACTCCGCATTTGAACAGTCAATAGCAAATACTTGAACTAATAACAAAACATACTTACAGTTGCTGATTCAGAAACGCCAGATTGTCATAGCAAAGTCAGAATTGACCCTTTTTTTTTTTTAGAAATAGCCTTCGTGCACAGCCAGCCTTGTACTCTACTAGGTTCACGAAACTGTTGTCCATAAAATGCGTTGCACAAATTCGAACATTTGGGTTGTGCTGTTGTGTTGCAAACAAATCTTAACCAATGATTCCTAATTGCATCTACTTTCGGAAGGTCAAATAAAGGGCTTTTGCTTTCGCATAGAAACACACAGCTTCATTACGCAAATATTTACACACAGTGACATAGACATGTGGGGGCGTGTTTGAATGAGCCGTTTTAGGGGGGCGTAACAGAGTCTTAACTTTTATAAAGAATATCTCTTTGGTTTTGAGACTTTAGTCTTTGCAACTTCAGGGATCTTATCTATGCACAAACAGCTTGTAACACTCCAAAGAGAAAGGAAAACTTGAAATCGCATCATATGACCCCTTAAAAGGAAACAAAAATATGAATTATGAAATGAAAATCATTTAGCACAATGTAAACAGTCTATAATGACTTAACTAACTGACCTGTCAGCTTATTACTTGAAACAATATGATGTGCATAATGTTACTAAACACTGGACACCGAGGTCCCATTTAAAGCGGATTCATTTCATTGCTTTTGCAGTTTTGGCAAACAAATGCTAGACCTTATTTTAAAAATTACATTTAGAGGATGCATGAAATCTAGCCTGCAAATTCATCCTCTCTTATGAAATAAGCATCACTGGGCAGTGTCAGTAATTTAAATTACATATTTTTATCTCAGTAACTGATTACAATTACATTTATTTTGTAAATAAATTACGTAATTTATTTACAAAATAAAAGTAATTGTAATCAGGTACAGTTACTGAGATAAAAATATGTAATTAAATTACAGTTACTTATGAAAATGTTAACGATTACAAAGGGGCTTAACATCTGAATATTTTTCACACACACCCCCATAAAAAGATTTAATTATTTTTTTTCATAATTTGCATTGACTGCTCTAAAATATGAGACACCAATGTTTCAGGAGTTTAGGACACAGAATAGGACACATGCTTATTCGATAAGTGATTTATTTCCTGCTTGGGTTATGTTATGTATATGCTTTATTTTTCAGGATTAACTGTTTCTTTCCAGAACATTGTTAGATGCCAGTGTTTCCTGTCATAGATATACAAAGATTTGATTTCAAAAATAGTATCATAGCTATTAAACAGTTTCTTGTTATGTTTTAACCTCAGAATGATCTCAAAGTAAAAAGAGGTGCTAAAGTCCATTTTTGTGGCGGCTGTGCATTGAAATTAAATTATTATAATCTTAATTCAAGTGATGAAGGATTGCGAAAGTGACAGTAATCAGTGTTGAGTAATACTGTAAGGTTAATCAAATCAATCAACTGCAATCAGTTACATTAATAAGGTAATTGAAATAGTTACACTACTTATTACATATTAGATAGGGTAACTTGTAATCCATAACCTATTACACTGTCACTGGGTTTGACATTTCAAACGCAATAACCTTCCTACGTCCCCAAAAACCTCTGGAGTAGCTATATGATGCACACATGAACTGATCTGTGTGTTTGTGTGCTTTCTCACCTGGACACTGGACTGGTGCTGGATGAGCGTCGGTTGCCATAAGGACTGCCAGGTGAGTGTTTTCTGCTCACATACGGACTACCATCCTTCTCGGGGCTTGAAGACCTCCTCCTCCGATAAGGGCTCTCGGACCTCTGTCTGCTCCGCCTGGGAGGCTCCTTGTACGGACTGGGACTCGCAGCCCTGCGCTTGGAGGAGTAGCTGTTCTCGAGTTCCGCAGCGGAAGGACTGTCCGCTCCGCTTCTCCTGGACTGACCCTTCCCTTTAGGGCTCGACTTCTTGGCGGTCTTCCGATGGCTCCGGTCCTCCTCATACTCCTCGCTCCTTCGCTTGTCTTTGCGAGATTTTGACGAGCGGCCACTTTCCTTACTGATGGAGGAGGAGGCAGAGGAGGCGCTGCTGCCCAGACTGACAGCGGACTGCACCGGACCTGATGAGAGAGAGTCGCCGGGCCTTTTGCCACCTGACTCACCTGAGCGTCTGGATGTGGATGCAAGGCACGCAGCTGAGCAAGACTTCTCCTTAACCTTCTTGCGGCTCTCTTTACTCGCTCTGTCCTGGTCTTTACTGTTCTTCTTGCCGCCGCCAGCCTCTGCCCTCTCCGCTGACTCCCTGACCCGATGCGGGTCTTTGGACTTCTTCCGGGAGCGCTTGTGTTTATGAGTCCTGTTCTCTTTCGCAACCCCCTCCCCCGCTTCATCGTAGTCCGAGCGGTCTAAGCGTTCTGCGTCCCTGCTCTCCGCCGGTTTCCCGGTAGCGGGGGAGTCCAGGAACGTGTCCGAGTCGGAGCTGATGTCGTCGTACTCCACCAGAGGCTTGATGGCGCCCACTGCTGGAGGCGCGGCGGCAGCGCATGCGGAGCCGGTTTCGGCCTCGTGTTTGGACTTGTTTCGTTTGTGCTTGGAAGAAGTGGACGAGCTCGACGTCTTGGTGGGATGCCTACCGGAGCCCGCGTGCAAAGGCTGGCCTTCCCCGCCGGCCGCCTGCTGCTGGTAGAGCGGTTCAGCCTTCCTCTTGGTTCCATGCAGGCGGTCTGATCCAGGCATACCTCTGTCCTCCGGAGACGCGGACCTAAGTGGTCAAGACAGCACATGAACAGCACAAATCGCTCAGTGTTGGGTAAAAGTGTGAAATCTTGCCAGACGGAAGAGTCGGAGTGAAGCAAAACAAAGATGCGCACGCTACGTTATTTGACGCGCAGAGGTTTTCCACAAGTCATCCCCGGCCCCGTGTCTTCTCCGAATCACGTCGAAATATATCCAAGAGTATAAAGCCAAAAATAAAGATCTTTTTTAACGATATTGTCCTTCACGATGGCATCACTGGTTGTTTCCAGGGTGCTTTAAGCAGCGCATTGCGCTCGCGCCTCTCGGCTAGCTTTAGCTAAGCTAGCGTCCCTCGAAAAGACAAAAAGAAAAATACAGGCTGTCCTTGTTTTAGATTGTTTATCCTTGTTCGATATCAAAGCCTAAACAGATGTTTAGCTCTGCCTGCACACGGTTTCTGAGCTTTGAAGCAGTAAAGCTCGCTGTGTAGGGATATTGTCCCACATAACTGAAAATAAAACTTGACCCGCTTGCTTCTTGTTCACATATTCGCTTTAATGTTCAGTGTAAACTCTCTCTAGTTTCATATTCATCGGAAATGATCACATATTTATGTGTTCAAATTGATTCCAGTTTACTTAAGCGGCTCTGGGAAGAAACCAGACCCAGAAATTGGGCGATGTTCGTGGATATAAAACCCTCCACGGCCCAGAATTCAGAGAGAATTCACTTCATCCATTACAGCCAAAATTATGCGCAGCTTCTTCTGCGCAGTGCGCACGCGCGGTTCTAGCCCGTCCCACGGAAAAGGAAATACCATAGCCTGCGCCGTTTCGCTCGGTTTCCTCTTGGATAACGGATTTGCACAGAAATACTTTCAAATTTTGTATGAAAGTAGTGAAAACCAAACTGGAAACATATAAAATTATTAAATCGCTTGTTTACGTTGCTTCTGTAGAACAAGATCGCTGTCAATCTGCATGGTAACTAGGCGACAGCCAATCAAAAGCAAGCCTTCAGTCGCGCTTCACTTGAGCTGAACTTAACTTGCATTTTAATTCCTTTGGTTTAAATGTGCATTATACAATTTTATTCAATTTATCATGTAATGATCATTGAATGATTTTAACAATATATAAGACAAAACAAGAATTAATTAGCGATTTTATTATTTTATTGTAGCAGATGTAAAGTTACAGACTCTTTAGCGTGTTAAACATTAGTTACATCATTTCTGAGCAAACCTGTGATATCAACCTATAAGCAAGAAGTCTTTAAATGTTTGTCAATTTTACATTCGTCGATATTTAATGCGTCCTTTAAATTATAACAACAAGATTAAATTCCATGAATAGTATAACAACAATTCACCGAAAAACTAAAGTTCTACATTATTTACATTATCTGTTGTTTAATAAACGAATTATGCAAAAACTAGTTGTCTTAGCCTTGTGCAATAACAAAATTGAATACAGTATAATTTCACCTTCGTAAGCATTCGTCAGCGGTGAATGTATGCCGGTTTTATAGTTGATTAATTTGATGTAGATCCGTGTGTATTTTCACATGTTTACGTCGCGCGTAGATGACGTCAGAATGTTTTTGCAGTCCACAGTTGCCAAGTCCGCTTATTATACGCGACTTTGTGCTTCTTTTTTTGTAAAGTTGCGTGAAAAAAATCCCTGGTCGCGGGTTTTTGGGCTTATTTTAAAAGATATGGTTGCTTGTTAGGGAAATCTGACATAATAAAAATAAAAATAAAAAATAAATTTCTTTATTTATGTTCGCCGTATTCTCCAATACATTGATTGACACTCTGTCTGCTCGCAGTTAATAGCACCAGTGTAATAATATAAGAGCCGTAGAGTAATTTATCATATGTTCTGCCCCTCAGTGGAGAAAAATCACATTCAGAAAGAAGACGCGTGACGCTGTAATACAAGCGATGATAGAAGTAGATGTAGAGGAGTGGGAGGACTTTCTTTTAGCCTAATTTTTACAATGTTTTTGTAATGTATTAATAATCACGGGCTGTAATAAAAAACAAGTAGTCATATCCTAATACTAAGAGTAAATACATTTGGTTCGAATAGCCTGGTATGGCAAGATGTCTTAAAATGTATTTCATTTTTTAACATTTAAACTTAGACCACATTATTAGATTACCTTTTGACTTCATGAATACACATAAATGACAGCTTAATGATTTTTGTGGTGCTTGGAATTCTTTATAATTAATTTAAAAACAAATATTGCCACATTGATGGCTCAAGAAGGTGTAATTGTTCAAATAACACATTGTTTCATTTTAAAATATAAAAAAATTGTAACCAAGTGTTTTTTCAAGTGTAATATTTCTGTAAAGGCTACGGACAGAAAAATGGACATTTCCATAGAATGACCCCTATATATTTTAGGCTATAAATATGTGGCTATGTTACAGCTCCCCTTTGAAGCTCTTGTGTTTTTCTCCTTTTCCATCTCTCCAATCCTATTCTGCTCACAGGTGATTGGAGATGAGTTTTGTTCCCACTTTTGTTGCAGTTTGCTGATTTTTGTAAAATAGCTTCTGTTTTTGCTTTTCAGATAAAAGAGTGGTTTCAGTTTAATATGTTACAGGTTCATTTATTGGTAATGAATAATTGGTAATGAATAATTGCTAAATAAGATTGATGATAATAAATAATCAAAAAAATATTGGGCTTGTTTTTGAAGCTGCGGTTGCTTATTTGTCTCGCGAGAGTTGGCAACAGTGGCGCAGTCTCGAGCGCAGCTAGGTTTTTCACAGCTGATGTCCAGAAATGTCTTATAGTGAGCTTTAGTATTTACACTAGCCTGAAAAGTCTTTTGAATGCTGTTGCATTTATAAAGCGAAATCCTTTGTTACAACATTACAGAAACTAAGTACTGAAACCGAGAAAGTAATTATTTTTGTATGGATTTGTATGTGCATCATGTTTTTTTTCACCTCGCATTGAGTTCAGTTTATACGTTCCATGTTTATTTTGTAAATTAAAACGCCATAAAGGCCATCGTGAACTGAATAGTTTCCCATTACATCACACATGTTAATCATTTGTATATTTAGTATATTTTGATTATAGTTTTTTTTTTACATTTGCATTTACATTTAGTCATTTTATCCAAAGCGACTTACAAATGAGGAAATGTGAATGCATTTTTTTATGAAATGAAATGAGAATTTTTACACAAAAGATTTCAGACTTCAGGTTTTAATATTAATTCTGTATTGATAAGAGGATTTTTTATAATCTCTCTCTCTCTCTCTACACACAAACACACAGACAGATATAGATAGATAGATAGGTGGGTAGATAGATATATTGATTGATATAGATAATAACGAAAGCACCTTTTGATTATCCCTAAAACAGAAGTGCAGTTTTTCTCAAACTAACTAACTAACTAATATATATATATATATAGTCTTTATTGGCAGTATTTTACGATTATTCGAAGTTCAGACATACTTTAGATTGGTGCCTTTAGGATGTATACACGAAGTTGTATACAGTTAGGAGGTAGTTCTCTAACATTTGTGTCTGAAATGAAATCTAGAAGATGTGCAAGATTTCAGTTTACTAAAGCATTCCATTTGACTAATATTTGTTCACAGTTCTGCACATAGTAAAGAGCGGAAATGTATTAGTGCGAATATAATAGTAATACAAATATGTTGTATTTTCTTAACTTAGTGTCTCTGATATGACATTCATTTGATATGTGTAACCGTTTGATGAACCATTCCGTGCCGTTTGTTTGGGAAAACGCTGCCTCGTGTTACCACCACGATTACGTCAAATGACGAAGACTGTCTTTGAGTTTTTATTGGCTACGACCGCCGGAGGCGGGGCTAACAAATCAAACCCGGAAACGAGCATAACAATAACAAGAAAACAAATAAACTGCAGTCTTCACACTTTCCATACTACAATAGGACAAAATCTTGCACTTTTCACAAGTACTTTGCACACATTGACCCATAGAAATGTTTTAATATCCCTTAGCACGCCAAACAAACAAACTTTCAGTGTCAAACTATAAATAATACAATTAATTCATTTTTTTGGCAATGGATAATATTTCGAGCTTGGCAATATGACAACTACAAAATTGGTAATGTTTTATCATAAATGACTTAAATTCGACCTTTAAGACGTTGAACGTTGTCTACAGACAATAGCGTTATACTTTTACTGCGGTTACTACCACATCAACACACATAGCTTTAAAATAATAAAAATCAATTCAGTCTGACAAATGAGTATGGACAGATGAAACTGCAATATTTATGAACAATATTGACTATAAGGTGTAGTTTTCAGATGGGGAAACTGTCTGAGATCTAGTCATGGTAAAGGGGAGGGGGTGATCCAACACACAACAGGAGATAAGCTTGATTTGTTCATACTTCAACCACTGGGGCTCTTCTGCATCTTCGCCATATACAAACGCGATGAAATTAAGCGAAAACACGGCATGAGCTCGACGGAAACCAGCGGTACCGACACATCTGCCACCTTTTAATAACCGGACGCGCTTTTCCTCTCCGGTTTACCGACTTTATAGTGTTCGGGATGGGTAAGGAGGTGAACGGCGTCTCTCGGAGTCGCTTTGAGGCGAGTAGCCACTGTTTATTTGCAGATTGACATGTCGATGTAAATAATCTTGCGTTTTTACTCCTAAACGGCTTGAATAATGGATGATTATAAGTGTTGTTGCAGCAGAAGAGGCCGAGCTTCCGCAATCATACATATGAGTTCAGCTCTTCTATCACTTGTCAGTCTGTACAACACATTCAAGTAATGTATACACGGTGTTATGTCTCTTTTAAATCGATATATTTAGTTTCTTGCCAAGTCTAACGTTACTTTGTGTCGGATTGTATAAACACAACCATTGTTCCAAGCTTAACGAGCAACAAAAGGTGCTTCAATATTTCTCTGTTATTTACGTGAAGCAACAGTAGGTTGTGATCTACGCTTCGATGGCTTTTATAAATTAAACTGGTTAGCTGAGATTATAGGAGACGGATAATGGTGGTAGGCCCACAGGCTGAAGTGGGGAAAAACAGCCGGCCAAAACAAAAGCTGGATATATACACGGGCCTTTACGCGTAAAAACACAAGCGCATCACAACTCTTTACTACATAGGACAGTTGGACCTGTTTACACAAACATTTAGTTTGTTGTTTCCCTCGAAGACGCACGACCGGCCCTGTTTAAACAAGTTATAACTGTGTTTACATCGGGTGTGTCTCAAAACTTAATGAGCTGACTACTTAGACTGCCTTTTCGTGGCATATCAGCAGCGTGCTGCAGTTTTGGCCGCCTGTGATGCTGTCTAGGTAGGCGGTTTACTAGGTTTGACACACAGCCGTAATGTTGAGGCACATGGCATTGATGCTATGCTTTAATATCGGGGGGTTATGTCTATAGTTGCTCTTAAAGACCAGATGTAGACATGCAATGTCAAAGTGAATACATTGTAGGCAGTTACTAAAGATTATTTTGTTATGTAATGCCCCAGTGTTGATCTACCCTGTAATATCTTTGAACATAATCCTATCCTAACCAAAATTTACCATGGTGTCCAGTTTCCACCATATTACCACAGGTATTTAACTCTCTATACACCGTAGACACAAATTTAAAAGCCATTTTAACCATTCAGGGTGTGACATTACTAACAAATCACCTATAATTTTACATAGACTAACTGTCCTCTTTGTATGTCATTTTAATTTTTATTTCTGATAACAATTTCAGCATGACTGATGTGAAAGTGACATTGCACCAAGTATAAAAGAATGGGAATTATTAAATAAACAATCCGTAATTATAATCATAATACATTTATTTGTGATAAAGTTCATGCATTATTGATAACTTATACTAGACACAAATGCCATTAAAAAGAACATGCGTATTCTGGAACATTCTTATTAACATTTGAAGGACCTCCCATAATCATAATAGTGCATTATGACTACAATAATAACCAGGACATTTAAGTGGAAATTATGATTACTAGGTTCATTTTTGTTAAGATACAAGGCCTAGTTGCAGTATTTCTATTGCAAAGGCATGAATGTAATCAGTATTTAAGAAGCACTGCATTGTTACCGGCTTAGGCCCGTTTCTTTTTTTAGGATCTTAGTGATTATCTGGACATTGTTTTGGTGACAGCAGCATGAGAGTTATATTTACAAATGACTGACCGCTCATCTTATGCTCAGTTGCTTGATTGTTGCAATATTGCCTGAAAATAGGGATATATACAGCAATTTTATTACTGTGCCACACTGGAATTTTTAGACTGCCTGCAAATTTGCAGTTGTAATTTGGATACTGTAACATTGTTACTGAGGAAATGGGGTTGCTTATGGGTCAACAGAAGGTATAGCTGACAAAGATATCCGGGCCAATCAGAGAGCTAGAAACTGTTGCATTACATGTAAAAGGAAGTGAGTCACTTTTTTTTTTGTCATGAAGTTAGCTAATATAACAGATGAGATAACAAGAAATGTAATTCAGTAAAATTGTAGTCAGTAGCAGTTAACTGTATAGTGAAATGAGTGCAAAGGCAAAGATAATCAGAAAACATTCAAACAGGTTAAAGTTACATAACGCTTGCCTGCTGAGAATATACTTTAAAAAAAAAAGTTTAAGAATAAAAAAAAGAAGAAAAAAAAGTTTAACTTAATGTACTAAAATAAGTAATACCCCCCAAAACTACTAAAAATGATGCACAAAATGACTGAAACGGTAACTAAAATATTTTATTTTATTTTATTTTTTGATTGTAAAGTATGACCTGCACTTGTCTTTGTGTGATTCATCCATGTAAAAACAATTACACGAGACATTTAGATATAAAAGGGATCTGGTCATGAGAAAAGTCATCTGGTGATATACAGTGTTTCAGATGAGCTGGAAACAAGTGATCAATCATTCCTGGTTTGTAACAGTTTGCAGTCAGACATCACATGGCTCATCCTTAAACAAACAAACAGATGGAAAGTCGCTTCATTCAGCAGGGATGGGTGAAAAGAGAGAGGAACAACACAAATGTGCCAGTTCATAATAAAGAATAGCTGTAAGCTATCTCACATATTGTTTGTTTGTCTTTCTCAGCTGAGCCAATGCTTTAAAAGGCCTGTTCACCCAAAAATGAATGTTCAGTCATCATTTACCCCCCCCCCCCCCCGTGTCATTCCAAACCTGTAATTACTTTTTTTTCATCTGTGGAACACTAGAGGAGATTTTTAACAGAATGTCTAAGCAGTTTTTTCCATTACAATGAAAGTGAACAGTCTCTGTAGTTGTGAAGCTGTAAAAATATGACTAAAGGCCCGTTCACACCAAAAAACAAACCATAAAGATGACCGTAACTATATTAGCGTCCACACCAATGTACGGTAACATTCTGTTTATTATGAGCACACACTGCAGTTATGTCTCCTGCTGCTGCTTTAAATGCTTGATCTCTTTAGTGTCAGATGGATTCTGATTGGCTGTCAATGTTTTATTCGTTCTTCATTCTGAAAGTGATTCCAACGATCTTGTTCAACCGTGTCATTATGTTCGATACATTTTCTGTGTTAATTAGTGAATTTTGACAAAGAGGCCTCAACAGACTGCTGGGATCCAATTCTTGTTCAGATCAAGATGGGCTTATAAACAGAAATCAGTGTTTTTGTATTTTAACAATAGACTGGCCAGTGCACACAGAAACAATTTATGTGTGCTCCACTATTCTTGGATGTGAGGTAGTCTCTTCTTAAAAAAGGGAACATCCGGTCCGGTCTGAATTATTCAGCAGGACAATCTGTATCTCTTGTTACCACTTGGAAAAAAGGTTTTGTGCTTTGATGGGAGCAAGATAAGACCTCTGGTGTTAATTTAATGTAGTATATTTTGGCACAAAGTCAAGCCTGTAGGGCAAAATTCCATTAGCAAAAAACGGAACTTGGGATTGAAACTTTCCCCCAGAAAAATGAGATTTGTGTAATTGTTTCGATGTTAAAATACATTCTGCACTACTGCCAATTTACAGAACATGACAAAATAATAAAAAAGGATCCTTACCTTGAAATATTATGTCTAGTTTAAAGGAGAAGTTACTCAAAAAAAAAAAGACTAAGACTTAAGACTATCCAAGATGTAGATGAGTTTTTCTTCAACCGAACAGATTTGGAGAAATTTAGCATTACATCACTTGCTCTCCAATGGATCCTCTGCAGTGAATGGGTGCCGTCAGAATGAGAGTCCAAACAGCTGATAAAAATTGTGAATATGTTTCTTACAAACATGCTGCTTTTGGTTTCACAAGATGTTAATTCATGAACTGGAGTCATTTGAATTGTGTTGTTTGTATCAGCCTTTTGGACTCTCATTCTGACGGCACCCATTCACTGCAGAGGATCCACTGCTGAGCAGGTGATGATTTGATTATGAACTGAAAATATAAAAATAAAAGCTAATTAGACATTATTAATCCATTGCTGCACATTTTAGGAAGCAGTAACTGACATTTGTTTAACACAAAGTTATTTCAGTAAAATAGATCTTTTCATTCTTTGATACATAAAACAAACGTAACTTAATTTGATGTCTACATAATGCTTTAAAGAACCTTGTTATGAAATGACAGGCTCAGTTTTCTCACATAAGAATATAAAAGACACTTCCACAATGTGGTCACACAGAAGTATTGGCTTCTTGTTGTAGGTTGAAAGTGTGTGATTTGCTGTAGCACACAAACTGTAAAACCCTGTTGCTGACCTTTGAACTCATGAGACACACAGTTTTATAAATGCTTGTCTTTCTGTCTCCTCAGATGTTCTCCAGTAATGACGAGGCTGTTATCAACAAGAAGCTGCCGAAGGAACTGTTGTTACGGTTGGTGTGAAACCCATTCAGCACTTCTCTCTCTTCCTGCTTCATTTCCTTATTTTAATAATGTTGTCTTGTTATTATAATAATCTTAATTAGGGATGATACTGAGCTCCTGTACTCGTACTCGTACTCGTACTCGTTAAAATGCCCCGATACCAAACGCAGATACCACACAGCATGTGATAAGTGCCATATTCAGACAAAGAAACACCGACAACAGACAGCAGAATGGAGTTATTAGAGATTAAGGATGTCTACGAAGTATATGTATGCAATGAATTTAATGTTAAACATTCAGTATTAACGCCTGTATAGCTGATGTGCACGAGCTGATAAGCAAAGCACCCTGAGTGGATTGAGTGCGCGGCGGCGCAGATGCGCAAGCTCGTCGAGTGAATATCCCTTTCTCACAGACATCACTGGATAGTTTGTGGTTTGGTTGGATATGTCAAAAACAAGTAGCCTAAGTAAAACAATGCACAAGTTACTTAACGGTAGGGAGGGAGGGAGAGAGAGAGAGAGAGAGAGTGCACGCACTTCTGTTGTGTGATCTTTATTGATGTGCGCTCACTTAGCACACGCAACATTTGGCTTAAAATTAAATCGTAAATATAAGACAATTTATAGGGGCATTCACTATAAACATAATTTATTTTCAACCTTAAGCACACACGACTTTCTGGTGAAAGTGAAACTAACAGCCTGTTTGAAATGCGCTATGCTGTTCTGTACTTGTCCCTCTCATTCTGCACCAGTATGTGCGCGCGTTGCGCGTGTTTTGCTTGCTTCATGAGTGTTTCTGCATTATATGAGTGGCTTTGGAATATAAATCGCAGCATGTTTCAGATGAAAAAAACGCGACTTTTATTTCTGAAAATATCACATTTAGGAGATTTATAACGAGTGGTTCCCTGCATTATTACAGCAAAAAGCGTGATTACAGTACTAAACCACTGCAATGGAGTAGAGATGTTCCGATACCCTTTTTCCCTTCCCGATACCGATTCCGATACCTAGGCGTAGGGTATCGGCCGATACCGAGTACTGATCCGATACCTGGGTGTGTATCTGGTTATACAGCTGTATGTACTACTAGCCCTGTATGAATTGATACAATTATTTTATGGTGTGCTTCACCAGATAGATAGATAGATAGATAGATAGTCTGGCGAGCAAACAAATATAATGTTTGGAAAATGGCACATCTTTTTAAATATGTAAAAGTACACTCTTAACATCAGTCAGTCAAGCATTATAAATATATTATGATAATCAAGTATTATTTAATGATAGAACTTTAGCAATTAGAATTAAAACTTGGTAACCATGTATGAATGCATATTAGTTATTTTAACTGAATTTAGGACTGGTGGTGGTTAGTGTTGCTTTCGTCAACGAAAATTGACTAAATATCGACATCAATGAACCTTTATCACGTGACGAAAACGAGACGAGACGCAACGTAAATGCTGGTCATGTGACAATGACTATAATTAAATGTATAATGCAATATTGTTGATGAATAAAAACGAGACTAAATGTGGTTTACAAAATAAAAACTATGCTAAAATGTCTCTTCATTTTCGTTGACCAAAACGTTATTACGTGTTTTGTTGTTATAACGTTATTTCATCTCGTTTAGTCACGTTATTATTATTATTTTGCAGTATTTCTGTTTCCTGTGTCTCACTTCACGGCTGACTCAGGGTTGCCAGGTTTTCGCAACAAAACCCGCCCAATTGCTACTCAAAACTAGCCCAAAACTAACCCAATCGCATTTCGAGGGGGGGTTCCCCGGTAAAGTTCGCATTCCAGGGGCTAAATATCACGTTATTGGGGTAGCTTCAACCCGCGGACATGAAAAACAACCAGCAGCAACAGTGTTAAAGTAGCCTAATTCCGCGGGAAAACCGTGGACTTGGCAACACTCTGCGCAGACGCAGGCGACGTCACTTCCTCAAGCCCCACTCGCGGCATTATTTAGAAGACGACAACAAACAAATTTAAGTAAGACACAGAGAAAGGGGCCGATGGCCGGCTTCATCTGACTTCACTTTACAAGCAATACAAGTAACAGACACACACATTTTATTTGCACTTTTTAGTATGTTATTGTAGCTCGAGCATTCAAGCACCTTGTTTCTCTTTGTTAAACTTGAATGTATTAATTTTTTTTCTGGCATTGTCATGTGATGCTATTTTATTTTATTTATTGTTTTTATTTATTTAAATTTATGTGTGTGTACTTCTAACATGTTTGGTTGGTCAAATAAATGTTGTAAATTCAAACCAGAGCCTCTTCCATGTCTGGAATGGATGTATTCTTGAGTCTATAAGGTAACAATAATTTAATAAGATAACCTTGTTTGAAATGGGTTTGGCTAAAAGAAAATTTTGGTTTCGTCTGTACTGCTAGGTACTTATACTATATTGACTGGGTTAAATAGAATTGCATTACTAAAAAGAGACTAAAATACAATTTTCATTGACTAAAACTAGACTAAATGTCATCAGTTTTCGTCGACTAAAACTAGACTAAATGTCATCAGTTTTCGGCGACTAAAACTAGACGAAAATAGTCATGGATAATTTTGACTAAAATAAGACTAAAATGCTCAGACTTTTAGTTGACTGAAACTTGACTAGACTAAAAAGAGTATGAACGTGACTAAAACTAATAAAAACTAAAATGACAGCTTCACACAAAGACTAGACTAAAACTAAAATTAAAACAGGCCGCCAAAAACAACACTAGTGGTGGTGCTTTTTTGGTCATTCATTGTTTCTGTAAAAAATGGGAAATAAACTATCAATAATACTGATAAGATAATAATCATACTATGAATTCTACTAAGAACAATATAAAACGCACTAAGGATTAACGAGCTGCTGGATTCATGAATATTAATCACGTTGTGTGCGTTCGCTCGAACTGATTCGCTGAAATCAAAACAGGGACGATAATAGGTGAGCGCCAGCCAATGAGATTGTCATTTACGCATTAGCTCCACCTACTACTGGAGAACCCGGCAGTTCTTAAAAGCTGAAGAATTCCAAAGGAACTATTTTGACAGGAAAATACAACAAAGAATATCGTTTACATACCATGCAGAATTGACGCGCTACATGTAAGACTCTCTCTCTCTCTCTCTCTCTCTCTCTCTTTGTGTGTGAGAAAAAAGCATAGTGACGGCGAGTCGTGCGCTTCACACTAGAGCTTACGGTACGTCAAACACAGGTGTGCTGCGCATCCATTCAGATGATCTGAAAAACAGCACAGATCGCTTAACGGAGAGTGAAGCTCTGAAGCGCTCAGTCAGTGTGTTATATCTGTGCTAAACTTATACATAGCCTCCAACTCACACACTGGCGAGTAAAATCTGAGCATTTATTAGCCAGTGGCTAATATTAGACATAATTTAGTCGCCCAGGGTGAAGATTTGTGAGTAATTTACTGGCAATGTGCTAGCACGTTTGTATTTCTTCTTCGCTGCTCTAAATAGTGGTTGCTTGTGGCAACAGCACGACTTCCTGTGTTTGCATTCTGAGCAGCGAAGTAGAATTGATTTCCGATTTGCAGCGTTAAGCAAAGCTCGCGGGTCTTGTTTAAGAAAATGGTATCGGATCGGTACATGGGTTCAAGTACTCGCCGATACCGATGCAAGATGTGGTATCGGTGGAATTTCCGATACTAGTATTGGAATCGGAACAACCCTACAATGGAGCAGCTCTAATGCTATTAAATTAAAGATGATGTACCATCGAGCAAAAAAATTAACAGTGAAAGTAACAAAAACTTGTAAAATACATTTTAATGGGCATAATTAAGTGTGAAAATAACCGAATGATATACAGTCAAACCAAGTATCATTCAGACACCAGATATCATTTTTTATATTTTTTACTAGTGGGTGCAGGACACTAGTTCATTTAAGTAAGTGAGGATAGCAAAATAAAGTAAACTGTGACATATTATAACCAAAAATTCTTCATACAGTAGACTACCTGTAATATTTATACAAATTTGGGACCAAAAATGATTCAGACCGAGTCTGGGAAAAAAATTGAAGTTCAGGTTTGCGTGAACCTGGTTGACAGCATGCCCAGGAGACTACAGGCTGTCATTAAGGCTAAGAGTGGCCTGACAAAGTATTTATAGTTGTCGGAATAATTTTTGGTTGATTGTAATCCATTATATACACCTTTCTATCAAAGTTATGTTCTGTCACAGTTTAACTCGGAGATCTTGTCATATTTTATTACCATTTTCTAAACTACAGCGAATAAACTGTGATAATGTGAGAAATGTTGAAGGTGTCTGAATAAATCTTGGTTTGACTATCTATTTGATAAATTAAGTTAACCAACTAACATGATACATACTCTTTGGTTTCTGTGCCCAATATTTAAAAAATGTACAAATGCAATGAAAATATCGGTATATCTGTATCGGTACTTGGTATCGGCCAAGTACCAAAAAATAAGTATCGGTATCGGGCGAGTACTGGAAAAAGTGGTATCGGTGCATCCCTAATCTTAATCATCTCTATCTTCTTCATCTCTCCTTGTTTTTGCTGTTTTTAGAGCATAGACTTGTTTTCGACCAAACAGAAATAATGAAGACTTTAATGACACTCCTATCATAGCTTTTTGTTAATTATGTTTGTTAATAGTTCTGCTGTTTTTCTGCAGAATTTTCTCATTTCTGGATGTAGTCACACTTTGCCGCTGCGCACAAGTCTCACGAGTAAGTGTTTTTTTCTAGGCACTTTATAGATTAAACTGATGCTTTGTGGCACATTAAGTGTCTGTTTTGACATATGCTCATTTCACGCTTTTAAGAGCCTCTAAAACGGGCATTGTCAAAACATCTGCTATGACATAGTAAAATATTTAGTGGATTAAATGTTGCTTGCAATGATACTTTGTCAGGATATACAGCTACTTTTGAATGGCTGTCTATGGAGAGAAATGAAAGGAGCTCTTCTAGAATAATATTTTTTGTGAATATGTATCCGTAGTGGATTGAGTTTCTGTTTCTAAATTTTTCTCTCTTTTTCTCAGTCATGGAACGTGTTAGCCCTGGATGGCAGTAACTGGCAGCGCATTGACCTCTTTGATTTCCAGAGAGACATTGAGGTGAGTAGACAGTAGCTGCTCTTAATCTGGAGAGTCCACATTTTGTTCTGAGTACTAAAATACAAGGAATTTAAGGCTGTATTTAATACAAAAGTGGCTAAAGATCATAAAAATCTCTTTATTTACAGGGCCGTGTAGTGGAGAACATCTCAAAACGGTGTGGAGGCTTCCTAAGGAAGTTAAGTCTTAGAGGATGTCTGGGAGTTGGAGACAGCGCTCTCAGGTGGGAAAGAGGGAGCGGATTAATGCTTATCTATAATGAGCATGTTTTCACAGCAAAAAGATGAAAGTATTCATTCTTGAAGAACCATTTGCAGATGGGGACACCAAAAATTAAGACTTTTTTACATTTACATGTATGCGTTTGACAGAAGGTTTATCCAAAGCAATTTACACTGCTGTTCAGAAGTTTGGGGTCAGTACTTTTTTTTTTTTTTTTTTTTTTAAAAGAAAGTAATACTTTTATAAAAAAAATGTTGCATTAAATTGTTTTAAAAAATGACAGTGAAGACATTTCTAATGTTTCTATTTGAAATAAATGCTGTTTGAATTTTCTATTCATCAAAGCATTGTGAAAAATGTCACGCTAGATAAAAATTACAATTTAAATAATTTTTTTTAACAAATATTCAAAAATAATACACTTATTTTAAACAGCAATACTATTTTGCAAAATCACAATATTGTTTCCACAATTTTTTGAGACTTATTTAAAAAATCTTACCCCAAACTTTTGAACATGGTACATTTAATGGTTTCAATATTTGGGCTTGTATTTTGCATTAAAAATGCTGTCGGTGATAGATATCCTAATACCTGACAGATATCATTGAAATAGGTGTTGTGAGAGTCCACCTATCTTTTTGTCAGCTCTACAGCAGAAAAGACTGATCAACCTGGAATACTTTCTGCCTGTCAATAATTTTGATTTCTGGTTTAAAAGCATAAAAAACAGCTGAATTTGCTTATTGTACCTTTGCATTTAAGTACATTTAAGATTTGCCGTCTTTCATGTATGCAAACCTTTCGTTAATAGTTTTTGAGCAAAAAACAGTTTATTTTGTCACTTTGCTCTTTATGTAAATAGGCCTATCAAGAAAATAGACTACAGCTTTAATATTCACTTTAGTAATGTTGTCTGCTTTCCATTCTGAAAGACGTTACATTTATACTCAAGAGATTATTGCAACTTGAAAGGAAATTCAAGCTTTGTTTAATATAAAATTAGTTTTTGTCTCTCGCAGAACGTTTGCCCAGAACTGCAGAAATATAGAGCTGCTCAGCCTCAATGGCTGCACCAAGATCACTGACAGGTGAGTAAAAGATGTGACGTGTGTGGAAATGTTTGTTGATCTCTGTTGAACTTCTTTCTTTCTTTT
Source organism: Schizothorax lantsangensis (assembly GCA_027422415.1). Classification (NCBI taxonomy): domain Eukaryota; kingdom Metazoa; phylum Chordata; class Actinopteri; order Cypriniformes; family Cyprinidae; genus Schizothorax; species Schizothorax lantsangensis. The sequence goes on from CM049844.1 coordinate 7,663,089, forward strand.
TGCAGTACCTGTAACAGCTTGAGTAAATTTTGTCCCAAACTGAAGCACTTGGATCTTGCCTCCTGCACCTCAATCACAAACCTGTCCCTCAAAGCTCTGAGGTCAGCGTTCGCAGATGCACACACTTGCTGGTTATGCAAAACGCTTCTCTTGGGCTAAATGACTCTGTCTGTGTCATTTTAGCGAGGGCTGTCCGTTGCTAGAGCAGCTGAACATCTCGTGGTGTGATCAGGTGACCAAAGACGGCATACAAGCGCTTGTGAGATGTTGTCCAGGACTCAAAGGCCTGTTCCTCAAGGGCTGCACACAGGTAATTCTGTGCTTTCACAACCGCCCTCTTCGCTGTTCTAATTGCTTTTGAAAAATATTTTAATGTGCAGTATGTGCCACTAGCACTCCCCCCACGGTGCTGTTCAACTTAAACTATTAAAAATCATTTTTGGTGATTGAAATAGAGCTGAAAATTTTTAATTATTAGATTAATTAGAAACGTAAATGAAAATTAGTAATATTACCTTTGCAACAAACTGAAAATAAGTAGAAGTAGTAAAATTACTATAACTGAAATTAAAAGTAATTATTTAAGTAAAAGTCCTTCTTCACAATGATATTGTTAACTGTAACTAAACCTATTAAAAATCGAATAATTGAAATAATGCTGAAAAATCTAGACAAGTAGACATAGAAAACAAAATGAAATTAGACAAACTAAATTTAGCTGAAGCTGAAGTTCTTAATAAATTTAGAAATTGATTAAAGCCATATAGAAATTTATTTAAAAAGTAACAAAAATGACAAAAGCACATAACAAACTTACTAAAGCATAATATAAAATTAAAACTGAAACCATAAAAACTAACAAAAATCTAGGTCAGAATATTAATAAATTCTATATTCCCGACCCACATGTATAGCATTGGTTGAAACACGAATTAAAAACATAAACTTTAAAAAACATTAGAAATATTGCTTTGGCAAGTAACTGACATAAGTTCAAGTTATTTCAAATAACTAAAACTGTAATTTTTATATATATATATATATATATATATAACAGTAATATATTTGAAAGTTATATAGAAATATTGTCATAAAATGAAATGACAACATTTCTAAAATAAAAAATATAAAAATAAAGGCTAATTTAAAATATTACACAAATGAAATTAATGGATCACAAAGTCTAAAAAATTGTCAGATAATCTAAAAATGTGGTTCATGTGTTAACATCAAGGTTAACTCTTGTTATATGGGATTTTGCATTGTGACAACAAAAGACACCATAAACATTGTCTGTATGCTATCGTATAGTTTCAGAAGACTTTAAATGTGTTTAATTTTATGGTAATTGTTGTCACTGATTCTGCAAATCTCCATAAAAATACTCTACATAAAAATAAATGGGCTTAAAACAACATGAGGGTGAGTATTTTTTTGGGGGTGAACTGTCCCTTTAAATCCATTCATTATCTGTCTCTCTCTTATGTTTTCTCTCTTCATAGTTGGAAGATGAAGCACTTCAGCATATTGGAGCAAACTGTCCAGAGCTGGTCTCACTCAATTTACAGACGTGTTCAGTAAGTCACACACATTCAGTCGTACAGGGGTCAGGTGTGAATATGTCCTGCGGATGGGTTCCTCATGCAGCTCTGTCTCTGTGTGTGTGAATCGAGCAGCAGATCACAGATGAAGGTCTCATAACTATCTGTCGCGGGTGCCATCGGCTGCAGTCTTTATGCGTGTCAGGCTGTGCAAACATCACAGACGCTATTCTCAACGCCTTGGGCCAAAACTGCCCTCGCCTCAGGTGTGTAACCCGCACATCAGCTGCAAGCCCCCATAACCCAGTTTTTCTCCTCTTTTAAACGATGCATCATTGATCTCCGTGTCTGTGTAGAATATTAGAGGCGGCTCGCTGCTCTCAGCTTACAGATGTAGGCTTCACCTCACTAGCACGGGTGAGTAAACAATCCCACAAACACACTGCACAGCTCAAACCTCTGTCTGTGCTGATCCTCCAGAGCTTCTAACAACACAAATCCAGCGTGTCGTTTCCTCTTATTTATTCTCACTCTTTCATTTTTTACAGAATTGTCATGAATTAGAAAAGATGGATTTAGAAGAGTGTGTACAGGTGAGTCACAATGGGTTGGCATTAAGAGAGTAACGCATAATAATGTTAAAATATTGTTACATACAGTATTAAATGTTATTAATTATACAGTAAGAACATTACATTTGATAAAACCCTCTATAAATATTTTTTGTTGCCCATTGAAGTGATTAGTCACTTTTGCTGATGATAATTCTGAAATAAATCTAGTAAAAGTTTGAAATGGGTGAAATTTTAATGGAGACTCTAAAGAGAAGGAACTTGAAAAGGATGGATAATTTTTTTAATATAAAAAATGATTTTTTTATAATAAATATTTGTTTATTAACTTTGATTATTTAAATAGAATTAAATATAAAATAGAAATCTTATTCCTACAAACAGCCCATTCTTTGAGTAATATTTTCCAAATCATAAAAACAAAGACCTTATAAATGTTTGAAAATTGTAAGCCTTTATGATCATGAGTTTTTATGATCATTGTGTTTTTGTAGATGTGGAATCTAGTTTCTGCCATGGAATAAAACATAAAAATGGTAAATGCTTTTTGTCTCACAATTGGGACTTTGTTTCTCACAATTGTGAGGGATAAAAGTCAGAATTGAGAGATACTGTATAAACATAGAATTGCAAGTTATAATTCAGAATTTCGATATATACACTGACTGAATTCAGACTTTTTTCTTGCAATTCATGTCTCAGTTCTGAGTTTACATCTTGCAGTTCTTTTTTTTCTCAGAATTGCAAGATGAAGTCGCAATTACCTTTTTTCTTTTAAATTATTTTTATTCCATGGCAAAAACAGGCTTTCATATCTTGAGTACCTCCTAGATCATAAAATATGCTTTCATTAGTGGTCTTATCTTAAATTAAAGATAGCAAGTTCTTAATATTATTTCCTGTTTTGTATTTTATATATAACTATATATTTAGAAATATATAATAATTGTTAATATTATTATTCAAATTATTTTGTATATGTTATTTTGGACAGAAATCAATGCAAACATACAACAATGTAATTATCACATTAAAAACTCGTGGCTTTATTTTCTCACTCTCTTTAATATAATTGTACATCTTTCTCTAAAGATTACAGATGGAACTCTCATCCAGCTATCTATACACTGCCCTCGACTCCAGGTTCTGGTGAGGATTAAACCACAAAAGTGTACATAAAAATGACACTGCATATTTTAAAATCAGCAAGAAAATTCTGTTTTCTAAATGCGTGTTATAGATCTTACTGTAAACAGTTAATTTGTGCATATGTTTTATGTCATTTTATATTATCACAATACAGAAGAAAAGATCTGTCGCTACTTCTGTTTCATCACGATTTTAATTAGTGCTTCAATTTAAGGCTTTAATTTAGTGTGAGCAGTTATTTAAAAAAATAAATGGAGAGAAAATTACCACATTTTGATACACTCATCTGTCTCCAAGTTATCTTTATTTGAGGGCTTTTCTCCACAAATATTCATATATGTGATTGTGATATTTCTTGAGTGTTATGGACTTGTTTATGTGTTTGGTTCTCTGGCGTGTTGCAGAGTTTGTCTCACTGTGAGCTCATCACTGATGATGGCATCAGGCAGCTGGGCAGCGGACCCTGCGCTCACGACCGACTGGAGGTGATCGAGCTCGACAACTGCCCGCTCATTACAGACGCGTCTTTAGAACATCTGAAAACCTGTCACAGCCTGGACCGCATCGAGCTGTACGACTGTCAACAGATCACCCGCGCCGGCATCAAGCGCTTGAGGGTAAGCCCTGCTTTTGCTTATGCTCAGTGAGGGAACCGCAGTGTATTATTGTTTTTAATCTTGTGGATGTTACTAAAAATAAAACCTTTTAGGATATAGATTTAGAATTGATTTACAGTGCCAACCCTATCTCACGACCAATTCGTACGTATTTTACAAGGTGGCTAATTTGTACGAATTCGTACGACGTCACTCTACACCCCAGTGACGGGTAGGTTTAGGGGCGGGGTTAGGTGTAGGTCATTCGTACAAATTCATACGAATTGTGCAACTCATAAAATATGTACGATTTAGCAAAAAAATGTGTACGGATTGCCGTGAGATCGGGCTACAGTGCTCAGTATGATCCCAAGAAATGGGTTTACAAGTGTAAATATTTTACTAAATTGGGTGATGCATCATGCAAATTGGGATCCATTCACTGTGATTTTGGTTTAGTTCATAATTCAAATAAATGGTGCAAATATAATTGTAACTGGAGAAATGAGTGAATTTTAAACATTTTCAAATAATTGACCTTAGTATTTACGTAAATAAAATTTAAATCTGAGTCAACCTAGATTTTTTTTTTTTTTGTTATTTTAACTAAATTATAGTTAAAATGTAATTAAATTGTAGGATTATTTGAACTATTGCACATATTTTTATAGTGCTGTCAAGCGATTAATCGATTCGCATCCAAAATAAAAGTTTTTGTTTACATAATATATGTATGTGTACTTAGTTTATTTATTATGTATATATAAATACACACGCATACAGTATATTTTTTGAAAATATTTACACATACATTTATATATTTATGATTATATTTTATATAAATATATTTAATACAAAAACATATTTTTCTTAAATATATACATGCATGTGTTTGTATTTATATATACATAATAAATATACACAGTACACACTCATATTATGTAAACAAAAACTTTTATTTTGGATGCGATTAATCGCGATTAATAGTTTGACAACACTATATTTTTATAACGTAAAACGAATCCATTTTATAAATTTGCATTTTATACAATATAAAATTGTTCAAAATTAACAAAAAACTACAAGAACACAAGTTTACGATCCACTAACTTATAGTATTAATATTTAGAGTTAGCTTTTATTTAAATTTTTGTCTTTTTTAATGAAATTTTAGGTTGTATTTTCAGTAATTTATGTGCTTTTGCTGTTTTTATTATTTTTTTTAAACATATTTCTAATGAACTTTTTTCAATTTTAGTACTTTAGCATATTTTAAATTCTAATTTTTAAGTTGTTCATCTAATATTTATACTTTTATTTGATTTCAGCTTTATTTCAGTTAACAAACTACTTGTAAGAATAGCAGCACTGATTTTGACACAAGAGGGCGCTAACACCGCACAGTCATCAACCTGTGCTCACAATCTCAAAATGGATAGATATTATCTAACATGTATCAGTTTAAACTTTGGTTGTTTTTGCCACCATGCAGAATTGCTGCATCTGTTGAAGTTTATTTATGGTAACATTGAGTTTTAACATTTTAGCATTCATTATTTTTCATAAATAAGCAGTCTTTTAGGGCGGGAAGTTGTCATATGTTGGTGAGCTTCCTGCCAGGTGTACATCCACAATTTTTGAATCATTTTCCTTTTTTCTTGCATCCTCTGTAGACTCACTTGCCCAACATTAAAGTTCACGCCTACTTTGCACCTGTGACTCCGCCTCCATCGGTGGGCGGAAGCCGCCAGAGATTCTGTCGCTGCTGTATCCTTCTATGATGTAAAACGGACTGTGCATCTTGACCTCTCACCCCCTGATCTACCTAGAGCACATGCTGGTGGGTCCCCGGTCAGATCGGATGGAAGCGACGGAGAGACAAACCCGACACCCAGTCATGAGCTTTAATCAACACTACAGTCCATTCAGTGGCTTTATACAAGACTTTTATGGTAATTAAAGTGGACAAATTAGGGAATGTGCTACTTTGTTCATCATGAACTATTTGGAGAAGAGAACAGTGGGGCCTTTATGAGAAATACACGGCCACTACAAAAATTAATCGTGGTTACGCGGTCGCTGATGTTCCTTGTTTTTGGATGGACCACCTCAATTTGATTGGAGATCATGGTAAACAGGAGACGATCATGTAACCAGCTCATGGATTCATGCCTCATCTATAACACACAGTAACCTGTGAGCCCCTGAGGAACCCAGCTTTGAACACACATTCAGACACATCTCTCTCATACATACACACACAGATTCTCTCTTTCTCTCTGTCTGTGTTGCTCTCAGTGGCTTTGTTAAACTTAGAGCAGAGACTGAATATTTTCAAAGCATGATTGTCTACCGAGTCTTGCTTTTTTTTTTTATCGGTCTTTACCTGATAATCTCTTCGGAAGGGGTCCGAGTTTCAGCCGGCCGGTGGAGATGCAGGGGCAGATGTGAGGTTAAAGATTTGGGCTGTAAGTAAATTAGGCGAGAGGGAAAACAGGAACTGTATCGAGCTGATGAGTGTGTGTCATGCATGAGATTACAGCATCTCATGCATCTCGTGTGTGTGTGAAAATCTGTCATTCGTGATCATGGAGAGAACGGCAGTGGGCTTCATTCATGAAACAAGCAGAATTAATTTATCTCATAAATCCATAAGTTCACCAATGGGGACTTTTGGCCTTGTAGTCTTTAAAATGCACTTTTTTCACATTTTCCTCAAGAATTGATTTAAATAAATTAAATTCATTTGAATACAAAATGTAATAATGAATACCAAAAACGTACTTTGAAATATGGTGAAAATTATGTGATTCAGAAAAATGACAATTTGACAAAATTACAGCTTGATGCCATGCACACAAAGAAAGAAACCCTGTTCAACTGATATAATGTTCATATAATATATAATAATCACATTAAAAATTCACATATTAGTAAAACACTAAAATGTGATATTTTTATATGCATATTAATGCATATTTTTACACTGAATCTCCACATTAATGCAACATTAAAGATACTTTAAATATTTGTTTAATGGCATCTTTTTACTCTGGATCAGTGATATCAGTAATACCAATATTGTATTGGTACTGAATTCATTTTTTTCACAATTTCTAAGGATGAAATGAATAATTATAGCCATTCAACATTACTGAATAAATGAAAGCCATAATTGTTCAACTCCATTAGGCTTTAGAAAAATATAAAAACTTCTAACTGAAATTAACTTAACTCGTATGTCATCTCAAGCAACTCAGATAAATGAGAAATATTGAAGTGGTTTATGTTTATATCATAATTAGTTTTAACTATTAACAATGTAGTTCAAACTAAAAATAATGTTTTTATGATGGATTTTCATAGTTTTCAATTGAAGGTCTGGGACAAATGTAAAATAACAAAATATCTATAAATGTATATAAAAGACATTTTAAAAGTGAAACAAAGGTGAATGTAGGATAATAAAGATGTAAAGAACATGTTAAACTTGCCGATGAGATATACAAGTCCTCATAGCTGAAAAAACAACCGTTTTAAATAAACTGAAATGTTTGAAGGAATGAATTTGTTCTTGTGTTTCATGAATGAGGCCTGATGAGTTTTAGGTCTGTTTGTTTTCAAGCCTCTGTTGATTGTTCTTCATCCACAAAAACAATAATCAACCGTAAGCATGTACTTTACAATCAATGCACTCGTGAATCATCCGCTGGCTTGTAAAGTACACAAACATACAGATTTGTGCGCAGATGTACTCCGATTATGAAAACAATCAAAGGTGTTTGTTTTAAATGTTTTGTTTGTTTGTTCTTGTTTTTGTCACGACTGTGGTTTTTTCAGTTTAGTCTCTGTTTTGAGTCGGTGTCCCTGTGAGGCCACTTGTGAAAAGGTTAGTGTCTGTTTTTCTTTTCGTGAATTTCTGTAGGTAAGCATTAGATAATGTCCATATTGAAATGAGTTGCAATATATGTCAAATATTTCAGTAGGGCTTTATGGAAGTATATGGATGAGCTGGAGGTGATGTGGTGGCCTATATGCCGTTTTGTGGCATAAAAGCATTAAATGTTTCAGATAATGATACTTGATGAAAACTGCAATTACATTAAGCCACTTTTACGTTAATTTACATTCAGTTTCTTCAAAAAGTACTCACACTCGTACACTTTAGACCGAGAGCACAGCGGCTGGGATCAATGTACTGACCGCCAGCTGTAGTTTAACATTTTGTTTCTGTCACACACTTTAGAGGAAAGTATTTCAGCAGATCAGAGTCATGTATGCAATAAAAAGCTGTATTTTGAAGTAGGTTTTCTGTATGTTGTGATTTGTATGAGACTTGTAGGTGTCTTCAGGTGCTTTGTCTTTTTTCTTTTTTTGGTGATGTTCTGTCAGGTTAATTCTACACCTTTTCTTCTTATTCTTCATTTATTTTTGAGGTTTTTGCTCTCGACTTTGTCCACAACACATAAAACACATCCTCATTTGCAATCAGAGATCTGTTTGTCCAGACCAGTGTTTTTTTTACCTTGACGTGATCATTTTCAGCCGTGTGTTTTGTGACACAATTCTGTGATTTACTGCAACTTAAAGTGATAGTTCACCCAAAAATGAAAATTATGTCCTTCAAGTTGACGGCAGCCATTGACTTCCATAGTGTTTTTTTTTCTCCATACTATGGAAATCAATGGCTACCATCAACTATTTGGTTACCAGGATTGTTCACAATACCTTCTTTTGTGCTCGAGAAGAAAAAACTCATACAGGTTTGGAACAACTCGAGGGTGAGTACAGTTTTGGGTGAACTATCCCTTCAGTCATTTTTGTGGCATGAGATTCTTCATATTGTATGAATATGTAAGTTATCACACGCATCTTTCAGTGGAGTTCATTTGTAAGCAACTTTAACAGGTTTAAGACAATCGTTGATCAACAAAATGCTCTGAGCTAAACAAAGGTGAAATCTTCTTCACATAAAATAACAATCTTTACAGAGACAAATTGCAGCCAAACCGCATGGAAAAGCTGTTACATACTGCTATTGAACAGATTCTTGTGCTTTCTTCAGGCACGCTAAAACTTTCAGTCATCCAGTTCAGGAAGTATTTACATTAAACACCCGAGTCATCCTGGAGAAATAAGGCCACTTCCTCCATTCCAACGGTTCTGGTCATTCTGGTCTGATCTAATAGTCATGGAATCTGTCAATATCATTTCCAGGTCATATTTCATTCCTCAAAAAGTAAGATTTTATGTTGTCCATAAAGAAATTAAGCTTATTTCAATACAAATTAGATTTTTGCATTGTGACATTGTTTTCCATACAATCAAGGACACATTTAATTATACACTTGAATTAATTGGTTATTTTTTATGAAAACATCACTACAAATTGCTTTATGAGTTTAGGGTGAAATGTGACTTTGAAATGTTATTTCTTAAATGTTCCTTTAAGGTGAAAGTGGTAGTCCACCCAAAAATGGAAATGGTCATACTTTACTCACCCTCAAGGTAGTTTCAAACCTGAGTTTCTTTATTTCTTCTGTTGAACACAAAAGAAGATATTTTGAAGAATGTTGGTAACCAAGCTGCTGGTAGCCATTGACTTCCATAGTATGAAAAAAATACAATTGTAGTCAATGGCTACCGTCAACTGTTGAGTTCTTTTGAGTTTAAGAGAAGAAAAACCGGTTTGAAAAAACTTGAGGAGGAGTGAATGATGACACAATTTTCATTTTTGGGTGGACTATCACTTTACACATCACTGACATCTTGTATGTGCCGTTTACACATGACTAGGTGTCACAGTTTGCTTTGTGGAATGCCACCTGGGAAGCTTGTGAACTAATGCAATAGTTCAATTTGTTACTAAAAACATGATCTTATCACACTCCCAACAAAGTTTAGGACTGTGCCAAGATGTTCTATTTTTCTTCCTGTCAGTATGATGCTAGTGTAGCACCGATTTCTAGTCGCTTTTAGATTTTCTCAAGCTCCAGTGTCCCTTCCTCACATTTGTCCTTTATTAATATTGCAGTTAAGTGAGAGAATGAATCCCAAACAGTTGCACTAAGACACAGTATGAGACTCATGTGCTTGTCATGTGCTCCATAATACAAGTATTGTCATTTTTAAACAGTAGTGTCACAGAAGTTGACTTCTGGAGTTGACTTAATAGAAACTAGTTCACTGTACTGGAAAGGCCTCAAAACAATGACAATTTCTTTATAGTCAACAAAACCATAAATAGTAATCATCAATGAAGTTTGCTCAAGTTATGTTAAAAAAAACGTCTGTCCCTTGTTCCTGCTTTTGGCTATTTTATTGGATTTTACCTCATCGTTGATGCCTAATAAGCTCTGTCTGTTTTTCTTTCTCTCTCTCTGACACACACACACACACACTTTGAGGGCACCCTCTCCATCAACATAGTTACCTGCTCACTTGTTATCAGTGAGTGTGTATAAGTTGTGGAGTCTGATTTTAAGACACACAGACCAATTTACAATCTGGGGGTCACAGTTTGAGACGGTAAAATGAGTGATCAGGGCGACGTGGACATGAACTCTGACTGATTTTGGTCCTTGGGGATAGAAACCTTCTCAAACACTTTTTTTTTTTTTTTTTTTTACAATTAACCAATATAAATGGATATGGCAGTATGAATAAATATATAACTATATATTATTAAGAGCTGTGTGAACTTTTCTGTTATTGTTTGTTTGTCCCTTTTTAACAGGGTTGACGTGGACGTTCAGAGACAAAATAGTTTTTGAATTGATCTTCAGAGTTGGTAATTGAAATGGCAAATATTTATGAACATACTTACTAATTAATATATTATTCAGTTAAGAATATTAATTGTTCTATTAAAGAAATCCACCATACAAACAATATGATGGACGTAGGCGGTGTATGAATGAAAAGCTTCATGATTTTCCTCTAGTGCTTTGCTTCTCCAGAAGAGGGCAGTGAAAGCTGGAAGTCAATTCCCAAATCTCTTTTCAACTCATTAAAAGTTTGCTGACTCATGCAAGCAAACCAACCACACCTTGGGAATTTTTATGACAATGAACAATGAACTATTTTGACCTGGATCACAGCAGTAAGTAGAAGATAAACAGAGATCACGAGTAAGATGACGTGTTTGATGGAAACTAAAATGTGTTGTGATATAGGAAAATTACAAGAACATTTAATGCCCTCATACCGATAAACATGAAAACAAATTAAATAATAGTACAAGAATAGAACAAAAATTCAGCCTTGCCATCACAGGACTAAATTCCATTTTTAAATATTTTCAAATAGAAAAAGGTTGTTTTAAATTGTTGGAATATTTAACAATATTATTGCTTTTACTGTATTTTGTTGAGCATAAGAGGCTTATTACTAACACATAAAAAAAAAAAAAAGTACCAAAACTTTTGAATGCTGTATTTTGTCAGTCTGTTGCATTTATGGACTGCCGAAGGTTTACAGGAATTTTCCATGATGCCTCTGGATCTGTTTAGCAATCAAATATTTGACGTCAAAATAGTTGTTCAGGGCAAAAGAATGTAGTCAAGCTTGATTAAGTATGAGCCCCTTACTGGCACTCATTCTGCTCATGATTAACAAAATAAGCATATTTTTCCAATGACACTGACATACAATTCGCATGTTCTGCATGCCATTGCATTTCCTTGTCTGAGCTACAAATGGTTATACACAATAGTATATGGGATAATAATAATATCACAACCCAGCAACCTTGAACAGCACATTGTTTACCTTATAAAACAAGTAGGCCTACTGACCTGTTCTTTCTAGCAATGTTACACCCAGATACAAATGCACATCTCCTATTACAGTTTAATGCACACAATGTTGGTTATGTGATCCTGCATGAGTCAAGCTGTTAAGGAGAACAGTGCAATGTCTTAGAAAGAATAAAGTACAGATGTAAGTAGAGTGTCCTGTTACATGCTCATTTAAAAAGTATTTTGTGTGAAGTGTGACCTGAGCCTGTGTTAGATGGTAAAGCACCTTTTAATTCCCAGCTTTATAAAAATGCTGCTCAGCATAGACAGGAAAAGATTGATGCATTGCAACTTCTATAGAATGTGAAAGGCCTATAGCTGTGCTGGAGGCAAGAAATGTACTGTTGCTGGCATTTAACATTTGCTACAGTATAAATTTATAGTTCAATTGCTTTTGGGACTTTTACACGCTTGAAATGCTTCTATTTGTCTTCTCAACAGAGCGCTTGCTATATATATATAAAAAAGGATAGTTCATCCCTAAACTAACATTCTGTTCAGAATCTACATGACCTTGTGTCTTGTGACAGTGAATCAAAAAAGGAAATGGTTTTAAGCATGTCAGCTCTTTTTCATAGAATGCAAACACAGTGTCCAAACCCCCCCCCCCCCCAACATGAAAGCAGGCAGTGTGACTAATATTGAAAATCTTTTGCAGCCATTTTGGGTTGTTCCTCGGGTAATGAATGTTACTGTATACTGACCTGGGAACCATTTTCTCTGATTATATTTTAGCAATAATGCTCGCAATGGCGTGCACAGAGGGGGGCGTAGCAACGTGGCGTCGCACAACAGAAACTGTAATATTGGAGAGACACCTGCGCAACCCTAGGACTTGCACACAGGGAAATATCACGCACCCGCAAAGATTAAAATGGAAACTGATACTAATGAATCAACAATTCATAATAAAACTCATCCTGTCACATTCTACCCCCTAGTTTTTAATTTGTCGACCCGACGACATTAACTCCAAGGCCTAAAGGGGGGTGAAAACACTATTAGTTACAATTTCCTAAGAGTTTACCCCACCCCACATTGGCAACTAGAACAAACTGGTCCACAAGCTACCTTAACGATAGCAGGAATAAACTTCATGGTACCGCCTGGTACACGAACACCTACCTCCTCCAACCCGAACTCGGCTGAGGAATCTAAAAAGGGACATTTACCCAAACTTAATGACAGTTCCATAAGGCTTGACGCCAAGAACTAGGGCATGTTGCACTAAAGCTGCTTCGAAAAATGCCGACCCATAGTATCCAACAGATCGTTATAACACTCTCGAATACCATTCATGCCCAGAACACCGAAGACCAGGCTAGTAAGACCTGTGGGGTCTTTAACTTTGAGAACACTGCGTTTAGATATCACTTTACCAAAGACTTCAACATCCAGTTCTAAATAGCCTATGTACAGAACGTCTAGGCCATTGGCAGCCTTAAGCTACAACCAATGAGAAGTGACATTTTTCCAAACTTCAAGGCTCAAAGTTCTTCAACTAACCCTTCAATCACGGTTGACACCTTTGGACCAGTGTCTAACATACAGGGAACATACACACACCGGATGCGTGTGCGCACTCAGATCACTTGGACATGGTTGTGTACAAGAGGTAAAAAACTATATAAATACTGTTCGTTTTCTCACACAAACCGCTCGTTTCGTGTCTTAGGCCATCAATGTGTAGTTACGATGGGGAATTGTTTAATTTGGATTTCTCTGTGCATGTTCTTTTTCCCTCTTATAGAGACAGTGACCTATACCTGCCATTATATGACTGACAGACTAGAACGGTTTTGACCTAAAAACATCAAAATTGGATCTACTGAAGAAAAAAAGACACCTACATCTTGGATGCCCTTGGGGTAAGCTGATAGATACCAAATTTTAATTTCAAAGTGAACTATCCCTTTAAGCTGGGCCACCAGATTTCGCAATTTCTGCATCTCCTCCTCCAAAGTGACGGTCTAAATAGGAGAGGAAAGTACAAACAATACACTAATGCGCTAGCTGTTGTTTCAAAATAAAACAAACACTAATTTATATCACAAAATAATAAAATAAAGAAATAAATGGAGTCACGTCTCTGCTTTATACCAAATGTAGATCCTGCCGACTACGCCAGAATGTAGCAACGTGGCGTCGCGTCTGTCGTCGGGTCGACGAATTAAAAACTAGACTGCGGTCAAGCCAGCCGGAAATGCATGGTCAATCTAGCCGCCGCGCTGTTTTGTTGTGCGCGTATATACAGTGCATTACGGCGATCTTCCGCCGGTCTTTGGCCTGCGTTCACTAAGTACTTTAACTTATACATACAAACAAGAACAGGGAAATAAGAGTGTTAAGAAAATTAATTCATTAGTATCAGTTTAGCCATTATTAATCTTTGCGTAAAAAAAAATATTTAAACTGGCCTTAAGACATGCCCATTGTCTAAAAGTGTTAAGCGCCTAGTGGCATCTTGTAATTGATCATACACCTGTTTTTCTTGCAGCATTTCAGATCAGCTTTAAAAGGGAAAGTCCCTGTTACCACAGACTAGTTTCACTTCAGATTGATAGTAGAGGGCCCAAGTCTGATGTTGCTTTACAAAATAAAAGCCCTCCAAAATCTCATATAAAGGTTATTTTGCTGGGCAATTCAGATAGCTCTAAAAGGGAAAGTCCCTGTTACCACAGACTAGTTTCACTTCAGATTGATAGTAGACCTTCTCAGGTTGTCACTCACCAAAAACCAGGCAAGTCTGATGTTGCGTTACAAAATAAAAGCCCTCCAAAATCCATATAGAGGTTATTTTGCTGGGCATTTCAGATAGCTTTAAAAGGAAAGTCCCTGTACCACAGACTAGTCACTTCAGATTGATAGTAGACCTTCGCAGGTTGTCACTCAACCAAAATCAGGTAAGTCTGATGTTGCATTACTAAATAAAAACCTTCCAAAATCTCATACAAAGGGTGTTTTACTTCTCAGGTTGTCACACCCAAAATGGTAACAGGGACTTTCCTTTTTAAAGCTATCTGAAATGCCCAGCAAAATAACCTTTATATGAGATTTTGGAGGGCTTTTATTTTGTAATGCAACATCAGACTTGCCTGGTTTTTGGTGTGACAACCTGAGAAGGTCTACTATCAATCTGAAGTGAAACTAGTCTGTGGTAACAGGGACTTTCCCTTTTAAAGCTATCTGACAAGCAAAACAGGTTGGATATGAGATTTTGGAGGGCTTTTATTTTGTAATGCAACCCTGTATCAGACTTGCCTGGTTTTTGGTGATTGACAACCTGAGAAGGTCTACTATCAATCTGAAGTGAAACTAGTCTGTGGTAACAGGGACTTTCCTTTTTAGATCTATCTGAAATGCCCAGCAAAATAACCTTTATATGAGATGATTTTGGAGGGCTTTTATTTTGTAATGCAACATCAGACTTGCCTGATTTTGGGTGAGTGACAACCTGAGAAGGTCTACTATCACGATCTGAAGTGAAACTAGTCTGTGGTAACAGGGACGAGCTATCTGAAATGCCAAGCAAAACAGGTTGGATATGAGATTTTTGCTTTTTTTTGTAATGCAACATCACTTGCCTGGTTTTTGGTGAGTGACAACCTGAGAAGGTCTACTATCAATTTGCTGTGTGGTTTGTCCCTTCTCTGAAATGCCAAGCAAAAAGTTAGATTACGCTTTTCTTTTTTGTCAATTGTGGGTATTTAATTGGTAAACTGTTGATGAGACCATTCTGAAGTGAAACTAGTCTGTGGTAACAGGGACTTTCCTTTTTAAAGCTATCTGAAATGCCAAGCAAAAAGGTTGGATATGAATTTGGGCTTTTATTTTGTAAGTGCAACGTCTCTTGCTCCTGGTTTTTTAGTGAGAAGAATCGAACCTGTGTCCTTGAGTAAAGCACCTGCCAAGCAAAACAGGTTGCGTGGAGGGCTTTTATAATTCAGACTTGCCTGGGTGACAACCTGAGAAGTCTACTATCCTGAAGTGAAACTAGGTGGCGCAGTCGTCTCTCCAATATTATATGAGTTTCTGGAGGGTTGTGCGATCGCCACGTTGCTACATTCTGGCGTAGTCGGCAGGATCTACTATCAATTGAAGTGAAACTAGTCTGTGGTAACAGGGACTTGACTCCTTTTTAGATCTATCTGAAATGCCCAGCAAAATAACCTTTATTATTTTGGAGGGCTTTTATTTTGTAATGCAACATCAGAGTTATATAAGTTAAGCAGTAAAAAAAAAATTGGCTTAGTGAACGCAGGCGAAAGACCGGCGGAAGATCGCCGTAATGCACTGTATATACGCGCACAACAAAACAGCGCGGCGGCTAGATTGATCATGCATTTCTGGCGGCTCCTATTTAGACCGTCAGTACTTTGGAGGAGATGCAGAAATTGCGAGACCTGGTGGCACGGTCCGACGCTAAAGTGCCCTTGCGGTCCGGTCTGTGCGATATGAACGATATCGTGGAAGATAAAAATCAGTACCGCCGCTCCCTATATGCAGAGTATGTAGTTTGCGTAGGGCACCAACTCCCAGGGGGGCACCATCCCAGTTGCTCAAAGAAAAAAAAAAAACGTGACGCGCCATTGCCGCATCCGCGCCCGCGACCGCTCGCGCGTCATCTTTGCGGCTGAATGCAGATTATCATAATTGATGGACAACTATGCCCATGTAAAGAATTTAATTTTTGGCCACCTTTTTGCTATAGATGACACAGCCTCTATAATTTCTTCTACAAAAAACATGTGGACATCGCAACCCTTACAAAAATTAACCATGGTTTTCGTGGTAAAACTGCTTAAATTTTCTTTTGCGTGATTTCTGAATGCTTGAGACTATAAAATCAATCAGACAACTGTATTACGTAACTGTAGAGCTACAGTTGTAATTTGTAAATACAATTTAATTACCATTTATTTTATATTTTATTAAAGTTCTATTTTGACCCCTATGGTAGGTGTTTTTTTTTTTTTTTACTTTCATAATATTTGAGGGAGGGGGCACAACAATACAATCCTGCTTAGGGCACCCATTTGGCCAGCAGCGGCCCTGATAAAAATGTCTCCACGCTCTTCTTTTGAAGACATCTGCTTTTGCCACAGCCATATCACCCTGCAGCCCAAGACTGGTTGCTCACTGAAGCTAAGCAGGGTTGAGCCTGGTCAGTACCTGGATGGGAGACCTCCTGAAAAAACTAGGTTGCTGTTGGAAGAGGTGTTAGTGAGGCCAGCAGGGGGTGCTCGCCCTGTGGTCTGTGTGGGTCCTAATGCCCCAGTATAGTGATGGGGACACTATACTGTAAAAAGAGCACCGTCTTTCGGATGAGACGTTAAACCGAGGTCCTGATTCTCTGTGGTCATTAAAATAATCCCATGGCACTTCTCGTAAAGAGTAGGGGTGTAAATCCTGGCCAAATTCCCTCCACTGGCCCTTGTCAATCATGGCCTCCTAATAATCCCCATCTACTTGATTGGCTCTATCTCTCTCTCCTCTCCACCTGTAGCTGGTGTGTGGTGAGCGCACTGGCGCCGTTGAGCTGTGGCTGCCGTCGCATCATCCAAGTGGATGCTGCACACTGGTGGTGGTTGAGAAGAGACCCCCTATATGATTGTAAAGCGCTTTGGGTGTACAGCAATACACAAAGCGCTATATAAATGCATCATTCAAATATAGTAGTATCGTGCTACAGCACACATTCTATCAGCTGCAGTTCTGGCGCCACCGTATCAATATACTGTACATCACCACATACATTAACATCAGTAAGAAGATATTTTGAAGAATGTGGGTAACCAAACAGTTGCTGGTACACATTGACTTTGACGGTAGGGAAAAAAATATTATGGAAGTCTGTGGACCAACTGTTTGGTTTTCCACCTTCAAAATAGCGTTTGTTTAACAGAAGGAAACTCGGGTTTAAAACAATGGGTTTAAAATGAAGGTATAAAAATAAAACACTAGTCTATTTTAATTATTGGGTGAATTATTCCTTTAATGTTAATAAAACACCAAACACAAAGAGAAAAATCTCTCCCTACTCTTGACTGAAAAACTTTAATACAGTTCCTTTAATAGGAATCAATCTATATCGTGTTTTATTTTTATTTGTTCATTCAGTTTCTTGAATGCTCCTGCTAAATACACCTTTTTAGTTTATTTTATTTGTATGTGTATCTTTATTCTAATTTTTGATAACAAAGATAAAATAATGACAAAGATTTTTATCTTCACCGAGGTAGAACTCGAACTCGAATCGACCGAAGCGTGTTGTGGTGAAGACGATTACGTAATCACAGAATCTTTGTTTCAAATTTTGCCTTGAAGGAAATGTACAGATGTTATCACAGCATTCGAAAGCAAGATAGTAAATCAGCATCGTGTTTGAAGACAGTATTGCATAGTCATGGTGAGTAATTTGTGCCACGTGCAGTTTGTCTTTTTGCACGTATACACACTTGCCATATGTGTGCAGCATATCTTCACTCCGTTTATTTTTTCCTGTAAATGATCCAAGACGTTTTTCCCCTGAAATATTTTTCCACATTTTGTATTCATTCCACATTTAGGACAAGTAATCTATTCGATTACGCATTTCAAGTAATATTTTCTGAGAACTGTTTGATTACTTTTAGATTGCTTTTAACCTAACTCGTTTATCAAATATTTTTGAATAGGATTATTTTGCAGCATATTGATACCATATTGAAAAAAGTGTATTAAATTAATATTATGTAATTATGCATTAAGCTTGCCTTCCATTAGACGTATAATACATGGTTAAACAACTCATTGAGTAATAATTCAGACAATGTGTTTGTCAGGAGTGTATTAGATATGAAAAGAATTGGGGAGAATCAATAAATGATTAATAATTTACAGCCACTGAGTGATTAACATGTAGTTAGAACCATAAACACAGTATTTAACTTGCAACAATCAAATAAACCTAAATTATAATGCAAATTATTAGTCCACATATCTGTATTTTTTATGTTTAGGTAAACTTTCCCTTGAAGGAAATGTACAGATGCAATCACAACATTGGCAAGCATGATAGTAAACCAGCAATAAAAAAGAAAATCCTTAGCAAACTATAAGTAGTAAGCTTTTTAGAAGAAAACATAAAAGAGAAAAAAGAATTGGGGAGAATCAAATTTATTTTAAGTGAATAACATGTAATCAAATCCATAAACACAGTATAACTTGCAACAATCAAACACACTTAAATAATAATACAAATTATGAATCCACTTTTCTGGGTTAAATCCTATTTACTCTCTTGTGAAAAGTGTCATGGATTGATTTGTCAGAAAAGTGTAAACACTGTGACTCTGTGGTGTTTGAACATCCTGACAGGCTCAACAAAAGAACAAATGAAGCAGTCTATGGCATAATTTCATTTGGTGCCTCTTGAGTAGTTGAAATGAAACGCTTCAGAAAAGGCGATCTCTTGATCGGAATCTCAACTGAAAGTCTTTGCTGCACATCTGAAAAAATGCAATATTCGATATTGCAATGCAATATTGTGCAGTACTAGTGTTTCTACTTCATATCCAACCTTTGTGCATCAGAATCTTGTTTTCCTGTTGGAGCCGATTAATTGTTTCATTTTCAAATTTTCCACCATGAACACCGCTCTCATATGAAGTCAAGATTTTTTCAAAATAATGATGCCAGATTCCATCACTCGTAGCTCCAAACCCAAACACATTCACCTGTAAGAGAAAGAGTTATAAATGCATTAATAGTTTGTGACATTGCAAAGAAAAGCTTATTATTCTACATATAGTAGAGAGAGAGAATAATAATATAGGCCTATAGGCACACTCTCAATAATAACCGCAATGCCACGCTACACACAGTTTGAGACACAGAACGGGAGTTTTACCTCGTCACAGATGTGAAGAGCAAATATCAGTGTTATGAAACCAGTTGATGGATATAAGCCATACCCTTCTGTCCAGTTATCATAGACGTATCTTATGAATTCTGGGTGGAGGATCATCACCTAAACAATGAAAGGACATTTATGAAACAAGCATTTCTAATATCATGTTTTGGGTCTACAATATCAAGATTTCAATCAGATAATATTAGTAAACCATACAAATTAAAACAAAACATTTGATTGGTTGATTTCATGAGGAGGTTTGTTATTCACCTTGTCTTTATTTGCTTTTATTGTAGATGGGACTTCGGTGTATGTTCTGTAACAGAATATGGAACAGAGGTATCAACAAACAAAAGCTGTGTTTAATTCTTATTGTGTGATGTTTTTAGAGGTGGAGGCACATAATGTTCCTTTGAACTGGCTCGAAGTCAAAAAGTTTTTTTTGTAGACAGAATTATTATTATTTCAACTTTTAGCAACTACATTCTCTGTTTAATGTAACTATGATGTGCCATATGGACACATTAAGCTAAAACTTTAACCTAAGTACATTTACATTTAGCAAACACTTTTATTCAGAGCAACTTACAAATGAGGCACGTCACAAACAAAAGAGGCACATGTGAGAAATTATAGTCTGCCCTGACCCAGGTTCACAATAGATGTTTGATCATGCTCATTTCCCAACAGTGGGTTGTAAGAACTTCATTAACATACAGTGCACAGCTGTTACAACGAGAGCAACATCATTTACATCAAGGGAAGTAAACTGTAACCGTATAAAAGGTTTGAGTTTAGGATGTTCTGGGTTCATCCCGACTCCGTTGAACCCAAAGGTACTACTTGTACTTTGTCACTGCTCTGCTGCAATAATCTTCATCAGAATCAAATGTATTTTTCATTAGCCTACTTAAAACCAAGCTTGTGTTTAAGCATGTGTGAGTCAAATATGACCACATACAACTGAGTTTCATTTATTAAAACCCTTTGTATAATTTACTTGAATAATTTAGTTTACATAACATATGGCTGAATCTACTGCTGATTTGTTTGTATTTGAGTTGGGGTAACTGGCAGATACAGATAATAATGAAACATTCAATAACGTTTAGCTTATGAAAAAGTCAGTACAACATATTAACTCTGTGTGAGATACTTTAGTTGTACTGTAAAAAAGTTTCTTATAAAACAACTATTTCATAGTTTGCCCTTATTCGATGTTTATAGATGATGTTTCATGACTAAAAATAGAGCAAACCAAACACATCTTTAACAAGGAAGTGCCTCAGTATTGACATTTTGGCAGTTCCGCACCCTTTACCAATACACTGTAAAAAAAGATGCAACTGCACATTTCCAGTTTACGAAACTTTTTGAGTCTCAGATACCAAAAAAATTATATTTTCTTGAAACTACATAAAAACCCTTGTCAGACCAACAAAATTACACCAAATGTTGCCCCAACTAGTCAAAAACAGTTGTCTGAACAAAGAATTTCATATTGTTGAAATGTTAAGGCTTTGTGAGTTCCCAGCATGCATTGCAGCATGAATAAATTATGCAGTTACTGTTATAGGATTATTTTTTGCTGTTTGATGAATTAATTTAAACTTTTTTTTTTTTTGTTTTGTCATTATTGTTAGTTATTTGTTGAACTGTGATGTAAAGAGCTCATCTTTTTAACATTTGTTGGTTGTCACCGTTTGTGTGTCTAGTTTTGAGGCCTATGTTCAGCTACTCGGATCTATTTCTTGGATATCTTAGTCTTAAGTTGTTTTACAAGCAAAGACAATGTTGTCTATCTATTAGACTAAGTTTAAGATTGGTCATTCGTAAATAAACATAAAATCGACAATATGATGACTTTTTAAACGTTCTTTTTTTTTTCTTCCAGGAAACAGAAAAAAATAAATTAGCTCAACGACAGTAATTGTTGTTTTAGTTGTTGACAAGATTTTTTTCTATTAGCAAAATAAGACTAATAGAAAATCAGCATTGCATGAAATAACAAATTTACATTGGCTGAACAAAGTATCTTTACTGAGAAGAACTAAAATAATATTTTTGAGAGAACTCAAATCTTACTGCATCAAGTTGCCTTTTTTTTTTTTTTTTTTTTTTTTTTTCTCAACTATTTATTTTTTACAGTGTAGGTAATTGTAATTAAAAATGTCTAAAAATTCATAAAACTGATCTGAGATCAGGTCAAAACCATATAGACAGTGGTCCATGAGGTTTACAGAGATCATCGGCCCCCAGTGGCGAACCATTGACATTTTTGAAACCGTTATGAGGTAACAAAGCCTCGTTTACTGAAATCACATGACTTTGGCAGTTTGATGCGCTTCCCAAATCACTGATTCAAAACAAATGATTCACAAAGCAGTGCCTCGAAAGCATCCAGTTTTCAGTTTCTTGTTGCTGGGTGTCGTAGTTCAGTTCCTTGTATTCTTAGTGTTTTTATTAAACTATTTTGAGCGTTCATCTATCACATTTATGTATAAATATGTGCTTATTTTGAGGATTTTGAAATGTATATAAATCTAATAATATATAATTAGCTTGAGCTTTCCTGTAGCTCAAATAGTAGAGCATGGTGCTAGCAACGCCATGATCATGGGTTCGATTCCCAGGGAAAGCAAGAGCTGATAAAAATGTAAAAAAACTGTAACTTGAATGCAATGTAAGTCGCTTTGGATAAAAGCATCTGCTAAATGCATAAATGTAAATGTAATTATATCAGCTAATTCAGTGGTTCCCAAACCGGTCCTGGAGGACCCCCTTGCCCTGCACATTTTGTATGTTTCCCTAATCAGACACACCCAATTTAGTTCTTGCAGTCTCTACCAACGAGCTGATGAATGAATGAGGCATTTATATAGTGCTTTATTGTGTATTGCTGTACACCCAAAGTGCTTTACAATCATGAGGGGGTCTCTCCTCAACCACCACCAGTGTGCAGCATCCACCTGGATAATGCGACGGCAGCCACAGGACAACGGCGCCTGTGTGCTCACCACACACCAGCTACAGGTGGAGAGGAGAGAGAGATAGAGCCAATCAAGTGGATGGGGATTATTAGGAGGCCAGTGGAGGGAATTTGGCCAGGACACCGGGGTTACACCCCTACTCTTTTTACTAGAAGTGCCATGGGATGAATGAATGGAATCAGGTGTGTTAGATAAGGGAGACATACGAAAGTTGCAGGGCAGGGGGGCCTCCAGGACAGGTTTGGGAACCACTGAGCTAGTTTACAGTCATGTACGTTTAATTCTTACTGTGTGATGTTTTTAGTGGTGAAGGCACTGATGAGCCACTGCATGTCCAGAATCTTAACAGGAAGAAGCACCAGATGGGTGGAGTTGTCCAAGTCCATGGCGCTCTCAGGATACACAATCCGGTGAGTCGTCTTTGACCCCACATCCTTCTCATAACCTTCTGTCGGACCTTTATTTATCCTGAAAGAAAAAGTTGATGAAGCTTTTAAGGCATCTTTTGAAAAATAGTTTAACATCTTTTCCACATCTGGAATCACCTGATCTAATGTGATCTCATGACTCAAGGCATTCAACCACAGCCTCAGTCGATAAATGCACAACATATCCATTCCATCAATACTGATGCTTCATTATTCTGTAAGCTCTCATTAACTTGAAGAGTGAAAGATAACCTTACTAGCAACTAAATACAGGACAATATAATTTAATTTACTACCTGATGACAAAGTCATGGAAATCTATGAGAGGCCCATAATTGGATCCCAGCAGGTTCCCAGAGTTTCCCACCACAGCACAGGTTCTGCAGCGATCTGGACCGGCGTCTGAGTAGTGCTCTTTATCAGGGAAGAGCGGAAACATCTGATCCACCACCTCTGTGTAGTTGCCAGCATTTGATTGTAGCTCCTGTGTGATATTATTCAATCAGTTAGCATCAGAATTAAGTATGATATAATAATAATAATAATAATAATGTGTACTATTTCAAGACGTTTACAGTGCCTTATGATTATAAGTTGTCATAAGGTCTTTATCTGTAAATATGAGATTTTTAGTGAAAAGTCAAATTACACATGCTTGTTTTCTCTAGCCACATCTTTCTATGTTGGGATTAAACATCAAATTAGAATAGTTTTTTGTTAATCATCTACCCATAAATACCAATCATATTTATATAAGAAATAGGAACATATTCAAATGTTCATGAATAAGTACAATTAGTAAACATTCAAATATTAAAAATAAAGATTTGGGGTCAGTGAGATATTAAAAAAAAAAGAAAAATGGAAATTAAACGATCATGCATTTAATTGATCAAAAGTGACAGTAAAAACATTTATAATGTTACAAATGATTTCTATTTTAAATAAATGTCATCTTTTGAACTTTCTATTCATTGAAGAATCCTGAAAAAATGTGTTACCGTTTCCACAAAAACAATTAAGCAGCACAACCGTTTTCAATAGGCCTACTGATAATACTAGTAATATAGCTGCAAGCAGCAATTACAGGGCCAAGCACTACAGAAGCAAGCATCAGACCAACTGCAGCAATGAGTAACTGAAGCCATTTTAGAATGATTTTAGTCAAAACGGCTGAAAAGTCATAAATAAACCTAGTAATATGATTTATTGGCTTATCACGTTTGACCAATAGGTGGCGCTGTTATCAAATCGATGTGGTGTGTTCTGTGTGAGGTGACAATGGCACACACAAAGTTTGGTGTATATATGCCAAAGCATTGCAGAGATACAGCATTAAGAGTCATTATGGCATCATGCCTCAAATTCGTTGCTGTGGTATGCGAAAACGGTTTGGTCTATCAACACAAAATCCATAACTTTTTGTCAGCATAGTCTGAAGATGATATAATTCGATTTTGGTGAAAATCGGACAAACGGTTGAGGAGGAGTTCGAAAAAGTAGGTTTTCAACATAAATCAAAATGGCAGACAGGAAGTTTGGCTGACTATGGTAACATTGGTATCACTGTTCTGAGCATGAGCCAAGGAATCTATTACTACCAGTCTCATAGGCAAAATTCACAGAAAGCTTAGCATTTATTTAAAATTTATTTTAACTTTTGACTACAAGGTGGCACTGTCTCAAAGCTTTTTGAGTACTTTCAGGTCATGGTCTCGATACATACAAAGTTTCGTAATGGTACACCAATGCATTCGAAAAATATTAAATTTTATATCATAATACTCTATTGTAGTCAATGGCAATTTCATGTTTTGTTTAATTATAGCCTCACCAAAAGGCAAAATCCCACTAAATGTCATTAGAGTGTGCCCATACATGTCAAATTTGGTGAAAATATCTCATTTTGTTTTTGAGTTATAGACATTTTTATATACCAGAATAGAAAAAAATTACTGATTTTCATTTTGTGGCTTACGGTTGAAAAGTTATTAGCATAAACTTAAGTGAAATTTTGGACAAGTGGTGGCGCTAGAGAGTTTGAGTTGGAGACTCCAAACTTGCTGTGGTTAGTAATGACACTGTCCTCTATCAGTGTGCCAAATTTTACAACTTTCCCGCAATCGGTTCTATGGGCTGCCATAGATGCAATGGTGGGAATAATAATAATAATAATAATCCTAACGGATTCAATAGGTGCCTAAGCACCTGCGGTGCTTGGCCCCTAACAGTGTTGGGCTAGTTACTCAAAGAATGTAATATATTACTCATTACTAGTTACTCCTTTCAAATGTAATTGTTACTTTACTTATTACTTTATGGCAACAGTAATTAGTTGCACTACTAGTTACATTACTTTTTCTTCACGCCCCACAGAAGTTGTAACTGTGTATCTTCCACATAACATTATTCATGAATGTTACTAATAACATATTTCTGCCTCATCATTTGACCAAAATCCACATTTGATCGCAGTCAGAAGTTATTACAAACACTCAATAGTGATTGATAGTGACATTCAAGCAGAAGTGCTGTATTAATCTCATTAACTGTCATGTGTAGCTTGAAGTAATTTTTTCAGTTACCCATATATACGATTATATTTCGTTATGTATTTTATCAAATCACATAAGTTTGTAAGAAACCGTTTAATTTTCCAAAAATATTTTTAATTATAGTAATATAATGTACATGTTAGGGTTGTCACGGTACCAAAATTTCAGTATTCGGTACCAATACCAGTGAAAATCCACGGTTCTCGGTACCAATTTCGGTACCAAAGCAAAACACAAATATGCTAATTAAAAAACACATTTTTATTAATAAAGTTAAACAAAAATAAACTGCACAAAAACCAATGCCATTTTTTATGCTTATTTAAAATTATTTCAAGTTTTTCCACAATTAATAAAAGTATGAAAAAAGTAAACAAGTTCCACCCAAAAGTTTTTGTCATATTTCTGCTGCCGCTGAAAAACAACTGTAAACTGTCTGTTTCAGGGTTTGCTGGTGCTTCATGATCTTCCTGCAGCTGTAAAAGGAAAATATAATATTAGTAAAGCAGTGGACTGAGTCTGACCAAATGCAACATTAGATCATTGACTCCAGCTAAAATATAACATTTCAGTAAATAACAAACCTCAGCTTTTATAATAAATTTAGATAAGATTATATATTTTAAGACAAGTGCATATCAAATAGAAGGAAACTGTAGTATTAAAAACGCTTTACAATAAGATTCCATTTTTTAGATAGCATGAGCTATCACATAAACAATAGTTATATATTGCAATTCTTCTTCTTAGGGTTCATTTCAAAATTTACAAATACATAAAATCAATCAATCAATCAAAGTTCAATCTGTTAAAATTATTTAATGCACAATGAACAATGATCATGTGTTTGTATTAAATAACATTCACAAACATTAATTAATGTTGTAAAAATATATTGTTCACTCACTGTAAGTTGATGTTAGATAATAACATGAAGTCATTGTAAAGTCTATACAGGAGATAACATTTGACTGTACTTTCATTTAATACAAACTGTGTACATATTTAATTTTAAAGGGCTTTTAAAACTGCTAGTTATCCAGCCAAGAATAACAACAACTAGCAAAAAAAAAAAAAAAAACAGGCCAGAACTGTTTTCTGACGGACTGATATGACATAAACACTATTAACTGTCTGTACATTCTCCAACACGCATATTTTAGATTCACAATTCATTTAAAATCCTCTGGTGTGTAACAATAGTAAATACCATCATGTCCTCCTGTTGTTTTTACCCTAATAAAAGTTATAGGCGCATTAAGTAGTTAATAAAGAAACTTCATTCTAATGCTCATTATATTAGCGTTAGCCGCGCTTATGCTAACGATTAACTCCGCTATAACGGCAATGTTTATTTTAATCCGACATTCAAATTCAAATATGGAATAATATTCATAACAGAATATCTAAATATTAAATGGAAACTTACCTGCTTGAACTCTTTCATTTGATCCGGGTGTCAGTCTTTAAAGTGTTGTTAGTTTGATGCATTTCCTCCTTTGGATGTCGCCCTGTCACAGTGCTTTTATGAAGCGAGCGCATCTGCGCAGCTTTCAGATCACGCAGCAAGAACCGGGTTGACCCGGGTACTCGGTACCACCGGGACTTAAAGACACCTGGTACCGTGACGTTTTCAATTTTTTAGTACCGACTTGGTACCGAAGTACCGGGTCTTTTGACAACACTAGTACATGTTGATCAGAGGGATGTGGGTGGGATGTAATGCCTGAGTAAAATAAAGCCACAACTTGCACAACAGTGTTCAGATCATAATTTTTCCTGACAAAATCAATATAATGCAATATTTATATCTGCTGAATGTGAGCTTTCCCATATTCCAAGCTTGCCTGCTGCACTGGGGACATCACATGCATATGCGAGTCGTGAAAATTATGACAATAAATCTAGGAATTATTTGATTGTTAGATTTTAAATCAGCGGGGTTGAGGCATCAAAAGTAACTAAGTAACTAAGCTGTTTTATGGATAGTAACTGTAATATTATTACTGAAATCTTATTAGTAATTAGTTACACTAGTTATTGCAAAAAGTAATATTATTACAGTAACTAAATTACTAGTAATTAGTTACTGCCCAACACTGGGCCCCTAATAATAACACCAACGGATACAATGGGTACCATCGCACCTTCGGTGCTTGCCCCCTAATAAATGTTTCTTGAGCAGCAAATCAGCATATTTTTGAAGGATCACGTGACACTGAAGACAGGAGTAATGATGCTTATGAAAAATTAAAAATCCCAGCGCTCAACTTCAGTTTTGGGTGCGTAGATCAATAAGTAACATCACTTTCAAATAAGGGATCCGCACTTGCTCTATCTTCTTAATAACTTTCAATTTATTTTAATTTTGCAACAGAGAATGATGTTGAAAATTCAGCTTTGCACCACAGGAATTATTATTATTATTTTTAAAATGTATTGCAATCGAAAACAACTTCTTAAAATTGTAATGGTATTTACCAATATTGTTTTCACTGTATTTTGGATCAAATAAATACAGCCTTGGTTAGCACAACAAAGCCACACAACCAAGGTAAGTAAGGGCTGTCTATTGATTTTGCAGCAATGTTTCTTACCTTCCACCACCTGGAGACGTTTGCACTTAATACACTGTTGGTGCTGTTGAGCAGAAGTGGTACGTTGGGATCGTATCGCTCACTAAACCAGTGACTATTTCCTCGGTCTGTCACACAGATACTGCAAGCACACGGCACTTTCTTGGAGATGAAACCATAAGAACCGTAGGTGAAAACCAACACAGAGTTTTGAAAGTACAGAAGTAACACGATGGTAGTGGTGCTCAGGAGTGCGGTCATGTAGCGCCGATGTTTCAGTAGTAAAACCACCATCTTTACATCAGTGATGTTTGAGATTTTAGTCACTTCAAACTGAAATATACTAGATCTATAGAGGGAAAGAGAGTGAGAGAGAGAGGGGTTCATATGGAGATGCTGAAGAGACATCATATAGTTACAGCTATGAATGCAATATGTATCACTGCACTATCAAATATATTATAATATTGTGACTTCACAATACAGCACACCCTGCTGGAAAAAACAATAGAAACCATCACAGAATTTGTAATGGTTTTACTGGTTATAATGGGAATTGTATTGTTTTAATGGAACCCGTAATGGTCCGTATGGGTCTCTTGTCGCCTTTTATTGGTGCTTGTTAAAATCCTAATGGAATATGTCCCAAAACACACTACAGGAAACCAATTTTTAATGGTTAATAGTAGGGGTGTAATGGTTCACAAAATTCACGGTTCGGTTCGATACGACACAGTGGTGTCACGGTTCGGTATGTTTTCGATACGGGGGGGCGGGGCAATGTGCAATGTTGGAAATAATTCTGTTTTAAACCATGAAGGCGAGCCAATAGATATCACACAAGCACACGTTTGCACCAGGGTTTGCACACGTGCAAACTTTGTGCAAGATTTATGCCTGTGAACTTCTTAATGGCAGTCAATTCACTATAAACAGAAAGTGAAAGTAAAAACGGAATGATGGAGTAATGACGGAGCTTTCGGCATCTGACGCGCATATTCTCTCAGAGACAAAGAGAGACGAATCTACTTCAACATGCTGATAACAGTATAGCCCAGCGCTTCTCAAAGTCCGGACTCCGGACCGGGAGGGAATTAAATCCGGACCCGCCTCGACTTCGTATTTCAAGCGCACTTGTATCACTCAGACCTCCGTCCGTGCACACACACGCGCACACACACACGCACGCGGGGCGCATGAACCAGTGTTGCAGTGTACCGACTTTTTTGTAAGACAAAGCACATAGCAACTAGCAACATTTTGGATAAACCTTAAGCTTTCATTCAGTAGAATAATGTCACCGGTTTCGCCCCGCGAGCGTGAGGTTTCTTTCTCCTCCGGCAGAGTTAGCAGCGCATTCAAAGAACCGACCCGCAGCAGACTTGTGAATGAACGAGTACAAAACAGCATTTCCAAAAACCTATCACTGTTGACTGTCTGGGCATATGAACATGAGTGTAGTTCGTCTGTAAATATGCACATAGTTTGTTACACAGACGGACGTTTGTGCTCCATATAAAATAATATAACTCACTGCTGTATAACAGCGTATTGCAGTTATAATTAAATATTTTAGCAATTCAGTTGAAGTGAAGATTCTCCCCAGGAAGGGGAGGTTATCACGGGGCAGGCAGCACGATACCTGTAACGTCGTTTGGGCTGCGTTGTTGAGCGCAGTGGCACTGATATTTCACACACTTTAACCTCTTATTTTCCAAACCTAATAGGATTAGACAGTCCAACGAATCGTTCGGTTTGTAATGCGAATGGTTCAATACGAATAGTGTCGTTACACCCCTAGTTAATAGTTGATGGTTTTTAATGTTTGTAATGGTATTTGTAGTGGAAACACTTTTTTTTTTTTTTTTTAAGCAGAGACAGCATCTCCTTGCTTAAAGGGATAGTCCATCCATTTATGTAAACTGAATAAAATGTAGAAACTGAAGAATGGCACAGCAGTTAAAGGGAGTTTTAAAGTTAGTTTAGTTTTAAAGGTGATATTTGCTAACCGTTTGGTTTATGGAAGTCCTATTGACTTCCACAGTATGGACAAAAATACTATGAAAGTCAATGTGACCTGAAACTCTGTTTACCAGTAATCTTCAAAATATCATCATTTGTGTTCCACAGAAGAAAAAGTCACATAGGTATATAAAAACACGAGGTGAGTAAACGATGACAAATCCTTGGGTGGACTATTCTTTTAAGCAAAACTAGGCTAATTACGGTGTCATTCTTCACTTTCTACATTTTATTCATTTTGTATCAAGACATTTAACAAAATAAGTTAAACATGCTGTTCATATAGGCTATCCCCAATTCAAAACAAACTATTTTAGATATTAAATTTATTATATAGCTCTGTCTAGAATATACAAGTAATTTCTTTTTTTTTTTTTAATTCTTCTAAAAAAAAAATGCGGTTACTCTTCAAAAAAAAAAAAAAACTACCCACACTATTTATCGAAGCACCCATCTATAAAAGTGTACCATGGTATTGATATTTAGGAAGTTAGGAGTTAAGTGTCATAGATCGTGCATACATTTAGAGCTGATAAAATGTAAAACTGTAACTTGAATGCAATGTAAGTCGCTTTGGATAAAAGCGTCTGCCAAATGCATAAATGTAAATGTAAATTTAAATTGTAAATTTAGGTCCTATGAGTCTCTTTGAAACCACACATAAAACCAATTTCCTAATACAACTCCTCAGTAGCCTATTCTGACTTACTTTGGAAAGATCCTTGTAGATGTATGTCACAGACTCCTCAACATATCGGTGCCGTGTCGAAGCTTGGTTTATTAGACCTGGTACTGTGTATGACTGCTGAAGGCGTGTATACCTTAACCTGAGCTTTATTTATGGATGAGCAGTAGGAGGGGTTTATATGTGACGCCCTCCTTCTGGTAACTCCGGTTACTTCACCTGCTTCCTGGATCTCATGGTTTCATTAGGGCACAAGACAATGCATAATCCATAATGCAAAATAAATGAGAATTTGCGTTATTCATACCACTAAAAACAACCTGCTCAATTCAGTGGGAAAACCGCTGATTTTGCAACACTAGACACCAGTCGGTGTGTGTCAGTGAGAAAACATTCCAGATGCAATGGACGCATCATGTTTTGTGTTGACGGTAAATTATGGAAATATTCACTCTTAAAACATAGATGGAAACTACTCCCCTTTAGGTGACAACTCACAAAAGGGTAAATAAAGAACTTGGGCCAGTTGCAGACTGGTCATAACATTTTATATTGAGTTATGAAAAGGGTAGACTGGTCTGATTTGTATTGGAAAAGCAAGACTGATAACCACTTGGCAACTGCTAGTATAGTATTTTCTTTACTCTTTAACAAACTGTCTAAAAAAAAAACGGTGAAGAGAGAGAGAGAGAGGGCAGACATTTTGCATTTTAGGTCAGCATTGCCATTTAATCAGCCAATATTGTCTTAAATATACTGCATACTAGCATCTTTCATCTTCATCTTTTATAACATGGGATTTTGACCAAATATAATCTTGATTTTTGTAAAATGTTGCAACAAGGTTTTTTTTTTTTTTTTTGGTGAAAAATTATAGTTTTGGACATGCAAGGTAATAAAACATATTTTTAAAAATACCTTAAAGTAACTACAAATGACCATGTAAAACAAATATCTTAAAATAATTCTATGTGGAGCATGCCCCCAGTTCTCACCTTTTTTCCCCCTTACCTGTTTGCATCTCTGTTAAAAATAAAGGTGCTTCACAATGTAATAGAAGAACCATTTTTGTCTAAATGGTTCCATAAAAAACCTTTACCATCTGAAGAACCTTCTGTTTCACAAAAAGGTTCTTTGTGGTGAAAGAAGGTTATTCAGATTATAAAAAGGTAAGAAAGAGATGGATCTTTAAAGAACCTTTGAGTGACTGGTTCATTGTGGAAACAAAAATGGTTCTTCTATGTGAAGAACCTTTTTAAAGCACCTTTATTTTTAAGAATGTTGGAAAAATAAGGGCACAATGTAGTGTATTAATAGGAGGAAAAAATCTGTCTTACATCAGCTATCTTGAAATTTGCCCTGCATTGTGTTGTGGTGGTAGCATGATTATTTATGATTCTCCTGGTGCTCCTTATGACGAGTCCGGGCCTCAATATTCACCTTGAGGAGCCTGTTTCCACAAAAACCGAACTCAAAGAACCTCACAAAGACAACATCCATGAAAGAGCTGAAATTGCTAAAACTTTAATCGCAGACACTAATGTTAAAATGCAAAAAAGATGATGACATGAACCTGGACAGATGGAGCAGCAAAGTACATATGATTTTTATTAAAAAAAAAAAAAAAATTGTTGTATTGAATTGTAAATGTATCTAAGAAAACAACAAATAACAACACTGTTTTTGTTTTAAAAATAGAACTAAATTATATCAAAAGCCTTTTCAATCTTTTCAAAAGCCAATAATTATAAAACAAGGAAGTTGATCTTGAGTGAAATCTTGTTTTTGTGTCCCAGAATAGTTTTTCCTTAATGTTGCCTAAAGGAAGGCAACAAACAGTTTTCATAGACAAGTTTATTATTCAGGTGCAAATAATTAATGTTCAGAAAGTACCAGTTCCTCTCAAAATATTACCCCCTCTAGTCAAATATTTACAAAGTCATTTGATTTTAAAGGTGATTTGGCTTACAAATTACTGTTGATAACATTTCCAAAATTCAAAAAGTGGCAGATTACATTCAGTTTAAAATATGGAATGATTAAACCCAATCATTCAGGGAGCATTCTGTAGTGTTTTATAATATCATGTCAATCATCCGCTGTTGACGTATGTAAAATAGGTTGTTTCACAAATACAACTTGTCCTCAGAAGTTTTCATTTTTTTTATGCTGGTAAAAGTTTCTACACGGGTTTGTTATATTTTCCTGCTAAATCTTCACCAGGGTGAAAAAAATGTGAAAAGTGCCTTTTACTGTTTTTGAATGGTCACCATTGGCATATAATGCAACACAGACTGCTAAAATCAACAGATTTTACTGATCTCAGAGTAAAAATAACAATGATTCTGCCATTTCTGACATCATTTGACACCCCTCTAATTTGGAATGCTGCATTACTGTGTCTTGGTGGAGTTCATTATGACATAAGCAACAGACGTCTTTTTGTTCTTTGATTGTGTGTAGATATAACACATTGTCTGAGAATGACGTTTCAAGGAGGTTTCAATCATCAAATATTACCTCAATCAAACCTTGCTGAACTCTTTGATTAGTGTCATCATATGCCATTTTTAGGGAGGCAGTCGATCATTAATGTATGTAATGTGGGAATCCGTATTTACCTTTAAATCTCTCAAATAGCAAAGCCCTTCATATAAAATACTCAATGCTGCAAATAAAGTAAAATATAATTCAACGTAATCCTAACTAATGCAAACACATTTTGCAGATCATGCATTCAATTTTAATACTGGTTAGCTCATAAAATATATTGACATGTGTCTTTTTCTGTCCTATTTTAAGTAAATCACTTTTTTTTTCTTGCAATTTCTTGTTCTCATAAAAGAGCCTCTTTAAAGGAGTTCACCCAAAAATAAACATTTGCTAAACATGTACTCACCCTCAAGCCATCCAAAATGTACATGAGTTTTTGTTTCTTCATTATTACTTGTAGCGGCCTAAAAGCCAACCAAAGCCGCAGGAGCTGAGTGCGGAATAACTTGTGACGCGTCAATCATCCGTTACCTTTGCATCTTGAGGTTTATTTTGATCGACCAAAAACTTACAATGAAAGATTTCTTGAAGCATTTGAAGATCATTTTGAATCAAAGAAGCTTGATGAATTTACGGTCAACAAAAAAAGTGTGCTCCTTCCTTCCTTCCTTCCTTCCTCTCCCCACAACAGGTGCTTTAAAAAAAAGTGACATGGTCACATGACATCACACATGAATGTTTACATGGCTCCTATAGTACTGATTTGGAGAAATGTAACATTACATCACTTGCTCGCCAATGGATCCTCTGCAGTGAATGGGTGCCATCAGAATGAGAGTCCAAACAGCTGATAAAACATCACAATAATCCACAAGTAATCCACGCCATTCCAGTCCATCAGTTAATGTCTTGTGAAGCCAAACGCTGCTTGTGTAAGAACAAATAATTAAATCATTAAGACATCTATAATCCATAATAACGCTTTCTCCAGTGAAAAAGTTCATCCCTTGTTGTCCTCTCACATCAGAATCCAGGCACATATTTGTTTAAAATTGTTTAGTCTCTTTTCGCTTGTAAATGGTGCCTGATCTGTGCATATTTCTCTCCTGAGGATGAGATGACTTTTTCATTAGAGAAAGCAATATATGAATAGAAGGCTCCTATTTTAGCCAGAAGCAACAGTTTGATGTTAAAGTCCCTTAAATACAATGTTTAATGTAATGTGGCCTAACTAATACAGACACATTTTACAGTTTTTCACATTTGAATTGAATATTGGTTAGCCCATAAAATATATTGACATGACATCCTGTTATATCCCATTTTATGAAAATAACTCATTTTTCTCTTACATGTTTTCCTTACAAAAACCAGAATGCCTTTTTAACTCTTTCTGAAATGCAAATTGAATAACAAACAAACAACAAACTCCAGTAAAATGTCTTTAAATGTGTCGCATACAAATGCAGTCTTCCTCATACAGTTGGCCATGGTCCAACAGATAACTAAATCTGATTGATCAGGTCACCGGTCATCAGCTCCAGCTCTTTGAAGTTTTCTAACGAGGCTTCTAACCAATGATATCCGGTCTATGATATGCCACTATCCTGTGTGTGCAATTTGGTATTGGTGGGAAACAAAAATGCCATTGTGTATAGCAATTCAAAGTAGAAAATTAATTCAAGTATTTCCATTTTTGAATCAGTCGAGTTTGTTTACTGTCCCTTAAAAGCTTGTCTAAATTATTTCACAAAATCCTGTTTTATTTTTACCTTTAAAATATGTTCTAATGGTATTTGATGCGTTTTTTTTTGTTTTTGTTTTATTATTCGCCTATACGTGTGTATTTTCAACAATGTTTCCACAAATATCTCAGCTGAATCCTAAGAATTAATATTTTGAAAGCTTTTATGCACAGTTTTTCAATGAGACATCAAAATGGTGCTTTAACATAAATTTTAAATTATTGCTTTCAAATATTTAAAAACATTTGGAAAATTATATATACACTACAGTTCAGCCTATATATTTTTAAGGTTTTTGAATGCTCACCAAGGCTCAAAACAAATTAAGAATAGTAATATTGCGAAAGTTATTTAACTATTTTAAACTAACTACTTTTATTTCCAGTAAATGTCTTAATGTGTAAATATTTGTATAAACATGAAAAGCCATAACCAAGCATTACTGTCTTGAACCTGTGGTATGGGGCCCCCTGGGGGCCACATGGGCCCTGTGCAACCACTTAGTTAGGGCCAGCATTGGTAATAATGTAACATTTATTATTTTTATTTATTTATTAGGGAACACCACAAGTTTAACTGGGTGGGAACCCCAAAAAGTACAAACATTAACAATTAACAATTTCTTGAGGAAGTTGTTATAAGCAAAATCAGTAAGTTATAGTCCAATACGATCAGTACCGACGCTCCCTATATGCAGAGTACGCAGTTTGCGTAGGGCACCAACTCCCAGGGGGGCACCATCCCAGTTGCTCAAAAAAAAAAAAAAAAAAATAAAACGTGACGCGCCATTGCCGCATCCGCGCTCGTGCGTCATCTTTGCGGCTGAATGCAGATGATCATAATTGATGGACAACTACAGTGGGTACGGAAAGTATTCAGACCCCCTTAAATTTTTCACTCTTTGTTATATTGCAGCCATTTGCTAAAATCATTTAAGTTCATTTTTTTTCCTCATTAATGTACACACAGCACCCCATATTGACAGAAAAACACAGAATTGTTGACATTTTTGCAGATTTATTAAAAAAGAAAAACTGAAATATCACATGGTCCTAAGTATTCAGACCCTTTGCTCAGTATTTAGTAGAAGCACCCTTTTGATTTAATACAGCCATGAGTCTTTTTGGGAAAGATGCAACAAGTTTATTTGGGGATCCTCTGCCATTCCTCCTTGCAGATCCTCTCCAGTTCTGTCAGGTTGGATGGTAAACGTTGGTGGACAGCCATTTTTAGGTCTCTCCAGAGATGCTCAATTGGGTTTAAGTCAGGGCTCTGGCTGGGCCATTCAAGAACAGTCACGGAGTTGTTGTGAAGCCACTCCTTCGTTATTTTAGCTGTGTGCTTAGGGTCATTGTCTTGTTGGAAGGTAAACCTTCGGCCCAGTCTGAGGTCCTGAGCACTCTGGAGAAGGTTTTCGTCCAGGATATCCCTGTACTTGGCCGCATTCATCTTTCCCTCGATTGCAACCAGTCGTCCTGTCCCTGCAGCTGAAAAACACCCCCACAGCATGATGCTGCCACCACCATGCTTCACTGTTGGGACTGTATTGGACAGGTGATGAGCAGTGCCTGGTTTTCTCCACACATACCGCTTAGAATTAAGGCCAAAAAGTTCTATCTTGGTCTCATCAGACCAGAGAATCTTATTTGTCACCATCTTGGAGTCCTTCAGGTGTTTTTTTTAGCAAACTCCATGCGGGCTTTCATGTGCCTTGCACTGAGGAGAGGCTTCCGTCGGGCCACTCTGCCATAAAGCCCCGACTGGTGGAGGGCTGCAGTGATGGTTGACTTTCTACAACTTTCTCCCATCTCCCGAATGCATCTCTGGAGCTCAGCCACAGTGATCTTTGGGTTCTTCTTTACCTCTCTCACCAAGGCTCTTCTCCCCCGATAGCTCAGTTTGGCTGGACGGCCAGCTCTAGGAAGGGTTCTGGTCGTCCCAAACGTCTTCCATTTAAGGATTATGGAGGCCACTGTGCTCTTAGGAACCTTAAGTGCAGCAGAATTTTTTTTGTAACCTTGGCCAGATCTGTGCCTTGCCACAATTCTGTCTCTGAGCTCTTCAGGCAGTTCCTTTGACCTCATGATTCTCATTTGCTCTGACATGCACTGTGAGCTGTAAGGTCTTATATAGACAGGTGTGTGGCTTTCCTAATCAAGTCCAATCAGTATAATCAAACACAGCTGGACTCAAATGAAGGTGTAGAACCATCTCAAGGATGATCAGAAGAAATGGACAGCACCTGAGTTAAATATGAGTGTCACAGCAAAGGGTCTGAATACTTAGGACCATGTGATATTTCAGTTTTTCTTTTTTAATAAATCTGCAAAAATGTCAACAATTCTGTGTTTTCTGTCAATATGGGGTGCTGTGTGTACATTAATGAGGAAAAAAATGAACTTAAATGATTTTAGCAAATGGCTGCAATATAACAAAGAGTGAAAAATTTAAGGGGGTCTGAATACATTCCGTACCCACTGTATGCCCATGTAAAGACATCAGCAGTCTGGAGCCGAGAAAAGAAAAAAAAAAATGAAAATGAAGCCCGCACGTAGGTAGGCTACATTCATAATCAAAGAAGTATTAAGATAATATATTGTTTGTGGTTATAAAAACAGACCTAAGCCAACAAACAACAGCATTTAAAATGACTTGAAATGCATTTATTAAAAAAACAATGAGGCAACCCTGCTGAAAAAAACAATAGAACCATATCACAGAAAATTCTAACACCATCACAAATGTCATTACAAACCATCAACTTTTAACCATTAAAAAATGGTTTTCTGTAGTGTGTTTTGCGACATGTTCCATTAGGATTTATTGGTTTTAACAAGCCACCAATAAAAGGTCGTCAAGTTTATTTATATAGCGCTTTTAACAATACAAATTGTCAAAGCAACTGCACAATAGGAAAATAGTGTCAATAATGTAAAATGACAAGATTAAACACTCAATTTTCAGTTAAAGGCATTTCATTATTGAATTCAGTGATGGCATAGTCCAGCTCAGTTCAGTTCAAAAAGTTTCTGTTCAATCAAGTCGACGATATTGCTGGAAATCAAGTGTCCCCAACTAAGCAAGCCAGAGGCGACAGCGGCAAGGAATCAAAACTTCATCGGTGACAGAACGGAGAAAAAAACCTTGGGAGAAACCAGGCTCAGTCAGGGGGCCATTTCTCCTCTGGCCAGACGACCCAGCAGTTCAATTCCAACTGTTGCAAAGTCAGATTGTAAGGGCTCAACTGGTTCCAGTGGTCTTTTCCCGATGGCTGTCTAGGTGACGGGGTCCTCACTGGGGATCTGTCTCTGGGGCTCATCTAGGTGTCCTGGTCTCCACTGACATTCAGGGCTGTAGAGGTCGTCTCTAGGTGCTGATCCACCATCTGATCTGGTGTCTGCAGTGACCTCGGAATAAGAAAGAAACAGACTAATATTAGCGTAGGTGTCAATCTTCTTACGATGTAACAAGTACATCGTGTGTTATGGGAAGTGTTCCCGGTTCCGGTTGACCTAATTAATGCAGCCTAACAATCCTTTAACAGATTTGAATATTAGAAGTGTATTAGTGTGTTATGTGTAAGCCAGGTTAAAGAGATGGGTCTTTAATCTAGATTTAAACTGACAGAGTGTGTCTGCCTCCCGAACAGTGTTTGGCAGATTGTTCCAGAGTTTGGGCGCTAAATAGGAAAAAGATCTGCCGCCCGCAGTTGATTTTGATATTCTAGGTATTATCAAATGGCCAGAATTTTGAGAACGCAGCGGCCGTGGAGGACTATAATGTGATAAGAGCTCGCTCAAGTACTGAGGAGCTAAGCCATTCAGGGCTTTATAAGTAATTAACAAGATTTTAAAATCTATACGATGTTTAGTAGGGAGCCAGTGCAGTGTTGACCGAACCGGGCTAATGTGGTCATACTTCCTGGTTCTAGTAAGAACTCTAGCTGCTGTATTTTGAACCATCTGTAGTTTGTTTATTAAGCGTGCAGAACAACCACCCAATAAAGCATTACAATAATCTAACCTTGAGGTTATAAACGCATGAATTAATATTTCTGCATTTGACATTGAGAGCATAGGTCTCAGTTTAGATATATTTTTAAGATGAAAAAAATGCAGTTTTACAAATGCTAGAAACGTGGCTGTCAAAGGAGAGATTGCTATCAAATAGCACGCCTAGGTTCCTGACTGATGACGAAGAATCGACAGAGCAGCCATCAAGTGTTAGACAGTGTTCTAGGTTATTACTTGTAGGGGTTTAGGTCCGATAATTAACACCTCTGTTTTTTTTTGAATTTAGCAGCAAGAAATTACTCGTCATCCATTTTTTTTTTTTTTTTATATCGACTAATGCATTCCATAAGTTTCTCAATTTGGTGTGTTTCACCAGGCCGTGAAGAAATGTAGAGCGGAGTATCATCAGCATAACAGTGAAAGCTAACCCCGTGTTTCCTAATGATATTTCCCAAGGGTAACATATAAAGCGTGAAAAGTAACGGCCCTAGTACTGAGCCTTGAGGTACTCCATACTGCACTTGTGATCGATATGATACCTCTTCATTCACTGCTATGAATTGATGGCGGTCAGATAAGTACGATTTGAACCATGCTAATGCACTTCCACTAATGCCAACAAAGTTTTCTAGTCTATTCAAAAGAATGTTGTGATCGATAGTGTCGAACGCAGCGCTAAGATCCAGTAGCACTAATAGAGAAATACAACCACGATCAGATGATAAGAGCAGGTCATTTGTCACTCTAATGAGAGCAGTCTCAGTACTATGAGATGGTCTAAATCCTGACTGGAAATCCTCACATATCATTTTTCTCTAAGAAGGAATATAATTGTGAGGATACAACCTTTTCTAGTATCTTTGACAGAAAAGGGAGATTTGAGATCGGTCTGTAATTAACTAGATCTTTGGGGTCAAGTTTTTTTTTTTTTAATTAGAGGCTTCATAACAGCCAATTTAAAGTTTTTGGGTACATATCCTAATGACAATGACGAATTAATAATAGCCAAAAGAGGATCTATGACTTCTGGAAGCACCTCTTTTAGTAGTTTAGATGGAATAGGGTCTAACATACATGTTGTTGGTTTGGATGATTTAACAAGTTTATACAATTCTTCCTATAGTAGAGAATGAGTGGAATTGTTCCTCAGGGGATCTATAGTGCACTATTTGATGTGATACTGTAGCTGACGGCTGCATGGTTACAATTTGATCTCTAATAGTATCAATTTTGGAAGTAAAATAGTTCATAAAGTCATTACTGCTGTGCTGTTGGGAAATGTCAACACCTGTTGATGCTTTATTTTTTGTTAATTTTGCCACTGTATTGAATAAATACCTGGGGTTATGTTGGTTTTCTTCTAAAAGAGACGAAAAGTAATCAGATCTAGCAGTTTTTAAAGCTTTTCTGTAGGATAGGTTACTTTCCCGCCAAGCTATACGAAATACCTCTAGTTTTGTTTTCCTCCATCTGCGCTCCATTTTCCGGGCTGCTCTCTTTAGGGTGCGAGTGTGCTCATTATACCACGGTGTTGGACTCTTTTTCTTAATCTTCCTTAAGCGTAAAGGAGCAACCGTATCTAAAGTGCTAGAAAAGAGAGAGTCCATAGTTTGTTACATCATCAAGTTGTTCTGAGCTGTTGGATATGCTGAGGAATTGATATAAATCAGGAAGATTACTTGCAAAGCAGTCTTTTGTGGTAGAAGTGATGGTTCTACCATATTTGTAAGGAGTTGAATTTACAGCTTTAACTATATGGAGTTTACACAAGACTAGATAATGATCTGATATATCATCGCTTTGCTGCAGAATTTCAACACCATTAACATCAATTCCATGTGACCGTATTAAATCTAGAGTATGATTTCGACTATGAGTAGGTCCTGAAACGTGTTGTCTAACCCCAATAGAGTTCAGAATGTCTATGAATGCTGATCCTAATGCATCTTTTTCATTATCAACGTGGATATTAAAATCACCCACAATTAAGACTTTATCTGCAGCCAGCACTAACTCTGATAGAAAATCAGCAAATTCTTTAAAGTCTGTATGGTGCCCTGGTGGCCTGTATAAAGTAGCCAGTACAAACATCACGGGGGATTTATCATTAATAATTTTTTTCTCTAGATAATGTTATATGAAGCACCATTACTTCAAAGGAGTTATACTTAAAGCCTGTCTTCTGAGAAATACTGAGAATATTGTTATAAATTGTAGCAACACCTCCCCCTTTGCCTTTTGGACGTGGCTCATTTTTGTAACCGTAATCTTGGGGGGTAGACTCGTTTAAAATGTATTCATCTGGTTTTAGCCATGTTTCTGTCAAACAGAGCAAATCTAGGTTATGATCATTAATCAAATCATTTACAAAAAGTGCTTTTGTAGAAAGGGACCTGATATTCAGTAAGCCAAGTTTTATAAATTGTTTCTGTGTATTGTAAACATTTTTTATTTGTTGAACATCAATTAAATGGTTACTCATAAATTGGTTTTGACGTTTTCTGTATTTTCTAGTTCGGGGAACAGACACAGTCTCTATAGTGTGATATCTAGGTGAAGGAGTCTCTATGTGCTGAGAATTAACTGACTTCTGTGACGTGAGGCGGCTAGCAGGTCAGGTCTGCCCCAAAAACTCATCCAATTGTCTATAAAACCTATGTTGTTTTGGAAGGTGACCAGTAGAGACCCACAGGGTCCATTAGTTTCCATTAAAACCAATACAAGTCCCATTAAAACCATTACAAATTTTGTGATGGTGTCTATTGTTTTTATCAACATTACATGTTATAAATGCCTGCAAAGGGAGCCAAAGGCCTGGTAATAATTGCTGCTGTTACATTTACATTTACGCATTTAGCAGACGCTTTTATCCAAAGCGACTTACATTGCATTCAAGTTACAGTTTTACATTTTATCAGCTCTTGCTTTCCCTCGGAATCGAACCCATGATCTTGGCGTTGCTAGTGCCATGCTCTACCATTTGAGCTACAAGAAAGCCCTGTAGCTCAAGTGCTGTTACACTTACAGAACGATCATATCCTTGTTTAATATGCTATTGACCAAACATTTAATTCAAATATCCACTTAATCTTTAATTTTTGGCCACCTTTTTGCTATAGATGACACGGCCTCTATAATTTCTTCAACAAAAAACGTGGACATCACAACCCTTACAAAAATTAACCATGGTTTTCGTGGTAAAACTGCTTAATTTTCTTTTGCGTGATTTCTGAATGCTTGAGACTATAAAATCAATCAGACAACTGTATTACGTAAAAACAATTTATTTATTTATTTTCTTTTATATTTTATTAAAGTTCTATTTTGACCCCTACGTAGTGTTGCTTTCGTCAACGAAAATTATGACGAAATATCGTCGTCAACGAACCTTTATCACGTGACGAAAACGAGACGCAACGTAAATGCTGGTCATGTGACGATGACGATAATTAAATGTATAATGCAATATCGTTGACGAATAAAAACGAGACTAAATGTGGTTTACAAAATAAAAACTATGCTAAAATGTCTCTTCATTTTCGTTGACCAAAACGAGACGAAACAAAGTGTTAGAAAGTTATTTCGTCTCGTTTAGTCGCGTTATTATTTTGCAGTATTTCTGTTTCATGTGACTTAACGTTACTTCAGGGGCTGTCAGGGTTACCAGGTTTTCGCAACAAAACCCGCCCAATTGCTACTCAAAACTAGCCCAATCGCATTTCGAGGGGGTTCCCCGGTAAAGTTCCAAGGTCTAAATATTTGGGGACTTGGCAACAGTCTGCACAGACGCAGGCGACGTCACTTCCTCAAGCCCCACTCGCGGCATTATTTAGAAGGCGACAACAAACAAAGTTAAGTCTGACACAGAGAAAGGGACCGATGGCCGGCTTCATCTGACTTCAGTTTACAATCAATACAAGTAACAGACACACATTTTATTTGCACTTTTTAGTATGTTATTGTAGCTCGAGCATTCAAGCACCTTGTTTCTCTTTGTTAAACTTGAATGTAACGTTATATATTTTTTTCTGGCATTGTCATGTGATGCTATTTTATTTTGTTTATTTAAATTTATGTGCGTGTACTTCTAATATGTTTGGTTGGTAAAATAAATGTTGTAAATTCAAATCAGAGTGTCTTTGGATGTATTAAGTCTATAAGGTAACAATAATATAATAAGTTAACCTTGTTTGAAATGAGTTTGGCTAAAAGAAAATTTTGGTTTCGTCTGTACTGCTAGGTACTTATACTATATTGACTGGGTTAAATAGAATTGCATTACTAAAAAGAGACTAAAATACAATTTTCATTGACTAAAACTAGACTAAATGTCATCAGTCTTCGTCGACTAAAACTAGACGAAAATAGTCATGGATAATTTTGACTAAAATAAGACTAAAATGCAAAGACTTTTAGTTGACTAAAACTTGACTAGACTAAAAAGAGTATGAACGTGACTAAAACTAATAAAAACTAAAATGACAGCTTCACACAAAGACTAGACTAAAACTAAAATTAAAACAGGCCGCCAAAAACAACACTACCCCTACGGTAGGTTTTTTTTTTTTTTTTTTTTTTTTTTTTTTTTTACTTCCATAATATTTGAGGGAGGGGGCAGAACAATAAAATCCTGCTTAGGGCACCCATTTGGCCAGCAGCGGCCCTGAATACGATAAACTAGAATTTTTAGGGGGAAAAAATCCTTTTCTTAGGAAATTAATTTCTAATAATAATTTAAGAATAATTTTCTTAGGATTAAGTAAATAAATTATTGTAGTAAAGAAATTCCCCAAACAAACAATATGATAGATGTAGGCAGTGTATGAATGCATGAAAAGCTTCATGATTTACCTGGTTGATGTAGTGCTTTGCTTCTCCAGAATAGGGCAGTAAAACTGATACAAAATGGAGAAAAAAGTAAGTAATAATACAAGAGCAGCAAATCAGAATGATTTCTGAAGGATCATGTGACTGAAGACTGGAGTAATGATGCTGAAAATTCAGCTTTGATCACAAGAATATATGCAGGTGCATCTCAATAAATCAGAATGTCGTGGAAAAGTTCATTTATTTCAGTAATTCAACTCAAATTGTGAAATTCGTGTATTAAATAAATTCAATGCACACAGACTGAAGTAGTTTAAAAGTCTTTGGTTCTTTTAATTGTGATGATTTAGGCTCACATTTAACAAAAACCCACCAATTCACTATCTCAACAAATTAGAATATGGTGACATGCCAATCAGCTAATCAACTCAAAACACCTGCAAAGGTT
The DNA here is from genome assembly GCA_027422415.1 of Schizothorax lantsangensis. NCBI lineage: Eukaryota > Metazoa > Chordata > Actinopteri > Cypriniformes > Cyprinidae > Schizothorax > Schizothorax lantsangensis. The sequence goes on from CM049844.1 coordinate 7,707,422, forward strand.
TCCTGAGCCTTCAAAATGGTCTCTCAGTTTGGTTCACTAGGCTACACAATCATGGGGAAGACTGCTGATCTGACAGTTGTACAGAAGACAATCATTGATGCCCTTCACAAGGAGGGTAAGCCACAAACATTCATTGCCAAAGAAGCTGGCTGTTCAAAGAGTGCTGTATCCAAGCATGTTAACAGAAAGTTGAGTGGAAGGAAAAAGTGTGGAAGAAAAAGATGCACAACCAACCGAGAGAACAGCAGCCTTATGAGGATTGTCAAGCAAAATCGATTCAAGAATTTGGGTGAACTTCACAAGGACTGGACTGAGGCTGGGGTCAAGGCATCAAGAGCCACCACACACAGACGTGTCAAGGAATTTGGCTACAGTTGTCGTATTCCTCTTGTTAAGCTACTCCTGAACAACAGACAACATCAGAGGCGTCTTACCTGGGCTAAGGAGAAGAAGAACTGGACTGTTGCCCAGTGGTCCAAAGTCCTCTTTTCAGATGAGAGCAAGTTTTGTATTTCATTTGGAAACCAAGGTCCTAGAGTCTGGAGGAAGGGTGGAGAAGCTCATAGCCCAAGTTGCATGAAGTCCAGTGTTAAGTTTCCACAGTCTGTGATGATTTGGGGTGCAATGTCATCTGCTGGTTTTGGTCCATTGTGTTTTTTGAAAACCAACATCACTGCACCCGTTTACCAAGAAATTTGAGCACTTCATGCTTCCTTCTGCTGACCAGCTTTTTAAAGATGCTGATTTCATTTTCCACCAGGATTTGGCACCTGCCCACACTGCCAAAAGCACTAAAAGCTGGTTAAATGACCATGGTGTTGGTGTGCTTGACTGGCCAGCAAACTCGCCTGACCTGAACCCCATAGAGAATCTTTGGGGTATTGTCAAGAGGAAAATGAGAAACAAGAGACCAAAAAATGCAGATGAGCTGAAGGCCACTGTCAAAGAAACCTGGGCTTCCATACCACCTCAGCAGTGCCACAAACTGATCACCTCCATGCCACGCCGAATTGAGGCAGTAATTAAAGCAAAAGGAGCCCCTACCAAGTATTGAGTACATATACAGTAAATGAACATACTTTCCAGAAGGCCAACAATTCACGAAAAATGTTTTTTTTTTATTGATCTTATGAAGTATTCTAATTTGTTGAGATAGTGAATTGGTGTTTTTTTGTTAAATGTGAGCCTAAATCATCACAATTAAAAGAACCAAAGACTTAAACTACTTCAGTCTGTGTGCATTGAATTTATTTAATACACGAGTTTCACAATTTGAGTTGAATTACTGAAATAAATGAACTTTTCCACGACATTCTAATTTAGTGAGATGCACCTGTATATATTTTTTAATTATACTAAAACTCTTTTTTTGCCATTTTAAATGAACACCGCCTCAATGAGCATAAGAGACTTCTTTCTAATGTAACGAAACTTTTGAATGCTGTATTATGTCAGCCTGTTGAATTTATGGACTGCCAAAGGTTTACAGGAATTTTCAGTGACGCCTCGGATGTTTACAAGACCAAATGGCTTGTGATGTTAAATTAGTTTGCTAAGGGCAAAATAATGTAGTCAAGCTGGATTCATATGAGCCTCTTTCTGACACTTATTCTGATTGCAATGAACAAAAACCCATCTTTTTCCAAAGACCCTGACATACAATTCACATGTTCTGCATGTCAATGCATTTCCTTGGCTGAGCCTCAAATGCACATGGTTTACATGGGATAGAAATTGGGACAATATCACAACCCAGTTACCCTGAACAGCACATTGTTCACCTTCTAAAACTAGCATGGACCTATTCTTTCCAGCAATTTTACACCCAATAACAAAAGCACATGCCTCATATTACAGTTTAATGTACACAAGGGTTCAGATGTTTATTTGATGCTGTATATCTGATCCTGCACAAGACAAGCAGATCAGGAGAACCATGCGATGCTTTTGAAAGAAGACATAAGTAGACCGTTTTATTACATGCTCATTTAAAAAGTATTTTGTGTGATGATGTCTGGCCTGGGCCGGTGTTAAATGGTAAAGTTTTAGAGCACTCTTTTTTTTTTTTTTTTTTTTTTTTTTTTTTTTAATTCCCAGCTTCATAAAAATGTTGCTCAGCATAAACGGGAAAAGATCAATGCATTGCAGCTTATTTGGAATGTGAAAGGCCTATAGCTGTGCCAGAGGCAAGAAATGTACCGTTGCTGGCATTTAACATTTGCTACAGTATGAATTTATAGTTCAATTGCTTTTGGGACTTTTACATACTTTGAAATGTTTATTTTTGTCTTCTCAATCAGAGTGCTTGTTAAAAAAAAGGGATGGTTCATCCCTAAACAAACATTCTGTTCAAAATCTACATGACCTTGTGACTGTGAATCAAAAAAAGGACATGTTTTCAAGAATGTCCAGAATCAAGAATCAGCTCCTTTCACACAATGGAAAGTGTGAAAAGAGTGTCCAAATCACAAATTAAAAAAAATAAAAACAGCAGTGTGACTCAATATTGAAGAAATTCTGCTGCCATTTTCTTTGTTCCCTAGAATGTTACTGTGTATATTGACCTGGGAACCATTTTCTCTGATTATAGTGTGTTTTTCATCAGCGGTTTGGAATAAGAACTAGCAATGCCAGATTCATGAATGATTCTTTTGATTTAATCCCTCAAACGGATTTGCACAAAGATCTGACATTTATTTGGACAGTTCACTCACTCATTTGCTGTATTCTCACACCAAAATATAGTAACATGTTATTTTATAAGACCCGGAAACCAATAAAGCACTAATGAGATGGATATTTACATATACAATCCATTCCATTGTGGGAAACAAAACATCCCAATAGACCTGTTGCGATTCGTCGATTTTAGTCGACTAGTCGATTTTGAAAAATCATTTGCATCAAAATTGCTCGCGGCAAAATACCGGAAGTGCCGCATTTCACGGACGAGAATCCATAAAACACATTATTAGACTATTTTCTACGGTGGCCTAGAAGTACAAAACAAATCACAATTCTGAAAACAAAATAACAAATTACAAACGCAAATATAAAAAACAAAATAATTCAGAAAACACAACAACAATCCCGAAAACATTATAACAAATCAGAAAACACAATGACAAATCCGAAAACAAAACAAGTCAGAAAACACAACGACAAATCAGACAAACCGGAAGAGGTAGGGTATAGTTTGAGACAGCGCCATTGGTTTGGGAATAGATTACTCACTGCTGACTGGACGAGACATCTGTCAATCAAGGTACAGGAAGAACCAGAAGAAGCACAGCAGAGTCAACTGAAGCATCAGCTCCAGTGGCACAGATGGTAAATCACAAGTCATGTCTTTTTGATCGACCAGTGGTTCGATCCCACCTTTGGCCAATCTTTTTTTTTTTCTCTCCCTTTTCAAATCTCAAATCGCATTTATGACATAGAAACATGTCATAAATCCTGTAAATTTAGCCGTGTTCAGAACAGAAAAAGGAAAGAAAATATAAGTAAAAAACAAACACAAATTACAGTGGCATTCACTATAAACATTTATTATAAACGCCCAGCCTAAATATTTAAAGCAAGACTGAAACTAGAGGTGTGGTTGCTGGAAAATGTGCAAAACAAACTCGCTTGCCTTTCTCATTCGTCACTCATTGTTATAAGTCGCCTTGGAAATCCCAGCACGTTTCAAATGATAAACTAGATTTTTAATCCTGAAAATAACTATCCATTTTCAGAAAAAATATGTGGAAAACGTAATATTTGCAAGATAAAACGACAAATTATTTCCATGTTTTCCCCACGAAATTACAGTGCCCTTGTGAGCAGGAGGCAACACTGGCCATTGTTCTCCTACTGGAAAGTCTATAGACTAGCATTTTAAGCATTTTTAAAATGGTAGGCTACCAATACAAGGCATTTTTCTTTTAAACAAATGAACACTTTCACATTTTTAAAACAAGTAGCATTTACAATTGTGCTAGTTTTGCATAGGGTGTATTTTTTAGTTTTTTTTGTATTTGAGCTGTGCAGCTTGGACGCTGCGTCCGTCAAAAATAACTAGGCGCCTACCTTTTAACGAAGCGGCGCAGAGAGCCGCATCTGGGATGCTTCTGAAACTTGCTGCGGTGCGCGGCTGGTGTAAACACAAACATTGACTAGAGCGGCCGCGATCAGCTCCGGTGGCCGCGTCGGAGCCGTCGTGTCTACAGCGGACGCGAGCGGCGCGACAAAATACAATAGAATCCATTATAATCAGCGATGGTGTCTACACTGGATGCGGCGAGGCGTGACCAGACAAATCCCCATCAGTAAACTGCTGCTGCTGCTATGACTTACCTACACAAAGCTCAAGCGATTTTTAACGGTCGCTTTGTCTCGTCCAATGTAGACAGACTCACGCAGTGTAAATCAGGGGTTATATACCGCACTACAGGCTACAGCGCCATCTATTGAATTTTACTGACATTGCATCAAATTAGCTATTTTGGACCAACTGCCTCAAGGCCAGGATGAAAACTCCCGGCGGCCGTAGTTTGCCCACCTCTGCTTTAAAGGGATAGTTCACCCAAAAATGAAAATGATGTTTATCTGCTTACCCCCAGGGCATCTAAGATGTAGGTGACTTTGTTTCTTCAGGAGAACACAAACGAAGATTTTTAACTTAAACCGTTGCAGTCTGTCAGTCATATAATGGCAGTCAATGGGACCCATGGCTTTGAGAGTTAAAAAAAAAAACATACACAGACAAAACCAAATTAAACCCTGCAGCTCGTGACGATACATACAGTATTTATATAATTTACCTCTGATCCACCGCAATGTCCAACTGTCCTGAGCGTGTTCATAACAGCCAGCTCGTGATGCGTCAACGTGCTCTGGCATAGTAGACGCATGCGCGGTTACTCATTGTTTAGATCGCTTCCGCACATATGCGTCTACTATGCCAGAGCACGTTGACGCATCACGCGCTGGCTGTTATGAACGCGCTCAGGACAGTTGGACATTGCGGTGGATCAGAGGTAAAAAATTATATAAATACTGTTAAGTTTCTTGCACAGACCGATTGTTTCAGTCAGTATCGTCACGAGCCGCAGGGTTTAATTTGGTTTTGTCTGTGCATGTTTTTTTGTCTCTCAAAACCATGGGTCCCATTGACTGCTATTATATGACTGACAGACTACAACGGTTTGAGTTAAAAATCTTTGTTTGTGTTCTACTGAAGAAACAAAGTCACCTACATATTGGATGCCCTGGGGGTAAGCAGATAAACATAACATTTTCATTTTTGGGTGAACTATCCCTTTAATGTGTCGTGACAGATCACTGTAGCGCCTCAGTTCAAGTGGCACGTGAACCAATCATCTCTTCCTCTTTACTAATTACAGCATGAAATAAACATGAATGAACATTTAGAAGGTATCTTGTTTCAACGCGGAAAGAGGTCAGTACACACCATTTTTCAAGTTCAAGACCACCAGCGTTAATCTACTCTCCTGTTTCATTTGTCAGACAAAAATGGCAGATTCGGCATTATGATTGGTCAGATAACCTATCAATCAAACTCCCTGCGATGGGTCAATTAAGTAATCACAGAATCTTTATGTTTAGGTAAACTTTTCCTTGAAGGAAATGTACAAATATAATCACAATATTCGCAAGCATGACTGTTAACCAGCACCATGTTTGATGACCTTAGTAGAGTCATGGCGAGTCATTGTGCCACAAGCAGTTTGCCTTTTTGCACATACACTTGCCATCAATAGGCCTATATGTGTATTCACTCTATTTTTATTTCTTAGGTCATTTACAGGGAAAAAATTAAGACAATTTTCCTTGGAATATTTTCCCCGTGGGCCGATCGCCGAAACCCCATGCCCACATAGCCCCTTATTTATCCTTGTCCAGTGTCTGCGCTGTTTCTCTCAAAAAGTTGTGAGCGAAGCAATGTCTTTGTACTCGTTTAAACTAGAGTTGCAGGTATCACCAAAAGCCATGTGCTGAAACAGCGCTACATCAGGGAACAGCTGATCCAGACCGGTGTCTGCCACACAGTGTCTGTTGGTTATTTTTTTGTAACTTTTTTTTTTACTTACTTTTGATTTCTCTTTTTACACACATAACGTCGGCACTGATCACCTACGACAAAAGTACACTCTTGGACATTGGAAACCGCTTCACTAACCTGGTTCAGGACACTTTATCACCGAATCCGAATCATCGTGGCCTCTTGAGATTCTTCGGAACGCGGAGAACAAAGGACACAGGAAACGGAACAAAAAACACCGTGGAAATAGCGCTGGTATTCGAAACAGATTGAGGAAAAGGGCTCACAGTCCTCCTTTACCGAGCATTCTGCTCGCTAATGTCCAATCCTTGGAGAATAAGATGGACGATCTTAGAGCCAGGATAAGTTTCCAACGGGACATAAGGGACTGTAACATCATCTGTTTGTCTGAAACATGGCTCACGCCCTCGGTTCCGGACACTGCTGTAACGCCGTCTGACAACTTCTCTGTTTTACAGATGGACAGAACAGCGGAGGCCGGTAAATCCAAAGGTGGAGGAGTGTGTTTCATGACTAACAAGAAATGGTGTGACCCCAGGAATATCTCCTCTCTGTCGCGATCCTGATTGCCTCATCTGGAACATCTATCCATTATTTGCCGCCCATTCTATTTACCCCGCGAGTTCTTCGCGGTCATCGTTACTGCTGCTTACATTCCACCTCAGGCAGACACCGGCTTGGCTTTGTCTAAACTTCACGACGTGATCAGCGGCTACATTAACTAACATCCTGACGCTGCCTTTATCATAGCGGGGGATTTTAACAAAGCCAACCTCAGGCAGGTCATGCCGAACTTTCACCAGCATGTATCCTGTCCAACTAGAGGACCGAATACACTGGATCACTGCTACTCTCAGTTTAAGAATGCTTACAAGGCCAGCTCACTACCGGCTTTTGGTAAATCGGACCACGCCACCATTTTCCTCACACCGGAATATAAACAAAGGCTCGCACAGGAACCCCCGGTGAAGAGGGAAGTGACGCGTTGGTCCTCCCACTCGGAAGCTATGCTACAAGCGGCTCTTGATGACGTCGACTGGGACATGTTCAGGGCGAGCTCATCTGACGTCAGCGAGTTCACGGATGTAGCAGTGAGCTTTGTAAATACACTTACCGAACAAGCTACAGAAACGATTACTGTAAGGACTTTCCCTAATCAGAAACCGTGGGTGGACAGAACAATCCGTGATGCGGTTATCAAACGCACTGCCGCATACAACGAGGCTCTTTTGTCTGGGAATATGAGCGTGTACAAAGCCTCGTGTTATGCTCTCAGACGAGCAGTAAGTGCCGCCAAACATCGTTACAAAGAGAGAATTGAGTCTCATTTTCAGCTCAATGACTCTCGACGCATGTGGCAGGGACTAAGGACCATCTGTGCCTTTGGAAACAAATCCTCCGTGGAGGTGAGAGCAGATCCGTCGCTGGCCGACGAGTTAAACACCTTCTATGGCCGCTTTGATTGCAACGGCGGCAGCGCGGCTCTGCCGAGCAGCGCGTCAGGAAGCAGCAGGCAGAGAAGCGAGAATTATGTGATCACCGTGTCGGAGGACGAGGTTCGGAGAGCACTAAAGGGAGTGAACATCAGGAAAGCGGCTGGACCTGACGGGATCACAGGCCGGGTTCTGAGATCATGCGCTGATCAGCTTGCTGGTTTGTTCACTTCTATCTTCAACGAGTCCCTTGCTACCTCTGTAGTTCCCACCTCCTTTAAAAAATCCATCATCCCTGTGCCTAAGAACAATAAACCCTCCTGCCTGAATGACTATCGTCCAGTGGCCCTCACATCAATAGTCATGAAGGTTTTTGAGAGACTTGTTAAGAGCGACATTAGCTCCTCCATCCCTGATACTTTGGACCCTCTTCAGTTTGCTTATCGCTCCAATAGATCAACTGATGATGCCATCTCTCACATTCTCCACTCCTCCCTCACACACATTGATAGCAGCAATGGGAACTATGCAAGACTGCTATTCATAGACTATAGCTCAGCTTTCAATACTATAGTCCCCACCAAGCTAGCTGTCAAACTCTCAGACCTCGGCCTAAACACTTCACTCTGCGACTGGATTCAAGATTTCCTCACCGGCAGACCTCAAGTGGTGAAGGTAGGCCAGTTCACCTCCAACTCCATCACCCTGAACGTAGGAGCCCCGCAGGGTTGTGTCCTGAGTCCCCTGCTCTACTCTCTCTACACGCATGACTGCGTGTCCTCTCACAGATCCACATCTATTATCAAATTTGCTGATGATACTGTGGTTCTGGGCCTCATTTCCAACAATGATGAGACCGCATACTTGGATGAGGTGGAGAGACTTACATCATGGTGCCAGGACAACTGTCTCTCTCTGAATGTGAGCAAAACTAAAGAGCTGATTGTGGACTTCAGAAAGAGACACCTGCTGCCCTACACTCCTCTTATGATCAGCGGGACCCCTGTGGAGAGAGTAAGCAGCTTCAAGTACCTCGGTGTAAACATCTCCGAGGACCTGACTTGGACTACACACATCCAAACACAGGTTAAGAAAGCCAGGCAAAGACTGTACCATCTGCGACAGCTGAGGAAATTCAGGGTCTCGCCAACAATCCTGAAAACTTTCTATGCAGGGACCATAGAAAGTGTATTGACTCAGTGCATCTCAGTGTGGTATGGAAACAGCTCCAGCCAAGATTGCAAGGCCTTGCAGAGAGTTGTGCGCTTAGCTGAGCGTATCTCTGGGTCTGCTCTCCCCTCTCTACAGGACATCTACCTCAAACGCTGCAGAAGCAGAGCTGTCAAAATCATCAAGGACTCAAATCACCCTGGAAACTGCCTATTCACTCTGCTGCCATCTGGTAAGCGCTTCCGCAGCCTGATGGCAAAAACTGAGAGACTTAGGAGGAGTTTCTTCCCCAAGGCCATCAGGCTCCTGAACTCAAACTCAGCCTCTTAACATCATCTGACAGTAGTAATATAATACACCTTGTGTCACTTTGATGATTTATGACCCCCTGTCAGCGTTGATTGACAGGTCGTCATATGTCAAATGTGTCCATGGGTAGATTTATGACGTGATTTATGGTTCTGTGACCCCCCTCTGTCACCCTGACTGTCACGTCACCGGGGTCCTGTCACCCCTGAGTGACATGACATTAGGGTGTGTAAATCAAAGATCAAAACAGATGTTAGATTTGACTTTTGATGGATTTATGACTGGATTTATGATGTTTTTATCTCTTACCTTTGCCCTGGGGGTTTTTATGGCGTTCCTTCTGTAGCTGTAGCTAGCTTCCAGTCTGGAGGTGTTGGGTTCTTCTTGATTGTTGAATAATGGCTGAGCAAAGGATGCGTATTGACACCTTAACAGGATCAATGTTTGATCTATAGGCTAAATGTTAATGCCTAGTCACCATTTTGTTCCTACCGGCCCGTCTACATCCACCTCTGAATAAGGTGCTATGTCCGGGCATGTTTTTTCTTCATCATCTCTATGCGTGTATGCTAACACCTCTGTAGGATCAGAACAACCTAATCTGTAGGTTGAATAGATAAACTTATAAGGAGGAGTCTTAAGTTCAAAATTATTCAAACCACCAACTATCCACCAGTCCACCTCACCTATCCATTTACTTCTGACAGTGAAGGTGATTGTGGGGTCTAACTGACAGTGGACGACAGTATCCTCTTTGTGCTTGTGTTAATGGCTTTACAGCATCCACCTCAAATAGATGCACACAGAATCATGCTTTAGTTCAGTTCAGTTCATTTTATTTATAAAGCACAACAACAATGGTTGACCATTGTGCTAAACAGTATCGTTTAAAAGAAATCAAAGTACATAACATGATATGACAAGACAAACAAATAAACATTTTAAATAAGCTCTGCTTTAGACAATGAACACACACACACACACACACACACACACGTTGAAACATTCCATGGGCGTAATGGTTTTTATACTGTACAAACTGTATTTTCCATCACCCCACACCAAACTTACACATAAACGTACCCCGTACAGAAAACTTTGTGCATTTTAAGATTTTCAAAAAACTTAATTCTGTATGATTTATAAGCTTGTTTCCTCAGTGGGGCAAAAAAAAAAAAGTCCCCACAAGGACAAGGATTTTGAATATTGCCATCTCTGTCCCCCATAATGTACGGTATACCTGAGCTACACACACACACACGATCGGAGTATACTAAATTTTAAGTATGAGCAAAATCATATATGTTGTTTACTTTTTTGTTGTTAATTAAGAAATGTTTTCATTTTAATCTAGCCTGTAGTAGATAGTATGTGTACTGTAAAAGAACAAATATACGTTTCACTTAAAACTTCTCAGTAAAATAATTACACCTACAGTTTTAAACATGTTTAAAAGTTTAAACCCATTGTGTGTCACTAAAGCAAGTCATGCTGTCTATTGTCTTTAAATGAAACTTTAGTTTTATTCTTTAATTGCTTTAAAATAGCCTGATGTGAATGCACCCAAGTGCTTTTCTCACATGAGTAGAAAACTCTTTGGATGTGTTTGTGACAAACGCATCATTTTTTACTTCAGAAAAGTTTTTAAATGTATGACTGAACTTTTCTCATTTGACAGACCAACGTTTCAAATTATTTACCCGAGGTGTTTAACAGCCAAAGGAAATACATGTTGTTTTCTAATGTTCATGACACCTTTATTGGTGTAAATTTCTCACCTAGAACACAAAACTTGTACATTTTGACTCTTTTGTAGGTATCATGTCATTTGAAATGGTTTACTAAAAGATTACAAATAATTTTCTATGGCAAATGATACAATGTACAGTTCTCATACTATGTGTGTAAATAGCTGTGCTAAAACATTTATGAGTGTTTTTGCATGCCAACAGATTTTGTTAAGGATGTGTCGCATCTAAGAATTACAATCTTTTGTAAATGACATTTTCCTTACACCACTAGTTTTAGTCATATTATCAAGATTTTGTATCAAGATTGGACTGTGTATGTTTTTAGGTGAATACACCTCTTTGTGAGCTGTCATCATAATAGGAATAAATGAAAATTAACTAACAGTCTTTTCTCTTTGAAATATTTATTTTAGTGCAACTTTGTGTCTGTCCAAGATGTGCGAACACATCAACACGAAAATTAAGTCTTGCTGTTTTACCCTTAAAACTATTACAACTGAAACAAATCAAACTATTGCACTGAAAGCTGCACACTCATTTAAGTTTGAGCATATTAAAGTTTCTACGCTCTTGTAAAGAGTATTGATAAATTTCATCCATAACCTTTCGTACATTCAAGAGACAAAATCGCTAAGAAAGAGAGTATAGCAAGACAAGAAAATGTTTATAATACATATAGAATTCAGAAAATCTGTAAATTTTTAATTACTCCACTAAATTTAATCATCTTGTTCAGATGACACAATTCACATTTCGATTGATTGACCGTATTTGTTTTAAGACTCCTCCACAAGTTCATGCTAATCATTGGAAGAGAGCATGACGAGCACATACTTATTAATTTAAGAAAATTATTGAACATTTGACTGAACTTTTTATTATTTTGACAAACCTCCATTTCAAATTATTTCCCTTGAGGTGTTTGTCCACAGAATCTTTTTCAACACAACGACATTAAAGAATGTTATCAGTCACTATGGCCATCTTCTGTGACTCAAATAAAGCAACATAAGCATCTACAATGTGTGCATGTGCTAAACATCTTCGTTTCTCCACTTCTGTCATATTTATTTGATGTAATGCAAACATATTTTGAGAACTATGATGTTCCACGCTTTTGTAAAGGTTATAGAAAGAATTCAAACATAATCTTTACATAGGAATTATCTTTGCGCAAAGCGAATTGACTAAAAATCATTGAATTACGAAATGCAAAAGTGTATACATCATTTAAGAAAAATTGCTATAATGCATACAGAATACAGAAATCCTCCTATCTGATCTATTGTGACTGACATTTTACTAAGTCAGACGATCAGGATTATGGATGACGCGGCTCACATTTTGTTTGTTGGACTGTATGTCATTACTAGGACTGTACTGTAGGTGAGGCCTTCTCTCTGAGAGCCATCAGCATTCAGTGTTTATAGAAATAAATGAAAATTAAGAAAAATTTCTTGAGGGTGTTTGACTAAGTCGGTATGGTCTAGCATTTAGGACCATATGGTCCCATATGGTCTAGCGGTTAGGATTCCTGGTTTTCACCCAGGCGGCCCGGGTTCAACTCCCGGTATGGGAAGTAATGTTTTGGGGGAGTCGGGGCCTAATGGTTAGAGAGTCGGACTCGTAATCCAAAGGCAATGTTCACGGTGTGTGTGTGCACTTTGGATGGGTTAAATGCAGAGCACGAATTCCGAGTATGGGTCACCATACTTGGCTGTATGTCACATTCACTTTCATTTCTTTTTTAGGACAATTAGCCATCTATTTGATGTGAGACCCCATTAAGTTTAGACACGAAAATTAAGGCGTGCTGTTTTACACTTACAACTGAAACATATCTAACCATTGTGCTCAAAGCTACACATTCAGTAAAGTTTGAGGTTGTACACAATCTTGAAAAGGCTACAGACACAAAATAAAGGATTTTTTTTGTGCTCCCTATGTAACTCAAGAGTCCAAGACACTAAGAAAATTATCATATGAATATAGAAAACCCACTCATGATCATCTGGGTATATTTTTGTAAATGTTGTTTTAAATTACTTTTTTCTTACGCCACTACATCTAGAGCTCTTGTTCAGATAGCTGATGACGATGTGCACATTTTATTCGTCGTACTCGTTTTCCGCTTGAGATTAAAGTGTAGGTAATGTGACCACAATTAAGAACCATAGCATTATACTACATTCCCTTTGAAAATGTTAAATGTTATAGACCTAGTCGTTTATACAGGAAATATGTTTGCACAACAGAAATATGTATCAGTATAACAACAACCTAATACTGAAATCCTCTCTTCTAAATATATTGTTAAAGTTTTAATGTTGCTTTTGATGGCCTGCCCCACTAGCTGATACCACTCTATACTTTTCATTGTTTTTTAGATGAAGACTATTCTCAGAATCTGGTCAAACATGTCGCGAGTGTTTGCAGGAAAACATTATAAGATAATAAAAGGATAGTCCTTCTACAAGAGATTGTTTAAACTGAGATTGTGACGTACTGTAGAGCTTTTTCTGGTCTGTCTACAAAGCGGCCACGAGACACAAGCCCCTCGATCTTACTGTTTCTCTGTTACATGTACATCTATTTCATTTAGAACACAAAGTTGCACATTACAAGTTGAAGATAGTGTGGAAACACTATTTTCTTTGCACACGTCTCTAAACATGACTTTAACAAATAAATCACAGATGTCATGTAGTTAATTCATTGAAAGGTGCATGTTTTTTGACCGTTTTAGATGGTCTGCACCAGCACACAGACACATGTTTTAAGTATTCATCTGACCAAAAGGTTTGATCCTGGGGAAACAGCAGCTGTGTGTTGTCATGATTGTCTTCAGAATTGATCCACTTTTATTTAAACAATGCAGCATGAAGTTACTGTATTCAACAGCACAGTCCCTTGAAATATTGTAGTATATCTTTTTTTCCCTTCTAACTATCTAAACATGTGTTTCGCTTAAATATTAGTTGTTAAGTGTTTACAAAGTTGTCATGCCTGTTGTTGAATTTTATAACATATATTTCACCAAACCTAAAGGACTGAAAATAGGTTTAGCAAAAGTCCGCATTTCAGCTGTTAGCCTGAAAATGCAAGTCAACTGAGATTTCATTACTGAGATAATCTACAGAATGCGAAACAAGCTCACAGTTACATTAGAGTTTTGGATTCTAGGTTATGTCGAATATTGTTTGTTACTGTTTCACAGGTTTAACGACTTTAACGACACAGGTTTTTCCACCGTAGTAGGTCGTCTCTGAAATCAGGCCTGTAGAAAGAATAAACCAGTCTTTTAAACTCATTGATTTGTTTTAACAACTTTAAAATATAATCTGCACGAGCGATACGCTCTTAAAATCGATAGTGCACAAAACATATGTAAAAGGACGGATAACATATTAATGTGATGTTTTGGTTAGTTTCTTACACAACAGCGCATTACTTAACGTTTTTATTAAGTTTTAATATAAAAGATAATGGTCTGTTAACAATTTAGATGCTTTTATTATGAAATCACGCAAAGAACCGCTGAAGTACGTACCGTTTGTTAACACGGAATTAATTGAAATAATAGCCTACCATGAGCTTATTTAACCGCTTTATTTACAGTATGCTGAATGTAAAACTCTTAAACAGAAACATTAAAACATTTCAAACTTGTCAAACAACCGCTTCAATACATTCCTCTTATGAAAACGTTTAAAATAGAATACTGTCAAACAGAACGTTGTCTGCAAGTTCCCAACGTGTAAATTGCTTGAAAACGCTTGAAGCTACGCATTTCACAGTACATGCACAGATACGCGTTTTCTTTTGCGTATGTCTCTAAACAATAGCTAGGTAAATGACTTACAGTTGATACGTCATTTTAAGCGAAAGGTGGGACGACTAGTGTCTTTTTTTATTTTGACCACACCGATGTTTTGATACCTGCGTTTTAGACGTCGGTCTTTTAAATCTGACCCAGATGTCTCGATATTTTGCTCTTCTTTTTATGAAAACGTGCGGTAAGCAGTTTTTGTCCTCATCTGCAGTATTAAGCGTTTTAATACGTCAGAAATTCCAATAGTTAGATAGCAAATGTGACTGTTTATTACTGAGGTAAGTCACATCAGAGTTGCATTCTAGTTTTATATTTAACATTTTTCATCTACCTACATGTTTAACGACGCTACTGTTCTAGGTCTCCTCACGCCGTTGTGAGATATAAACCACAAAGTTTTTCATAGTGTTAAGCTTTGAAACCAGAACGATTTTTAAGTTTTCCATGACTTTTTGCGCTCTTTCTGTATGAATTTGTTTACCGCAGTTTCACCGTCCTTATCTTATCTTCCACCACCTAATTGTAATTGTTAGGCCTTACGCTTGCTAGTTTTTGCTGTTCATATAAGTCGATATTTCTACGAATTTGTTTGATTCAATAAAATATCGCGTCTTCATTTGAGACATTTATGTTACATTATACGTAATACATATTTCTTATTAAATATCATTAAATTGATAAAGAAAACAAAAAACTTGCTATCTGTACATCGTTACATTTTAAATAAAGACATTTTTATGTCAGAGAACAGAATAACGAGTTGAGACAACCTTTTATTTCAACAATATATTGTCGAGTATACATTGAAGTAGTGAAGAAAATGATCAAATTTACAAACATACAGTAGTAACGACGTTAAACCGGTGGTCAAGCCAGAATAGAAAATCTATGCAGACAATCATGTTTTTCTCAAATATAAAATCAACCAGCGATGCAACAATTTCACACGACATAGAATCACAATTTTTTGCAGCCAACAAGACACATTGATCCGTTACAGACGTACACAGACAGAGAACCTCGTTAATGTCCATCTCATCCTCGCATTCAGACATCACATCCAGAATTTTTCTGGTAATTATACAGTTCGACTCTCTGCTGGTGAGAAACATGCTAGTCAAATCAGGCCATGGATATTTTATGCTTCTTACAATTTTCATTTCTTTCTTGAGATTTGTTTCACGTTTGGTATCTCCCGTACAATCGTAATTCGGATCGCACGCCTCAGCGATGATCTTACGTATCAGTTTGATCATCTGTCCTCTGTAATGTAGTTTAAACGTGGGGTCTATGACGTCTTTTACAAAACACGTTTTTCCCGTGCTGCAGTCCGGTTGCTTAGCGTCGCCAGAACACCAATCGTGCTCCACCAGCTTTTGCGTAGCGTCAGACATCCTGTTCAGAATTCGATTCTTTCCAAGAGATCAACTTTGTCCCCTAACCGATATAGAGCGTTGTCGCCGTTTCCTAGAATCTTGATTGACTGTTTTAATCCGTGACGGTCCTGTGGAATTTCACTTTCAGTTTCAGTTTCCGGTTTATGGTTCAGATCCGTCGAAGCGTTATTAGTAGAAAAATTACAGAGCGCGTCAGGCTCAGACAAATTGGATTGTTGAAGCTGATTTTGGGGTTCCATGTAGATAACGTTTTGATCAACAAGCCAGTAGCGCCGCCGTCAGCACTTTCAAACCTGGTAGCAACGCCGCAACAGAGTTTATCAGGTCAGTCGTCGTTGGTTTTAGTGTTTGGACCCACCCTCAACCTGTTGCGTGGCTATAGGGTGGGTTGTCGCCGGGAAGTCATAAACATTGGTCACGCCCAAGATAAGTTTTTTGTTTTCTTTGTTATCAATTTAATGATATTTAATAAGAAATATGTATTACGTATAATGTAACATAAATGTCTCAAATGAAGATGCGATATTTTATTGAATCAAACAAATTCGTAGAAATATCGACTTATATGAACAGCAAAAACTAGCAAGCGTAAGGCCTAACAATTACAATTAGGTGGTGGAAGATAAGATAAGGACGGTGAAACTGCGGTAAACAAATTCATACAGAAAGAGCGCAAAAAGTCATGGAAAACTTAAAAATCGTTCTGGTTTCAAAGCTTAACACTATGAAAAACTTTGTGGTTTATATCTCACAACGGCGTGAGGAGACCTAGAACAGTAGCGTCGTTAAACATGTAGGTAGATGAAAAATGTTAAATATAAAACTAGAATGCAACTCTGATGTGACTTACCTCAGTAATAAACAGTCACATTTGCTATCTAACTATTGGAATTTCTGACGTATTAAAACGCTTAATACTGCAGATGAGGACAAAAACTGCTTACCGCACGTTTTCATAAAAAGAAGAGCAAAATATCGAGACATCTGGGTCAGATTTAAAAGACCGACGTCTAAAACGCAGGTATCAAAACATCGGTGTGGTCAAAATAAAAAAAGACACTAGTCGTCCCACCTTTCGCTTAAAATGACGTATCAACTGTAAGTCATTTACCTAGCTATTGTTTAGAGACATACGCAAAAGAAAACGCGTATCTGTGCATGTACTGTGAAATGCGTAGCTTCAAGCGTTTTCAAGCAATTTACACGTTGGGAACTTGCAGACAACGTTCTGTTTGACAGTATTCTATTTTAAACGTTTTCATAAGAGGAATGTATTGAAGCGGTTGTTTGACAAGTTTGAAATGTTTTAATGTTTCTGTTTAAGAGTTTTACATTCAGCATACTGTAAATAAAGCGGTTAAATAAGCTCATGGTAGGCTATTATTTCAATTAATTCCGTGTTAACAAACGGTACGTACTTCAGCGGTTCTTTGCGTGATTTCATAATAAAAGCATCTAAATTGTTAACAGACCATTATCTTTTATATTAAAACTTAATAAAAACGTTAAGTAATGCGCTGTTGTGTAAGAAACTAACCAAAACATCACATTAATATGTTATCCGTCCTTTTACATATGTTTTGTGCACTATCGATTTTAAGAGCGTATCGCTCGTGCAGATTATATTTTAAAGTTGTTAAAACAAATCAATGAGTTTAAAAGACTGGTTTATTCTTTCTACAGGCCTGATTTCAGAGACGACCTACTACGGTGGAAAAACCTGTGTCGTTAAAGTCGTTAAACCTGTGAAACAGTAACAAACAATATTCGACATAACCTAGAATCCAAAACTCTAATGTAACTGTGAGCTTGTTTCGCATTCTGTAGATTATCTCAGTAATGAAATCTCAGTTGACTTGCATTTTCAGGCTAACAGCTGAAATGCGGACTTTTGCTAAACCTATTTTCAGTCCTTTAGGTTTGGTGAAATATATGTTATAAAATTCAACAACAGGCATGACAACTTTGTAAACACTTAACAACTAATATTTAAGCGAAATACATGTTTAGATAGTTAGAAGGGAAAAAAAGATATACTACAATATTTCAAGGGACTGTGCTGTTGAATACAGTAACTTCATGCTGCATTGTTTAAATAAAAGTGGATCAATTCTGAAGACAATCATGACAACACACAGCTGCTGTTTCCCCAGGATCAAACCTTTTGGTCAGATGAATACTTAAAACATGTGTCTGTGTGCTGGTGCAGACCATCTAAAACGGTCAAAAAACATGCACCTTTCAATGAATTAACTACATGACATCTGTGATTTATTTGTTAAAGTCATGTTTAGAGACGTGTGCAAAGAAAATAGTGTTTCCACACTATCTTCAACTTGTAATGTGCAACTTTGTGTTCTAAATGAAATAGATGTACATGTAACAGAGAAACAGTAAGATTGAGGGGCTTGTGTCTCGTGGCCGCTTTGTAGACAGACCAGAAAAAGCTCTACAGTACGTCACAATCTCAGTTTAAACAATCTCTTGTAGAAGGACTATCCTTTTATTATCTTATAATGTTTTCCTGCAAACACTCGCGACATGTTTGACCAGATTCTGAGAATAGTCTTCATCTAAAAAACAATGAAAAGTATAGAGTGGTATCAGCTAGTGGGGCAGGCCATCAAAAGCAACATTAAAACTTTAACAATATATTTAGAAGAGAGGATTTCAGTATTAGGTTGTTGTTATACTGATACATATTTCTGTTGTGCAAACATATTTCCTGTATAAACGACTAGGTCTATAACATTTTCAAAGGGAATGTAGTATAATGCTATGGTTCTTAATTGTGGTCACATTACCTACACTTT
The DNA here is from genome assembly GCA_027422415.1 of Schizothorax lantsangensis. Taxonomy (NCBI): domain Eukaryota; kingdom Metazoa; phylum Chordata; class Actinopteri; order Cypriniformes; family Cyprinidae; genus Schizothorax; species Schizothorax lantsangensis. The sequence goes on from CM049844.1 coordinate 7,726,194, forward strand.
AATCTCAAGCGGAAAACGAGTACGACGAATAAAATGTGCACATCGTCATCAGCTATCTGAACAAGAGCTCTAGATGTAGTGGCGTAAGAAAAAAGTAATTTAAAACAACATTTACAAAAATATACCCAGATGATCATGAGTGGGTTTTCTATATTCATATGATAATTTTCTTAGTGTCTTGGACTCTTGAGTTACATAGGGAGCACAAAAAAAATCCTTTATTTTGTGTCTGTAGCCTTTTCAAGATTGTGTACAACCTCAAACTTTACTGAATGTGTAGCTTTGAGCACAATGGTTAGATATGTTTCAGTTGTAAGTGTAAAACAGCACGCCTTAATTTTCGTGTCTAAACTTAATGGGGTCTCACATCAAATAGATGGCTAATTGTCCTAAAAAAGAAATGAAAGTGAATGTGACATACAGCCAAGTATGGTGACCCATACTCGGAATTCGTGCTCTGCATTTAACCCATCCAAAGTGCACACACACACCGTGAACATTGCCTTTGGATTACGAGTCCGACTCTCTAACCATTAGGCCCCGACTCCCCCAAAACATTACTTCCCATACCGGGAGTTGAACCCGGGCCGCCTGGGTGAAAACCAGGAATCCTAACCGCTAGACCATATGGGACCATATGGTCCTAAATGCTAGACCATACCGACTTAGTCAAACACCCTCAAGAAATTTTTCTTAATTTTCATTTATTTCTATAAACACTGAATGCTGATGGCTCTCAGAGAGAAGGCCTCACCTACAGTACAGTCCTAGTAATGACATACAGTCCAACAAACAAAATGTGAGCCGCGTCATCCATAATCCTGATCGTCTGACTTAGTAAAATGTCAGTCACAATAGATCAGATAGGAGGATTTCTGTATTCTGTATGCATTATAGCAATTTTTCTTAAATGATGTATACACTTTTGCATTTCGTAATTCAATGATTTTTAGTCAATTCGCTTTGCGCAAAGATAATTCCTATGTAAAGATTATGTTTGAATTCTTTCTATAACCTTTACAAAAGCGTGGAACATCATAGTTCTCAAAATATGTTTGCATTACATCAAATAAATATGACAGAAGTGGAGAAACGAAGATGTTTAGCACATGCACACATTGTAGATGCTTATGTTGCTTTATTTGAGTCACAGAAGATGGCCATAGTGACTGATAACATTCTTTAATGTCGTTGTGTTGAAAAAGATTCTGTGGACAAACACCTCAAGGGAAATAATTTGAAATGGAGGTTTGTCAAAATAATAAAAAGTTCAGTCAAATGTTCAATAATTTTCTTAAATTAATAAGTATGTGCTCGTCATGCTCTCTTCCAATGATTAGCATGAACTTGTGGAGGAGTCTTAAAACAAATACGGTCAATCAATCGAAATGTGAATTGTGTCATCTGAACAAGATGATTAAATTTAGTGGAGTAATTAAAAATTTACAGATTTTCTGAATTCTATATGTATTATAAACATTTTCTTGTCTTGCTATACTCTCTTTCTTAGCGATTTTGTCTCTTGAATGTACGAAAGGTTATGGATGAAATTTATCAATACTCTTTACAAGAGCGTAGAAACTTTAATATGCTCAAACTTAAATGAGTGTGCAGCTTTCAGTGCAATAGTTTGATTTGTTTCAGTTGTAATAGTTTTAAGGGTAAAACAGCAAGACTTAATTTTCGTGTTGATGTGTTCGCACATCTTGGACAGACACAAAGTTGCACTAAAATAAATATTTCAAAGAGAAAAGACTGTTAGTTAATTTTCATTTATTCCTATTATGATGACAGCTCACAAAGAGGTGTATTCACCTAAAAACATACACAGTCCAATCTTGATACAAAATCTTGATAATATGACTAAAACTAGTGGTGTAAGGAAAATGTCATTTACAAAAGATTGTAATTCTTAGATGCGACACATCCTTAACAAAATCTGTTGGCATGCAAAAACACTCATAAATGTTTTAGCACAGCTATTTACACACACAGTATGAGAACTGTACATTGTATCATTTGCCATAGAAAATTATTTTAGTAATCTTTTAGTAAACCATTTCAAATGACATGATACCTACAAAAGAGTCAAAATGTACAAGTTTTGTGTTCTAGGTGAGAAATTTACACCAATAAAGGTGTCATGAACATTAGAAAACAACATGTATTTCCTTTGGCTGTTAAACACCTCGGGTAAATAATTTGAAACGTTGGTCTGTCAAATGAGAAAAGTTCAGTCATACATTTAAAAACTTTTCTGAAGTAAAAAATGATGCGTTTGTCACAAACACATCCAAAGAGTTTTCTACTCATGTGAGAAAAGCACTTGGGTGCATTCACATCAGGCTATTTTAAAGCAATTAAAGAATAAAACTAAAGTTTCATTTAAAGACAATAGACAGCATGACTTGCTTTAGTGACACACAATGGGTTTAAACTTTTAAACATGTTTAAAACTGTAGGTGTAATTATTTTACTGAGAAGTTTTAAGTGAAACGTATATTTGTTCTTTTACAGTACACATACTATCTACTACAGGCTAGATTAAAATGAAAACATTTCTTAATTAACAACAAAAAAGTAAACAACATATATGATTTTGCTCATACTTAAAATTTAGTATACTCCGATCGTGTGTGTGTGTGTAGCTCAGCTATACCGTACATTATGGGGGACAGAGATGGCAATATTCAAAATCCTTGTCCTTGTGGGGACTTTTTTTTTTTGCCCCACTGAGGAAACAAGCTTATAAATCATACAGAATTAAGTTTTTTGAAAATCTTAAAATGCACAAAGTTTTCTGTACGGGGTACGTTTATGTGTAAGTTTGGTGTGGGGTGATGGAAAATACAGTTTGTACAGTATAAAAACCATTACGCCCATGGAATGTTTCAACGTGTGTGTGTGTGTGTTCATTGTCTAAAGCAGAGCTTATTTAAAATGTTTATTTGTTTGTCTTGTCATATCATGTTATGTACTTTGATTTCTTTTAAACGATACTGTTTAGCACAATGGTCAACCATTGTTGTTGTGCTTTATAAATAAAATGAACTGAACTGAACTAAAGCATGATTCTGTGTGCATCTATTTGAGGTGGATGCTGTAAAGCCATTAACACAAGCACAAAGAGGATACTGTCGTCCACTGTCAGTTAGACCCCACAATCACCTTCACTGTCAGAAGTAAATGGATAGGTGAGGTGGACTGGTGGATAGTTGGTGGTTTGAATAATTTTGAACTTAAGACTCCTCCTTATAAGTTTATCTATTCAACCTACAGATTAGGTTGTTCTGATCCTACAGAGGTGTTAGCATACACGCATAGAGATGATGAAGAAAAAACATGCCCGGACATAGCACCTTATTCAGAGGTGGATGTAGACGGGCCGGTAGGAACAAAATGGTGACTAGGCATTAACATTTAGCCTATAGATCAAACATTGATCCTGTTAAGGTGTCAATACGCATCCTTTGCTCAGCCATTATTCAACAATCAAGAAGAACCCAACACCTCCAGACTGGAAGCTAGCTACAGCTACAGAAGGAACGCCATAAAAACCCCCAGGGCAAAGGTAAGAGATAAAAACATCATAAATCCAGTCATAAATCCATCAAAAGTCAAATCTAACATCTGTTTTGATCTTTGATTTACACACCCTAATGTCATGTCACTCAGGGGTGACAGGACCCCGGTGACGTGACAGTCAGGGTGACAGAGGGGGGTCACAGAACCATAAATCACGTCATAAATCTACCCATGGACACATTTGACATATGACGACCTGTCAATCAACGCTGACAGGGGGTCATAAATCAACTATTACTACTTCTGACTTACTTCATAATCACTAATCACACACTCATTATTCTCTACCTCATACTGACAGTGTCATTTGCACATTTGCACACAACACTTTCTGTGTCTTGATTTTCATATCTTATCTTATTTTTTATATTTATTTTATTTTTTTGTGATTGGCTGCTTCATGTCAACCATGTTCAACCTGTTTGCACATTCCTCTCTGTACAGTCATGCTTATCTTAATATTTAATTCTACAGCATACTGTCATGCACATTCTTTTATATTTTATTCTTTATCTTATTTTTTTATTCATTTTATTTTATGTATACTTCCCTTGTTTTGTATTTTTCAATATTTGCACTGTCCATGGAGCGGACCCGACTCATTTCACTGCTGGTTATACAATCTCTGTATAGTCGTGTATGTGACAAATAAAACTTGAAACAGTGCTGTTAAACTGGATTGATGTTTTTGCCGCTCTATTGAAGTGATAACCAGCGCTTGATCCATCTGAATTCGGTACAACATTAGGCCTATATGTGAACAAAGATTGTGTGGTGAAACTGGATAAAACCAGATTTAATGGCTCCATCTAAACTAAAGTCTTGAGGCAAACTGTACCCATCGGACTGGAATTTCACAAAACTGAAAGACATTCCAAACTATAAGTAGTAAGCTTTTTAGAAGAAAAAATTAAAAGAGAAACAACAATTGAATGATTAATAATTTACTACCATTGTGTCAATAACATGTAGGCCCAACCAAATCCCTTAAAAAAAAAGATGAAGCAGCCAATGGCATAATTACATTTAGTGCTGCTAGAGAAGCTCAAATTAAACACAGAAAAGCTGATCTCTTGAGAGGAAAGTCTTTGCTGCATGAATCAGCAGCAAAATTCAGTATTTCAATAATGTAATGCAATATTGCACAGTACTACGGGAGTGTTTCTGCTTCATGTCCGACCCTTGTGAATCAGAATCTTGTTTTCCTGTTGGAGCCGATTGATTGATTCATTTTCAAATCTTCCAGCATGAACGCTGGTCTCATATGAAGTCAAGATTTTTTCAAAGTAATGATGCCAGATTCCATCACTTGTAGCCCCAAACCCAAATATATTCACCTGTAAGACAGAGATAAGAATGCATTAATAATTTCTGTGTCATAAAGAAAAGTTTATTTTTCTAAAAAAAAAAAAAAATTAAAAAGTTAACTAACTTTAAGGTATTTCTCAATTATTTATTGTCACTAAGGCTGCATGACAAATCGTATTTTAATCGTGATCAAAATTTCTACTCTCGATTTATTAAGCATGATCGTCTGCGTTTTAATTTGCATTTGCGTTAACTTGCTTTGGAAACAAGCTTTCATGGTCTACGCTATGAAAACAGCACTGATCAACTGAAAACACCGGCAAACATGTAAGTTAAGAGTTCAGTACAAACACTATGCTACAGTTCAGCTCCTCTAGTTTTAATGCACACTAATAACACTTTCCTGAAATTCCTTTTGTATTTGTCTGGACTCTTATTCATGATAACACCAACAATCAAATATTTGCTGTCATTTTGGGTGTCACAAACAAGACTCCTGCGGTTCCTCCCACTCCCGATCTTTGGACTGTTTATTCTCCTTGTGATTCCTTGCTGCTTGCCCCTGTTTATTGAATGTTTGCTGCCTGCCCTGACCTTATGCCTGTTTTTGGATTACGATTTGCCTGGCCTCTATTGTTGTGTTTGCTGGTTATTGACCCTGACTGTACGACCACGATTTCAATAAAGCTGCAAATGGATCCTCACTCTGCCGATGATCCTCACTCTGTGATGATGACCCATCCCTCCCCGATACACTCAACCACTTTTATTCACGGTTTGAAATGCAGAACGACACACCTGCACAAAAACTGCCCACACCTCCCAACGACCAGGCGCTCTGTCTGTCTGCAGCCGACGTAAGGAAGACCCTATCCAGGATTAACCCACGAAAGGCTGCGGGTCCTGACAACATACCTGGCCGTGTACTGAAAGACTGTGCTGCACAGCTGACGGATGTCCTAACAGATATCTTCAACACCTCGCTGAGCCAGGCAGTCATCCCCACATGTCTAAAATCCACAACAATCATACCGGTACCAAAGAAATCACCTGTGTCCTGTTTAAACGACTACCGTCCCATAGCACTGACCCCAATCATGATGAAGTGCTTTGAGAGGTTAGTCATGCAAAAAATCAAAAACGGCCTCCCCAACACATTCGATCCGCTCCAGTTTGTATACCATCCAAACCGCTCTACGGACGACGCAATTTCCTCTACCCTCCACCTGGCTCTTACCCACCTAGAAAACAAAGACTCCTATGTTAGAATGCTGTTCATTGACTTCAGCTCGGCATTCAACACAATAATCCCACAACAGCTCATAAACAAACTAAACCTGCTGGGCCTTAACAATTCCCTCTGTAATTGGATCCTGGACTTTTTAACCGGAAGACCTCAGTCAGTCCGTGTCGGCCACAACACCTCGAGCACTACCACACTAAGCACAGGTGCCCCACAAGGCTGTGTGCTCAGCCCGCTGCTCTTCACGCTGCTGACCCATGACTGCACTGCCAAGTTCAGCTCCAACCACATCATCAAGTTTGCTGATGACACAACAGTGGTAGGTCTCATCAGCAACAACGATGAAACGCACTACAGAGAGGAAGTGGCACAGCTGGCTGAATGGTGTGGCGCCAACAATCTGTCCCTAAATGTGGAGAAGACAAAGGAGGTTGTGATGGACTTCAGGAGGAGGAACTCCACTGACCACACCCCACTGACCATCGACAGCTCGACTGTGGAGAGAGTCAGCAGCACTAAATTCCTGGGGGTGCACATCACGGAGGATCTCACCTGGACCACCAACACCATGTCACTCTCCAAGAAGGCACAACAGCGCCTACACTTTCTCCGCCGGCTGAAAAGAGCAAGTCTCCCACCACCCATCCTCACCACATTCTACAGGGGCACCATTGAGAGTGTGCTGACCAGCTGCATCACTGTCTGGTACGGGAACTGCAGTGCTGCTGACCGCAAGACCCTCCAGCGGACAGTGAACACGGCTGCAAAGATCATCGGTGCCCCTCTCCCATCCATCCTGGACATTTTCCTTGCACGATGCTCCAGCAAAACCAACAGCATCGTGAAGGACCCCACCCACCCCTCCCACAGTCTCTTCCAGCTCCTACCATCAGGAAGACGGTACCGGAGCATCAGAGCCCGCTCCGCCAGACTGCTCAACAGCTTTTTCCCCCAGGCTGTGAGAGCCCTGAACTCGGATCACCCCACCCCCTTCTGAAACCCCATGCAACCCCCTCCCTCCTGAAACATGGACCCCCCCCCCCCCCCCACCCCCCCCCCCAACCTTACCTCATCAAAGAAAAATACTGTGAACTTTTTTTTTTGTGCAATTCAAGTGTGCTACACACAGGTGAGTGGGCCCGTACAAACCACCTGTAGTAACACACTCTCCTCTATGCACTAGACACTTTTCTTACATTGCTATATGTACACAATCCCACAAAAGACTAATATATGTATATGTATGTTTACATGCTCATGCACCACTACAAATCATCTTATACTGTTCCCCAGCCAGCTGCTTGACTCACAATGTTTCTCTCTGCACATGTACAGTATTTATGTGAAGCATTCGCATAGTTTGTATAGTTTGTATTTTTTATCTTTATCTTAGTTGTATAGGGTAAACATTTATATATATATATATATATATATATATATATATATATATATATATTAGTAAACTTAGTCAACATCTGTCAGTAGGTTAGTCTGTGTATAGGTTTATAGTGTTCTACTTTGTTGTATGTCTGTATTTATGTAGCACCGTGGTCCTGTGAGGCACGACATTTCGTTCCACTGCATGTCCCCACATGTAGCGGAATGACAATAAAGCTCAACTTGAACTTGAACTTGATGCCTCGTTACAATGGGGTTTCTGTTCTGGTACATTCAGATCACCGTAACACCTGACACGCCCTCAATAATGGCGCCAATGCAACACCACACAGTTTGAGACTCAGAACAGGAGTTTTACCTCTTCACAGATGTGAAGAGCGAATATCAGTGTTAAGAAACCAGTGGATGGATATCTGCCATGCCCTTCTGCCCAGTTATCATAGACGTATCTTATGAATTCTGGGTGGAGGATCATCACCTAAAATGACAGTTTTATAAATCAGGTTTTATAAAACAATGACAGACATAAATCAGGACATTATTGAAACATGCATTTCTAATATCATGTTTGGAGTTCACAATATCAAGATTTCAATCAGGTAATATTAGTAAACCATGCAAATCAAAACAAATTAACATTTGTTGTTTGACTGATTGATTGCTTGATTTCATGTGAAAGTTTGTGTTGTTCACCTTGTACTTATTTGCTTTGATTGTAGATGGCACTTTTGTGTATGTTCTGTTACAGAATAAGATATCAACAGACAAAAGTTGTGTGAACACAGAAAGTTGTGTAATCATTTCAGAAAAATGCTATCCGTCCTTCAAAGTGTGTGCATACCGTTCCTAAAAATTGGCTCTGTTTTTGCTGACTTTTTTTTTTTAACTGTTAACAACAACACTCTTTATTTAATATAACTGACATAGACCACATTTACATTTAGCAAACATTTTATTCAAAGTAACTTACAAATGAGGCACGTCACAAACAAATGAGGCACATCATAATAATTCCCATCATTTACACATTAACTTACTTGTATGTTTTTTCCATTACTTGAACACAACCATAGTTGTGTTTAACAATATGCGAGTCAAATATGACCACATAAAACTAAGTTTCATTTATTAAAACCTGTTGTTTAATTGACATAATATATGGATAAACCTGCTGATTTGTTCGTATTTGAGTTTAATTCCATAGCAGCTTTAAAAGTTATTTCATGGAGGTTGCAACTGGCAGATACAGATAATAATAATAATGATTAAACATTCAATAACATTTAGCTTATGAAAAGGTCATATATTTCTGTACAATATATTTACTCTGTACAAGGTTCTTTAGTTGTATTTAAAATAATGAAAAAAAAAGTTTTCCCGAGTCCATCATACACAACAAGAATTTTTTAATTTGCTCCAATTAAAGGCAATGTTTCATGATATTAAAAAAAGAGCAGACCAAAAACGTATTTAACAGTGCATCGTTCACAAATGTATGTTTAATTCTTACTGTGTGATGTTTTTAGTGGTGAAGGCACTGATGAGCCACTGCATGTCCAGAATCTTAACAGGAAGAAGCACCAGATGGGTGGAGTTGTCCAAGTCCACGGCGCTCTCAGGATACACAATCCGGTGAGTCGTCTTTGACCCCACATCCTTCTCATAACCTTCTGTCGGACCTTTATTTATTCTAAGAGAAAAACACTCAGGAGATAGAGGTGTGCATGATATTCTAATGAAAAGCCTTTAAGGCATCCTTTGAAACCAGGAACTTAAAGAGTGAAAGACAACCTTACAAGCAACTAAATACAGGACAATATAATTTAATTTACTACCTGATGACAAAGTCATGGAAATCTATGAGAGGCCCATAATTGGATCCCAGCAGGTTCCCAGAGTTTCCCACCACAGCACAGGTTCTGCAGCGATCTGGACCGGCGTCTGAGTAGTGCTCTTTATCAGGGAAGAGAGGAAACATCTGATCCACCACCTCTGTGTAGTTGCCAGCATTTGATTGTAGCTCCTGTGTGATATTATTCAATCAGTTAGCATCAGAATTAAGTATAATATCCACTCCTGTAAAAGTGTTTATAGTAGTGTTCCATTTCAAGAGCTTATGATTATAAGGGATTATAAATGAAGAATAGAGACTAGAGCTAGTTGTCCAAAGGTCTTTATCTCCATAACTGAGGTTTTCAGTGAGTCATTTCCCATGCTTGTGTTTTCTAGCAGCGTTTTTCTATGTTGGCATTAAACATCTGGTTTAACATTATAATTCTGTTAATTGTATGCCTGAAAGCTGTATTTTTTTTAATCACATTTATATAAAAATGGTGGACAAGTCTCCATCAATAAGTATGATTAATAAAGATTCAAATATTAAAAATATCAAAGATTTTGGATCAGTCTTTGTTTAAAGAAAATTCCGCAGTGATGCATTAAATTTATTATTCTTTCAAAAACATTAAACAAATCTTACCACCCCAAAGCCACAAAACCAAGGTAAGTAAGGGCTGTCTATTGATTTTGCAGCAATGTTTCTTACCTTCCACCACCTGGAGACGTTTGCACTTAATACACTGTTGGTGCTGTTGAGCAGAAGTGGTACGTTGGGTTGGTAACGTTCACTGAACCAGTTACTATTTCCTCTGTCCGCCACACAGATACGGCACGCACACGGAGATCTCTCAGATACAAAACCGTATGAACCGTAGGTGAAAACCAACACAGAGTTTTGAAAGTACAGAAGTAACAAGATGGTAGTGGAGCTCAGGAGTGCGGTCATGTAGCGCCGATGTTTCAGTAGTAAAACCACCATCTTTACATCAGTGATGTTGAAGGTTTTGTCACTTTCAACTGAAATATTATAGGAAAAAAAGAGTGGTTTATGTTGAGATGCTGAAGAGACATCATATAGTAACAACTATAAATACAATGTGTATCACTGCAAATGTACTGTGACTTTGCAATACAGCACAGAATCTCATTGTTTAAAGGGATAGCCCATCCATGTATGTAAACTGAATAAAATGTAGAAACTGAAAAATGGCACAGCAGTTAGTTTTAAAGTTAGTTTAGTTTTAAAGATACTATTTGGTAACCAATTAGTTTATGGAAGTCCCATTGACTTCCATGGGCAAAAAAAACTATGAAAGTCAATGGAACCTAAAACTGTTTGGTTACCAGCAATCTTCAAAATATCATCTTTTGTTTTGCATAGAACAAATAAAGTCACACCGGTTTGGAAAGTCATGAGGTGAGTAAATGATGACAAAAAATTTTTTTTGGGTGGACTGTCACTTTAAGCAAAACTAATTGAAGTGACATTATTCACTTTCTATATTTTATTCAGTGTGCATAAAGGTAAACAGATGCTGTTCATATATCCCTAATTTAAAACAAACTATTTTATATATTAAATTGATTGTATTGTATATTGTTGTAGATGGTGAATGTTTTTTTTTTTTTTTCTTTTTAACTGACTCATAAAACTAATTCCCTCATAAAACTCCTCAGCAGCCTGCAGAAACGGACTTACCTTCTATGGAAGGATCCTTGTATATTTCATAGAATCCACAACATACTGGCGCGGTGTCAAAGCTTGGTTTATTACACCAAGTAATGAGTGTGTGCTGTTGGGACTGGAGTATTCTAAAATTATTTGCGGTTAAACAGTAAGGAGGGGTTTATATGTGACTCCCTCCCTCTGGTAACGCCGGTTACCTGCTGATGGTCTCATGGGGTTTCATTACGGCATATAAACTGCGAATGCTCTGCATACCCAGGCCATTTGAGAGAATAAGTTCAAGGGATAACTAATATAAACATGATTATATGTTGATCCCTTGTCGTTTGAAATGTAACTTAAAGCTTAAAGAGTTAGGAATAAGTATGTACAAATATTTATTTGCCAAACGGCAGTAATTTTCTGTAAATCTACATCAGCTACGGTTGCTTCCGGGCGAGCGGATTCTCCGCAGCTTTCTCGTCTCCGCTCTGTGGCTATGACTCGTCAGGATTGAGGCGCATTCTCATTGGTTTACTGGTCTGCGGTTGATTTAATGCGCGAGGTAAGCTGTCCGCGAAGCGCTCGCCCAAGTGGAAAAATGCGCGGTTGCTGTCAGATCTCGATTGCCGAAAATCACATTGTGTTTGCAAAATCAACTCGACTAGATCAAAAGAAAGAACACGCTGTAATTGTATTTTTATGTTTTCTCAAGCAAAGCAAATTTTAAAAGTCCACTGAAAACACATCTTACATTTTTGGTCATAGACAACGTATGTTGATACGTTATTGTCAACATGCCTAAGTGGTAAACTAAAAAAGAAAAAGTTTATAAAAATGTGGGCTATATAAAGTGTTAATAATAAAAAACATCAGGAAAAGAAAGAAACATGAATCCCCTGAACATTAACAATTGCACTTAGTGCAAATAGCCGCTGCCATAAAGAAAGCAGGAAATAAAGATCCTCATAGCTCTTTTTAATGACTCTGACAACAAATCTCCCACTGCCCTCTAGTGGTCACACACACACACACACACACACACACACACACACACACACACACTCATGTTTACTTAGCTATCCAAATGGGGACATTCCATAGGCGTAATGGTTTTTATACTGTACAAACTGTATGTGCTATTGCCCTACACCTACCCTACACCTAAACTTAGCCCTCACAGGAGACATTTTGCATTTTTACAATTTCAAAAAACTTTTAGTTTATTTTTAAACCCGTTTTACAAATGAGGACGTCCCCAAAGGGAGGTTTTTGGAGATTTTGTCAGGTTTACCTCACTTTTGGGTACAAATTTGTCCCCAAAATACGGTTAAGTAGACACACACACACACACACACACACACACACACACACACACCGTTCACTGTGAAATTGAAATCTTTTATTTGTTTTGGCTTTTTTGTTTTACTGATCTCAGCCCTGGGGTCCGTTCTTCATACCTCGCTTAATATATCTGAGATGATTTGAAAGATGCCAGATCTTCTAATCCTGATAACTGATCTCTGGCTAATTTGGTTCTTCAAACGAATTTGTGTATTAGATTAAAATATCTGGATTAATTTGTCTAAGATTACTGCGCGTTCTCGTGTTCCCCGAAAAGGGCAGATGTATCGATACTCGAAACCACGATCAGCAATGCAGCGATTGGCTGGCGGCAAGACAGCAACGTAATGACATCATATCATTAAAAAAGACACCTGACGAAAAACTTGACACATTTCTGGACCTTTATAAGGAAACAGCCAAGCGAACAAAACGAAATATATAGATAAAAATGGATAAATGAGATGTGCACTGTTTTTAATTTATTTGTAATTTTTTTACATGATCCCAATTATTTATATTTATGACTTCTAGTATTTGTACAGGCTTTACATTTTTATTTCAATGTTGTAATTAGCAATTCATTTAATTTTATATTTGAAGTAGATTTGTTACGTGACAGCATTAATTAAAGTTTCTTAGAGTTATATGCATCTCCTGCGCTCCATCAAGCCCCTCCCATAATAGCTGTCGCCACTCAAATTAATGCATGGCTCAGATTAACTGTAGCCTATAGCCAGGGCCATAGCTAGAGGATTGGGGGCCCCCTGAAAAAATATTGATGTGGGCCCCCCACACACACACACATATCATATACTGTACAATATACAAGCATGGAACCAAATTGCATGCTTTTTTTGTGGTTTTCATAATATCTCAGTTATACAACTAATAAAATATTAGAATTATTCACAGAACATGGGCCTATATAGTAAAATTCCTGGATTTTGTGGGGCCCCCTGGGCAGTGGGGGCCCCTAGAATTGTCACCACCTTTCACCCCACTAGCAACGGCCCTGCCTATAGCATGTGTGTAAGACTCCAATACAGTTATAAAGTAATTATTTCACTAATAAATCTTTCAATGAGTAAAACTGTCTGTGTCTATAGTATTATAGACTACACAACATTGTCATATTATTTTCAAATTAATTTTGAAATGATTAATATTTTAAATTATTGTCCCTGGACCAGTAGGGTACTCTTGTAATAAAGTAGCGGTGGCTGGGGCAGATATTAAGTATCAATTCTGCTTAAAAAGAAGCAATCTAATCCTGTTTACATGAAATAAGCCTGCTCCTGAGCAGGTTTAAGTTTACGGACCTGTTGCTATGACAAAGTCCAGGATGAGCTTCGAAGAACCAAATTATCCAAGATCAAGCGAAATCGGCAACAATCAAATCCAGCTAACTGAGTTAGCGACGTACGAAGAACGGACCCCTGAACCTGACATGAAGCCTGAAGATCATGCTTGGCCATAATTTGAGAATGATCCAAAGAGCATCTTGAACTGGGAGGAAAAACATCATACTGCCTGTATAACAGGCACATAAACAATGTTACTTATTTGATTTGTGACCTAGAAGTAAAGCACAATATTAAATATTTCTTAATTTGACATCTTAATTTGTGTTTTTTTTTTTTTTAAAGCAATGACTCAAACGCTTTATACTCAACCTCCATAAGAACTTCTGCTTGCAATCATTACTAAATTGGTGTGATTGGTATAAAGGGAGACGTGTGACTGAACACCTAGAAATGTATCAGTTGTCAAACCATGCAAATGCTCACAATGATCTGGAATCAGGTCAGCACATAATATCAGCACACATTCACAACACAAAGTGCAGAAGACTTCTGTAGAACATATGGAAAAAGAGTAATTGTAAAATTATTGCTCAAAGATCTGGATGTCAGCTGCCAAACAACAGATGAGGTATTTTCACTTGATGTAAACTTGGTTAGTTTAGTGTGGACCATTTCCACCGTGTTAACGCTAGTTCCAGAAATGAGTTTTATGCTGACATTCACATTTACCTCAATAACGCTTACCCGACTGGTTCAGTTTCTTGCCATTTCTGGCTTTCAAGGGCCCTCCAAAAACTAATTGAGCAGTAGTAGGCCCAAGACATCTGCAGTAAAGAAATATTACCTATATATATATATATATATATATATATATATATATATACATACTACGTGCAAAAATATTTAGTCTAAAAACCAGCTGGCTTAGTCTCTGCTAACCAGCTAAACCTTGACCACTTGAGTAGCATAGAAAACGTTTAGGTGGTCAGAAACCATTGTGCTATGTTAAGTGTAAGCAAATAACTTGTTAAATGTAACCATGCTTAAAAAAAGAAGTCAAAGGATTGTTCCTGACTTGTAAAATAAATATTAAACACAACACAGTAGGTTAGTGTGAACCACAGAAAGTTAGCAGTCATCATGATAAATTGATTGCTCTTTTAATAAGTAAAAGAGGATCAATTTCAATCAAAAATTTAACAAGTTAACACAGGCCAAATAGCTTCAATATGAAGTAACGTGCCACTGTAAGACATTCTGTGTGTTCTGTAAAATAATCTTTGGATAGACATTTACATTTATGCATTTAGCAGATGCTTTTATCCAAAGCGACTTGGTGTATTCAGGCTATACATTTTTTCCTCAGTATGGTTAGGCTTAATGTACAAACTATTGCTTATTATTTCGCAAACTTCAGTAATGTGAAACCTTCAGGGACAAACTCCCTGAGATTAAGGAAGAAATCTTGAGAAAATAATGTGGTTAAACTTTCAAAAGAAAAAGAGGATTGCTCATCCTGTCGTGTCATTCCGATTGTGATGTGAAGGTGTGTCTGAAGGATATTTTTCCCTCCTTCCTGGTTCTGCAGGAATTTTAGACAATTTCACCACAATCACTTCCTTTTTGTATAAAGCCATGTATTGTGAAAGGCGTAGACAATAGAGTTTGTGAGGAGTGTTAAGTACATCCATCATATGACGCTGGTCATTGAACTGAGTGGAAGAGCTGAAGTGAAATGCTCGATGTTAGGATCAGAAAATAATATTAAACGGCGGAACTGTTTTCAACACTGAAAATGTTTCTTGCACAGCAAATCAGCATATTAGAATGATTTTTGAAAGACCATGTGACACTCAAGACTGGAGTAATGATGCTGAAAATTCAGCTTTGCTATCGAGGAATAAATTAAGTTTTAAAATGTATTAAAAACAGCGACAGTAAATTGTATTTCACAATAGTCTATCACTATTTTTACTGTAGCGTGTAAATTGATACGGATTAATCATTGTCTGTCAAATGAGTCAAGACAATGGTTAGGTCTTGTCTCGTTTTCCATCAGTTGTCTGAAATGCAAACTTGTCGGATGAATCACTCGAACTAATCATTGCACAGAGATCTTACATTGTTTACGCTTAAGTTTAATTAATAACAGTACCGGGGTGTATTCCAAAAAGCAGGTTATGTGACATACCCGGGTATGTTTGAGAGCGGATAACCTCAGCTTTCGGTTCCAAAATCGGAGGTTACTTTCAGGGTATGTAAGTAACATAGTAACTTGCTCTCTGAAGATAACCTGCTCCAGAGCAAGTTATGTTCCAGGGTTAGTTCACTTCAGCACTATCAGCGCACGCATGACCTGACGAGCCTTCAGTGGGCGTGACAGATAGCGCACAACATTATATAATATTACAATATGTAATATAGCCTATTTTATATATGATATGTTAACGATAAAGCGCTCGTATAAGTATTAAATAAGGTAATATATTATTCTAATATATCTTATTATATTTATTTTATTGGCATATATAACAGTTATCTGTATAAATTATAAAACGCAATGACAAGGTAATGTTTAATTATATTATATATATTTATTACATTTTATATTATCATCTCACACATGGATCGGCATTTTCTATAATGTATTTCTATAATAAAAATACATATCTGATATGACTTAATATATAGGCTAATTAGCATAATGTGTGTGTGTGTGTGTATATATATATATATTATATATATATATATATATATATATATATATATATATATATATATATATATATATATGTGTGTGTGTGTATGTCATATTCTCAATGATTAAAGATTAAACGGGGAAAAAAAATGATTGCACAACCATCAATTAGGTGGCGATATGCACGCATGTAAACGACCATTGAATAAAAGAAGAAAGAAACATCATGGCGCGCTTTTCCCTAGCCTCCGTTTCCATAGTGGTTCGTCACTCTGTTGAGAATGTCTTGAGTCTTAACCAGGAAACGAGGCTGAATCTAGCTTCTTATTCGCAGCTTCTTATTGACGCTATCCGTTCCACCTTTAAAACGCGACGCTTCTGGTTTCTTAGTTTCTTATTCAGGCTCAACTTAGGGACCGTCTCTAATCTAATTACATTATTCGTTAATTATTGAACGTGTCATCCTTATTCATAAATAATGTACTAATAATGTATTATTATAATATAATAATAATAATGTAGCAGTAATGAATATATATATATATATATATATATTTTTTTTTTTTTTTTTTTTTTTTAAATCTAGCCTCTTATGAAGAATTCATACGACCCAGCACCTGTGAATAGATGACGCCTACACCTGTGAGGACTCCGGATACTAAATTATGACATTTTCATTGCTTTAAAATGCCCACAAAGTTTGCTTAAATGCATATATGGTATTTGTAAATACAATGAGTTGTACTAGATTTCAACTGTTCTTTCTGACCACTTCTATAAAGACTATTCTGGTGTTGTAACAGAAAAACATGCATTTTCTGTAAAGCTGCTCTGAAACAATGTGTTGTGAAATGCATTATACAAATAAATGTGAATTAAACTGAATGAGCCATTGCATTGTTGGTTACTGTACCATGTTGTCTCTGAGGATGTGTTGAAAGTTTCACAGAGGGCTTATAACCTGTGTGTGTGTGTGTGTGTGTGTGTGTGTGTGTGTGTGTGTGTGTGTGTGTGTGTGTGTGTGTGTGTGTGTGTGTGTGTGTGTGTGTGTGTGTGTGTGTGTGTGTGTGTGTGTGTGTGTGTGTGTGTGTGTGTGTGTGTGTGTGTGTGTGTGTGTGTGTGTGTGTGTGTGTGTGTGTGTGTGTGTGTGTGTGTGTGTGTGTGTGTGTGTGTGTGTGTGTGTGTGTGTGTGTGTGTGTGTGTGTGTGTGTGTGTGTGTGTGTGTGTGTGTGTGTGTGTGTGTGTGTGTGTGTGTGTGTGTGTGTGTGTGTGTGTGTGTGTGTGTGTGTGTGTGTGTGTGTGTGTGTGTGTGTGTGTGTGTGTGTGTGTGTGTGTGTGTGTGTGTGTGTGTGTGTGTGTGTGTGTGTGTGTGTGTGTGTGTGTGTGTGTGTGTGTGTGTGTGTGTGTGTGTGTGTGTAACATGTTTACTGTACCATTTAGAAGATGGACCTATGAATATGACGTGACGATACAGTTGAATGGGTCATTGCACTGTTTGGCCTATTGGAGGTGCTGTATCTCAGCTGGCTTTGAGGGTGCCTTGAAGGTTTCACTAGTGGCCAGTGTGACTGTCTATCACCATGAAAAGATTCAGACATTTCTACTGTGAAATTTTTAAGATATGGTCCCATAAATTTGGCAGATATGACAATACAATAGGAGAAATTGCCTTATTGGACCAGTTGGAGGCGCTATATCTCAGCCTCCTTTGAGGGTGCGTTAAAAGTTCCACTGGGGCCTTATTCCCAAGGTCCTTGCCTGTTACCATGCACATTTTCAGACATTTTTACTGTATCATTTTTAAGATATTTTCCCATTACTTTGACAGATATGACAATACAATAGGAGAAATTGCATTATTGGCCCAGTTGGAGGCGCTATATCTCAGCTGCCTTTAAGGGTGCGTTAAAAGGGTGCTGGGACCTTATTCACAAGGTCCTTGACTGTTACCATGCACATTTTCAGACATTTTTACTGTAGAATTTTTAAGATATTGTCCCATGAATTTGGCAGATATGACAATACAGTAACAGGAGAACATTGCCTTATTTGCCCAGTTGGAGGCGCTATATCTCAGCTGCCTTTAAGGGTGCGTTAAAAGTTCTACTGGGGCCTTATTCCCAAGGTCCTTGACTGTTACCATGCACATTTTGAGACATTTCTACTGTGAAATTTTTAAGATATGGTCCCATAAATTTGGCAGATATGACAATACAATAGGAGAAATTGCCTTATTGGACCAGTTGGAGGCGCTATATCTCAGCCTCCTTTGAGGGTGCGTTAAAAGTTCTACTGGGGCCTTATTCCCAGGGCCCTTGACTGTTACCATGCTCATTTTCAGATATTTTTCCTGTAGCATTTTTAAGATATGGTCCCATGAATTTGGCAGATATGACAATACAGTAACAGGAGAACATTGCCTTATTGGCCCAGTTGGAGGCGCTATATCTCAGCTGCCTATAAGGGTGCGTTAAAAGTTCCACTGGGGCCTTATTCACAAGGTCCTTGCCTGTTATCATGCACATTTTTAGACATTTTTACTGTATCATTTTTAAGATATGGACCCATAAGTGCGGCAGATATGACAATTCAGTAACAGGAGAACATTGCCTTATTGGACCAGTTGGAGGCGCTATATCTTAGCTTCCTTTGAGGGTGCGTTAAAAGTTCCACTGGGGCCTTATTCACAAGGTCCTTGACTGTTACCATGCTCATTTTCAGACATTTTTACTGTATCATTTTTAAGATATGTCCCATTACTTTGACAGATATGACAATACAATAGGAGAAATTGCATTATTGGCCCCGTTGGAGGCGCTATATCTTAGCTTCCTTTGAGGGTGCGTTAAAAGTTCCACTGGGGCCTTATTCACAAGGTCCTTGACTGTTACCATGCACATTTTCAGACATTTTTACTGTAGCATTTTTAAGATATTGACCCATAACTGCAGACATGACAATACAGTAATCGAGACTGCTATCGGGACAGTAATGCAATTTCTCCTGTTATTGTCATATCTGCCAAATTCATGGATCCATAACTTCATTCTAACGTTCCATTCTTAGAAAATTAAGTTACAATTATAAATTATAAAAATGTGTTGTGACTTTTACAATAACACAATCTAATTGTCCCCTTTAAATTTGATAAATCTAAAAAGTAGTTTAAAATCGATCGTAATAAATGAGAATTTATCTCATTACATACATGAATAAGGTAAGGTGTAGAGGTTTTTTATTACAATTAGCCTAATTAAATCAATCAATGCAAGTGTTTAACAGGCTGTTGTGATGACAAAATCAGCTCCATACATTAGACATATTAAATATATTAGATTTAAGTTGTACCATTTTAACCTAGACATCCTTTAAAGAAATAAGAAAATGTGTATTACTAAAACGAAAGGCAACATTATTTTATTTAGATCCCCGAAACGTCTGTAAATTGCTTAGACATAACTTTACTTCCGGGTTTCCCAGGTATGGGGATGGGGAATCACAAGAGGTGAGGTATATGATAGGGGCGTGGTTTCTGACATAACTCTTTGACGTGGGCGTGGCTGTATTGGACACGGGCGTGGCTTGTGACGTCAAGCTTGGATGTGGGCGGGGTTGGATGTCCACCGCAGGCTGGAATACACCCCCGATAAAAGGCTAGAAACGAGTCATGGCGCAATTACCGGTGTTGTGCCCATTTTTGACTCCCTGGCAAATTATTACCCCCCCTCAGTGAAATCGCTACTTGATTGCCTAACCCTAACCCCACACCTAACCCTAAACCTACCAGTAATAGGGGGGTAATAATCTGGCGGGGGTCAGAACGCACACCGGTCGGAAATTAAATATTTAATATTCTTTACACAAATTTATGTAGGCTATTTTGTGTATTTTTGGCGCCCCTAGAGTTAAGTGAGTGGAACTCACCGTCATGATTACAATTGCTAGCTGTACAAGAGATATTGTGTTCCTGTGTTCCTGTGGCTCAGTGGTAGAGCATTGCGTTATCAGCGCAAAAGGTCGTGGGTTCAGTTCCCAGGGAACACACATACTGAGATGTATAGCCTGAATGCACTGTAAGTCGCTTTGGATAAAAGCGCCTGCTAAATGCATAAATGTAAATGTAAATATTGGGGGGAGATGACAAGGTCCGCGACTTTACCATTGGATCCCGTGTGCCTTAAATTCTCTGCGAGTTTGCTTATGAAACAGCAGTTTCCCCTTAAGAAGTCAGTGTACCATATAAGAATGATTTTGACTATGCATGTTAAACCATTTAAATGCCAAAGAAGTGAGTGATCAAGAGGTGTGTACTTTAGAAGAAACACCTCCTCTTCAGATTCTTCAGCCTCATATCTTGATCACCAGCAGATTTACATGTCTGTCAGATTGACACATTCTTGAAGGTCATTGCTATTGTTCCATATTCAAATTTCCAAACAAACAGGTAGATTTATAGCATTTATTTAACTTATATTAACTAATGTAAGTATTAACTTATTTAACATTAGTTTAAAAAAATACTTCCAAAGCATAGTTGATAGTATTTTTTAATGGAACTGAGTTAACGTGGGCTAAAATAAACAGTTGTGTTTTAATTAACATTAACAAAGATTAATACTGTAACAAATGTATTGCTAATTTTTAGTTCATGTTAATGCAATAACCAATGTCAACTAACCTTATTGTAGACTGTTATTTGTTGTAAATAGAAATACATTTTAATGTTGGTCACCCATCACTATAGTGTAGGCCTATATAGTTTGTAGTCTAGGTAAATTATAACTCTTAAACAAATGATGAGGAACAAAGATGAGTAATTATAATTCCAAAAATTATAAATAAAAATGTTAACTTGTAGCACAGAGAACTTGAATTAAACCTGTGGGTCATTGTCGCTCTGGATGATTATTTGCTTGAGTGCATTTACAAACAGCTTGGTGGACTATCAGTTGTCAGCCAGTTGCAGCGTATTCAGGTAATGTCCAATGGCAGTCGCTCACAGAAATGCAGTTCTGTACTTTGATCTTACCCATCTCTCGCGATTTGGTTACCAAATTTTTAAAGCCGATTCAAAAGAACCGCAGTCCTTATGGATTTAATAGGCAACAAACACTTTTTCACCACTGGCGTTTCTTCATGTTCTCCGGTCCCTTGTGAAAAAGAAGTGTGCTTAATTGCAGTAAAAGTGTACTGTTTGTGTACTTAAATTATTAAAAGTATACACTATAAAAAGGCTGGGTTAAAAAAATAACCCAACCTTAACCCAGCCGCTGGGCAACTATGGGACAACATGCGCTGGGTTGTTTTGATCCAAGTGCTGGGTTAAACCATTTGACCCAGAAGGCTGGGTTGTTTATTTAACCCAACCAGTGGGTCAGGTTAACTGTGTTGCTGGGTTAAACATTACCCAAACATTGGGTTATTTGTTGTCTCATTGCCTTGCTGCCTTTATATTTACCAATATTACAAATAATAATAATAAATAACGGATAATAAATAATAATAATAACAAATCACAAAGGAATGTAAAATTATTATTTTTCTGTAATACAATTACACAACACAAAATGCAACTGTAAATATCAATTTAATGAGTTTTCACATTTCTTTTTAAAACAATTTTTGAATGGGTGCTACTGTTACACATCACATCCAACCCCTAAAGACACAAATAAAACAACGTTTTTTGTAGATCAGTTTCTTTAAAACACAAAACTTTGTAAACTAGGTACTGTGGATTCCTATTCTTTGTCAACATTGCAGCATCATAACACTATGAAATTGATTATTGCCACATGAGAATCAGTCCAAACATTGTGCCATTAAAACTAAGCCAAACACAGACAATACATGTGACAAAAAATTAAAACATTACAAGTGGCCAGAAAAAAACTGTTGCCCTCAAATACTTCACACATGAAGACTCATGTCCATCAATATGATATACTGCATGCTGGAGAAATTCCCAGGAAGGAAGATGTTAGTGTAGCTAACATCAAGCACAAAAAAGGACTTGAAAAAGATAAACAGCCTCAAGCAATAAGTCTGTTTCAATGGCATGGCCCGAAACGATGGTGAAGGTGTGGAATGTCGTTGTCTCGTCACCAAGGTGCAAAATGTGCAGGAATGCATCACCATGTTGGTCCCCACCTGTTAATTACATGACACTTAGTCTTGCAACATAACTTACATTTTTACAAGTTGTAACATTTAAGTTGACTTAAACAAATAACGTTTAAGTGTATTTTATGGAAATCAGCCAAACCATCAGGGTTTTCCTGTAAACTGGGTCTGGTAAAGGTTGCTCAAACAAAATATTTAATGTGTTACCGATTTGGGTTTCTTTCTGCTTACTGGCACTTCTTGGTTGTCTACCTAAATTTCATCCAACCAACATGGCATAAATTGTGGGGTATTTAAAGCCCCCATTATATTTATATATATATATATATATATATATATACAGTACTGTGCAAAAGTTCTAGGTCACTAGTATTTTAGCCAGCTAAAAAAGTTATTTCGATCTTTTGCTGTAATGTGTCTGTAGGAAATATCACTTTACATTTCCAAACATTCATTTTGCCATTAATTGTAATAATCCAGTGAGATTTTTGTTTGCACAAAGAGTCTGAAAACAGCCAGTGCTCCACACAGAGATCTGATCTGATCATCATCCAGTTTGTCTGGAATGACATGAAGAAACAGAACAAACTGAGACAGACTAAATCCAGAAGAACTGTGGCAACGTCTCCAAAATGCTTAAAGAATCCCTCAGTTTCTTCATGTCATTCCAGACAGACTGGATGATCAGATCAGATCTCTGTGTGGAGCACTGGCTGTTGTCAGACATTCACTGGATTATTACAATTAATGGCTAAATGAATGTTTGGAAATGTAAACTGATATTTTCTATTGACACACTACAGCAAAAGATAGAAATAACTGACTTAAAACCATTTTTTAACTGGTGAAAATACTAGTGGCCTAAAACTTTTGCACAGTACTGTGTATAGAGTAGAAAAAGTAAAAAAAAACTTACAGGTTGTACGTCAAATGAATGACTTCCAGGATTCTGTGGTTGTGGATCTGAAGACCTTTCCTCCGTTCTTGAATATTGATTGGGGAAGCAGAGTGGGCAGGACTTTGAAAGCACTCTCCCTTTTAGCATCTAAACCATAAGAATAATACAGTGCAAACTGTGAAACTGATCTCACAATCAAAACGACACATTGAAAACTTTTCCTGTGAAAATGTCTTCATTCCTTTAAATAGCTTGGATCGGATTGGATTTAAATAGATTGGATCAGAAACAAATGACACAGGCAGAACATGTGACAATGGCATGGCTGAAGTGTGACTTAGTCAGCCTACATTAATGACTTCCTGAGACTAGGGGTGGGCGCTATACCGGTATTAACGTGACTACCATTATTGTGTTGTGCCATGATATGGATTTTGCTATACCGTTCAATCTTGTGACTTTTTGTAATTTTGTACAAAATAAAAGCATTTAAAAGCAAACTTCCTGATTAATCATTAAAGTACACTAGTGTGAGATAAAGTACACTAGTGTGAGAAACAGTGCAAATTTTCATAATTTTTTATCTCATATTGTGAAAATTATTCATAAAACAAGATTTTTTCACTCAAAAAACGAGGAGCCTACTCTCAGATAAATGAGGCCTACGATTAAACAGATGCAAATAGAAACACAAAACCAGTCCTAAATGAAAGAAAACAAGTTGCAAAAAGATTGAATCCAATATTTAGTGATAATATAGCATAATGACAGATTTATAAGCAGTTGTTTGGAGTCCGGTCATTTTTGACCGGGAACACAAGTGTGACTAGGTGAAATAAAACCCACAAAAAATTAAGAAAATTCTAAAAAAAATTAATGAGAAGTACTTATACCCTATGTGCACAAAGTCAGTAAGTCCAATGCGATAACGTTAACTAGTATTTTCGGGAAAAAGAAAATCTTTTTCGGGTCAATTTGACCCGAACACAACCAGAGGGTTAAAAGAGAAGCGTTGTCCAACAAAAGAGGACATGATTTTACGCCACAACATCAGTCGAGTGTTTGAAATAACTTCATTTTGTGGGCTAATGTGTGGTTTTTGTCACAGAATGAGGCAGATAATATATTCTATACGGTAAAGGCAATGTCGATTATCCTTTAAATAGTGAGATCGCGAACAGATTCAATCACCCACGCAATCTTGTTCATAAATGACAGGATTCATATGTCTATTAAAGCCTTAAATCACAATGTAACGTTCAAATCTGCGTTCACGCTGACGCTGATCCAGAGAGAGAAGTTTACTTATATTGTATCAATTACAACGTAATGCCAGCAGGTGGAGACAAGTGACTTAAACTGAGATTCATTCAAAAAACATTGATTCATTCAGGAATGAATGAAGTCTTTATGAGCAAGTCATGAATTTATGAGTTATGAATCATTTGTTTAACTTTTTTATCAAATCCTTGAATATTGTATTTTATAAATAGACAGCAGCAATTTTTTCTAGAAACTAGTAAATTACATGTTATTTTGTTTAGTTGTCTGTTTTTGTTTTTTCAGAATCATGGTGGGAGAATCGTGATATCTATTTTAAAAATAAAATATTGATACAATATAGTTAATATAAATATGAAAAATAATACTTCTTTCTAAAGTACTTTGTGAACTATGTTTGCTCAAGAATGTTTTTAGTTTTAGCATTTTGAGTTTGTTCAATACTCTGTTCAATATAGCAAAACAAACTTTTAATCCAATTGTTTGTTCCAGATTTTTACTCTTTAACAAAAAAATATTTTCATGCTCAGTCTTATTTTAAATAGGACAAGGACAAGCAAGACTTAGATAAGTAATAAACTGTATTTATAAATCAGTAAATCTGCAAATATTGTCTTAAATAAAGTCTGATAATGCAAATTGTAATTTGTGGCCCTTCGCATTTTGTATGTAGTTTAAATGCGGCCCGCTTGGCCTCTGAACTTGAGTACCCGCCTGCACTATACTATCGTCTATCTGCACAAACCCACTAACAATTTAACCATTTCAAATTTCTGTAAACGAAACCATAAAATCTAAATTATTTCTTACCATGCCAAGTTTTCCTAGAAGCCTGGGGAACTCCTTCAAGATTTCTGGGATGCTTGTAGACCCATTGCTGCAAATCCACCATTTCTCGATTTTTTTTTTGGGAGGCAAAACAGATTCTGTAAAATAAGGATGAAAAACTGGAGAATTAAAATTTGGCGTGTATATGCTACGCGATGGGTAGGATTAGGGTTGTGGGGTAGATGCGTATATGTACGC
This sequence comes from Schizothorax lantsangensis, assembly GCA_027422415.1. NCBI lineage: Eukaryota > Metazoa > Chordata > Actinopteri > Cypriniformes > Cyprinidae > Schizothorax > Schizothorax lantsangensis. The sequence goes on from CM049844.1 coordinate 7,751,910, forward strand.
GAAAACTGCGTATTATATGCACGCCAAACACGTTCATATCATATACAGGTGCTGGTCATATAATTAGAATATCATCAAAAAGTTGATTTATTTCACTAATTCCATTCAAAAAGTGAAACTTGTATAATGTATACATTCATTCCACACAGACTGATATATTTCAAGTGTTTATTTCTTTTAATTTTGATGATTATAACTGACAACTAATGAAAACCCCAAATTCAGTATCTCAGAAAATTAGAATATTACTTAAGACCAATACAAAGAAAGGATTTTTAGAAATCTTGGCCAACTGAAAAGTATGAACATGAAAAGTATGAGCATGTACAGCACTCAATACTTAGTTGGGGCTCCTTTTGCCTGAATTACTGCAGCAATGCGGCGTGGCATGGAGTCGATCAGTCTGTGGCACTGCTCAGGTGTTATGAGAGCCCAGGTTGCTCTGATAGTGGCCTTCAGCTCTTCTGCATTGTTGGGTCTGGCATATCGCATCTTCCTCTTCACAATACCCCATAGATTTTCAATGGGGTTAAGGTCAGGTGAGTTTGCTGGCCAATTAAGAACAGGGATACCATGGTCCTTAAACCAGGTACTGGTAGCTTTGGCACTGTGTGCAGGTGCCAAGTCCTGTTGGAAAATGAAATCTGCATCTCCATAAAGTTGGTCAGCAGCAGGAAGCATGAAGTGCTCTAAAACTTCCTGGTATACGGCTGTGTTGACCTTGGACCTCAGAAAACACAGTGGACCAACACCAGCAGATGACATGGCACCCCAAACCATCACTGACTGTGGAAACTTTACACTGGACCTCAAGCAACGTGGATTCTGTGCCTCTCCACTCTTCCTCCAGACTCTGGGACCCTGATTTCCAAAGGAAATGCAAAATTTACTTTCATCAGAGAACATAACTTTGGACCACTCAGCAGCAGTCCAGTCCTTTTTGTCTTTAGCCCAGGCGAGACGCTTCTGACGCTGTCTGTTGTTCAAGAGTGGCTTGACACAAGGAATGACACACAAACTTGCATACGTCTGTGCGTAGTGGTTCTTGAAGCACTGACTCCAGCTGCAGTCCACTCTTTGTGAATCTCCCCCACATTTTTGAATGGGTTTTGTTTCACAATCCTCTCCAGGGTGCGGTTATCCCTATTGCTTATACACTTTTTTCTACCACATCTTTTCCTTCCCTTCGCCTCTCTATTAATGTGCTTGGACACAGAGCTCTGTGAACAGCCAGCCTCTTTTGCAATGACCTTTTGTGTCTTGCCCTCCTTGTGCAAGGTGTCAATGGTCGTCTTTTGGACAACTGTCAAGTCAGCAGTCTTCCCCATGATTGTGTAGCCTACAGAACTAGACTGAGAGACCATTTAAAGGCCTTTGCAGGTGTTTTGAGTTAATTAGCTGATTAGAGTGTGGCACCAGGTGTCTTCAATATTGAACCTTTTCACAATATTCTAATTTTCTGAGATACTGAATTTGGGGTTTTCATTAGTTGTCAGTTATAATCATCAAAATTAAAAGAAATAAACACTTGAAATATATCAGTCTGTGTGGAATGAATGTATACATTATACAAGTTTCACTTTTTGAATGGAATTAGTGAAATAAATCAACTTTTTGATGATATTCTAATTATGACCAGCACCTGTATATACGCCAAAGTCCATTTTCAGTACCACGAGTTTTCATTTTATTTGGCGTACTATTTCTACGCGCTGGGTTTAGTTTAGTTTGCTGAAGAAATAGATGCAATAAAAACACAAGAAGAAAATACAATCCATATAGGCTACTGTGCAGGGAGAGGCAGAAAACCAAAGGGCTTATTTAGAGCCTCCACCTAAACAATAAAGAAAACAAAAACAAAAATAACTCGTGAAATTGTAAAAAAAAAAAAAGAACTAACAATAACAAATATATAAGTATAAATAACTACAAATTAATTCAACACACACACACGCATTTAGAGGATTCACTCCAGTAATACAATAGAGAATCATTTTTATAGCTCAGTGATTCACATACGCAACTTTTTAAATGCTGTTGTAACTCGTGACAATTTAGTGTGTAGGTGGCCACACCTTTTATTATCTCTAGACTAAGTAGCCTACATTTTATGACTTCAAACAACTTTAAGAGCGTTCTTAATGAAATATCTCAAAACTCTTTAGAAGTGAAGAAAGATATAAAAGATTCCAGTGAAGAATAACTGTAATGTTTTTCCAGAAGGGGAATTGAATTTGTGATGGTCAAACACTTGGTGGCAGCACAGGCCAATATTTTTATTTTTTTGTTATCGTTGTAGGAAGAACACTGTGGGGGGGTGGGATAATGATATTCATGACACTTTCTCAGATCTTTTGAAAAATTTTGTGCGCATTTCTGCTTATAAAATGTTTCAATAATATTAGTTTACCGTGCTTAAAGGAACTTGTAAAAGAAATTAAGAAACTACTTTTAGATTTCTACATAGTTATCTAATATTTCAGATTTTTTGGAATACTTTATTAGCTAAACAAGATTACTGATTATATTATGTTTCCATTTTATTTTGAAATGTGTTTTCCCAGAGTCCTCTTCTGAAGGCTCAACCTGATCTCATATGCTTAACTTTTGTATAGGGTCTACAAACTGGGAACACTAAGGTTAACAACACGCATGTAGTGGATCAGATGTTTTCTCTCTTCCCTGATAAAGAGCACTACTCAGACGCCGGTCCAGATCGCTGCAGAACCTGTGCTGTGGTGGGAAACTCTGGGAACCTCCTGAGATCCCATTATGGGCCTTTCATAGATCTTCATGACTTTGTCATCAGGTAAGTTATTTTCAATTTTGAAGTCTTGACAATGTATACGACCAAAGATGATTGTTAAAATGCATTTTCATGCTCAGGATAAATAAAGGTCCAACAGAAGGTTATGAGAAGGATGTGGGGTCTAAGACCACTCACCGGATTCTCTACCCTGAGAGTGCCGTGGATGTAGACAACTCAACCCACCTGGTTCTTCTGCCCTTTAAGATCAAAGACATGCGCTGGCTCATCAGTGCCTTCACCACTAAACACATCACACGGTGAGATTGTTTCTCAATATTCACTCACAGATTTAAGAAACAGGCCTTCAGGCATTTTACAGCAATCATCTTAATTTAATGAATCTTTGTGTTTCTTTAGCACTTACATTAGAGTGAGACCTACAGTAAACGCTAACAGAGACAAGGTGAGAATCATATCAATCAATATAACTTTTGACTTTCACATATCGATCTACATAGTTTTCTTGAACAAATGTGCATGATTAAGTCAATAATTGTTTTGATTGACTTTAAGGTGATGATCATCCATCCTGAATTCATTAAATATGTCTACGAGAGCTGGCTGCAGAAACATGGCAGATACCCATCCACTGGATTCATTACATTGATATTCGCTCTGCACATCTGTGATCAGGTAAAAGTTTTGTGCCTCTTTTTTTCAAATCCTCCAACATTTGTCTCACAGATCCAGACATTTCACTGTCGGCATCAGTGATGGGCTAGTTACTCAAATAATGTAATATGTTACTCATTACTAGTTACTCCTTTCAAAAGTAATATTGTTACTTTACTTATTACTTTCTGGCAACAGTAATTAGTTACACTACTAGTTACATTACTTTTTCTTCACGCCCCACAGAAGTTGTAACTGTGTATCTTCCACATAAAATTTGTCTAGAATGTTACTAATAACATATTTCTGCCTCATCATTTGACCAAAATCCACATTGGATCACAGTCAGAAGTTATTACAAACACTCAATAGTGATTGATGGTGACATTCAAGCAGAAGTGCTGTATTAATCTCATTAACTGTCATGTGTAGCTTGAAGCTAATTTTTCCGTTACCCATATATACAATTATATTTCGTTATGTATTTTATCAAATCACATAAGTTTGTAAGAAACTGTTTAATTTTCCAAAAATATTTTTATTATAGTAATATAGTGTACCACATGCTGATCAGAGGGATGTGGGATGTAAAGCCAGAGTAAAGTAAAGCCACAACTTACACAACAGTGTTCAGATCATCTTTTTTCCTGACAAAATCAATATAATGTAATATTTCTATCTGCTGAATAGTTAGTTCAAATTAGGCAGAAGAGCTATCAGACAAAACATGACAACTACATAAAGGATAGCTGTTGTCATAACTATTTGTCTCTGCAGAATTGTTTGCCTTGCACTGTCTTTAAGTATTAAATTACACTGTGTGTTATGTATGCGTCAATGTCTATTGCGTAGATTCCTTTTATTAGCCTACTTTTGTTTTTATTATTTTTTCAGGCTGCACCTTATGCCTTTGTTTTGTTGTAATGACTATTGAGCATAACAGATCTGTGACGTGTGTGTTTCTGTATCATTGTGTCTATAAAGTATGCATGTGTATTCTGAACCCTGTACCTCATTGCACAGCATCTGTGAGTGATTTAGTGTGCCTCTTTAAACAATGAGTCTACACGTATATGCTTTGTGTATCTGAATTGTGTTTGCCTGCATCATTCAGTAATCCAACTGCTACAAACATACTAAAATAACAGAATATTTGAGACTTCATGAGAGACTGCAAGCAAACTGTTTATCAATTTGCCCTATATCAGGGTTGCCAACTTTTAAGTTCAGCTTGGAGTGAGGTGTTTTTTTTTTTATACTGTAAATATAGTAATATTAATCTTTTGTTAAATGCAGTTGAATGCCTTTTTAGCACCGTTTTAAACTTGGTTTAAATTCAGTATTTGCCTGCATTCATTGTGTGTAATTATGCGAAAAAGGATGCACGTTATTGACTTTTTAAATTTCTCATTTAAAAATCTAGTGTTTAATCATGTCTAAATGTTAATTCAAACGAAGAACTTAAAAATAAGTAAGCAGGTTTGACCTGCTATATTCTTTTTAGTAAAGAGCTATAAAGTTACCTAGTGGGTAAACCATGGCATTACAAATACATTTTTTTTTTTTTTTGACCACAAAATAACTCAAATTTGCCTTGGAATTTAAAACCCTTTTCTCTATTTTAACCTTAAATACTACACTAATTGTAATAAAAGTAATAGAAATATTAGAAAAAAAAAATATTTTAGCCTAAGTCATTAATTGACCATAATTATTGCACAAATAGTATTTGGTACCAAAAGATCTCCTCTGAAGAGCTACATCTTACGATTTACGCCACATTAAGTGCGCCAAAACAGTATTTATTGTTTGAATTTAGTATTAAAACTTTCAAAATTTGAAAGCTGAGACCGTTTCATATCGCAAGCAGGGTTGCCAATTTGGCGTGAGATTTACATGGGCAGAGTGAGAAGCCTGGAAGCGTGCCTCACGCCAAATGCGTGAGAGTTGGCAACCCTGCTATATAGCCCCCATAAAGACTGACTGTTCAAAGGCTTATAGCCTATCACCTAACCATCTTCCAGCTGTCTTTCCCGATTGTAAAATAAAAGGCATTATAGCACACTTATAGGCCTACATTATGGTGGTCAATAAAATCCAAAAGACGTCAATGTGAGTCAGATGTTATATTTGTCACATTCTGACTCCAGCATATGTTAAATGTTCTTCTGTAAATGAGGTGTGAAGCATACATTTTTATCTGGTTATAAATATTTACCACTAAATGTAAAAACCTGCTGACCACCTGTCACGAGATTTTAACGTTAGTGGGCTTTTTTTCAAGTGTATTCACTGAAAACAATGGCCCAAGCAGTACTTGGCTAGAAGGCATACAGCAAAAACTACTGGGTATGCGCACATCAATATAGCGTAATTTCTCATACTGTACAATAATAATTGCTATTTTTGGATTATTGTAAGGGGTAGGTTTAGGGTTGGGGTAGGTGTAGACATTAATAAAACACAATCTAATAGGTAGAAAATTGCCCCCTGTTGGACCGTAGAGTAATTAGCCCAAATCACCACCAACAAAATGATTTCTAATTTTATAGTATAGTAATGTTAGTAAAAGCTTTTTAGCTTGATTCCCATTTGTACAACCACAGTTTTACTAAAAATACCATGGTTACACTACAATAGGCTAACCATGTTTTTTTGTTGTTGTTGTAAAACCATGGTTAATTTTTGTTAAGGGTAACCTTTTTAGGGGCTTGGGATGGTCTGTTCTTCATTAACACACCTGATTCAGATAACCAGCTCGTTAGAAGAGAGCTACGTGCATGAACTGTTCAATTGATATGATCCCTACACATTGCTCCCTACTCCCTGAGCAGGGGAAATCCGTTGAAGTTTACTTCACTTCGGAACATTCATTCATGGATTTGCGTCTTCACACACAGATGAAACTTAGAAGTGTGAATGTGACGTAATATACCTCTGTAAATAAATACTATTTAATTCACGTCTCGCACACTTTAATGCCCTTTGAATGGAGCATGTACACTCGTTTCGAACTGGAATCATGGCTTAATATGCTGTGATGTCCACTTCACAGGGCACTTACGGTCGAATAGAACAAACGTCGTACGTGATAAGATACATACGAAATATGCAGAGCGGGGGGCGCGAGGACTGGGATTTGGGAAACGCTGTTCTAGACCATTGTAAGCAGACTCCACCAACAGGTTTTGTTTGTCCAGTAGGCTATACTTAGTCGGAATATCTAATTCTAGAAAAGAACAGCTTATGTTACTAAATGGACTGCAGTTTTAGAATGAACTAGATAAAAAAGTTTGTCGAGACAAACTTTAAGTTGGCTTGAGAAAGCCGGACCAGAAAGTTTTAAAAAGTTTTAAAAGTTTAAAAAAGTTTGGAAAGTTTAAAAAAAAGTTTTAAAAGTTTAAGTTTTAAAAGTTTAAGTTTTAAAAGTTTAAGTTTTAAAAGTTTAAGTTTTATAAGTTTTAAAAGTTTTAAGTTTGATTAGATAGATAGATAGATAGATAGGGTCAGATTATAGATAGATAGATAGATAGATAGATGGATAGATAGGGTCAGATTATAGATAGATAGATAGATAGATAGATAGGGTCAGATTATAGATAGATAGATAGATAGATAGATGCTACGGGCCTCAGAGTGGTTGCTATGGTATTCTAGGTGGTTGCTAAGATGTTTCTATGCGGTTGCTAGGGTACCCGGGGTGGTTGCTAGGGTGTTCCTAAGTGGTTGCTAAGGTACCCAGGTCGGTTGCTAGGGTCTTGATATGCAGTTGCTAGGGTACCCGGGCTGGTCACTAAGGTGTTGCTATGTGGTTGCTAGGGTAGTCAGGGTGGTTGCTAGGTTGGTTTAGCAAGTGACTAGCATGTTGTTAGCATGACTCGCAAGTGACTAGCATGTCGCTAGCATGTTTCTAGCATGATTAGCATGTTACTAGTATGTCGCTAGCATGTTTCTAGCATGATTAGCATTTCACTAGCATGATTAGCATGCTACTAGCATGTCGCTAGCATGTTTCTAGCATAATTAGCATGTGACTAGCATGTCGCTAGCATGTTTCTAGCATGATTAGCATGTTACTAGCATGTCGCTAGCATGTTGTTAGCATGATTAACAAGTTATTAGCATGTCGCTAGCATGTTTGTAGCATGATTAACATTTTGCTAGCATGATTAGCAAGTTACTAGCATGTTGTTAGCATGCTTAACAAGTTACTAGCATGTTGCTAGCATGATTCTAGCATGATTAGCATGTTACTAGCATGTCGCTAGCATGTTACTAGCATGCTGTTAGCATGATTAGCATGTGACTAGCATGTCACTAGCATGTTTACTAGCATTATTGGCAAGTTACTAGCATGTTGCTAGCATGATTAGCATGTTACTAGCATGTCGCTAGCATTTTCTAACATGATTAGCATGCTATTAGCATGTCTCTAGCATGATTAGCATGTCGCTAGCATGTTTCTAGCATGATTAGCATTTCGCTAGCATGATTAGCATGTTACTAGCATGTCGCTAGCATGTTTCTAGCATGATTAGCATGCTACTAGCATGTTGCTAGCAAGACTGATTAGCATGTCGCTAGCATGTTCTAGCATGATTAGCATGGTTAGCATGCTGTTGCATGATTAGCATTACTAGCATGCTAGCAGCATGATTAGCAGCTATTAGCATGTCTCTACTAGCATGTCGCTAGCATGCATGATTAGCATTTCGCTAGCATGATTAGCATGTTACTAGCATGTCGCTAGCACTAGCATGATTAGCATGCTACTAGCATGTTGCTAGCAAGACTAGCAAGTGACTAGCATGTCGCTAGCATGTTTCTAGCATGATTAGCATGGTACTAGCATGCTGTTGCATGATTAGCATGTGAGTAGCATGTTTGCGAGCATGATTAGCAAGTTACTAGCATGTCGCTAGCATGATTAGCATGTTACTAGCATGTCGCTAGCATGTTTCTAGCATGATTAGCATGTTACTAGCATGTCGCTAGCATGTTGCTAGCATGATTAGCATGTTACTAGCATGTTGCTAGCATGTTTCTAACATAATTAGCATGCTATTAGCATGTCTCTATCATGATTAGCATGTTACTAGCATGTCGCTAGCATGTTTCTAGCATGATTAGCATTTCGCTAGCATGATTAGCATGTTACTAGCATGTCGCTAGCATGTTTCTAACATGATTAGCATGCTATTAGCATGTCTCTAGCATGATTAACATGTTACTAGCATGTCGCTAGCATGTTTCTAGCATGATTAGCTTGTCGTTAGCATGATTAGCAAGTTACTAGCATGTCTCTAGCATGTTTATAGCATGATTAGCATGTTACTAGCATGTCGCTAGCATGTTGTTAACATGATTAGCAAGTTATTAGCATGTCGCTAGCAAGTTTCTAGCATGATTAGCATGTTACTAGCATGTCACTTGCATGATTAGCAAGTTATTAGCATGTCGCTAGCAAGTTTCTAACATGATTAGCATGTTACTAGCATGTCACTAGCATGATTAGCAAGTTACAAGCATGTCACTAGCATGATTAGCAAGTTACTAGCATGTCGCTAGCATGTTGTTAGCATGATTAGCAAGTTATTAGCATGTTACTAGCATGCCACTAGTATGATTAGCAAGTTACAAGCATGTCACTAGCATGATTAGCAAGTTATTAGCATGTCGCTAGCATGTTTCTAGCATGATTAGCATTTTGCTAGCATGATTAGCAAGTTGCTAGCATGATTTAGATAGATTAGAAATAGAATTAGAGTGGAAGCTTAAATTAGTTTGAATTGGATAGAAATAGTACATAGAAGGGAAGTCTGATTGAGTCTAATGGGCTTCAGTTTGTTTAGATTTGAATTTTGACAGTTGGAGTTTGAATAGTCTTGGCTCATCTGAACATTCCGTCAATGTAAGTCTATGGGATTTTTATGAGTTTTAATCTTTATTTTTATGAAAATCATAAGTCCGATTAGTTAGAAAAGATATAGCACACCCGGCGAGATCAGTCTGAAGATCTGGGCTGAGTTTGGAGTCTGTAGAGTTAAAGCTCTAGGAGGAGATAGAGTTGTAAATTTTAGTCTCAGAAGAATAATAATAACTAGATAAAAAAGTTTGTCGAGACAAACTTTAAGTTGGCTTGAGAAAGCCGGACCAGAAAGTTTTAAAAAGTTTTAAAAGTTTAAAAAAGTTTGGAAAGTTTAAAAAAAAGTTTAAAAAGTTTAAGTTTTACAAGTTTTAAAAGTTTTAAAAGTTTAAGTTTTAAAAGTTTAAGTTTTATAAGTTTTATAAGTTTTAAAAGTTTAAGTTTTATAAGTTTTAAAAGTTTAAGTTTTAAAAGTTTAAGTTTTATAAGTTTTAAAAGTTTAAGTTTTATAAGTTTTAAAAGTTTAAGTTTTATAAGTTTTAAAAGTTTTAAGTTTGATTAGATAGATAGACAGACAGACAGACAGATAGATAGATAGATGGATAGGGTCAGATTATAGATAGATAGATAGATAGATAGATAGGGTCAGATTATAGATAGATAGATAGATAGATAGGGTCAGATTATAGATAGATAGATAGATAGATAGATGCTACGGGCCTCAGAGTGGTTGCTATGGTATTCTAGGTGGTTGCTAAGATGTTTCTATGCGGTTGCTAGGGTACCCGGGGTGGTTGCTAGGGTGTTCCTAAGTGGTTGCTAAGGTACCCAGGTCGGTTGCTAGGGTCTTGATATGCAGTTGCTAGGGTACCCGGGCTGGTCACTAAGGTGTTGCTATGTGGTTGCTAGGGTAGTCAGGGTGGTTGCTAGGTTGGTTTAGCAAGTGACTAGCATGTTGTTAGCATGACTCGCAAGTGACTAGCATGTCGCTAGCATGTTTCTAGCATGATTAGCATGTTACTAGTATGTCGCTAGCATGTTTCTAGCATGATTAGCATTTCACTAGCATGATTAGCATGCTACTAGCATGTCGCTAGCATGTTTCTAGCATGTGACTAGCATGTCGCTAGCATGTTTCTAGCATGATTAGCATGTTACTAGCATGTCGCTAGCATGTTGTTAGCATGATTAACAAGTTATTAGCATGTCGCTAGCATGTTTGTAGCATGATTAACATTTTGCTAGCATGATTAGAAAGTTACTAGCATGTTGTTAGCATGCTTAACAAGTTACTAGCATGTTGCTAGCATGATTCTAGCATGATTAGCATGTTACTAGCATGTCGCTAGCATGTTACTAGCATGCTGTTAGCATGATTAGCATGTGACTAGCATGTCACTAGCATGTTTATTAGCATGATTAGCAAGTTACTAGCATGTTGCTAGCATTTTTCTAACATGATTAGCATGCTATTAGCATGTCTCTAGCATGATTAGCATGTTACTAGCATGTCGCTAGCATGTTTCTAGCATGATTAGCATTTCGCTAGCATGATTAGCATGTTACTAGCATGTCGCTAGCATGTTTCTAGCATGATTAGCATGCTACTAGCATGTTGCTAGCAAGACTAGCAAGGGACTAGCATGTCGCTAGCATGTTACTAGCATGCTGTTGCATGATTAGCATGTGAGTAGCATGTTTGCGAGCATGATTAGCAAGTTACTAGCATGTCGCTAGCATGATTAGCATGTTACTAGCATGTCGCTAGCATGTTGCTAGCATGATTAGCATGTTACTAGCATGTTGCTAGCATGTTTCTAACATGATTAGCATGCTATTAGCATGTCTCTATCATGATTAGCATGTTACTAGCATGTCGCTAGCATGTTTCTAGCATGATTAGCATTTCGCTAGCATGATTAGCATGTTACTAGCATGTCGCTAGCATGTTTCTAACATGATTAGCTTGTCGTTAGCATGATTAGCAAGTTACTAGCATGTCTCTAGCATGTTTATAGCATGATTAGCATGTTACTAGCATGTCGCTAGCATGTTGTTAACATGATTAGCAAGTTATTAGCATGTCGCTAGCAAGTTTCTAGCATGATTAGCATGTTACTAGCATGTCACTTGCATGATTAGCAAGTTATTAGCATGTCGCTAGCAAGTTTCTAGCATGATTAGCATGTTACTAGCATGTCACTAGCATAATTAGCAAGTTACAAGCATGTCACTAGCATGATTAGCAAGTTACTAACATGTCGCTAGCATGTTGTTAGCATGATTAGCAAGTTACAAGCATGTCACTAGCATGATTAGCAAGTTATTAGCATGTCGCTAGCATGTTTCTAGCATGATTAGCATTTTGCTAGCATGATTAGCAAGTTGCTAGCATGATTTAGATAGATTAGAAATAGAATTAGATAGAGTGGAAGCTTAAATTAGTTTGAATTGGATAGAAATAGTACATAGAAGGGAAGTCTGATTGAGTCTAATGGGCTTCAGTTTGTTTAGATTTGAATTTTGACAGTTGGAGTTTGAATAGTCTTGGCTCATCTGAACATTCCGTCAATGTAAGTCTATGGGATTTTTATGAGTTTTAATCTTTATTTTTATGAAAATCATAAGTCCGATCAGTTAGAAAAGATATAGCACACCCGGCGAGATCAGTCTGAAGATCTGGGCTGAGTTTGGAGTCTGTAGAGTTAAAGCTCTAGGAGGAGATAGAGTTGTAAATTTTAGTCTCAGAAGAATAATAATAACTAGATAAAAAAGTTTGTGAACAAACTTTAAGTTGGCTTGAGAAAGCCGGACCAGAAAGTTTTAAAAAGTTTTAAAAGTTTAAAAAAGTTTGGAAAGTTTAAAAAAAAGTTAAAAAAGTTTAAGTTTTACAAGTTTTAAAAGTTTAAGTTTTAAAAGTTTAAGTTTTATAAGTTTTATAAGTTTTAAAAGTTTAAGTTTTATAAGTTTTAAAAGTTTTTAAGTTTTTAAAAGTTTAAGTTTGAAGCTTTTCAGTCTGAAATAGTTTGAAATTTAACAGTTTTAAAAGCTTAAAGTTATATATAGTCAGATTATAGATAGATAGACAGATAGATAGATAGATAGATAGGGTCAGATTATAGATAGATAGATAGATAGATGCTACGGACCACAGAGTGGTTGCTAGGGTATTCTAGGTGGTTGCTAAGATGTTTCTATGCGGTTGCTAGGGTACCCGGGTGGTTGCTAGGGTGTTCCTAAGTGGTTGCTAAGGTACCCAGGTCGGTTGCTAGGGTCTTGATATGCAGTTGCTAGGGTTCCCAGGCTGGTCACTAAGGTGTTGCTATGTGGTTGCTAGGGTAGTCAGGGTGGTTGCTAGGTTGGTTTAGCAAGTGACTAGCATGTTGTTAGCATGACTCGCAAGTGACTAGCATGTTGCTAGCATGTTTCTAGCATGATTAGCATGTTACTAGCATGTCGCTAGCATGTTTCTAGCATGATTGCATGTCGTTAGCATGATTAGCAAGTTACTAGCATGTCGCTAGCATGTTTCTAGCATGATTAGCATGCTGCTAGCATGTCTCTAGCATAATTAGCATGTGACTAGCATGTCGCTAACATGTTTCTAGCATGATTAGCATGTTTCTAGCATGATGAACATTTCACTAGCATGATTAACATGTTACTAGCATGTCTCTAGCATGTCTCTAGCATAATTAGCACGTGACTAGCATGTCGCTAGCATGTTTCTAGCATGATTAGCATGCTACTAGAATGTCTCTAGCATGATTAGCATGTTACTAGCATGTTTCTAGCATGATTAGCATGTCATTAGCATGATTAGCAAAGTTACTAGCATGTCACTAGCATGTTTCTAGTATGATTAGCATGTTACTAGCATGTCGCTAGCATGTTTCTAGCATGATTAGCATGTTACTAGCATGTCGCTAGCATGTTTCTAGCATGATTAGCAAGTTATTAGCATGTCGCTAGCATGTTTCTAGCATTATTAGCATGCTACTAGCATGTCGTTAGCATGTTTCTAGCATGATTAGCATTTCGCTAGCATGATTAGCATGTTACTAGCATGTCGCTAACATGTTTCTAGCAAGATTAGCATGCTACTAGCATGTCTCTAGCATGATTAGCATGCAACTAGCATGTCGCTAGCATGTTTCTAGCATGAGTAGCATGCTACTAGCATGTTGCTAGCAAGACTAACAAGTGACTAGCATTTTGCTAGCATGTCTCTAGCATGATTAACAAGTGACTAGCATGTAGCTAGCATGTTTCTAGCATGATTAGCATGCTACTAGCATGTAGCTAGCAAGACTAGCAAGTGACTAGCATGTCGCTAACATGTTTATAGCATGATTAGCATTTTACTAGCATGCTGTTGCATGATTAGCATGTGACTAGCATGTTTGCTAGCATGATTAGCCAAGTTACTAGCATGTCGCTAGCATGATTAGCATATTACTACATGTCGCTAGCATGTTCTAGCATGATTAGCATGTTACTAGCATGTCGCAAGCATGTTTCTAACATGATTAGCATGCTATTAGCATGTCTCTAGCATGATTAGCATGTTACTAGCATGTCACTAGCATGTTTTCTAGCATGATTAGCATGTCGTAAGCATGATTAGCAAGTTACTAGCATGTCGCTAGCATGTTATAGCATGTTACTAGCATGTCGCTAGCATGTTGTTAGCATGATTAGCAAGTTATTAGCATGTCGTTAGCATGTTTCTAGCATGATTAGCATGTCGTTAGCATGATTAGCAAGTTACTAGCATGTCGCTAGCATGTTTATAGCATGATTAGCATGTTTACTAGCATGTCGCTAGCATGTTTCTAGCATGATTAGCATGTTACTAGCATGTCGCTAGCATGTTTGTTAGCATGATTAGCAAGTTATTAGCATGTCGCTAGCATGTTTTCTAGCATGATTAGCATTTTGCTAGCATGATTAGCAAAGTTACTAGCATGTTGTTAGCATTCTTAGCATGTTACTAGCATGTTTAAAGCATGATTAGCATGTTGCTAGCATGATTTAGATAGATTAGAAATAGAATTAGATAGAGTGGAAGATTAAATTAGTTTGAATGGGATAGAAATAGTACAATAGAAGGGAAGTCTGATTGAGTCTAATGGGCTTCAGTTGTTTAGATTTTTGAATTTTGACAGTTGAGTTTGAATAGTCTTGGCTCATCTGAACATTCCGTCAATGTAAGTCTATGGTATTTTTATGATTTTTAATCTTCAGTTTTATGAAAATCATAAGTTGATCAGTTAGAAAAGATATAGCACACCCGGCGAGATCAGTCTGAAGATCTGGACTGAGTTTGGAGTCTGTAGAGTTAAAGCTCTAGGAGGAGTAGCAGTCAGAAATTTTAGTCTCATAAAAAGAATAATAATAAGAAGTTTAAATAGTAGATCAGTAAGTTGGCTTTCTCAAGCCAACTTAATAATAAGAAGTTTAAATAGCATTTCAGTAAGTTGGCTTTCTCAAGCCAACTTAACTAGATAAAAAAGTTTGTCGAGACAAACTTTAAGTTGGCTTGAGAAAGCCGGACCAGAAAGTTTTAAAAAGTTTTAAAAGTTTAAAAAAGTTTGGAAAGTTTAAAAATAAGTTTTAAAAGTTTAAGTTTTATAAGTTTTAAAAGTTTTAAGTTTGAAGCTTTTCAGTCTGAAATAGTTTGAAATTTAACAGTTTTAAAAGCTTAAAGTTTGATAGATAGATAGATAGATAGATAGATAGGGTCAGATTATAGATAGATTGATAGATAGATAGATAGATAGATAGGGTCAGATTATAGATAGATAGATAGATAGATAGATAGGGTCAGATTATAGATAGATAGATAGGGTCAGATTATAGATAGATAGATAGATGCTACGGGCCTCAGAGTGGTTGCTAGGGTATTCTAGGTGGTTGCTAAGATGTTTCTATGCGGTTGCTAGGGTACCCGGGGTGGTTGCTAGGGTGTTCCTAAGTGGTTGCTAAGGTACCCAGGTCGGTTGCTAGGGTCTTGATATGCAGTTGCTAGGGTACCCGGGCTGGTCACTAAGGTGTTGCTATGTGGTTGCTAGGGTAGTCAGGGTGGTTGCTAGGTTGGTTTAGCAAGTGACTAGCATGTTGTTAGCATGACTCGCAAGTGACTAGCATGTCGCTAGCATGTTTCTAGCATGATTAGCATGTTACTAGTATGTCGCTAGCATGTTTCTAGCATGATTAGCATTTCACTAGCATGATTAGCATGCTACTAGCATGTCACTAGCATGTTTCTAGCATGATTAGCATCCTGCTAGCATGTCTCTAGCATAATTAGCATGTGACTAGCATGTCGCTAGCATGTTTCTAGCATGATTAGCATGTTACTAGCATGTCGCTAGCATGTTGTTAGCATGATTAGCAAGTTATTAGCATGTTGCTAGCAAGTTTCTAGCATGATTAGCATGTTACTAGCATGTCACTAGCATGATTAGCAAGTTACAAGCATGTCACTAGCATGATTAGCAAGTTACTAGCATGTCGCTAGCATGTTGTTAGCATGATTAGCAAGTTACTAGCATGTCGCTAGCATGATTAGCATGTTACTAGCATGTCGCTAGCATGTCTCTAGCATGATTAGCATGTTACTAGCATGTCGCTAGCATGTTTCTAGCATGATTAGCATTTCGCTAGCATGATTAGCATGTTACTAGCATGTCGCTAGCATGTTTCTAGCATGATTAGCATGTTACTAGCATGTCGCTAGCATGTTTCTAGCATGATTAGCATTTCGCTAGCATGATTAGCATGTTACTAGCATGTCGCTAGCATGTTTCTAGCATGATTAGCATGCTACTAGCATGTCTCTAGCATAATTAGCATGTGACTAGCATGTCGCTAGCATGTTTCTAGCATGATTAGCATGCTACTAGCATGTCTCTAGCATGATTAGCATGTTACTAGCATGTCGCTAGCATGTTTCTAGCATGAGTATCATGTCGTTAGCATGATTAGCAAGTTACTAGCATGTCGCTAGCATGTTTCTAGCATGATTAGCATGTTACTAGCATGTCGCTAGCATGTTTCTAACATGATTAGCATGCTATTAGCATGTCTCTAGCATGATTAGCATGTTACTAGCATGTCGCTAGCATGTTTCTAGCATGATTAGCTTGTCGTTAGCATGATTAGCAAGTTACTAGCATGTCTCTAGCATGTTTATAGCATGATTAGCATGTTACTAGCATGTCGCTAGCATGTTGTTAACATGATTAGCAAGTTATTAGCATGTCGCTAGCAAGTTTCTAGCATGATTAGCATGTTACTAGCATGTTTCTAGCATGATTAGCATTTTGCTAGCATGATTAGCAAGTTACTAGCATGTTGTTAGCATGATTAGCATGTTACTAGCATGTTTAAAGCATGATTAGCATGTTGTTAGCATGATTTAGTTAGATTAGAAATAGAATTAGATAGAGTGGAAGCTTAAATTAGTTTGAATTGGATAGAAATAGTACATAGAAGGGAAGTCTGATTGAGTCTAATGGGCGTCAGTTTGTTTAGATTTGAATTTTGACAGTTGGAGTTTGAATAGTCTTGGCTCATCTGAACATTCCGTCAATGTAAGTCTATGGGATTTTTATGAGTTTTATCTTTATTTTTATGAAATCATAAGTTCCGATCAGTTAGAAAAGATATAGCACACCCGGCGAGATCAGTCTGAAGATCTGGGCTGAGTTTGGAGTTTGTAGAGTTAAAGCTCTAGGAGGAGATAGAGTTGTAAATTTTAGTCTCAGAAGTTTAAATATTTCAGTAATAATAACTAGATAAAAAAGTTTGTGAACAAACTTTTTAAGTTGGCTTGAGAAAGCCGGACCAGAAAGTTTTAAAAAGTTTTAAAAGTTTTAAAAAGTTTGTTTAAAAAAAAGTTTTAAAAGTTTAAGTTTGATAGCTTTTCAGTTATAGTTTGAAGCAGTTTTTCTAGCAGATAGATCAGCCATTGCAAGATTACAGATTAGATTGCCAGCAATTAAGTAATTCAATATCAGATTTGACAGAAGCCAGTTCAGCACCAGAACGATTCAGATTCTCTTCAGTCAGAAGCCCCTGAAGATTAAGTTTAGTCAGTTTCAGAAGGGATCATCCAGATCAGCAACAATCCAAGTTTGCGAGAGCAGATTTAAAGCCAAGCTTTAAAAAGTTTTAAGATTAGAAAAGTTAAAAAGATAAGTTTAAGCTCAGAAGAAGTATAATAGAAGCTTATCAGAGTAGTTGAGTAGATTAAAAGGATCAGATAGATAGATAGATACTAGAGTAGATTGGATTTGGGTAGATTAGATAGATAGATAGATAGATAGGGTCAGATTATAGATAGATAGATAGATAGATATAGATATCAGATTATAGATAGATAGAATATAGATAGATAGATAGGTCGAATTAATTAAGATTAGATAGAGTACTATAGATAGTGGTCAGTGTTTATATAGATAGATGCTACGGGCTAGGGTTGGTTGCTGCAGAGTGTGCTAGGTATTGTAGGTGGTTGCTAAGATGTTCTATGCGGTTGCTAGGGTACCGGGGTGGCGGTGGTGCTGTACTCAGGGTGTTGACTAAGGGTTGTGCGGTTTGCTAAGGGTACCCCAGGGTCGGTTGCTAAGGGTGTTGATATGCTAGTTGCTAGGTACCCGGGCTGGTGCTAAGGTTTGCTATGCATGGTTGCTAGGTAGGGGTGGTTGCTAGGGTGTTTAGCAAGTTGACTAGCATGTTGTTAGCATGACTCGCAAGTGACTTAGCATGTCGCTAGCATGTTTCTAGCATGATTAGCATGTTACTAGTATGTCGCTAGCATGTTTCTAGCATGATTAGCATTTCACTAGCATGATTAGCATGCTATCTACATGTCACTAGCATGTTTCTAGCATGATTAGCATCCTGCTAGCATGTCTCTAGCATAATTAGCATGTGACTAGCATGTCGCTAGCATGTTTCTAGCATGATTAGCAAGTTAATGTTTACTAGCATGTCGCTAGCATGTTTATTAGCATGATTAAGCAAGTTAATTAGCATGTCGCTAGCATGTTTGTAGCATGATGATTAACATTTTGCTAGCATGATTAGCAAGTTACTAGCATGTTGTTAGCATGCTCTAGCAAGTTACTAGCATGTTGCTAGCATGATTCTAGCATGATTAGCATGTTACTAGCATGATTTAGATAGATTAGAAATAGAATTAGATAGAGTCGCTAGAGGGAAGTCATTGTTCTTGGGCTTCAGCGTTTAGATGATTTTAGCAAGTTTTAGTCTTGGCTCTAGCATTGTCAATCGCTATGGGATTTTTATAGTTTTTATCATGAAAATCATAGTCTGCAGTTGATATTCACTAGCTGGATGATGGAGTCTGTAGAGTTAAAGCTAGCATAGAGTGTTCTAGTCTCATAAGAGTTTTAGATTTCAGTTGCTTTCAAGCTTATAATAATAATAAGTTTAAATAGGCATCAGAGTTGGCTTTCACAAGCCAACTTTACATAAAAAGTGTACTTTGAAGTTGGCTTGAGAAATGCTATTGTTAGTTTGAAAATGAGTTTGAAGTTCATTTGTCTGAAGTTTAATAACAAGACTAGCAGGGTGGTTGGGTGTTCTATGCAGCACCGGGTTGGTTGCTGTTTATGCGGTTGCTATCTGGGCATGATGTTGCAAGGTTGCTATTACTAAGCTATGGTTCTATGGTACCCAGGGTGGTTGCTAAGGTGTTGCTACGCAGTTGCTAGGCGGGGTGGTTGTATGTTACTACGCGGTTGCTAGGGGATCGGTTGCTAGGGTGTTGCTATGCGGTTGCTAGGGAACCTGGGGTGGTTGCTAAGGTACTGGTGTGGTTGTTAGGGTGTTGTATGTGGTTGCTTAGATACCCAGGGGTGGTTGAGGGTGTTGCATTGTTGCTAGGGCATGAGGTGTTTATGCATAGGGTTACTCTAGCATGTTGCTCCAGCAGGGTGTTGCTATGTGGGTGTTCTAGGGCAGGAGTGGTTGCAGGTTTCGCTACGCAGTTGATAAGGTACCCGGGGTGGTGGTTGCTATGTTAACTACGTGGTTGCTAGGGGATGGGTCGGTTGCTAGGGTGTTGCTATGCGGTTTCCTAGGGCATGGATTAAGCTAATGTTACTTAGTTGCTTGGGTATGCTATCGGTTCTAGGGTGTTGCTAGGGTATAAGGTGTTAGCTATGCGGTGACTACCGGGGTGGTTGCTATGTCGCTAGGGTACCTGGTTGTGGTTGCTAATGCTATTTGCTAGGGCAATAGGGACCCGGGGTGGGTTTAAGCTATGGCTACTAGCATGTCTCTAGCATGATTAGCATGTTACTAGCATGTCGCTAGCATGTTTCTAGCATGATTATCATGTCGTTAGCATGATTAGCAAGTTACTAGCATGTCGCTAGCATGTTTCTAGCATGATTAGCATGTTACTAGCATGTCGCTAGCATGTTTCTAACATGATTAGCATGCTATTAGCATGTCTCTAGCATGATTAGCATGTTACTAGCATGTCGCTAGCATGTTTCTAGCATGATTAGCTTGTCGTTAGCATGATAGCAAGTTACTAGCATGTCTCTAGCATGTTTATAGAATGATTAGCATGTTACTAGCATGTCGCTAGCATGTTGTTAACATGATTAGCAAGTTATTAGCATGTCGCTAGCAAGTTTCTAGCATGATTAGCATGTTACTAGCATGTTTCTAGCATGATTAGCATTTTGCTAGCATGATTAGCAAGTTACTAGCATGTTGTTAGCATGATTAGCATGTTACTAGCATGTTTAAAGCATGATTAGCATGTTGTTAGCATGATTTAGTTAGATTAGAAATAGAATTAGATAGAGTGGAAGCTTAAATTAGTTTGAATTGGATAGAAATAGTACATAGAAGGGAAGTCTGATTGAGTATAATGGGCTTCAGTTTGTTTAGATTTGAATTTTGACAGTTGGAGTTTGAATAGTCTTGGCTCATCTGAACATTCCGTCAATGTAAGTCTATGGGATTTTTATGAGTTTTAATCTTCATTTTTATGAAAATCATAAGTCTGATCAGTTAGAAAAGATATAGCACAACCGGCGAGATCAGTCTGAAGATCTGGGCTGAGTTTGGAGTCTGTAGAGTTAAAGCTCTAGGAGGAGTTAGAGTTGTAAATTTTAGTCTCAGAAGAATAATAATAACTAGAATGTACATTTCCTGAAGAAAATGTGAGTGGTGCTTGGCGTGGCAAAACTCGCCACTTTAGCCAACCAGCATGTCTGTATGATGTTATGGAGCTGAGATATGGCTTCCTTTTATAGTTATATGGTTGCTAGGGTGCTCTAAATGGTTGCTATGGTGTGGGTACACATTTACCATATTGATATTTACAGAGTGATGTCCCACCCGAGTCAAAAGAGCCCAACCCCATCTCTGTACGATGTTCTGATGCTGAGATATGGCTTATTTATATGATTGTATGGTTGCTAGGGTACTGTAAATGGTTGCTAGGTGTGGCTATAGAGTTTATTGGGTGATATTTAAAGACTACTTCCTAGTCATAAATAAAAGAACCAAGCCCTGCGTTTCTATTATGTTTTGGTGCTAAGATATTGCTTGTTAATGTGTAAAAAAAACTAGGTGTTGCTATGCGGTTGCTAGGGTACTCGAGTGGTTGCTAGGGCGGTTGCTAGGGTACCCAGGATGGTTGCTAAGGTGTTGCCATGCGGTTGCTAGGTGTTGCTATGTGGTTGCTAGGGTACTATGGTGGTTGCTAGGGTGTTGCTATGCGGTTGCTAGGGTAATCAGACAGGTTGCTAGGGTGTTGCTGTGTGGTTGCTAGGGTACCAGGTGGTTGCTAGGGTGGTTGCTAGGGTACCCATGATGGTTGCTATATGGTTGCTAGGTGTTGCTATGCGGTTGTTAGTGTACCCAGGATGGTTGCTAGGGCCGTTGCTAGGGTACACAGTTTGGTTGCTAAGGTGTTGCTATGCGGTTTCTAGGTACTCTGGTGGTTGCTAGGGTACCCAGGACGTTGCTAAGAGCCGTTGCTAGGGTACACAGTGTGGTTGATAAGGTGTTGCTATGCGGTTGCTAGGGTACTCGGGTGGTTGCTAGGGCCGTTGCTAGGGTACCCAGGTGGTTGCTATGGTGTTGCTAAGCGGTTGCTAGGGTAATCAGGGTGGTTGCTAGGGTGTTGCTATGTGGTTGCTAGGGTATTCTGGGTGGTTGCTATGGTACCTGGGGTGGTTCTTAGGATGTTGCTAGGCAGTTGTTAGTTGTCACAGATCGTTACTATGGAGTTTTTAAAGAGTCTAAGCATTAAATTAGCCTGAATTAGCACTTAGCTAATGACTATTAGCATTTAGCTATTCACTGCTAGCATGACTAGCATGTTTGAAGTCTGGTTTGCTAGCATGAGTCAAAAGAACCAACTCCCATGTCTGTACTATATTCTGATGCAAAGATATAGGTCTTGCTAGATGGTTGCTAGGGTACTCTGTTTGGTTGTTAGGGAGTGGCTTGGCAGCTGCCAATGATAATACTCCAAAGGCTGCTTGCCAGTATGAATGAAATAAACCAACCCCCATGTCTCTATGACATTCAGATTGGAAGATATGCTTCTTTGGGTTTGGGTTGCTAGGGTGATCGACAGTGGTTGCTAGGGCGTGGCTAGAAAGTGTCGATGGTGAATCATGATTTGCTGCTTGCGACCCGAGTCAAACGAGCCCACCCCCATGTCTCTATGACACTGTGATCTAAAGATATCCATCTGGGCTTTTATAATGGCAGTCTATGGGATCAGTTGCTAGGGTGCTCTAAATAGTTGCTAGGGCGTGGCTTCACAGCTTCATAATGATCCTGAGAGTCTGATTGGTTGGCTGAGTAAAATGAGCCCACCCCCATGTCTCTATGATATTGTGATGCAGAGTTATGTTCAATGCAAAATTCCTATGTAAATTACCATAGTAGGAAAAACGTGTGCTGTTTTATGGGCCGTCCCTCACCATAGTATGTCAATGGGGCAAATTTGGGGCGCTCTTGTGCCCCAGGGGTACAACTTATACCCCATTGCGGGGTATGTTCTCGCACAGCTTGATAGCCTCTTCAAATGTGGTGATTCACATGTTTCTACGAAATTCTCGCTCTGAGCTACGACTCGTCAAAGTTGGCCGCAATGTTAAGTCTATGGGATTTTTCGGACGATTTTTCGCCCCCTGTACGATTATCGTATGCCCGATCGCTTATAAAAGATATAGCACACCATTCCTCAATAGGCCGCACGATTTGACGCCTCATTCATGGTCTGTCTGACAAATGCAGGAGGAGTAGCGAACCGAAGTTTTGTCCAGAAGAAGAAGAAGAATAACTAGAATGTACATTTCCTGAAGAAAATGTGAGTGGTGCTTGATGTGGCAAAACTCGCCCATCGGTTGCTAGGTTGGCTTGAGTGGTTTCCACGGCACTGCTAGGCGGTTGCTAGAATACTCTGGCTGGTTGCTAGGGTACTTGGGGTGGTTGCTAGGGCCGTTGCTAGGGTACCCACGCTGGTTGCTAGGGTACTTGGGGTGGTTGCTAGGGCGGTTGCTAGGGTACCCAGGATGGTTGCTAAGGTGTTGCTATGCAGTTGCTAGGGTACTTGGGGTGGTTGCTAGGGTGTTGCTATGCGGTTGCTAGGGAACCTGGGATGGTTGCTAGGGTTTTAATATGCAGTTGCTAGGGTACCCGGGCTGGTCACTAAGGTGTTGCTATGTGGTTGCTAGGGTAGTCAGGGTGGTTGCTAGGTTGGTTTAACCAGTGACTAGCATGTTGCTAGCATGATTAGCAAGAGACTAGCATGTTGCTAGCATGACTCGCAAGTGACTAGCATGTCGCTAGCATGTTTCTAGCATGATTAGCATGCTACTAGCATATCTCTAGCATGTTTCTAGCATGATTACCATGTTACTAGCATGTCGCTAGCATGTTTCTAGCATGATTAGCATGTCGCTAGCATGATTAGCATGTTACTAGCATGCTGTTAGCATGATTAGCATGTGACTAGCATGTCACTAGCATGTTTGCTAGCACGATTAGCACGTTACTAGCATGTTGTTAGCATGATTAGCATGTAACTAGCATGTCGTTAGCATGATTTAGCATGTTTACACTAGCATGTCGCTAGCATGTTTCTAGCATAATGTAGCATGTGTAGCGATTAGCATGTTATAGATGTTAGCAGCTAATGTAGATTCTAGCATGTCGCTAGCATGTTTCTAGCATGATTAGCATGTTACTAGCATGTCGCTAGCATGTTTCTAGCAGCTTGTTACTAATCGCTAGCATAGTGTATAGCATGTTAGCATGTTCTAGCTAGCAGCTAGCATGATTAGCATGTGAC
Source organism: Schizothorax lantsangensis (assembly GCA_027422415.1). Classification (NCBI taxonomy): domain Eukaryota; kingdom Metazoa; phylum Chordata; class Actinopteri; order Cypriniformes; family Cyprinidae; genus Schizothorax; species Schizothorax lantsangensis. Next base: position 7,775,562 of record CM049844.1, read on the forward strand.
TAGCATGTCCTAGCATGTTTGCTAGCATGATTAGCATGTTCCTAGCATGTTGCTAGCATGATTAGCATGTTACTAGCATGTCGCTAGCATGATTAGCATGTTACTTCATGTCGCTAGCATGTTTCTAGCATGATTAGCATGTCGTTAGCATGATTAGCAAGTTACTAGCATGTCGCTAGCATGTTTCTAGCATGATTAGCATGTTACTAGCATATCGCTAGCATGTTTCTAGCATGATTAGCATGTTACTAGCATGTCGCTAGCATGTTTCTAGCATGATTAGCATGTCGCTAGCATGATTAGCATGTGACTAGCATGTCACTAGCATGTTGCTAGCATGATTAGCACGTTCCTAGCATGTTGCTAGCATGATTAGCATGTTACTAGCATGTCGCTAGCATGATTAGCATGTTACTAGCATGTCGCTAGCATGTTTCTAGCATGATTAGCATGTCGTTAGCATGATTAGCAAGTTACTAGCATGTCGCTAGCATGTTTCTAGCATGATTAGCATGTTACTAGCATATCGCTAGCATTGTTTCTAGCATGATTAGCATGTTACTAGCATGTCGCTAGCATGTTCTAGCATGATTAGCATGTTACTAGCATGTCGATAGCATGTTTCTAGCATGATTAGCAAGTTATTAGCATGTCGCTAGCATGTTTGTAGCATGATTAGCATGTTACTAGCATGTCGCTAGCATGTTTCTAGCATGATTAGCATGTTACTCTTTGGGTTTGCGTTGCTAGGGTCATCAATAATGGTTGCTAGGGTGTGGCAAGGAAGTGTCAGTGGTGGTACATGATTGGTTGTTTGCTGTCCCGAGTCAAAAACACCCAGCCCCATGTCTCTACATCACTGTGATCTAAAGATATACAAAATATAGGTCTTGCTAAACGGTTGCTAGGGTACTGTTTTTGGTGCTAGAAGTGGCTTGACAGCTGCCAGTGATGATATTATAAAGGCTGCTTGTCAGTATGAATGATATAAATCAACCCCCATGTCTCTATGACACTCAGATTTGAAGATACACCTCTTTGGGTTTGGGTTGCAAGGGTCATCAATAATGGTTGCTAGGGTGTGGCAAGGAAGTTGTCAGTGGTGGTACATGATTGGTTGTTTGCTTGTCCCGAGTCAAAAACAACCCAGCCCCATGTCTCTACAACACTGTGATCCTAAAGATATCCATCTGGCGCTTTATAATGGCAGTCTATGGTGATCAGAAGCTAGGGTGCTCTAAATGGTTGCTAGGGCGTGGCTTGACAGCTTCACAGTGATCCCGGGAGTCTGATTGGTTGTCTGAGTTAAAATGAGCCACACCCCCAAGCCTCAGCCTATTACACTGTGATCCAAAAGATATCCATCTGGGCCTTTTATAATGGCAGTCTATGTGATCAGTTGCTAGGGTGCTCTAAATGGTTGCCAGGGCGTGGTTTGACAGCGTCACAATAATCCTGAGAGTCTGATTGGTTGCCTGAGTAAAAATAAGCCCACCCCCATGTCTCTATGACATTGTGATGCAGAGTTATGTTCAATGAAAAATCCCTATGTAAATTACCATAGTAGGAAAAACGCGTGCTGTTTCATGGGCCCGTCCCTCACCATAGTATGTCAATGGGCAACTTTGGGGCGCTCTTGCCCCCAGGGGTACAACTTATACCCCACTGCGGGGTATGTTCTCGCACAGCTTGATAACCTTTTCATATGTGGTGATTTACATGTTTCTACGAAATTCTCGCTCGGAGCTACGACTCGTCGTCAAGTTGGCCGCAATGCATTGTCTATGGGATTTTTCGGCTGTTTTTTCGCACACTGTACGATTTCATCGTACGCCCGATCGCTTATAAAAGTCATAGCACAACCATTCCTCAATAGCCGAACGATTTGACGCCTGTTTCATGGGTCTGTGACAAACGGTGCAGGAGGAGTAGCGCGCCAAAATTTGTGACGGAAGAATAATTATAAGATGTGAGATAATAGTGATAGCAACTAACTAGAATGTACATTTCCTGAAGAAAATGTGAGTGGTGCTTGGCGTGGCAAAACTCACCACTGTAGCCAACCAGCATGTCTGTGTGATGTTATGGGAGCTGAGATGTGGCTTCCTTTTTTAGTTATACGGTTGCTATGGTGCTCTAAATGGTTGCTATGGTGTGGGTACACATTTACCATGTTGATAATTACAGAGTGATGTCCCACCCGAGTCAAAAGAGCCCAACCTCATCGCTGTACGATGTTCTGATGCTGAGATATGGCTTATTTATGTGATTGTATGGTTGCTAGGGTACTGTAAATGGTTGCTAGGTTGTGGCTATAGAGTTTATTGGGTGATATTTAAAGACTACTTACTAGTTATAAATAAAAGAACCAAGCCCTATGTTTCTATTATGTTTTGGTGCTAAGGTATGGCTTGTTAATATTTTTTAAAATGGTTGCTAGGGTGCTGTAAGTGGTTGCTAGGGTGTAGCTATGAATGTTATGTCACTACTTATTGGCTACTTGATAGGCCGAGTTATAAAGAGCCACCACCAAGCATCTATGACTTTCTAATCCAAAGATATGATCTCACAATTTGTATGCCATTGTTAAGTCTATGGGACATTTTTTTTTCGCCCACTGTACGAACATCGTACACCCAATGCTTATAAAAGTCATAGCACACCTCTCCTCAATAAGCCGCACGATTTGACACCTCATTCATGGGTATAAGACAAGTGACTAGCATGTTGCTAGCATGATTAGCAAGAGACTAGCATGTTGCTAGCATGACTCGCAAGTGACTAGCATGTCACTAGCATGTTTCTAGCATGAGTAGCATGTTACTAGCATGTCGCTAGCATGTTTCTAGCATGATTAGCATGTTACTAGCATGTCGCTAGCATGTTTCTAGCATGATTAGCATGCTACTAGCATGTCTCTAGCATGATTTGCATGTGACTAGCATTCGCTAGCATGTTTTCTAGCATGATGATTACTAGCATGTGTCGCTAGCATGATTAGCATGTGACTAGCATGTCACACTAGCATGTTTGCTAGCATTGTATTAGCACGTTACTAGCATGTTCGCTAGCATGATTAGCTGTTACTAGCATGTCATGTTTCTAGCATTGATTAGCATGTTACTAGCATGTCGTAGCATGTTTCTAGCATGATTAGCATGTTACTAGCATGTCGCTAGCATGTTGTTAGCATGATTAGCAAGTTATTAGCATTGTCGCTAGCATGGTTTTAGCATGATTAGCATGTTCACTCACTGTTTCTCTAGCATGATTAGCATGTTACTAGCATATCACTAGCATGTGATTACTAGCATGTCACTAGCATGTTTGCTAGCATGATTAGCATGGTTACTAGCATGTCGCTAGCATGATTAGCATGTTATGTCGTTAGCATGATTAGCAAGTTATTAGCATGTCGCTAGCATGTTTTAGCATTGTTATTAGCCTGCATGTTTCTAGCATGATTAGCATGTTACTAGCATTGTCGCTACCATGTTTCTAGCATTGCATCACTAGCAATTATGTTAGCATGTCATACATGTTTGCTAGCATGATTAGCAAGTTATTAGCATGTCGCTAGCATGTTTGTAGCATGATTAGCATGTTACTAGCATGTTGCTGCATGTTTCTAACATGATTAGCATGCTATTAGCAGTGATGATATTATAAAGGCTGCTTGTCAGTATGAATGATATTCAACCCCATGTCTCTATGACACTCAGATTTGAAGATACACCTCTTTGGGTTTGGGTTGCTAGGGTCATCAATAATGGTTGCTAGGGTGTGGCAAGGAAGTGTCAGTGAGTGGTACATGATTGGTTGTTTGCTGTCCCGAGTCAAAAACACCCAGCCCCATGTCTCTACAACACTGTGATCCAAAGATATCCATCTGGGACTTTTATAATGGCAGTCTATGGGATCAGTTGCTAGGGTGCTCTAAATGGTTGCCAGGGCATGGTTTGACAGCGTCACAATAATCATGAGAGTCTGATTGGTTGCCTGAGTTAAAATAAGCCCACCCATGTCTCTATGACATTGTGATGCAGAGTTATGTTCAATGAAAAATCCCTATGTAAATTACCATAGTAGGAAAAAGACGCGTGCGGTGTCTTCATGGGCCGTTCCCTTCACCATAGTATGTCAATGGGGCAACTTTGGGGCGCTCTTGCCCCCCCAGGGGTTACAACTTATACCCCACTGCGGGGGTATGTTCTCGCACAGCTTGATAACCTCTTCATATGTGGTGATTTACATGTTTCTCTACGAAATTCTCGCTCGGAGCTACGACTCGTCAAAGTTGGCCGCAATGCATTGTCTATGGGATTTTTCGGCCGATTTTTCGCCCAGTGTACGAACATCGTACGCCCGATCGCTTATAAAAGTCATAGCCCGCCATTCCTCAATAGGCCGCACGATTTGACGCCTGTTTCGTGGGTCTGTGACAAACGGTGCAGGAGGAGTAGCGCGCCGAAATTTGTACGGAAGAAGAAGAATAATAACTAGAATGTACATTTCCTGAAGAAAATGTGAGTGGTGCTTGGCGTGGCAAAACTCACCACTGTAGCCAACCAGCATGTCTGTGTGATGTTATGGAGCTGAGATGTGGCTTCCTTTTATAGTTATACGGTTGCTATGGTTCTCTAAATGGTTGCTATGGTGTGGGTACACATTTACCATGTTGATAATTACAGAGTGATGTCTCACCCGAGTCAAAAGAGCCCAACCTCATCTCTGTACGATGTTCTAATGCTGAGATATGGCTTATTTATGTGATTGTATGGTTGCTAGGGTACTGTAAATGGTTGCTAGGTTGTGGCTATAGAGTTTATTGGGTGATATTTAAAGACTACTTACTAGTTATAAATAAAAGAACCAAGCCCTATGTTTCTATTATGTTTTGGTGCTAAGGTATGGCTTGTTAATGTTGTAAAATGGTTGCTAGGGTGCTGTAAGTGGTTGCTAGGGTGTAGCTATGAAGTTGTTATGTCACTACTTATTGGCTACTTGATAGGCAGAGTTAAAAGAGCCCACCACCAAGCATCTATGACTTTCTAATCCAAAGATATGATCTCACAAATTGTATGCCACTGTTAAGTCTATGGGACATTTTTTTTTCGCCCACTGTACGAACATCGTACACCCAATCGCTTATAAAAGTCATAGCACACCTCTCCTCAATAAGCCGCACGATTTGACACCTCATTCATGGGTATAAGACAAGTGACTAGCATGTTGCTAGCATGATTAGCAAGAGACTAGCATGTTGCTAGCATGACTCGCAAGTGACTAGCATGTCGCTAGCATGTTTCTAGCATGATTAGCATGTTACTAGCATGTCGCTAGCATGTTTCTAGCATGATTAGCATGTTACTAGCATGTCGCTAGCATGTTTCTAGCATGATTAGCATGCTACTAGCATGTCTCTAGCATGATTAGCATGTGACTAGCATGTCGCTAGCATGTTTCTAGCATGATTAGCATGTTACTAGCATGTCGCTAGCATGTTTCTAGCATGATTAGCATGTTACTAGCATGATTAGCATGTGACTAGCATGTCACTAGCATGTTTGCTAGCATGATTAGCACGTTACTAGCATGTTGCTAGCATGATTAGCATGTTACTAGCATGTCGCTAGCATGATTAGCATGTTACTAGCATGTCGCTAGCATGTTTTCTAGCATGATTAGCATGTCGTTAGCATGATTAGCAAGTAACTAGCATGTCGCTAGCATGTTTCTAGCATGATTAGCATGTTACTAGCATGTCGCTAGCATGTTGTTAGCATGATTAGCAAGTTATTAGCATGTAGCTAGCATGTTTCTAGCATGATTAGCATGTTACTAGCATGTCGCTAGCATGTTTCTAGCATGATTAGCATGTTACTAGCATATCACTAGCATGTTTCTAGCATGATTAGCAAGTTATTAGCATGTCGCTAGCATGTTTCTAGCATGATTAGCATGTTACTAGCATGTCGCTAGCATGTTTCTAGCATGATTAGCATGTTACTAGCATATCACTAGCATGTTTCTAGCATGATTAACAAGTTATTAGCATGTTTCTAGCATGATTAGCATGTTACTAGCATGTCGCTACCATGTTTCTAGCATGATTAGCAAGTTATTAGCATGTCGATAGCATGTTTCTAGCATGATTAGCAAGTTATTAGCATGTCGCTAGCATGTTTCTAGCATGTCGCTACCATGTTTCTAGCATGATTAGCAAGTTATTAGCATGTCGATAGCATGTTTCTAGCATGATTAGCAAGTTATTAGCATGTCGCTAGCATGTTTGTAGCATGATTAGCATGTTACTAGCATGTTGCTAGCATGTTTCTAACATGATTAGCATGCTATTAGCAGTGATGATATTATAAAGGCTGCTTGTCAGTATGAATGATATAAATCAACCCCCATGTCTCTATGACACTCAGATTTGAAGATACACCTCTTTGGGTTTGGGTTGCTAGGGTCATCAATAATGGTTGCTAGGGTGTGGCAAGGAAGTGTCAGTGGTGGTACATGATTGGTTGTTTGCTGTCCCGAGTCAAAAACACCCAGCCCCATGTCTCTACAACACTGTGATCTAAAGATATCCATCTGGCGCTTTTATAATGGCAGTCTATATGATCAGTTGCTAGGGTGCTCTAAATGGTTGCCAGGGCGTGGTTTGACAGCGTCACAATAATCCTGAGAGTCTGATTGGTTGCCTGAGTAAAATAAGCCCACCCCCATGTCTCTATACATTTGTGATGCAGAGTTATGTTCAATGAAAAATCCCTATGTAAATTACCATAGTAGGAAAAACGCGTGCTGTTTCATGGGCCGTCCCTCACCATAGTATGTCAATGGGGCAACTTTGGGGCGCTCTTGCCCCCCAGGGGTACAACTTATACCCCACTGCGGGGTATGTTCTCGCACAGCTTGATAACCTTTTCATATGTGGTGATTTACATGTTTCTACGAAATTCTCGCTCGGAGCTACGACTCGTCAAAGTTGGCCGCAATGCATTGTCTATGGGATTTTTCGGACGATTTTTCGCCCAGTGTACGAACATCGTACGCCCGATCGCTTATAAAAGTCATAGCCCGCCATTCCTCAATAGGCCGCACGATTTGACGCCTGTTTCGTGGGTCTGTGACAAACGGTGCAGGAGGAGTAGCGCGCCGAAATTTGTACGGAAGAAGAAGAATAATAATAAGTATGAAGAATAATACAAGTGATGCTTTGCCTTTGGCAAGCACCACTAATAATAAGCACGCAGCATAATACAAGTGATGCTTTGCCTTCGGCAAGCACCACTAATAATAAGTATGCAAGATAACAATAGTGATGCCTTGCCTTTGGCAAGCACCACTAATAATAAGAAGTTTAAATAGCATTTCAGTAAGTTGGCTTTCTCAAGCCAACTTAATAATAAGAAGTTTAAATAGCATTTCAGTAAGTTGGCTTTCTCAAGCCAACTTAATAACTCAATCTACTTTAGCTCGGTGCCAGAGGGGGGGCCGGGGGGCTTTGCCCCCCATGGACATCCCTGTGCCCCCGCTCCAGATCGAGGGGGACGGCCGGACTTTAGTTTAGCTTGTATAATAGTCTAACTCATAGTATAAATTAGTCTAACTGATTGCTTTTAGATGGAAAAGCTGCCCATAACTCCTGGTCTATGATCTGTTTTCTTCGTAATAATAGCATAACGAAATAGATTTGGCAAACAATCCAGTGTTTCTTCTGCTTTGGAAGACAATGCATTTTCGCAGAGGGGAGCAAAGTAGCCAATCAAAGACATGTTTGTTGATTTCTTCAAAGCAATGGCCAATCAGAGGTGTTTAGGTTGGAATCCACACACTCACCGCTTTTTGTCCAGAGCAGAGTTATATCATGCTCCTAACTTCATTAAAAAAAAGTTTCATTGTGTGGTCACATTCATTGGTTAAAACGGAACTTTGTAAGATCGTGACGAATGAGTTACAGATTTTAATAAATTTAAAGGGAGCCTCTTTGCTTGCTGTATACTATAATATATTCAGAATTTAAATAAAACTTGTTTTTCATGCTTGACAAGCGACCACGTACGACACAGAGATAACTAGGGATGGGTACCGAAACTCGGTATTAAATGGGTCTCGGGGCTAAATTATGAAAGACCAGAGTATCGATAAGCTCTGACGTTATCGGTTCTGCTGTTGGTACTGGAGGAATTAAGGAAACACACATACATGATTTATTGTTGCTATATATACATTAATTAGCTAATTTTCTCTCACCAGAGTTGCCAGCTGTTTTTATGTGCAATAATATTCAAACATTTGTCTATTATACATTTTTGCTATTTGTAATTCAGAAGCAAGATCGCGCTCACATGGAGGAGCTTCAGCACGCGCAACATGAAAGCCCTGTTTAATTATGATGAGAGAACTAACTATTCAAACATCTGCTTACGCTTTAGGCCTGTGGCTGTTATATTAAGCTAAGTTTATTTATTTTATTTTATTTTTATTTCGATTTTGGCTTCTAATGATTATAGCCGCGTTTCTTCTAGCACAACTTCCATCCCTTTACAGCGGTGCGCATTCGTTCCTCCCTAAAACCCAAACTTAACGTCAGAATCAGCTCAATCGGTGATTGTTGTAAAATGCTGTCTTTACTTTTGCTAAATTGCGGGACATGTTTGATAATAAAACGTTGAAACATCCGCACAAGAGACGCTGTTTCCCAGGCTGAAAAGTGTGTGTGCGTGCCTGCGCAGCGGAGGAGCGCGCTCCAAAACGGACAGGCAAATTACAGTTTGAGCTTCGGGCGCGTAATAAGCATTAATCTATCAGTACATTCAGTGAAAAGAAAACTATGCAGTGTTCATTTACATTTGATTACTTTTAGATTTCTTTTGTAAATATTACTTGAACATTCATGTTACCTTCATTGAAAAATGAAAGCACTGTTTATTTCATTTCATTTGTATATTTGTTTTATTGTATTTGTCAGTTTTTTTTTTTTACTTTGTTTCTTTGTTCATGTTCTTACTGTATCTTATCTTATGTATATAAAACACTAAAAATGCCTGCACACTGGTGCATTTACAAATTTATGTTTTATATTAATTTAATTAAATATTTATTTTGCATTTCAGAATATAAAGCAATGTTAATTCAGCTCCTAATCTGTCATATATATATATATATATATATATATATATATATATATATATATATAATAATAATCAAAAAGTACCGATAAGAATACCATTAAAGTAACCGGATCGATAAGCGGTATCGGTAAGAATAGTAATACCGTTAAAACCTTAACGATACCCATCCCTAGAGATAACTACACTATATAGATCAAGATAATAATTTCAGAAGCACAGTGTGATTCTGCAATCGAGCCTGGTCCAAACGCAGGATTTAGGTAAGGAATTAATTATTTGTATTGGCTGCCATGCCAAATCATGCACCTGCTTGCTTTTCTGTTTAATTTAAGTGTTTTTGTGAATGTATATGCTTTAATAAGAAATAATTGTAATATTTTACAATAAGGTTCCATTAGTTAATGTATTAAAGTGTATTAAACCAACACAACTGCTGGATGATTCTACTCAGCTGTTTTTAACAATAATAAATATTTAATACTAAACATTATTTAAAAGTATTACATGCTTATCCAGTGTCTGATAGGCTAGGCTATAACACACAGAAAAGGCACTATATTTATAATCTGGCACATAAAAAAACAATCCATGTAGCAATTGCTGCTACTCTTTGTAATCATAGTAAAACCGCTTAAATGGTAGGACGTTTACTACAGAAATGCTAAAATGTATTTAAAAGTTTGACTGACCAAATCGAATGGCTCAAACGTCAAGCTATGCCTAGTAATAGCCTATTAAAGTGAGATCAACACAGCCGCCCAAACTCATTTTAATAGCTGCCAGCTATTTGTGTCAATCTGTCAGTATCTGAAGATATTTTCCGCAGTCATACCAATGCATTGAATACATACCTATCTATAGAATCATAATTTTAAAACTAAAATCATAATCTGAATTTAGTCAGGCAATATAGCTTTTGAGATGTGATGCCCTAAAGAATGTTAACACTTCTTAAAAATAAATGTGCTTAAAAGGTTCTTCTTTTGATTTTTCAAGATACTTCTGACATGCACAATATAATTCCAATTTTATTGTATTGTAACGGTGGTGGTTGCCCAAAACACAAACAAACTTTTTATTTTTAATTTTTTATTCTTTTTAAAAGAAAGTCCGGGCGCCAGAAGGGAGTAACAAAATTTAAATTGAGATAAACGCAAATGAGCTCAAAAAGAAAGCCACTGGTTACATACATAAATAACTAAACCTCTTTACACAATTTAGTCAAAATATAAGATATTAATGCAAAATAAAAAATGAATAAGAATGCACAATAACCAGGTTTAGTTAAGGTTCCATTATATTTTCACAAGTACAAAGAAAAACAACAAAAAATGTTATGCACACTTTTCACTTTGTAACATTAAAAGGAGGGGAAAAAATAATAGTTGAGGTCGCGAATATGATGCGGTTCCACTCGATTTCCTTGTTCAAATCAGCAGTTTCAAGAGTCCAGTTCTCAATGCAAAAGTAGGCTATTTCAAAGAAAACACTAAAGGGAAAAATACAAACAGATAAAAAAAAAAAAAATCAAAGTTTTTTATGCAAGCAAGATTCAGGACATGAAATCTCATATCTCGCCTCCAGAATTAAATCCCTCTGCCATCTAGTGTCCTAAACTATTTCCAACCTTTTTACAGCCTTCTGAAATTCGTATGAGATCTCTTATATGAAGCCGCGGTCTTTCCACTTCAGCCATTTATCTCCAAGGTCTTACTTTTTATTTTTAAGTTATTTTGACTCTTCTCATATTTGAAGACCATTAATACATGAATGTCCAGTTTTATAATTCTATTTCAAATAGGGTGTAAATGGCACATATATTAGTGCTCCTTATGTCAAATCGTTTAAGAATTTTTGGATTTACTAATTTGGGACAGCTCATGCTAAAATCTGGGACACTATGTTTTGGGTTATAAATAAGACAAATTTGTACAAAGTAAACTTCACATTTAACAATCCTGATTAAATGCATACCCATGCTTGCTTAATTAATTTAGTAGGCCTACAGTGTGTTTGCTGTCTTCATAAGTCTAAAAAACTAGTAGCCTATATGTTTAACATATGGAATGTTAAATACAATTATATAACACAGAACTCTTATATTTTAAAAATGTCAGATTTATGGCAGCAACAATAATAACAACAACCATGTAATGAAAAATGTAAAATTGAACTTAATAAATATAGTAAAATAATTTCATAATTTTTAAAAAGATGTAAAATTTGGAACATGGAATGCCTTTAAAACTGTTATTAAACTTCTATAAACTTCTAATATTAAATTTATTTTTTTCAAAAGCTTGTGTTAAGCAAATTGTAATGGTAAAAACACTTCATAACAGAAATAAGCAGCTCTGGCCAGTCATGGGCCATGGCCTTAATGTGGTCCAGGATCCCATTGTCCTCTAGTCTCTAAATTGTGAATCTGGGTATTAAAACAAATAATATTGCTGCAGTATAAGCCCAAAAATGAACAAAATTACATGTATGGCATTTAATTTTCATAATGCACATTTTATCAATTGAATAACATAGTATATTTGACTGTCCCACATTAGTCAAAACATGCTGTCCCACTTTTGAAACATTCTTTTCTAAAGTGGAATGACAAAGATTGCTTCAAATAGAAAATATTCTTAACACATTTTAACAATATTATTGCAAAATGTGATGCACAAATACATCACAAATATAATTTGATAACAATTTAGAACATTGTTTTATTTATAACAGATTTATTTTGTTAACATTAATTTAGTCTAAATCCTATGTCCTATTACAGGAGGTACTTCCTGTTTGATGATTTTCATGGGCACGTTTCTGACATAATTTCCAGAAAGTCAAGTGATTTCATTAACTTAACACCCCTGCTTGAATTCAACACAAATCATGTTCACTTTAATGTTGTAAAAGAAGAGAGAAATGCACTGAAGCTTAGGCGTCCCACATGACACTAATCCACCCTAATTATAATTAACTATCATAATAGTTAATTGTGGTGCAATTGAAAGTAAACTCAAAGAAACGAGTGAATTAATCACGGCACATTATAAATTTGTCAAAATGCCTTAAGTCACCAACAATGCAAACCACAAAGGAGGAGGAACAAATGCTAAGTAAATAAATGTTAACTTATGCTGTTAAATTTGTTTGAACATTACCATTAACATTACATTATATAATTATAATTTATGATTCATCTCAAAATGGTTTCTTTTGTAATATCATTGGCACAGTAGGTTCATTTAAATCTTTTTGCTGTCATAGCAAGAGTTCCTTCTCTTGAGTCAACACATCAGTGAATGTTAAAATCACTATCTGTTGCATATTTTAAACATATTTTAAACATTTTAAAGAAATTTTAAACATATTTTAAAGAAAACTTTGAAAGCAAATGCATTTTGTGCCATGTGTCATTGACATGGTGGTTGGCGTTACACTGTAAAGAACCGACATACAGGTACATCTCAAAAAATTTGAATATCGTGAAAAAGTTCATTTTTTTCTTGAAACTTATTTCAAAAAGTGAAACTTTAGATTCATTACATGTAAAGTAAAACATTTCAAAAGTTTGTTTGTTTTAATTTTGATGATTAGAGCTTACAGCTCATGAAAGTCAAAAATCAGTATCTCAAAATATTAGAATATTTACATTTGAGTTTCAATTAATGACCATCCCTACAGTATAAATTCCAGGTATCTCTTGTTCTTTGAAACCACAATAATGGGGAAGACTGCTGACTTGGCAATGATCCAGAAGATGAACATTGACGCCCTCCACAAAGAGGGTAAGTCACAGAGGGTCATTACTGAAAGGTGTGGCTGTTTACAGAGTGCTGTATCAAAGCATATTAAATGCAAAGTTGACTGGAAGGAAGAATTTTGGTAGGAAAAGGTGCACAAGCAACAGGGATGACCGCAAGCTTGAGAATACTGTCAAGCAAAGCTGATTCAAACACTTGGGAGAGCTTCACAAGGAGTGGACTGAAGCTGGAGTCAGTGCATCAAGAGTCACCACGCTCAGACGTCTTCAGGAAAAGGGCTACCAAGCCACTTCTGAACCAGAGACAACGTCAGAAGCGTCTTACCTGGGCTGTGGAGAAAAAGAACTGGACTGTTGCTCAGTGGTCCAAAGTCCTCTTTTCAGATGAAAGTAAATTTTGCATTTCATTTGGAAATCAAGGTCCCAGAGTCTGGAGGAAGAGTGGAGAGGCATAGAATCCATGTTGCTTGAAGTCCAGTGTGAAGTTTCCACAGTCAGTGATGATTTGGGCTGCCATGTCATCTGCTGGTGTTGGTCCACTGTGTTTTCTGAAGTCCACAGTCAACGCAGCCATCTACCAGGAAATTTTAGAGCATGTCATGCTTCCTTCTGCTGACAAGCTTTATGGAGATGCTGATTTCATTTTCCAGCAGGACTTGGCTCCTGCCCACACTGCCAAAGGTACCAAAAGCTGGTTCTATGACCATGGTGTTACTGTGCTTGATTGGCCAGCAAACTCGCCTGACCTGAACCCCATAGAGAATCTATGAGGTATTGTCAAGAGGAAGATGAGAGACAACAATGCAGATGACCTGAAGGCCGCTATCAAAGCAACCTGGGCTTCCATTACACCTGAGCAGTGCCACAGGCTGATTGCCTCCATGCCACGCCGCATTGCAGTAATTCATGCAAAAGGAGGCCCTACCAAGTGTTGAGTGCATAGAAATGAACATACTTTCAGAAGCCTGACATTTCTGTTTAAAATATCATTTTTTTATTGATCTTATGTAATATTCTAATTTTTGGGTTTTCATTATCTGTAAGCCATAATCATCAAAATTTCAAGAAATAAAAGCTTGAAATATTTCACTCTGTGTAATGAATCTATATAATATATGGGTTTCACTTTCCGAAATGAGTGACAAAAAATATTGACCTTTTTCACGATATTCTAATTTTTTGAGATGTACCTGTAGTTCTAGCGCAAGAAAACTGCAATAGATGGCAGAGAACCAGATGCCCCAGGAAGTTCTCAGGAAGTTCTCAGGAATAAATTAGTTAAGGATGACACATCTACATTCATCCGCAAGCTGATAAATGAGAAGTATTTGTTAGGGGTTTAATTAATTAGTTTTACCTGTACATGGCTCTAGGGCAAGAAGATGACAGGGTGAAAATATCTCTATGACAGTTGCTTGGCTTCATGTGTATTTTCAAGTTGTATAACAACAACAAGAGAATGAGTAAATAAAGGTTAAATGCTTTGACTAGGGTGACAATACATTGCCCCCCTCCAATTTCTAAATTGTCTAAAATGTCCATGTTTTGGATTTGTTTTTCATACATGCTTAAGGTAATGACTGAAAAGTAGTTTGAAAATAGTATGCAAGAATTGCACATAATTTACCAGTAGTAGCATGTGAGAAGGTGGGATCTACCGAGGACAGTCAACGCAATTAAATACATTGTTTACATTTATGCATTTAGCAGATACTTTTATCCAGTGTGACTTATAAAAGAGGAACAAAGTTATTAATTACACATTATCAGGTTTATTAGATAACTAGATTAAGACAACTGGTAGAAAAGAGTACAAATTCAGAGGAGAATTTTGTGTGTGTGTGTGTGAGAGAAAGTTAATTGGTTTAAGAGTGTAAGGTGGTTTAGTGCTTGTGGAAAAGGTGTGTCTTCAACATATAATGTGTGACTGTAGAGAACATGTCAGTAGGAAAACAAAGCCTGTTTATTATACAGTACATGTTAAATAAAGCATGTTTATTTAACATGTACAATTTTATTAAATTGTTGTAAAAATACATATTTTGTTATATTTAAGAAAAAAAGTTGTGTCCCCCAAATTCATGTCTGTGGTGTTACAACAATGGATGTCACCCCTTTAAGAAAAGGGGGAATTCTATTTGAATTCTATTCTTTCTTATTAATTCTAATTAAAGTTAACTTAATTTCTGACAATTTCATGTGTCACACTTTATTAGTGTCTGTGGTGTTATGTTGATAACTTACAGATCTGACACATTTTTTTTTTTTTTTTTGATAAATACGTACTTATTAATGTTTCCAAAATGTCCCCTGATCTTGAAATCATGATGGCAGCCTCCATTTTAGAAAAGTCTGGATTTAGGCTGATTTGTCTGTGGTGTTACTGTCTTTACTGGTAACACCATAGACTCTTTAGTAACTTGCAATATTAGGTCTGTTGTGTTACTTCAAAATGTATCTGAAATTAAAGGTACCACAGACGATTTTTTCCTGTCTTTTTTTTAAAAATGTATATCCAAACTTTTAAAAAGAAACTATTCTTATTTGGCAGAAATAGGGGCCAAGATGAACAATTAAACATCTATTTTAAAAACTGAAATTTAAATGATCAATGAAACCTTAATCCTCAGAGTAATTTATTTATGTATTATTTATTACCTAAAGTTGCATATCCATGCTCATTTTAGAACAAACCAAAATTTTACTTCAAATAATGGTAACACCATAGACATACGTGGTTGTGTCACCAGTGTTTGACTGAAATTATTTAAAAATCAAAATGTTCTTAAGCTTCTATTTTAATAGATATAGCATATTAAACTAATTTTAAATGCATAGCAATACATTTTATTAGAAAAAAAACAAACAAGCATTTTTAAAATTTCTGCCTCTCATTTGCCACCCCAATTGAAGAATGACCCAGATGGCACATCATTACAACAACACTTACCATATTATCGCAGACAATATACTGTATATCACATAGCACACCCCAGCATTGACTTAAGTGGAAAATGAAATCACTGGTTGTGCAAGCAACTTGTTTAACTTGCAAGAACCAGACCACTGATTCGTCAGACCTGCTTTCCTGAAGTCTGTGTTCTTCCAACTTTATTTTGTAGTAAGTAACGAATATTCTTCTGGGAAATGTATCAGTAAAAGTATACATTTTAATTAGGAAATGTAGTGGAGTAAAAGTGAAAGTTGGCAGAAATATAAAAACTCAAGTAAAGTACAGATATTCCAAAAAAATACTTAGGCTAAGTACTTAAACAACATATTATTACTTTGTTACATTACACCACTGTTTAAAACCATTCTAAACTTTAAAGAATTGCAGAGTTCACCATAACTATAACGATAATGGCACAGTGGAACAATATGTTGGAATCACTTTCAGAACAATTTGTTGACAGCCAATCAGAATCCATCCTGTTTTAAAGAGCTCAAGAATTTAAAAGGACAGATGACCGCACTATCACAAGCTTATAATAAACATAACTTTTCAGTGTGTTGGTTTGAACTTTAAGAGTCATAAAACTGAAAAACAAGCTATATTTGTCTTTGAATGAACAAACTGATGCTCTTGGAAGATTTTCTGAGATGCTCACTGCACAAAATACAAAATAAACATTTTAGACTTTGATCAGATTTCCCAAAAGTGTTCTGTCACACAAACTCTCAGACTTTATTAGTTGTATGATATCTGTTCATATGGCATACAGAGACTTCCACACCCCCAAATAACCTGTTTATGAAGACTTACACAACATACCAAACTGCTTTCAGGTTGCCCGCATTAGTAGGGATTTATGGAATGTTCACTAAACACACAATAAAATATAGATTGTGAGAATTCTGTTTAAATTGTTGGACTTCTAAAAACACAAATATATAAAAAGTTGAAAAACAAATGCATTATGGAGGATAATCGGTTCAAAGTTTCCAAATTTCTCCCAAAGATTAAAACTGCAGATTGTTCTTAACATTTACATAGGATATATAAAACACAAGCCACAACCATAAACCATCCCAAATAATTTTGCACAATTCTCATGAACATATTAATCAAAACAGATCTGCAGGTTTATGAAGATCCATCAGGACATGCATGATTTAAAGTGATGAATACATTGTGTACTTCTAAATCAGTGCTGATTCATTCTTGCACATGGAGCATATCACTGCAGTTTCAGTGGTTGCAACCGAAAAAAAGCTTCAGGGTGTTTTGTTGAAATAGCTTTGAGCCTGCATGCTACATGAATTTATTTCCTTTTGCCAGTTTTTCCAAATATTAGTTTGCATCATATTTCATTTTCACATTTTTATTCTTTTTCTGCACTTTTAAATACACATCTATGCACAACACAACAACAGTTTTGTTCTTGAGGCAGCGAGATACAATTACAGGGACAGTTGACCCAAAAATAAAAATTCTATCATTTTCTCACTCTCAAGCTGTTCCAAACCTGTATGAAATTCTTACTTCTGTTGAACATAGAAGACGATATTTTGAAGAATGTTGGTAAGCATATAGTTTCTGGTCCCCACTGACTTAGTATTTTTTCCCCTAACAAACAGTTTATGGTAGCCATTGACTTCTATAGTAGGAAAAAATAGAAACTATTTGGTTACCAACATTCTTCAAAATACCTTCTTTTGTGTTCAACAGAAGAAATAAATTCTTACAAGTTTGAAGCAAGATGAGGGTTGAGTAAATGATGACAGATTTTAAGTTTTTGGAGAACTGTCCCTTTAAATGTATTCATAGACACACAGTTGAAAAAAGGAAGCAAATGCATTGTCCGAGTAAGATGATGGAATGTTTTTTTTATGAAAAAAACAAACAAACACAATTTTAATACAAATACAAAGCAAGTGTGCAAAATGACAGTATTTGTGACCAAACATTCAATAGTTACCTAGCAGCAGCACTTGTAGTAGGTATAAGAGTGAGGTTAGTGCTTTCATAATGACGCAGAACTCGTGGGATTTCCAAAAGCCTTGTACGTCAAATTTCAATAACTCATTATCTCCCTCTGAACACATGAATTTGTTTTCCAGGTACAGCTGCATCATGGTGTCGAATACAAAGCTGCCACTACGAGTGCCGGTACGAACCTTATTTGATGTTTTCTCGAAGTAGTGGTACCAGTTTCCATATTGGTCTGCACCAAACCCAAACGTAGAAACCTGGACCGAAGAGAATGCAAAAATGTCTGTACAATAATATCTATACAAAAACGAGAATGGAAGGGAACAGGATTTACCTGATCACAGACATGCAGGGCAAATATAATAGCAAGGAAACCAGTGGATGGGTATTTGCCACGTTTCAGCAACCAAATCTCATGGACATACTTAATGAAAGCTGGATGTAGAATCATCACCTACGAGAATGACACAAATAATTAAAAATTATGTACAATGACTATAGGATGTTTTTGGATCATAACACTGTCATTTCAGCCATTTTTATATCTAATTATAGTTCTTTTTTATATATAATTACAGTGATTTCACCAATACTATAGCATTTCTACAATCTTTTAAATTCAAGACTTCCTTGCATGGCCTCCTTTGTATCTACGTGACAAAATGACACAGTTCAGTTTCTACTGGGAACGTTTCAGCTGATAAGGACATGGGTTGGCAGGTTTTTGCAAGTACAATAGATGTCATATGAATGGAACTGGTAATCTGAACCTAATCTGAATCTACACTTGTGTGCAACAACAAGAAACAAAAAGTGACTTCATATTTGCATGCACATTAAGGTTAAACACTATTTTCAAACATTTTTGCCACAATCAACCATACTGCAGTAATAAATGCAAAAAAACAAAACAACAACAACAAAAAAACAACTTTAACAAAAAAAATAACATTTTTAACCATTTTTAACAGAGTGCAGAAATAAGATCAGTTTCCTCAAGAACTGTGCAAATTTGAGGTAGACAGATACATGAGGTAAATCGAAGATAACAGTGCTGCTTACGTTGCACTAACATTTAAAAAAAATCTGTGACATGCAATAATTTAGAAAAATAAAATAATGGTCAGAAAAAAAATGCCATAAGGCTCAGGGGTTGAGTGGCTCTGCACCACCACACTTTCCATGCATATTTAATTACATGTTAAGAGTACATGAGTACGAAAGGAACATTCTGCTTCTACATTTTAAACTTTTAACACTTAAATGGACTCAAGTACAAAAATTTGACGTCTCAAAAATGACATCTCAATTATCATTACTTAAGAGTTCTTTGGTGACAGCTTGGTTGTATCCAGGATTTTCTTCAAACGTGCACTTGAGCTCCGTTGCGTAGCTTCAGTTAAAGGGGTGGTTGATTGCGATTTTCACTTTTTTAACATTAGTTAGTGTGTAATGTTGCTGTTTGAGCGTAAACAATATCTGCAGAGTTGCGGCGCTGAAAGTTCAATGCAAACGGAGATATCGTCTTTTAAAATTCTGGCAGTTTAATGCCTACAAAAACGACAGGTAAGGGACTACAACGAGTTACTTCCCGGGTCTGATACGTCACGGACCCAGATAAACCCCGCCCCCGGGAACACACAGCAAAGGGGGCGAGGCCTTGCTGCGTTGCTTTAGAGAAGAGGAAGAGAAAACTAGGGATGTACGTAAAAATCTATTCATATGAATCGCGATTCTGTCTTCTAACGATTCTAATGGATTCACAAGTTTCAAAATCATTAAAGCAGCGGTTCTTAATACTGTTACTCTGTCGCCCTGCTCTGCATCTCTCTCTCTCTCTCTCTCTCTCTCTCATTCAGATCGTCAGATAAGCTCCAACAAACTGTTCCAATTATACACTTATTTTCACACAGCAATGAGAAGCATTATAAATGGACACGCGTGCGGTTGCTGTGCTGTATTAAAGCTTTAATCAGGATAAAACCGTATATTAAAAGCTAACAGAAGCAGTAGCACTTACAAATAGCAGCGTATTTAAAAGTATAAGACAACAACCACCAAACATACCATTAAGAGCCGTGCTTGCACAGGTTCTGCACGATCCTCTTCACTAATATCCTCTGGGTCTCAATCGGGCTCAAATTGATAAGCATTATAGACAAAGCCACTGTTTACAATTCAACCGGAGCACATGCCACTGAGGTGAGGGGCGGGACGTTCAGACATGCAGTAGAGGCGGTTTAGCGAATCACAACACACTGAGCTAGCTAACCAATCTCAGCCCATCGCGTATTTCTGAAGGAGGAGCTTCATAAAACCAGGAAATAAATTGAGGCGTTTGTCAGAGAAGGGACAGAGAGGTGTGGAATAAAGGTAAATTATGTGAAAAATAATGTGTTTTTAAAAAAAACAAGCATGAACACATGCTAGACTGCACCCCATAAACACAATCAAGCCTAGAAAAAAACCAGTCAACCACCCCTTTAAGAACATAAATCAGTCCAAAAAGCATCAAACACCCAAGACTGACATTGAAGAACTTCCACACCAACATCCGTAGGCTGGTCTCCAGGACCAACACCAGCACCCTCTGAACAAAAGATATACATGCCCGCTGTTGTCTGTGCAATTCCAGACTCAGCCGCTGCACTTTCAGTCCTGGAGGATAAACAAAGAGAATGAGTAGAGTTCCAATGCCAGTCACAGTGTCATATTCAGACATTTTAAGGGCACATTGTATACAAACTCTGACATTTTGGATGTAGACTCATTCAAATGTACACTGCCTGGTCCAAAAAAAAAAAGGAAAAAAAAAGTCACCATTTGGATTTAAATAAGCAAATACTGAAGAGTCTAGAATTGGATGATTATTGCAGTGCTTTTTATGTTTCCGGCTTGTTGTATTTTGGCCATAATTATTTTAACACACACTGATGCAGTGTGTAGCTTTTCATTTCTTAAACAACCATTTCGGAGGATGTACCAATGTACACATTCCAGCATGACAATAACAAAATTAATCAGACTCAATTTGTGAAATAATGGTTCAGTGAGCACGAGGAATCATTTTCATGTATGAATTGATCACCAGTCCTGAGCTTAACTCTACTGAATGTCTGGATGTGCTGGAGTCCACTTTACAGAGTGGCTAGACTCTCCCATTGTCAATACAAGATCAAGGCCAAAAATAAATGCAACTCTTGATGGAAATAAATGTTGTGATGTTGCATAAAGTTGTTTAAACAATGCCACAACACAGCAAAATGTTATGAAAGCTAGAGGTGGTCCAATGAAATTTAGAGTGTGCAACTCCTTTTTGGACAGGCTATGTAAAGTCGACTCCAGCACATCCTAAAGACTTTCAATAGGGATTAGCTCAGGACTCTGTGGTGGACAATCTTTCACAGTTTGAGCCTGATTAATCTTGACATTGTTATCCTGGAATATAGACATGGGTACGACTTCAGACCTGGTTGTTTGAGAAATAAAAGGCTACACACTGCATCAGTTAGGGCTAAAATAATTGTTACCAAACACACAACATGCCAGAAACATAATAATCACTTCAAATAAAGAGTCAATCCTTAAATATCAAGTATTTACTCATTTAAATCCAGACAGCAACCTTTTTCAGCCTGGCAGTATAAAATAAGAATTAATTGTATAGCCAGTTATTTTGAACTATACTACCTTAAGGAGAAGAGAATTCTGATGGAACTGGACACAGCCAAGCTTAAAAACATGAGCACTCGTGTTGTTCCAGGACGGTCAAGTGGCTGGATATCACTTGCACTGCATAAAAAAGAAAAGAAAAAGAAAAAAAGAAGCATTAAACGTTGAGTACATTTTACAAGAACGCCATTTCAGTATTTTACTTCAAAATGTCATATTTTTTTAATTTATTAATCGAACTTTCTTTGTAATTATTTGTACTTATTCTTTACTCTGCATTGCCATAATTTGTAACAGCTGCAAATGTGCTAATGTGCAAATTTCTCAAATGAACTGTAGAGAACAAGCTTAAGAAAATTGTTTTGAATTTAATGTAATTAAATATTTAAGTTGACTGAACTTGTAAAACAGTTACCAATACTCAAGTTTTCACACTAACTTGTTACCTCTACTAAGAGATAGTGAGTTTTATTAAATCAAAAATGAGCTAATTTGCTGCATACTACACACACATGGGCAAGTGAGACTGTGATGCTAATAAGAAAATTAACATAACTATCAATGTAAATATATCCATAAGATATTTATAATGTAAAAAGAGCAGGTTGACATACACTTACCACATATTCTTTAATGAGTGTCTCCATGTCTTCATTGAGGTAGATACTTGGGCTCCTCGGGATGTAATTGCAGTTGATTTTAGTCTTCATTCTCAAACATGCAGAACAAGAAGATCCCAAAAACACAACATTAGTCATTGATTTACTCCGATATAAAACTAAAGTTGAGTTAAAAATCTTGCTCAACTAATGCAGCAACTATACTATAAACCCTGTCAATTGGTACATTAGTATATTACAGTAATTTGTAAAGAAACTTTTAAATTTTAATTTTAAATATTAAATTTTATATTATTTTATTTATATTATTATTATTTAAATAATATTTCTAATGATATTATTTTTCTTCACCTGTTTGCTGAAATACAAACATTTAAACAGTTGATGTCATTACTTGTTTTTTTAAGACTAATTTATTCAAAATTGCATTACATATTGAAGAACAGGTTAAGTAAAAATTAAGTAAAAATATAATGAATGTCATCTAGTGCATATATTTAGCCTTTTTATTTATTTATTTATTTCTAGTTAAGTAACAAGTTTAGGAGTTTACAGGTGCATCTCAACAAATTAGAATGTCGTGGAAAAGTTCATTTATTTCAGTAATTCAACTCAAATTGTGAAACTCGTGTATTACATAAATGCAATGCACACAGACTGAAGTAGTTTAAGTCTTTGGTTCTTTTTAATTGTGATGATTTAGGCTCACATTTAACACAAACCCACCAATTCACTATCTCAACAAATTAGAATAATTCATAAGACCAATAAAAAAAACATTTTTAGTGAATTGTTGGCCTTCTGGAAAGTATGTTCATTTACTGTATATGTACTCAATACTTGGTAGGGGCTCCTTTTGCTTTAATTACTGCCTCAATTCGGCGTGGCATGGAGGTGATCAGTTTGTGGCACTGCTGAGGTGGTATGGAAGCCCAGGTTTCTTTGACAGTGGCCTTCAGCTCATCTGCATTGTTGGGTCTGTTGTCTCTCATCTTCCTCTTGACAATACCCGATAGATTCTCTGTGGGGTTCAGGTCAGGCGAGTTTGCTGGCCAATCAAGCACAGTAACACCATGGTCATTGAACCAGCTTTTGGTACCTTTGGCAGTGTGGGCAGGTGCCAAGTCCTGCTGGAAAATGAAATCAGCATCTCCATAAAGCTTGTCAGCAGAAGGAAGCATGGAAGTGCGCTAAAATTTCCTGGTAGATGGCTGCGTTGACTGTGGACTCAGAAAACACAGTGGACCAACACCTGCAGATGACATGGCAGCCTAAATCATCACTGACTGTGGAAACTTCACACTGGACTTCAAGCAACATGGATTCTGTGCCTCTCCCCTCTCCCTTCAGACTCTGGAACCTTGATTTCCAAATGAAATGAAAAATTTACTTTCATCTGAAAAGAGGACTTTGGACCACTGAGTTCTTTTTCTCCACAGCCCAGGAAAGACGCTTCTGACGTTGTCTCTGGTTCAGAAGTGGCTCGGTAGCCCTTTTCCTGAAGACATCTAAGCGTGGTGACTCTTGATGCACTGACTCCAGCTTCAGTCCACTCCTTGTGAAGCTCTCACACGTGTTTGAATCAGCTTTGCTTGACAGTATTCTCAAGCTTCCAGTCATCCCTGTTGCTTGTGCACCTTTTCCTACCTAAAGTCTTCCTTCCAGTCAACTTTGCATTCAATATGCTTTGATACAGCACTCTGTAAACAGCCACACCTTTCAGTAATGACCCTCTGTGACTTACCCTCTTTGTGGAGGGCATGAATGTTCATCTTCTGGATCATTGCCAACTCAGCAGTCTTCTCCATTATTGTGGTTTCAAAGAACAAGAGATACCCGGAATGTATACTGTAGGGATGGTCATTAATTGAAACTCAAATGTAAATAATGTCTAATATTTTGAGATACTGATTTTTGACTTTCATGAGCTGTAAGCTCTAATCATCAAAATTAAAACAAAAAAACTTTTGAAATGTTTTACTTTACATGCAATGAATCTAAAATATATGAAAGTTTCACTTTTTTTAAATAACTTACAAGAAAAAATGAACCTTTTCATGACATTCTAATTCAGTGAGATGCACCTGTATACTCACTCAGTGGCTTTTCTTTGACATTGTTTACAAGCCTCTTCTTTGACGTCTTGAAACTCTGAGTGATTACTTGAGATGTGATTCTGTTTCTTTCAACACCTTCTGATGATCGTTGATGTTTATTTACTGTAGTAACTAGAAGTAAAGAGGAAGAGATGGTCGGTTCATGTGAGTTCTGCACTGCTGCTTGATCTTTCACGTTACATTTAACACCAAAACTGTATTTACTGTTTAACTTTAGTGATACAATTGACAGAATCTGAAATCTGACACTTTTTTTTTCATATCACAAGTAATAAAACTTACTGTGATTTATTGTGTTTCATTAAGTTTTGTTCATGCATCAAGTGAAAACAGCATCTGTCGATTCTTAGGATTTACAATGACATCGTTGTCACAATGAGAAACAATTAAAATCGAAAAACAGATTTCAACCCAGCCCTAATTAGTACCATTAGCTAGCTAGTGAAATAAACTATAGGCCGTGCATTGATATAAGTGTAATACGATATCAGCCGCACTAATAATACATGTATATACAATCAAATCTGTCAAAATAATATACACTGATTACAGATATATATCTTACCTTGCAAATAGATTATGATCCAGGCTGCACCAATGCAAAATGGTGAGGAGAAGATTCAGGAGAATCTGGATGCTAATCCAGATGACCCTTTATACTCGTGATGGCAGCTACTGCCGCAGATGGCAGCTACTGTGCTTTGCTCTCCAGTGCTTGTACTGTTTTTGTTTGTTTTTCCTGTTTTTTTGTTTCTCAAACACGATCAGCTTTACCAGGGATGAACTGCTGAACATTCGGCAGAACACACCACAAAATCTTTTACCGGATTTTGATTACTCGGACGCTTTGCTGGACATTATAGTTGGCGGAGCTGCGGTGTTGTTTAGACGCTACAGGTCGCGCAGACGGGGGAAGCGCGCCGGGGCACTCGTGAAGCTTCGCCAGCGCGGATTAAGAATGCCATTGCCTAGCATCCATCTCGCGAATCTCCACTCTCTATCCAACAAAACGGACAAACTTCTCCTGCTCTCCCGGACAAATAAGGATTTCTCAAACTCTGCTGCTCTGTGTTTCATGGAAACCTGACTGAAGGATACCATACCGGACAGCGCGTTACATTTTCCTAACTTCCAGCTGATCAGAGCAGATCGCGAGGCAGAATCAACGGGGAAATCGCGCGGTGGCGGGATGTGCTTCTACATCAATGAGAGGTGGTGTACAGATGTAACTGTGTTAAAGAAGATGTTCTGTTATGATCTAGAAACGCTCTTCATTAACTGCAAGTCGTTCTATTCGCCGTGGGAGTTCTGTTCGTTCATTCTCGTGAGTGTTTACATTCCACCGCACGCGAACGCCAGATCAGCTTTACAGAAACTCGCTGATCAGATCACAGAGACTGAGCAACAACACCCGGATTCTGTTTTAATCATTCTCGGTGACTTTAATAAAGCAAATCTCTCACGTGAACTGCCAAAATACAGACAGCACATCACATGTCCCACCAGAGACTAATATATTGGATCACTGTTACACAGCGATAAAGGATGCATATCACTCTGTCCCACGGGCAGCTTTGGGACTCTCTGATCACTGTTTAGTTCATCTTATACCAACCTACAGGCAGAAACTCAAATCTGAAAAACCTGTATTAAAAACTGTTAAAAGATGGACTGTTGAAGCAGAGCAAGATTTAAAAGCTTGTTTTGACCTCACTGATTGGAGTGTTTTTGAAACTGCTGCCACCGATTTGGACGAACTCACAGAGAATGTAACATCATATATCAGTTTCTGTGAAGATATGTGTATTCCTACCAGGACTCGTTTAACCTACAACAAAGATAAACCATGGTTCACAGCAAAACTCAGACAGCTCCGTCAGGCCAAAGAAGATGCTTACAGGATGGGGGATAAAGTCTTGTATAAACAGGCCAAATACACACTGGAAAAGGAGATCAGGGTGGCAAAGAGGAATTATTCTGGTAAGCTAAGGATTCAGTTATCTTCCAGTTATTCTGCTTCAGTGTGGAAAGGTATGAAAGACTTTACAAATTACAAGACACCATCCCCCAGCACTGTGGAGAATCAACAACTAGCAGACGATTTGAATGTCTTTTGCTGTAGGTTTGAAAAAACACCCCACACCCGCCCTGAACACCTCTCCACACAACTATTAACACCTCCAGCAACCCCCCTCTCCCCCACACCTGCACTGAAAATAAGTGAAGATGACGTGCGGCAGGTCTTCATAAAGAACAAAAGAAGGAAAGCACCAGGCCCAGACGGTGTGTCACCAGCCTGCCTTAAATCCTGTGCTGACCAGCTAGCCCCCATTTTCACACAGATCTTCAACAGATCACTGGAGCTGTGCGAAGTCCCCTCATGCTTCAAATGCTCCACCATCATCCCCGTCCCAAAGAAACCCAAAATTACTGGACTTAATGACTACAGACCTGTGGCTCTAACGTCTGTGGTCATGAAATCATTTGAAAGACTGGTTTTGGCTTATCTGAAGGCCTCCACTGGACCCTTACTGGACCCCCTGCAATTTGCCTACAGAGCAAACAGGTCTGTGGATGATGCAGTCAACATGGGACTGCACTTCATCCTGCAGCATCTGGAAAGACCAGGGACTTATGTGAGGATCCTGGTTGTAGACTTCAGCTCTGCTTTTAACACCATCATCCCGGACACCCTTCAGAATAAACTGACACAGCTCTCTGTCCCTACCTCCGTCTGTCAGTGGATCAACAGCTTCCTGACAGACAGGCAGCAGCTTGTGAGGCTGGGAATATTCTCATCCAGCACCCACACCACCAGCACTGGAGCCCCTCAGGGCTGCGTTCTCTCCCCACTGCTCTTCTCCCTCTACACGAATGACTGCACATCTAAAGACCCCTCTGTCAAGTTCCTGAAGTTTGCAGACGACACCACGCTGGTCGGCCTCATTCAGGACGGTGACGAGTCTGCCTACAGACAGGAGGTTAAGGAGCTGGCTGTCTGGTGCAGTCTTAACAACCTGGAGCTTAACACGCTCAAAACAGTAGAGATGATCGTGGACTTTAGGAGAAACCCCCCTGCTCTCCCCCCACTCACCATCATGAACAGCACAGTGACTGCAGTGGAGTCATTCAGGTTCCTGGGCACCACCATCTCCCAGGACATTCACACGGAATGTGAAATCATTTTGGTGCAGGGAAAAAGATTTACAATGTTTCAATTAAAAATGTATAATTGTAAACGTGTATTGCTTTGTGGGTTTATTTTTTTATATTTTTACTAGGGCTGTCAAATGATTAAAAATTTTAATCAAATTAATCAGAATTTTCAGTGGATTAATCAGGATTAATCACTATTTGCAATTACACCTGGATCCTAACCATTTTTTTTCTGAAATGCATACCAAAAGATAAATAACAGGACACAGATACATAATTTTCATATTATGTCTGTTTATTAACACCGCCAAATAATGGTGGTTTAAATCAAGCTGAAACATACTACACACCATAATATTTGTCTTTGTAATGTCCCATCGCTTCCTCTTTGGCATTCCTCTTAACCAGGATGTACAATTTACAGTATTCAATTGAACAGAAAGCAATAAATGTAGTCAAATCATAACAGTGGCCTACCACATTTTTGCACAATTTGAGTCATCTGTTGCGTTTTTATGTGGAAAAAAACATTTTCAATAAAACTTTTAAATCAAACCAAAGAACAATCTTTTACCTTTTCCTCCATTCTTTAATCCAGTTGCTCAAAAATCCAGTTGCTAACTACTATAACATGTTGCACTGAAACTGGTCTTTTTGTTTGAACATCACCTTTCAAATCTACTGAGCTTCATCATCTTTCAACCAGTTGCTGAGGCAAACTAACTTGTTCACATTTTCTGAAAGTAAAGCTGACCTTTTCTTGTTCACAATGTGACCTGCAACTGAGAAAAGTCGTTCACAGGGAACAGTGGTTGCAGGAGTGGCTAGATATTTGTGAGCTAGTGAGGCCAGCTTCTCATGGGCTCCTGAATGAGATGCCCACCACCTCAAGGGGCAGTCCTCCAATTTAATGGTGGGCTCTGCTCTGTACCTCTGTATGGCAGGTTGGACCTCTTCATCTTCTGATTCTGAATCTGAGCCCATTTGCAGAAGGCTGATTTTCTTCCTGGGTGGCCCATCATCATGTGTCTGTGAAGACCTTCTGGGTGATTCTTGTTGCAGCATCCCTTCAAGTGTGGTCCACACCTTTTCCCTGTCTGTCTTGGGCAGGCATTTCAAGTCTTTGAAACGAGGATCCAAAACTGTAGCAATCTGGAGCCATGCATTGTTGAGCTGTTCTTGACGGGATGCTAGGTCCTCCTTGAACTTGGTCTTGAATTTCACCACATATGCAGGGTCCTCATCACAGGCTTCCATCTTGAGACGCAAGTGGCAGAGAGAAGGTAGTACCACAGAACAGGAGACATAGGCCTCTCCACCCAGGAGCTCAGTTACATTCCTACGCACACAAACACACACATGCACACAGAGACAGTGTATTATTAGAACAGTGGTTATCAACATATTATTATTATTATTATTATTATTATTATTATTATCATTATCATTATTATTATTATCATTATTATTTTTTACATACATACATGTTATTGATATTTGACTTGGTTTAATTCATTCCAGAAAATAATCAAAGCAATGTTATTTGATAAGTTACAGACTGATTTACCTGCATGGCTCTAGAAGTGTCTCCAGCCTCTGCAGTTTATCCCACTCTGCTGCGATCGGCAAAACGAGTTTGTGCTCCTGATTGTCCAGGGCTGCGATGACAGCCTCTTTATTTCTGCTCACGCGTTTGACCATTTCCAGCGTCGAATTCCAACGTGTTGGAACATCCTGGATCAATGGCTCTTGCTTCTTTCCCAGGCTGACTTGTTGTGCTTGAAGCTCCGCAGCATTTGCTGGGCTGTGCTTAAAATGACCGACAACTTTGCGAGCCTTGGCCAAAGCATTTACAAAGCCGCTGTCAGCAAGACTCACTGTGACACTTCTCTGCACCATGTGAGCGACACAGTTCATGTGTTCATAGCGTGTAAGTCGAATTGCGGCAACCATGTTGCGTGCACTGTCAGTCCCAATGGTTGTCGTCTTGCCCTCGATGTCCCACTTACGTGCAACAGACAGGAACTGTTCTTTACAAGCCTCCGCAAAATGACGCTCCTCAGTTTTTAATATAGTCAGCGCAAAAGACTTCAGTTCCCACGTGTCACTGATGAAATGTGCAGTTACTCCGAGGTAATTGTTGTTACTCACTGATGTCCAATGGTCTCCTGTCAGGGCGATATGATTTACTTGAGCCAAGACCTCTTTCCTTTTTTCTTTTTCGTTTTCATAGAGCTCGTGGATTTTCGTCATAACTGTGGCTCTTGACGGTGGCTTATAGTATGAGTCTTGAGACGCCACTTGCAAAACATCAAGGAAACCTGAGTCTTCTACAATGCTAATGGGTCTACAATCCTTTGCAATCCATTTTGCTATTGTGTTGGTCAAATTATCTGAGGCTGATTTTGTTAATGGCCTGCGAACATTCAGCGTGGTCTGGCGCAAACCACTTGCTGAACCTGACGGCCCAGCAAACGCATGTTTGGCGTTGACATGGTACCTCAAGCTTGAACAGCTCCGGTGAAATTGAAACTCCTTGTTACAAATCTTGCAAATAACCTTGTACTTGTTAACTGTACCATCATCATTCTTTTTATATTTGAATCCGTCAATAGGCCCACTTTGCTCACCTTGCTCCATCTCGCCTCTAGCTCCCAACCACTTTCCTGACTTTCCTGACCTGAATAATTTGTCACACTGCGCATGCGTGAAATGCGTTAAAAAAATTGACGTAATTAACAACAAACAACGAATTAACGTCGTTAACGCGCTATTTTTGACAGCCCTAATTTTTACCTGAACATTGGTGCAGTGTTAACCAGTTGAGGGAGTTAAATTCACTCTTTAAAATTTGCAGTATAGGTTTATGTTTTAATCTGCATTACCATTTTAAAATAAGTATTTACAATATTTGCTTTAAATCAACATTAAATAAATACACTGGGTGTGTAGGATTAATCACCATAAAGTGTTAAATGTGTATACTTGCGAGTATACACCCTGAGTGATTAAAATTAAACACTAACACAGTGTTTGTATAATAAACACTTTCATCAGTGTTGTTTTAACACTAGCAAAGATGGACCTGTATGTTCACCTAGAAAGTGATAATTTTAACACCCATGGTGACAAATCTCCCAACATATTGTTGCTGTATCGTCACCCTAAGCCAGCTGAACCCTTAAATCAACATTCTTGCATTTGTACAAAACACAGGTGTCACTTCTGAATTCAAGATGCGTGACATGAATTCACTTGTGGAATGTGGTTGTCACTCATTTAAATAGATGAGCTCTACAGACTGGTTTTACAATATAGGCTAATATGTTGTTTTAAATGAGCAGGTCCGTGCATGTCTATATCTAATATTCCTGATTCAAAAGTTTTAGTTGATTACAGCTTGTTTAATAGACAATAATTCGTTTTTAATAGAACTTTCAAACTATCTTAAACTGTGAGCCACTTATGGCGAATTCAGTTAAGTTGGGACACAATTGCCCAAAAAATGATCACAAAGAAGTAGCTAACCGCTCGTTAAGTAGGCTAGGCAGGGCTCCAGACAAAAAAATCGAGTAAGGAGCCATTGGCTCCTATAAGAAAAAAACTTAGGTGCCAAATTATTTTTTTAGGTGCCACAGAATAAAAGTGTTTTATTTTATTATTATTATTATTATTATTTTCCTACATTTTAACATTTCAATCATACTGTCATGTGTTTATGTCTCATCTTTTCTTGACTTTATCAGCATTTTAATAGATGATCAGGTCAACCTGGGAACTAAGGTTCACTTAAAATGGGAACTAAATGTCTTTTCCAACTTGAAATATACAGTCACAAAGAATTGTTCATTACACAGAATCTGTACCAATATCATGGATCATAAGCACCACTTGGCCACTGAGTGTAATTCGGGCTCCTCCTCGATGTATCCTATAAATGTTGATATGTCTTTCACACATTCAGTCTGTTTCTCTTCATTAGTAAAATGCTATTTTATAGGAGGAGTTGAATCATGTAGACAGCAGATTAAGTAAAAATAGTAATATGCAATAGTGCATAAATATAGCAAAATGCTCCTTTATAGTTATTTTTCTAGCTAACTGATGAGCTTTGTTTATTCTGAGGTAAATGTATTATTACACTGCAATGTTTACAAGCTTTACACGTTTTCCACAGTTTGAAACACTGAATGAGCTTTTACGTGAGATATTTCAGTAAGTTGTACTGTAGGATCTCTTATAAAATAGCCTAGCTTTTGATGTTAATTCATGTTCATTTCATACTATAGTAGTAAATAGAAAGATATAATAGGTTCACTTGCCGCTTGAACTTAGGCGCTAAAGAGATCGCGCCTGCCGCATTAAAGAGCGCCAAAACCGTATCGTTTGAGTTTCGTTATGAATTTCGTTATGAATTTGGCATCATTTTAAAGCAGATACTTTGTTTATTAAAAAGTAACATAGCACAAAGCTTTTTGCGATTACTGGACGGCAAGTGTGCTACAAATAATATGAAGTTCAGACAGCCAGGGCCGGATTTACCTCTTATCGTGACATAGGCAAAACACGTTTGTGGGCCCCCCTTCCCTATTTAATATATTACCACCCCAGCAAACAAAAATAATTCGTAATCAGTGGAAACCTTTACAGTGTTTTCTATTGCAATAAGCACTTGCGTTCAGTCAATAAAAATCGAATGTCTTAATTAGTTTGAGAATGGAGAAAGACCGTTCCATTAATAGGCTCCAGCGTCATGGCCACATTACCACTTCGGGAGTGCATTATTTCTCTAATAATTTTAACGGCCTATACAACCACACCCGACATTGTTCAGATGATTTATTTTAAGACTATTGTCGTGTTTCTGTCCTGAATCTCGTGTGTTGAACTAATTTCTTAAGCACCTCATCCCAAACCTTCCGTTGAAAAATTCCAAAATGTCATTTTAGAGCTAATAACAGAGACTTGACCCATAGATATGAAGATTAATGCAGTTATAAATGCCGTCTAATGCAGTTATTAAGTTATTAGAGAGAGAGAGAGAGATTAAGCGCGTGTGAATGCTTGCGTCTGTGCTTCTCTCAGCAACGTTCAGCAGCAGAGTCTACTAATATAGACTCTTTAATCTTTAAGTTGAACTGCTTCAAGTTTCTGTCCGCGTCACCGCGTGTGCGCGTGTCTGTACTGTGTGTGCGCCTGTGAGAGAACGGGAGAAAGAAAGCGTGATTTCCGTACATAAAAAAGGTGGAAAACATGGAAATAGTTTGTAATTTTTTACCCAATTGTTTGTTATATTTATTTGCTCAGTGTATTCTGGGGTTTTGGTTCTTTTACTGTTGTAGATAGCCCATAGTAGCTATAACAAACATATTATATATCTCTTCATTGTGTTTGTTGAAGTTTTGCACGAAATAGACACTGCTTTTCTGCACTTTCACCTGCACATCTCCGTCATTTCGATCTCTCTCGCGCTGCACAACTGAGCTGCGTTTAGCAGACTGTGTGCATCAGCGCTGCTGTGCGGGAGAGACGAGGACTGTTTCAAACTTTTTTTCCACTAAAACTTTGATGCGCATCGTCTTTTAATTTTAAGTTTAATAATAAACATAACAAAAGATGTGATCGCAAAACAATTGCTTGCAATTTTTTAAGTCATAACATGTAAATTTAGTCGCCAGTGGCGACCTCAGCAAAAACATCACTCGCAAATGAATATTTTTGGTCGCAAATGCGACCGTTTTAGTCGCAGTCTGGAGCCCTGCTAGGTGTTTATGTATATTTGCAAAATGTGTACAAGCCAAATTGAGTAAAGTACAGAACGAGCAGTCAGTTTTGCAGTGTTGATACTGGCAAAGTTATTTAGATATATCGGACCGTCGAACGTCGCGAACCAATCAGAATCAGAGTTAAAGGCTGCGACCCCCTGTGTTGTTTACGTTTCAGGGATCGTCTAGCAGAAAAATGAGTCGGAGATAATTTGTTTAATAAATTGATGTTTAATGACAGTATAATGAATTAACCACAGAATAATAATGATTTCTAGCCGTGTTTATAAAAACAATTGCCGTCTCAACACCGCTATTATAGTCAGTGTTAAAGGAGTTGTTTGCAAAATAGCGCGTCCTCTCAATAGTGGGTACTGCAGCTTGTATTGTTAAATTAACGCTAGACCAAACATGTCACGATTTGGTGGCTTTATGTTCTTTAAAAGCAACAAACTGATTCAAACTACAGACCTGTCTAGTTGTGGCATCTGCTTTTTCCAAGCTCAGGATTATTGGAAAAAAGCCCGACCTGCTAAGTAGCTACCTCGGACTGGCCTTTGCTCCTGAGTTATTTTGACATTCTTTTCTGGTTCATAAGGATAAAACAGCTAGCCTATCTTTACTGGCCTTATCAGGCCTGTGTAAATACCCTGATAGCAAGACTCAGGGGCGGATCCGCCCTCAAGTCGGCAGCTCCGCTGTAGGCTACTGTCACATTTACATTTATGCATTTAGCAGACGCTTTAAGCAACTTACAATGCATTCAGGCTATACATTTTTTTTTTCACTATGTGTGTTCCCTGGGAATTGGACCCACGACCTTATGCGCTGCTAACGCAATGCTCTACCACTGAGCCACAGGAACCCAACCCTGCCAGACTCAGTTTGGCCATTCGTCATTTAGCGGACTCAAAGATTTGAGTAACGTTAATAACAGGCCTATTTGGACGGAATCTCCTCCTTTCTATGAGAAGGGTTGTTTAGTTGGCTATCCGGATTTTAATCCAGTCCTGATCCTATATGTAAATTAGGTATTTTTTCACCCCTCTTCAGGAATAACTGCAGGCAAGAATCTTTTTTTTCCACTAAATTTGGTTCTAGAGTATTAGTTCAAGTCTATTTTGCTTATATTTCGACAAATATATTCTCCACCTCTCCTCTTAATGATGTTTTAGTAGGCTTTTTTTCTAACAGTCGCAGTTGCCAAGTCCGCTTATTATACGCGACTTTGGGCTTCTTTTTTTGTAAAGTTGCGGGGAAAAATCCCTGGTCGCGGGTTGCGGTTTTTTGGGCTTATTTTAAAAGATATGGTTGCTTGTTTGGGAAATCTGACAAGCAACTTCGTTTCTTTATTTATGTTCGCCGTATTCTCCAATGCATTGATTGACACTCTGTCTGCTCGCAGTTAATAGCCAACCAGTGCAATAATATAAGAGCTGTAGAGTAATTTACCATATGTTCTGCCCCTCATTGGAGAAAAATCACATTCAAAAAGAAGACGCGTGACGCTGTAATACAAGCGATGATAGAAGTAGACGTAGAGGAGTGGGAGGACTTTCTTTTAGCCTAATTTTTACAATGTTTTTGTAATGTATTAATTATCACGGGCTGTAATAAAAAACAAGTAGTCATATCCTAATACTAAGAGTAAATACATTTGGTTCGAATAGCCGTATGGCAAGATGTCTTAAAATGTATTTCATTTTTTAACATTTAAACTTAGACCACATTATTAGATTACCTTTTGACTTCATGAATACACATAAATGACAGCTTAATGATTTAAAATCTTTTTTATAATCTTTTTAATAATATTATATAATATTTTCTTTTTTAATATAATATATATTATAATTTAATATAATATTTGATATATTTTTCTATAATATTTATGTGGCATTTTGTTTTGTTTTTAATGTCATTTATTTGATAGTTATGTATACATTATTTTATTTTAAATGGTAGAAAAAACTGTTTTTGACCTCAAAATAAAGCACGTTCCCTCTGTACATGGCTGTAACAAGCAGTTTTGTGGTGCTGGGAATTCTTTATAATTAATTAAAAACAAATATTGTCACATTGATGGCTCAAGAAGGTGTAATTGTTCAAATAACACATTGTTTAATTTTAAAATATATATAAAAAATTGTAACCAAGTGTAAGGGCTAGGGACAGAAAAATGGACATTTCCATAGAATGACCCCTATATATTTTAGGCTATAAATATGTGGCTATGTTACAGCTCTCCTTTGAAGCTCTTGTGTTTTTCTCCTTTTCCATCTCTCCAATCCTATTCTGCTCACAGGTGATTGGAGATGAGTTTTGTTCCCACTTTTGTTGCAGTTTGCTAATTTTTGTAAAATAGCTTCTGTTTTTGCTTTTCAGATAAAAGAGTGGTTTCAGTGTAATATGTTGCAGGCTCATTTATTTGTAATAAATAATTGATAAATAATATTGATGATAATAAATCATCAAAAAAATATTTTTGTGGGCTTGTTTTTGAAGCTGCGGTTGCTTATTTGTCTCGCGAGAGTTGGCAACTGTGGTCGCGTCTCAGAAATCAAATCCTCCTCAGAGTGTAGAAGCAGGCTGAAGAGGTCTGAACAACACGGCAAGAATACTGTTAAAATATGCTTTATCTGTACAGTTGCCATTAACATTAATGTAGTTAATTGCTTTGTTGTCATTTTTAATTCTGAAATTGCGTTGTGGATCGTCGAGGTAGCTCTTCAGCACATTAGCATTATCATAGATTTGAGTAATAACAGGCCTAAGTTATTTGGACGGGATCTCCTTCTTTTTGTGAGATGCGGTAGTCCTGAGTATACGCTAGGTAATTTTTCACCCCTCTTCAGGAATAACTGCAGGCGATATGCTATATTTTTCATTGAAATTTGGTTCTGGAATATTAGCTCAAGTCTATTTTTGTTTATATTTTGACAAATATATTAGCCTCCTAATTAATTAATTTATATGAAATTAAAAAATACTAAGATAATGTGTGTGTGTGTGTGTGTGTGTGTTCTGTTGCAGCTTTACAGCTCATTCAGTACTGACAATGATCCACACTTCAGCTTTTAACGTATATTAAATGTGCAATGTCAAAAGATTCATATCAATATAACGTTAGGTTAAATGTTTACAAACCTACATTTACATCCTACATTTAACAGTAATCTATGGTTGTGGTATACTAGTTTGCAGGGCCGTGCAGAGACCTTTTGGAGGGGCAGGTGCTCATATGCTGCGTTCAAGTCCTCCTCGGACGTTCGCACTTACCAGTAGACAAGTCGTAATTACGACGTCGGGTGCGTTCAAGTCACTTTGGTCGGAACAAGATGGCGATTTAACTTTTCTACATAAAATTCAATTATTTTCTACAACTCTACTTCTATAAAATGATGAATGAAGAATGTGCATCATTGTGTGTTTTCTTTTTTCTGTTTTTATTTAATTTATGAAGGTGATGTAAACTGAATAATTATTCTATTATAATTATACAATAATATAATATTTTGTATGTGTAACTTATATAGTTTTATTGTATATTACAAAAAAATAATAATTTTATTCATTTCAACAACTTTACCGATGCTGCATATCTTTAGTCTTTGGCTGCGTCCATTGCATCCGACACGTTTTTTCACTGACACGCCCACAACTCGGGGCTTAAAGAAAATTTCGAGTTTCCCACTCGTAATAACGACTTTGTGGTGGCGTTCATGTGCGTTCAACTCGTAAATACGATGTATCCGACATGACTTGAACGCACCAAAAGTATGGACCATTTCAACGGATATTCGGCGGTTTAAGGAAGTGACGTCTTTGGTCCTCGGACGTTTCCGGTTAGTGTTCGAGCGCATTCAAAACAATGGCGGCAGGCGCTTAATGTGCAGTGGGATTGCGATAATTTATTTAATCCTGCTGTTTAAAATGTCAAATTTAAAATTAGTTCCTTGTTGCTAGGTGGTTGGGTGCTCCCTCTGGGCTGGCACTAACATTAATTTATAAATAATCGGAAATTAAAGGGTTAGATTTCCGAGAAACGTGCCTGGATTGCAGCAGTGAAGCAAGAAGCAGAATGGCAACTCGAGGATATACAGCGCACATCTCGATTCAGGTAAGGAAATGTTGTTGTTTTTTTCCATTTGATTAATTGTATTTATTTACGTTAACTCCATGTATGATGCAGCAATGTGTTTTCGTCATTGTTTACATATGCGCCTAGCGTTTTGATTCTTGTTCAGTGAAAAAGGCCAAGCTTTTATTTCCGTTTTATTGCCAAGCATTATTATGGGCTATAATTAAATATGAGTTCACATTAGATGTCTAGCTATCTTGTCAGCAGATAAATGCAGCGAGTAAAACATAATAGAAATGTATACTGTAAACTTGAATGTTGAATAGTGAAACAGTTAACGTTAACTGCAGTAGTTTACAAAAGCTAACGGTAAACATTTTATCAATTATTATGCTTGTCAAATGTTAATTCCAACATGTACTGATGTATTAAACAATAATAGTATTATTTATAAATATTGTGCATTAAATAAAATAATTGTTTTTCTACTTTTGTCTTTAGGAAAGCCATCATCTAAGACAGTGCTATAGGGAGACAGGGAGGACAGCTGGTTGTGAAAAAAAAAAGTTCATTTATTTCAGTAATTCAACTCAAATTGTGAAACTCGTGTATTACATAAATGCAATGCACACAGACTGAAGTAGTTTAAGTCTTTGGTTCTTTTTAATTGTGATGATTTAGGCTCACATTTAACACAAACCCACCAATTCACTATCTCAACAAATTAGAATAATTCATAAGACCAATAAAAAAAACATTTTTAGTGAATTGTTGGCCTTCTGGAAAGTATGTTCATTTACTGTATATGTACTCAGTACTTGGTAGGGGCTCCTTTTGCTTTAATTACTGCCTCAATTCGGCGTGGCATGGAGGTAATCAGTTTGTGGCACTGCTGAGGTGGTATGGAAGCCCAGGTTTCTTTGACAGTGGCCTTCAGCTCATCTGCATTGTTGGGTCTGGTGTCTCATCTTCCTCTTGACAATCGTTGGACTCGTCACTTCCTGTTTGTTGCTGACGCGTGTTTTGAGTTTGAGCTCCGTCAAGTTATTTCTTTATCGTCTATTTTATCTCTTAAAATCAATTTTATACACCATCATTTTTCGTTTCTATAACGTGTGAATATATCCCCTATCGCATTCTACAACAAAAACAATCAGGGCGCCTTGTTATCACTAGTTCTATTTTGATTTCTATTTTGATTTCCCGAGTCCGCTATTAGCTTATAGCCCGTTAGCACTACCAACGCGGCGGCCGCTAGGCGCGCTTGCTAATACTCTATTCACACACACAACCATTGTTCCACTGCTACTTACTTTAATGGCGGATTTGTGTCTACCTTTGAGTGCAGGTGAGGACGCGTTCGAGCTGCATTCGGTGCAGCTGGAGCTGGAGGCCGTGGAGAAGCAGATCAACGAGCTGCTGGAGAGACAGGCCCAGCTGAGAGAGCGGCAAACTGCGCTGGAAACATCCCGGGCTGACGCTCACAGGTCCGGGGTAAGTATACAGTGCGCTGCTAACACTCCCACCACCTCTACTCCGTGTGTTTCTCTGCACAGGCCCCGTGCACCCAGGACGCGATCTTCTCAGATGTCCTTCACTCCGGCGCCGGGACACCACGGACCCTGGGTGCGGCAGCAGCGGAAGACGCGAGCGAGGCATCGGGCTACATCATCTCCCCCTCCGCCGCTTCCGGTCTTCGAGATCTCCACCCGAAACCGCTTCGCCCCCCTCCACGAGACGGAACGTGACGCTGTGATCGTCGGAGACTCCATTGTCCGGCACGTCTGTGCTACGTTAGCTGAAGGTAAAGTGCACACACACTGTTTCCCTGGTGCTCGTGTTCTCGATGTTTCTGCGCAGATACCCGCGATCCTGAAGGATGACGAGAGCGTCGGAGCGGTCGTGCTGCACGCGGGCGTGAACGACACCAAGCTGCGGCAGACGGAGACACTGAAGAGGGACTTCAGGAGCCTGATCGAGACGGTACGCAGCACTTCGCCCGCGACGACGATCATCGTTTCAGGACCGCTTCCCACGTACCGACGAGGACACGAAAGGTTCAGTAGACTGTTTGCTTTAAACGAATGGTTATTGTCATGGTGTAAAGAACAGAAACTGCTCTTTGTTAATAATTGGAATCTTTTCTGGGAGCGTCCTAGGCTTTTCCGTGCTGATGGCCTGCACCCCAGCAGAGTCGGAGCGGAACTCCTGTCGGACAACATCTCCAAGACGCTACGCTCCATCTGACTAGTAAGCCAATTCTCAAATAACTGCTATGATGACTTTTGTTCTACCCACTTAAATGATAGAAGTAATTGCGTTGTTCAATCTATACATACTGTGTCTGTTCCCCGAATAGTGAGGTCAAAATATAAATTTAACACAGGATCTAGAAAAAATCTGATTGTGATTAAACCAGAAAAATGCAAAATAAATGAACAAAAACTATTTTTAAAGCTTGGGCTCCTAAACATTAGATCACTCGCACCTAAAGCAGTAATTGTAAATGAAATGATCACAGATAATAGTTTTGATGTACTCTGTTTGACTGAAACCTGGTTTAAACCAAATGATTATATTGGTCTAAATGAGTCTACTCCACCAAGCTACTGTTATAAGCATGAGCCCCGTCAGACTGGTCGTGGCGGCGGTGTCGCAACAATATATAGTGATATTCTCAATGTTACTCAGAAAACAGGATACAGGTTTAACTCATTCGAAATACTTATGCTTAATGTTACACTGTCAGATATGCAAAAGAAATCTGTCTTATCTCTTGCTCTGGCTACTGTGTATAGACCGCCAGGGCCATATACAGATTTCCTAAAAGAATTTGCAGATTTCCTCTCAGACCTATTGGTTAATGCTGATAAAGCGCTAATTGTTGGAGATTTTAACATTCATGTTGATAATCCAAATGATGCATTAGGACTTGCGTTTACCGACCTAATAAACTCTTTTGGAGTCAAGCAAAACGTCACCGGGCCCACTCATCGTTATAATCACACGCTAGATTTAATTATATCGCATGGAATTGATCTTACTGATATAGATATCGTACCTCAAAGTGATGATGTTACTGACCATTTCCTTGTATCGTGCATGCTGCATATTACTGATATTAACTGTAGGGCCCCACGTTATCGTCCGGGCAGAACTATTGTTCCAGCCACTAAAGACAGATTCACAAATAACCTGCCTGATTTATCTCAGCTGCTCTGTGTACCCATAAATACAAATGAACTTGACAAAATGACTAGCAACATGGGCACTATCCTCTCTAATACGTTAGAAACTGTTGCTCCCATCAAATTAAAAAAGGTTAGAGGAAAACGTGCTGCGCCATGGTACAACAGTTATACCCATTCTCTCAAGAAAGAAACTCGTAATCTTGAGCGCAAATGGAGAAAAACTAACTTGGAAGTTTTTAGAATTGCGTGGAAAAACAGTATGTCCAGCTATAGACATGCTCTAAAAGCTGCCAGGACCGAGCATATCCGCAAACTCATAGATAATAACCAAAATAATCCAAGGTTTTTATTTAGCACAGTGGCTAGACTAACAAATAACCAGACGTCACCCGATCTAAATATTCCCTCACAGTTTAATAGTAATGACTTTATGAATTTCTTCACTGATAAAATAGATAACATCAGAAATACAATAACTAATGTAGATTCTACGGCGTCTAGTACTTCAGCCTCATTCACCGCACCCAAAGAAAAACTGCAGTGCTTTTCAACTATAGGACAGGAAGAGCTAAATAAACTTATCAACACATCTAAACCAACAACATGTCTATTAGATCCTGTACCTACTAAATTACTGAAAGAGTTACCTGTAGCAGAAGAACCGCTTCTCAATATTATTAACTCATCGTTATCTTTAGGTCACGTCCCTAAACCATTCAAGCTGGCAGTTATTAAGCCTCTTATTAAGAAGCCACAACTAGATCCTAGTGATCTGGCAAATTACAGACCCATCTCAAATCTTCCGTTTATGTCTAAAAGTTTAGAAAAAGTTGTGTCTGCTCAATTGTGCTCATTCTTGCAAAAAAATGATCTCTGTGAAGAATTTCAGTCAGGTTTCAGGCCCCGCCATAGCACAGAAACTGCACTTGTTAAAATTACAAATGACTTGCTTCTTGCATCAGACCAAGGCTGCATCTCATTGCTAGTTTTACTTGATCTTAGTGCTGCGTTCGACACTATAGATCATGAAATACTCGTAGATCGATTACAAAACTATACAGGTATTCAAGGGCAGGCTTTAAGATGGTTTAGATCCTACCTGTCCGATCGCTATCACTTTGTTTATTTAAACGGGGAGTCATCTCAATTATCACCAGTAAAGTATGGAGTACCACAAGGATCTGTCCTAGGTCCTCTGCTGTTTTCAATATACATGCTGCCCCTTGGTAATATTATTAGAAAATACGGGATTAGTTTCCATTGTTATGCTGATGATACTCAACTATATATCTCAACAAGACCAGACGAAACTTCTAAATTATCTAAGTTAACTGAGTGTGTTAAAAATGTAAAAGATTGGATGACCAATAATTTTCTCCTATTAAATTCAGATAAGACAGAGATATTACTTATTGGACCAAAAAACAGTACACATAATCTCTTGGATTACAATTTGCAACTAGACGGATGTCCTGTTACTTCCTCTACAGTCAAAAATCTGGGTGTTATATTAGACAGCAACTTGTCTTTTGAAAAACATATTTCCAATGTTACAAAAACAGCATTCTTCCATCTTAGAAACATTGCCAAGCTAAGGAACATGTTACCTGTTTCTGATGCAGAAAAGCTAGTTCATGCATTCATGACCTCTAGACTGGACTATTGTAATACACTGCTAGGTGGTTGTCCTGCATCTTCAATAAACAAGCTACAAGTAGTCCAAAATGCAGCGGCTAGAGTCCTTACCAGGTCAAGAAAATATGATCATATTACCCCAATTTTACAGTCTCTGCACTGGCTACCTATTAAGTCCCGTATCAGTTACAAAATATTATTACTTACCTATAAGGCCCTAAATGGTTTAGCTCCTGCGTACCTAACTAGTCTTCTATCTCGCTACAATCCATCACGCTCCCTAAGGTCGCAAAACTCTGGACTCTTGGTAGTACCTAGAATAGCAAAGTCCACTAAAGGAGGTAGAGCTTTTTCATATTTGGCTCCCAAACTCTGGAATAGCCTTCCTGATAACGTTCGGGGTTCAGACACACTCTCTCTGTTTAAATCTAGATTAAAGACACATCTCTTTAACCAAGCATTCACATAATGCATTCATATAATGCATCTCATAAATCGTGTACTACAGTTATATCTGATCAAAACGCACATTATTATTCTTTAGCTTGGGTTGAACAAATAATTTTTGCTTGAATGGAACAACAGCTACGCTAATTATGTCTCTTTGTTTCTCTGTTTCTGCCACGGGATTAACAT
Organism: Schizothorax lantsangensis; assembly: GCA_027422415.1. Classification (NCBI taxonomy): domain Eukaryota; kingdom Metazoa; phylum Chordata; class Actinopteri; order Cypriniformes; family Cyprinidae; genus Schizothorax; species Schizothorax lantsangensis. The sequence continues at coordinate 7,818,280 of CM049844.1, forward strand.
CCCGTGGTAACTAGGAGTTACACAAGCTTCAGTCTGGATCCAGCCCTTAAATGATCTGAGATGACCAAACACCTGAGAAGAGATGATGCCGACCCCTCGGAGGACCTCTGATGGAGGCCAACCTCTGATCCACCAACAACATGCAGAATTAACAAATTTTGCCATAAGTTAATATATTAAGTTTCTACAATGTATAAATATATTGTAGAAACTTAATTTCCTGTAAAGCGCTTTGCAGCGATTGTATCGTAAAAAGCGCTATACAAATAAACGTGAATTGAATTGAACAATACCCGATAGATTCTCTATGGGGTTCAGGTCAGGCGAGTTTCTGGCCAATCAAGCACAGTAACACCATGGTCATTGAACCAGCTTTTGGTACCTTTGGCAGTGTGGGCAGGTGCCAAGTCCTGCTGGAAAATGAAATCAGCATCTCCATAAAGCTTGTCAGCAGAAGGAAGCATGGAAGTGCTCTAAAATTTCCTGGTAGATGGCTGCGTTGACTCTGGACTCAGAAAACACAGTGGACCAACACCAGCAGATGACATGGCAGCCCAAATCATCACTGACTGTGGAAACTTCACACTGGACTTCAAGCAACATGGATTCTGTGCCTCTCCCCTCTTCCTCCAGACTCTGGAACCTTGATTTCCAAATTAAATGAAAAATTTACTTTCATCTGAAAAGAGGACTTTGGACCACTGAGTTCTTTTTCTCCACAGCCCAGGTAAGACGCTTCTGACGTTGTCTCTGGTTCAGAAGTGGCTCGGTAGCCCTTTTCCTGAAGACGTCTGAGCGTGGTGACTCTTGATGCACTGACTCCAGCTTCAGTCCACTCCTTGTGAAGCTCTCACACGTGTTTGAATCAGCTTTGCTTGACAGTATTCTCAAGCTTCCAGTCATCCCTGTTGCTTGTGCACCTTTTCCTACCTAAAGTCTTCCTTCCAGTCAACTTTGCATTCAATATGCTTTGATACAGCACTCTGTAAACAGCCACACCTTTCAGTAATGACCCTCTGTGACTTACCCTCTTTGTGGAGGGCATGAATGTTCATCTTCTGGATCATTGCCAACTCAGCAGTCTTCTCCATTATTGTGGTTTCAAAGAACAAGAGATAGCCGGAATTTATACTGTAGGGATGGTCATTAATTGAAACTCAAATGTAAATATTCTAATATTTTGAGATACTGATTTTTGACTTTCATGAGCTGTAAGCTCTAATCATCAAAATTAAAACAAAAAAACTTTTGAAATGTTTTACTTTACATGCAATGAATCTAAAATATATGAAAGTTTCACTTTTTGAAATAACTTACAAGAAAAAAATGAACCTTTTCAGGACATTCTAATTCAGTGAGATGCACCTGTATACTCACTCAGTGGCTTTTCTTTGACATTGTTTACAAGCCGCTTCTTTGACGTCTTGAAACTCTGAGTGATTACTTGAGATATGATTCTGTTTCTTTCAACACCTTCTGATGATCGTTGATGTTTATTTACTGTAGTAACTAGAAGTAAAGAGGAAGAGATGGTCGGTTCATGTGAGTTCTGCACTGCTGCTTGATCTTTCACGTTACATTTAACACCAAAACTGTATTTACTGTTTAACTTTAGTGATACAATTGACAGAATCTGAAATCTGACACTTTTTTTCATATCACAAGTAATAAAACTTACTGTGATTTATTGTGTTTCATTAAGTTTTGTTCATGCATCAAGTGAAAACAGCATCTGTCGATTCTTAGGATTTACAATGACATCGTTGTCACAATGAGAAACAATTAAAATCGAAAAACAGATTTCAACCCAGCCCTAATTAGTACCATTAGCTAGCTAGTGAAATAAACTATAGGCCGTGCATTGATATAAGTGTAATACAATATCAGCCGCACTAATAATACATGTATATACAATCAAATCTGTCAAAATAATATACACTGATTACAGTTAAGATATATCTTACCTTGCAAATAGATTATGATCCAGGCTGCACCAATGCAAAATGGTGAGGAGAAGATTCAGGAGAATCTGGATGCTAATCCAGATGACCCTTTATGCTCGTGGTGGCGCAGCAGATGGCAGCTACTGTGCTTTGCTCTCCAGTGCTTGTACTGTTTTTGTTTGTTTTTCCTGTTTTTTGTTTCTCAAACACGATCAGCTTTACCAGGGATGAACTGCTGAACATTCGGCAGAACACACCACAAAATCTTTTACCGGATTTTGATTACTCGGACGCTTTGCTGGACATTATAGTTGGCGGAGCTGCGGTGTTGTTTAGACGCTACAGGTCGCGCAGACGGGGGAAGCGCGCCGGGGCACTCGTGAAGCTTCGCCAGCGCGGATTAAGAATGCCGTTGCCTAGCATCCATCTCGCGAATCTCCACTCTCTATCCAACAAAACGGACACACTTCTCCTGCTCTCCCGGACAAATAAGGATTTCTCAAACTCTGCTGCTCTGTGTTTCACGGAAACCTGGCTGAAGGATACCATACCGGACAGCGCGTTACATCTTCCTAACTTCCAGCTGATCAGAGCAGATCGTGAGGCAGAATCAAAGGGGAAATCGCGCGGTGGCGGGATGTGCTTCTACATCAATGAGAGGTGGTGTACAGATGTAACTGTGTTAAAGAAGATGTGCTGTTATGATCTAGAAACGCTCTTCATTAACTGCAAGTCGTTCTATTCGCCGTGGGAGTTCTGTTCGTCCATTCTCGTGAGTGTTTACATTCCACCGCACGCGAACGCCAGATCAGCTATACAGAAACTCGCTGATCAGATCACAGAGACTGAGCAACAACACCCGGATTCTGTTTTAATCATTCTCGGTGACTTTAATAAAGCAAATCTCTCACGTGAACTGCCAAAATACAGACAGCACATCACATGTCCCACCAGAGACTAATATATTGGATCACTGTTACACAGCGATAAAGGATGCATATCACTCTGTCCCACGGGCAGCTTTGGGACTCTCTGATCACTGTTTAGTTCATCTTATACCAACCTACAGGCAGAAACTCAAATCTGAAAAACCTGTATTAAAAACTGTTAAAAGATGGACTGTTGAAGCAGAGCAAGATTTAAAAGCTTGTTTTGACCTCACTGATTGGAGTGTTTTTGAAACTGCTGCCACCGATTTGGACGAACTCACAGAGAATGTAACATCATATATCAGTTTCTGTGAAGATATGTGTATTCCTACCAGGACTCGTTTAACCTACAACAACGATAAACCATGGTTCACAGCAAAACTCAGACAGCTCCGTCAGGCCAAAGAAGATGCTTACAGGATGGGGGATAAAGTCTTGTATAAACAGGCCAAATACACATTGGAAAAGGAGATCAGCGTGGCAAAGAGGAATTATTCTGGTAAGCTAAGGATTCAGTTATCTTCCAGTTATTCTGCTTCAGTGTGGAAAGGTATGAAAGACTTTACAAATTACAAGACACCATCCCCCAGCACTGTGGAGAATCAACAACTAGCAGACGATTTGAATGTCTTTTGCTGTAGGTTTGAAAAAACACCCCACACCCGCCCTGAACACCTCTCCACACAACCATTAACACCTCCAGCAACCCCCCTCTCCCCCACACCTGCACTGAAAATAAGTGAAGATGACGTGCGGCAGGTCTTCATAAAGAACAAAAGAAGGAAAGCACCAGGCCCAGACGGTGTGTCACCAGCCTGCCTTAAATCCTGTGCTGACCAGCTAGCCCCCATTTTCACACACATCTTCAACAGATCACTGGAGCTGTGCGAAGTCCCCTCATGCTTCAAACGCTCCACCATCATCCCCGTCCCAAAGAAACCCAAAATTACTGGACTTAATGACTACAGACCTGTGGCTCTAACGTCTGTGGTCATGAAATCATTTGAAAGACTGGTTTTGGCTTATCTGAAGGCCTCCACTGGACCCTTACTGGACCCCCTGCAATTTGCCTACAGAGCAAACAGGTCTGTGGATGATGCAGTCAACATGGGACTGCACTTCATCCTGCAGCATCTGGAAAGACCAGGGACTTATGTGAGGATCCTGGTTGTAGACTTCAGCTCTGCTTTTAACACCATCATCCCGGACACCCTTCAGAATAAACTGACACTGCTCTCCGTCCCTACCTCCGTCTGTCAGTGGATCAACAGCTTCCTGACAGACAGGCAGCAGCTTGTGAGGCTGGGAAAATTCTCATCCAGCACCCGCACCACCAGCACTGGAGCCCTCAGGGCTGCGTTCTCTCCCCACTGCTCTTCTCCCTCTACACGAATGACTGCACATCTAAAGACCCCTCTGTCAAGTTCCTGAAGTTTGCAGACGACACCACACTGGTCGGCCTCATTCAGGACGGTGACGAGTCTGCCTACAGACATGAGGTTAAGGAGCTGGCTGTCTGGTGCAGTCTTAACAACCTGGAGCTTAACACGCTCAAAACAGTAGAGATGATCGTGGACTTTAGGAGAAACCCCCCTGCTCTCCCCCCACTCACCATCATGAACAGCACAGTGACTGCAGTGGAGTCATTCAGGTTCCTGGGCACCACCATCTCCCAGGACATTCACACGGAATGTGAAATCATTTTGGTGCAGGGAAAAAGATTTACAATGTTTCAATTAAAAATGTATAATTGTAAACGTGTATTGTTTTGTGGGTTTATTTTTTTTATATTTTTACCTGAACATTGGTGCAGTGTTAACCAGTTGAGGAAGTTAAATTCACTCTTTAAAATTTGCAGTATAGGTTTATGTTTTAATCTGCATTACCATTTTAAAATAAGTATTTACAATATTTGCTTTAAATCAACATTTAATAAATACACTGGGTGTGTAGGATTAATCACCATAAAGTGTTAAATGTGTATACTTGCGAGTATACACCCTGAGTGTCACACACATTGTGTCACACACATTGTGTGTGACACACACATTGACAGCAGCAATGGGAACTATGCAAGACTGCTATTCATAGACTATAGCTCAGCTTTTAACACCATAGTCCCCATCAAGCTGACTTCCAAACTCACAGGCCTTGGCCTAAACACTTCACTCTGCGACTGGATTCAAGATTTCCTCACCGGCAGACCTCAAGTGGTGAAGGTAGGCCAGTTCACTTCCAACTCCATCACCCTGAACGTAGGAGCCCCGCAGGGCTGCGTTCTGAGTCCCCTGCTATACTCTCTCTACACACATGACTGTGTGTCCTCTCACAGATCCACATCTATTATCAAATTTGCTGATGATACTGTGGTTCTGGGCCTCATTTCCAACAATGATGAGACCGCATACTTGGATGAGGTGGAGAGACTTACATCATGGTGCCAGGACAACTGTCTCTCTCTGAACGTGAGCAAAACCAAAGAGCTGATTGTGGACTTCAGAAAGAGACACCTGCTGCCCTACACTCCTCTTGTGATCAGCGGGACCCCTGTGGAGAGAGTTAGCAGCTTCAAGTACCTCGGTGTAAACATCTCCGAGGACCTGACTTGGACTACACACATCCAAACACAGGTTAAGAAAGCCAGACAAAGACTGTACCATCTGCGACAGCTGAGGAAATTCAGGGTCTCACCAACAATCCTGAAAACTTTCTATGCAGGGACCATAGAAAGTGTATTGACTCAGTGCATCTCAGTGTGGTATGGAAACAGCTCCAGCCAAGATTGCAAGGCCCTGCAGAGAGTTGTGCGCTTAGCTGAGCGTATCTCAGGGTCTGCTCTCCCCTCTCTGCAGGACATCTACCTCAAACGCTGCAGAGGCAGAGCTGTCAAAATCATCAAGGACTCAAATCACCCTGGAAACTGCCTCTTCACTATGCTGCCATCTGGTAAGCGCTTCCGCTGCCTGATGGCAAAAACCGAGAGACTTAGGAGGAGTTTCTTCCCCAAGGCCATCAGGCTCCTGAACTCAAAGTCAAATCACTAATCACACATTCATTACTCTCTACCTCATAACTGTCAGTGTCATTTGCTCATTTGCACACTTGCACACAACACTTTCTGTGTCTTGTAACATATCTTATCTTATTTTTATATTTATTTTATTTTTTGTGATTGGCTGCTTCATGTCAACCATGTACAACCTGTTTGCACATTCCTCTCTGTACAGTCATGCTTATCTTAATATTTAATTTTACAGCTTACTGTCATGCACATTATTTTATATTTTATACTTTATTCTTTATATCTTATTTTTTATTCATTTTATCTTATGTTTACTTCCCTTGTGTTGTTTTTTTCAATATTTGCACTGTCCATGGAGCGGACCCGACTCTCATTTCACTGCTGGTTATACAATCTCTGTATAGTCGTGTATGTGACAAATAAAACTTGAAACTTGAAACTTGAGTGATTAAAATTAAACACTAACACAGTGTTTGTATAATAAACACTTTCATCAGTGTTGTTTTAACACTAGCAAAGATGGACCTGTATGTTCACCTAGAAAGTGATAATTTTAACACCCATGGTGACAAATCTCCCAACATATTGTTGCTGTATCGTCACCCTAAGCCAGCTGAACCCTTAAATCAACATTCTTGCATTTGTACAAAACACAGGTGTCACTTCTGAATTCAAGATGCGTGACATGAATTCACTTGTGGAATGTGGTTGTCACTCATTTAAATAGATGAGCTCTACAGACTGGTTTTACAATATAGGCTAATATGTTGTTTTAAATGAGCAGGTCCATGCATGTCTTTATCTAATATTCCTGATTCAAAAGTTTTAGTTGGTTACAGCTTGTTTAATAGACAATAATTCGTTTTTAATAGAACTTTCAAACTATCTTAAACTGTGAGCCACTTATGGCGAATTCAGTTAAGTTGGGACACAATTGCCCAAAAAATGATCACAAAGTAGCTAACCGCTCGTTAAGTAGGCTAGGCAGGGCTCCAGACAAAAAAATCGAGTAAGGCGCCATTGGCTCCTATAAGAAAAAAACTTAGGCGCCAGATTATTTTTTTAGGTGCCACAGAATGAAAGTGTTTTATTTTAATATTATTATTATTATTATTTTCCTACATTTTAACATTTCAATCATACTGTCATGTGTTTATGTCTCATCTTTTCTTGACTTTATCAGCATTTTAATAGATGATCAGGTCAACCTGGGAACTAAGGTTCACTTAAAATGGGAACTAAATGTCTTTTCCAACTTGAAATATACAGTCACAAAGAATTGTTCATTACACAGAATCTGTACCAATATCATGGATCATAAGCACCACTTGGCCACTGAGTGTAATTCGGGCTCCTCCTCGATGTATCCTATAAATGTTGATATGTCTTTCACACATTCAGTCTGTTTTTCTTCATTAGTAAAATGCTATTTTATAGGAGGAGTTGAATCATGTAGACAGCAGATTAAGTAAAAATAGTAATATGCAATAGTGCATAAATATAGCAAAATGCTCCTTTATAGTTATTTTTCTAGCTAACTGATGAGCTTATGGTTATTCTGAGGTAAATGTATTATTACACTGCAATGTTTACAAGCTTTACACGTTTTCCACAGTTTGAAACACTGAATGAGCTTTTACGTGAGATATTTCAGTAAGTTGTACTGTAGGATCTCTTATAAAATAGCCTAGCTTTTGATGTTAATTCATGTTCATTTCATACTATAGTAGTAAATAGAAAGATATAATAGGTTCACTTGCCGCTTGAACTTAGGCGCTAAAGAGATCGCGCCTGCCGCATTAAAGAGCGCCAAAACCGTATCGTTTGAGTTTCGTTATGAATTTGGCATCATTTTAAAGCAGATACTTTGTTTATTAAAAAGTAACATAGCACAAAGCTTTTTGCGATTACTGGACGGCAAGTGTGCTACAAATAATATGAAGTTCAGACAGCCAGGGCCGGATTTACCTCTTATCGTGACATAGGCAAAACACATTTGTGGGCCCCCCTTCCCTATTTAATATATTACCACCCCAGCAAACAAAAATAATTCGTAATCAGTGGAAACCTTTACAGTGTTTTCTATTGCAATAAGCACTTGCGTTCAGTCAATAAAAATCGAATGTCTTAATTAGTTTGAGAATGGAGAAAGACCGTTCCATTAATAGGCTCCAGCGTCATGGCCACATTACCACTTCGGGAGTGCATTATTTCTCTAATAATTTTAACGGCCTATACAACCACACCCGACATTGTTCAGATGATTTATTTTAAGACTATTGTCGTGTTTCTGTCCTGAATCTCGTGTGTTGAACTAATTTCTTAAGCACCTCATCCCAAACCTTCCGTTGAAAAATTCCAAAATGTCATTTTAGAGCTAATAACAGAGACTTGACCCATGGATATGAAGATTAATGCAGTTATAAATGCTGTCTAATGCAGTTATTAAGTTATTAGAGAGAGAGATTAAGCGCGTGTGAATGCTTGCGTCTGTGCTTCTCTCAGCAACGTTCAGCAGCAGAGTCTACTAATATAGACTCTTTAATCTAGTTGAACTGCTTCAAGAATCTGGCTACTGAGAAATGTCATGTAGCTTTTCAGCTGCAAAATTATTTTACTGATGAATTCAGCGATGACAAGTTTCTGTCCGCGTCACCGCGTGTGCGCGTGTCTGTACTGTGTGTGCGCCTGTGAGAGAACGGGAGAAAGAAAGCGTGATTTCCGTACATAAAAAAAGGTGGAAAACATGGAAATAGTTTGTAATTTTTTACCCAATTGTTTGTTATATTTATTTGCTCAGTGTATTCTGGGGTTTTGGTTCTTTTACTGTTGTAGATAGCCCATAGTAGCTATAACAAACATTATATATCTCTTCATTGTGTTTGCCATTAATAAATTGATGTTTAATGACAGTATAATGAATTAAACACAGAATAATAATGATTTCTAGCCGTGTTTATAAAAACAATTGCCGTCTCAACACCGCTATTATAGTCAGTGTTAAAGGAGTTGTTTGTAAAATAGCGCGTCCTCTCAATAGTGGGTACTGCAGCTTGTATTGTTAAATTAACGCTAGACCAAACATGTCACGATTTGGTGGCTTTATGTTCTTTAAAAGCAACAAACTGATTCAAACTACAGACCTGTCTAGTTGTGGCATCTGCTTTTTCCAAGCTCAGGATTATTGGAAAAAAGCCCGACCTGCTAAGTAGCTACCTCGGACTGGCCTTTGCTCCTGAGTTATTTTGACATTCTTTTCTGGTTCATAAGGATAAAACAGCTAGCCTATCTTTACTGGCCTTATCAGGCCTGTGTAAATACCCTGATAGCAAGACTCAGGGGCGGATCCGCCCTCAAGTCGGCAGCTCCGCTGTAGGCTACTGTCACATTTACATTTATGCATTTAGCAGACGCTTTAAGCAACTTACAATGCATTCAGGCTATACATTTTTTTTTCAGTATGTGTGTTCCCTGGGAATTGGACCCACGACCTTATGCGCTGCTAACGCAATGCTCTACCACTGAGCCACAGGAACCCAGCCCTGCCAGACTCAGTTTGGCCATTCGTCATTTAGCGGACTCATTAGGACAACTCGTTCTTTCGCATTATTAGCATTATCAAAGATTTGAGTAACGTTAATAACAGGCCTACACAGTAAATTTTGCAGTGTTAAATGAACTCTATAAGAGTTAAATTTGACACTCAGCCCGAGTGTATTTGGTCCCACTCAGAATTGGTGATAAATTGACTCTCGTCATAGTGTTAAATTTTCAGAGTTAAATTAACTCTATTTTGAGTAAAAAATTAACACTGCTCAACACTGAATAGTGTTACCAGAGTTTAACACTAGGGGAAATTAACTCTGTTCTGTGTTACCACAATTTAACTCTGCAGGAAAATTTACTCTAATTAGTGTTAATATTTCACTTATGTAGAGTTCATTTACATTTGTAATAGTGAAACATTCTCTAATTTTAAATCCCATTTGGTGTTTTAAAAACAGAACAGAAAACAAGATCAACGACGTCAGATTTAAAACATTTATTACAATGCTGTCAGGCTCAAGAAACATACACAATTTCATGCACAAAAATACATCACGTCTGCATGAAATGACAATACATCACTATATTCAGTACAGAAGCTGTTGAACCACCTAGCTAAGCAGCCTTGCTCTAACCTCAGCAATACAAGGACCTTCACTTTGCCAACATCTTTGTTGAACACAGTGGTCTGAATGAAAGTGTACATCTTGTGTAGAATAGTGTTATAAGTGGTGCCAAAAACAAAGTGTGCCTTAAGAAGTTTGTTAACCAAACATTAGAATTCTCATTAATTACTCACCCTCATGTCACACCAAACCTATAAGACTTTTGTTCATTTTCGGAACACAAATGAAGATATTTGTAATGAAATCTGGCAGACTACTATCCTTTCATCGACAGCCTATAACTACAACTTTCAAGGCCCAGAAAGGTGTTAAAGACATCATTAAATTAACCCGTGAGACTCTGGTGATTTAACTTCAGGTTTATTAAGCAACACGAGTGCTTTGTTTGCTTTGTTTTATTAATATATATATATATATATAATTGACCACTTTATGAAAATATTAATCCCTGACAAGCGTACACGAGAGCACGACGACAGATGAGTGTTTTGTTTGAAATTAAAGCAGACATATTGTGAATGCATGCATAAAATTGAGATTAAACCAGTGGAGTCACATGGATTACTTTAATGATGTCATTACTACCTTTCTGGGCCTTGAATGTGCTAGTTGCGAGGACTCTCAATGTGAGGACAGAAATCTCTCAGATTTCATAATATCTTTATTGGTGTTTTGAAGATGAATGAAAGTCTTACAGGTTTGGAACGACATGAGGGTGAGTAAATGATGACAATTTTAATTTTTGGGTAAATTAACCCCATTAAACAGTTCATCAAAGGCATCAAGAGAAGAGACTGACTTGAAAGGAATGGCATGCTGATCAAAACTGGTGAACTGAATAATTCTTCCCAGAGCCAGGAGACAGGGCTGAGCACTTCCAGCGATGTCTTGAATATGCTCCTCAATGCTTGTTCCACTCTGAAAAAACCAAGCAAATTGCAAAGGACTATCACTGATATGTTAAATTGAAAAAAACTACAAAACATAATAAAAATAATAATTAAAAACATACCTTCTGGAAGATATCCCTACTTGAGACGTAGACACCTTTCGTGGTCTTTTCTGGCCTTGACAAGACAGAAACAACAAAGCATTTTAAGATCATCAACACTGCTTAAAGAATGCTATATGAAGTTAATCCTTAGTCACAGTTAAAGCAACTCAGTAGCTACAGAACTACTGTGAAAAGTGGCACATTGAGATTTCTCTTTTCATTTTGTACCTTCAAATTATATTCCTCGTTCTTTAGAAATGCCTCTCTGTATAGTTATGATTCCGGTGCTTCTTAGACAAAAATACAGAAAAAGGAGGAGAAAAAGTACTTTAAAATCCAAGAGAAAAATACACCACCTGTATTATGGGCATGTGATCAAAACATTTAAAAGTTGTCAACAATGCATTAAAACTAAAACAAAAACAGTGTGATACTTACGTAGCCATTTTTGAAGAAGGTACAGGAACAAAGGCACAATTCCTCTGGCACAGTTTTCGTTCACCTTCCTTGGTGGTGATGTACTGCAAAAAAAATATATATATTTTTAAATATAAAAATTATATATATATATATATATATATATATATATATATATATATATATATATATATATATATATATATATATATATATCATATATACAGTTATTTATATGAAATATTACCTATTATTTTCTTTAATGTCAGCTGTCAGAATATTGACAGTTTTTCTTTTTTCATCGAGAATCGATCAGACCAGCTTAATAATAATAATTTAAAAAAGCAAAGCAAAAACATAAATATGGTATATAAACAATAAAAATACTACTTCAAACACTACTTAATTTTATATACTTTTACCTTATAAAGATCAAATTAATGTTGTGTTTTTAAGTAGACTTATGAGTTTAACAGTCCCCCAAATGCATAAGTAATAACTTATTGCCCACCTTTTAGCTCCATCATCTAGTCTCATTCCTTTACTGGAAGACCTTTCTTCAATAATGAGTGTGTCCTGCGAGTCACTGGAGTCAAAGGATGAAGACAGGGACTGATTTGACTGCACAGGAGAAGCTTGTTTCTTAAAAAAGGAGCAAGATAAATACGTTAGTTCTGCAATATGTGTCATGTCATGCCAATAACAGTCACTCCTAATAAACAGGCAACATTTTAAAATGCGTTAACGTTACTTGTACCAGCACTTACATGTACCGCTCGGATCAGGCCAACTAACTGTGTATGTCTAATAACAAAAACATAAAATAGTTGTTCGTGGCACCGTAATCACTGCATAAGGTTAAAATAATGAAAAACAAAGACGCGGCTGCTTTTAAATGAGACGTTCTGCTTCTTCGTCGTGCAGCATTGAGCCGAGTTAACGCTAATCCCACAGCGCCATCTAACGTGGCTTCAATAAACATGCAATGGCGGCGTTCGACTAATTTATCTTCACAAAACTTAAATTAATGCCGTTGGAAACATTTAGTCTTTCGTGAGCTGAACAGTAGCAAATATAGAGTTTATATTACATTCCAACGGTTTACATAACATCATATAATTTATTCAGAGTTACATATCTAACGTCGTAGGACATGCTATAAGACATTTCATTCCACAACGACATAACGTGCTATGCATTATATTTACATTCTAACATCACGCAAACCCCGGACACAGCCCTACCTAGAAGATTTCGACCGTCCAATACATAGAAATGTGTCAGCGTAACGTACGCCCCATTGTGACGTTACATAATTGAACGTTTAAAAAACAAATTAAGCGGATATACCAAAGCTAAATACATCTGAAAATCAAATTAAGTAAGATTACCAACATAATTTAAACTTTAACATTACCACATTGAGATGAAAAAGCACATTTCTCCAACATACTGTCTTGCCTATTCAATAACGTTACCTATTCGATATTTCCGAGTTTAAACCAATCAAATTACACAGTTAAAAATAAATAACGTTACAAGTTATGCATTAGTAGCACAATTATTAGCCTCAAATATTAAACTTATGTTTTAACAAATTAATTAAAAGAGCTTACCTTTTGGCGCAAGGCAAAAGAAAATGGCGACAATACAACTTTTGCTCTGGTCTTCGGGGTTGGCTTGAGGGGCGGAGCTTAACAGAGTAAAGTTAACAATGCAGAATTCAACTCTGATCATTTTCACCAACACTAGGGGACATTTTTCACTATTTGTTGTTAAATTAACTCCTTAAGAGTAAACGGAGAGTAACACTGCTTAATTAACACTGACGATTTTACTGTGTATTTGGACAGAATCTCCTCCTTTCTATGAGAAGGGTTGTTTAGTTGGCTATCCGGATTTTAATCAGTCCTGATCCTATATGTAAATTAGGTATTTTTTCACCCCTCTTCAGGAATAACTGCAGGCAAGAATCTTTTTTTTCACTAAATTTGGTTCTAGAGTATTAGTTCAAGTCTATTTTGCTTATATTTCGACAAATATATTCTCCACCTCTCCTCTTAATGATGTTTTAGTAGGCTTTTTTTCTAACAGTCGCAGTTGCCAAGTCCGCTTATTATACGCGACTTTGGGCTTCTTTTTTTGTAAAGTTGCGTGAAAAAAATCCCTGGTCGCGGGTTGCGGTTTTTTGGGCTTATTTTAAAAGATATGGTTGCTTGTTTGGGAAATCTGACAAGCGACTTCGTTTCTTTATTTATGTTCGCCGTATTCTCCAATACATTGATTGACACTCTGTCTGCTCGCAGTTAATAGCCAACCAGTGCAATAATATAAGAGCCGTAGAGTAATTTACCATATGTTCTGCCCCTCATTGGAGAAAAATCACATTCAGAAAGAAGACGCGTGACGCTGTAATACAAGCGATGATAGAAGAAGACGTAGAGGAGTGGGAGGACTTTCTTTTAGCCTAATTTTTACAATGTTTTTGTAATGTATTAATAATCACGGGCTGTAATAAACAAAAAAACAAGTAGTCATATCCTAATACTAAGAGTAAATACATTTGGTTCGAATAGCCGTATGGCAAGATGTCTTAAAATGTATTTCATTTTTTAACATTTAAACTTAGACCACATTATTAGATTACCTTTTGACTTCATGAATACACATAAATGACAGCTTAATGATTTAAAATCTTTTTTATAATCTTTTTAATAATATTATATAATATTTTCTTTTTTAATATAATATATATTATAATTTAATATAATATTTGATATATTTTTCTATAATATTTATGTGGCATTTTGTTTTGTTTTTAATGTCATTTATTTGATAGTTATGTATACATTATTTTATTTTAAATGGTAGAAAAAACTGTTTTTGACCTCAAAATAAAGCACGTTCCCTCTTACATGGCTGTAACAAGCAGTTTTGTGGTGCTGGGAATTCTTTATAATTAATTAAAAACAAATATTGTCACATTGATGGCTCAAGAAGGTGTAATTGTTCAAATAACACATTGTTTAATTTTAAAATATATATAAAAAATTGTAACCAAGTGTAAGGGCTAGGGACAGAAAAATGGACATTTCCATAGAATGACCCCTATATATTTTAGGCTATAAATATGTGGCTATGTTACAGCTCTCCTTTGAAGCTCTTGTGTTTTTCTCCTTTTCCATCTCTCCAATCCTATTCTGCTCACAGGTGATTGGAGATGAGTTTTGTTCCCACTTTTGTTGCAGTTTGCTAATTTTTGTAAAATAGCTTCTGTTTTTGCTTTTCAGATAAAAGAGTTGTTTCAGTGTAATATGTTGCAGGCTCATTTATTTGTAATAAATAATTGATAAATAATATTGATGATAATAAATCATCAAAAAAATATTTTTGTGGGCTTGTTTTTGAAGCTGCGGTTGCTTATTTGTCTCGTGAGAGTTGGCAACAGTGGTCGCGTCTCAGAAATCAAATCCTCTCTCAGAGTGTAGAAGCAGGCTGAAGAGGTCTGAACAACACGGCAAGAATACTGTTAAAATATGCTTTATCTGTACAGTTGCCATTAACATTAATAATGTAGTTAATTGCTTTGTTGTCATTTTTAATTCTGAAATTGCGTTGTGGATCGTCGAGGTAGCTCTTCAGCACATTAGCATTATCATAGATTTGAGTAATAACAGGCCTAAGTTATTTGGACGGGATCTCCTTCTTTTTGTGAGATGCGGTAGTCCTGAGTATACGCTAGGTAATTTTTCACCCCTCTTCAGGAATAACTGCAGGCGATATGCTATATTTTTCATTGAAATTTGGTTCTGGAATATTAGCTCAAGTCTATTTTTGTTTATATTTTGACAAATATATTAGCCTCCTAATTAATTAATTTATATGAAATTAAAAAATACTAAGATAATGTGTGTGTGTGTGTGTGTGTGTTCTGTTGCAGCTTTACAGCTCATTCAGTACTGACAATGATCCACACTTCAGCTTTTAACGTATATTAAATGTGCAATGTCAAAAGATTCATATCAATATAACGTTAGGTTAAATGTTTACAAACCTACATTTACATCCTACATTTAACAGTAATCTATGGTTGTGGTATACTAGTTTGCAGGGCCGTGCAGAGACCTTTTGGAGGGGCAGGTGCTCATATGGACCATTTCAACGGATATCCGGCGGTTTTAAGGAAGTGACGTCTTTGGTCCTCGGACGTTTCCGGTTAGTGTTCGAGCGCATTCAAAACAATGGCGGCAGGCGCTTGATGTGCAGTGGGATTGCGATAATTTATTTAATCCTGCTGTTTAAAATGTCAAATTTAAAATTAGTTCCTTGTTGCTCGTGGTTGGGTGCTCCCTCTGGGCTGGCACTAACATTAATTTATAAATAATCGGAAATTAAAGGGTTAGATTTCCGAGAAACGTGCCTGGATTGCAGCAGTGAAGCAAAGAAGCAGAATAGCAACTCGAGGATATACAGCGCACATCTCGATTCAGGTAAGGAAATGTTGTTGTTTTTTTTTTTCCATTTGATTAATTGTATTTATTTACGTTAACTCCATGTATGATGCAGCAATGTGTTTTTCGTCATTGTTTACATACGCGCCTAGCGTTTTGATTCTTGTTCAGTGAAAAAGCCAAGCTTTTATTTCCGTTTTTAATTGCCAAGCATTATTATGGGCTATAATTAAATATGAGTTCACATTAGATGTCTAGCTATCTTGTCAGCAGATAAATGCAGCGAGTAAAACATAATAGAAATGTATACTGTAAACTTGAATGTTGAATAGTGAAACAGTTAACGTTAACTGCAGTAGTTTACAAAAGCTAACGGTAAACATTTTATCAATTATTATGCTTGTCAAATGTTAATTCCAACATGTACTGATGTATTAAACAATAATAGTATTATTTATAAATATTGTGCATTAAATAAAAATAATTGTTTTTCTACTTTTGTCTTTAGGAAAGCCATCATCTAAGACAGTGCTATAGGGAGACAGAGAGGACAGCTGGTTGTCCTGCAGAGCCAAACCACATGAGAACATATGAACACCCAGATGTGTTTGAGAACTTGAGGATGAAATGCAATGTAGTACTTAAAGCTGCTCATGGCCAGCCTGCTGCTTTTGATATTGATCACATATTAATACATTTGCTGGAAACAGTTGACAGTGAGAGGATGTATTTTGTTTATATGCAGTACTGGTCAAATGTCTGGACACATTACAATTTTTAAATGTTTTTTGAAAGAAGTCTCTTATACTCATCAAGCCTCCATTTAATTTGATCAAAAATAGACAAAATCAGTAACATTGTGAAATATTAAAATTTAAAAAAAATGGTTTGTTATGGTCTGTTTTAATATTCTTTATATTTATTTCTGTGATGCAAAGATGAATTTTCATCAGCCTTTTCTCGTCTTGTGTCACATGATCCTTCAGAGATCATTCTAATGTGCTGATTTGATACTTGGTTATTTTCAGTGTTGGAAACAATTGTGCTGCTTAATTTTTTTTCTGGTACCTGTGATACTTTATACAGGATTGATTGATTGAATCCTGGCAGGGATTTTCACAATATAGAAATCTTTCCTAACAGTATATCTTTACTATCACTTTTTTTTTTTTTTAAATCAATTTAACATCTTGCTGAATAAATGTATTCATATTCTTTCAACAACAACATTTTTTTTTTATAAAAATGCTGATCCCAAACTTTTGAACAGTAGTGCATGTTGTTACAAAACATTTCTATTTTAAATAAATGCTGTTCTTTTATTCTTCAAAGAATCCTAAAATTATCTCAGGTTATAAAGAAATATTAAGCAGCACAACTGTTTCCAACACTGATAATACATCAGCATATTAGAATGATTTCTGAAGGATCCTATGACACTGAAGACTGGAGTAATTATGCTGAAAATGCAGATTTGATCACAGAAATAAATTATATTTTAAAAAGCATATTTTACCCATTTAATCCCAATTTTTTTTTCCAGACATGAAAATATCCAAATGATGTTGTCATTAGTAACCCTTTGAAATAATAATAATTAATATTTTTTTATTTGTTTGGAAAAGTGGTTTACTCATTCTATGACCACACTCAACAAAACTGAATATATGTGAATTAATTTATTAATACTAGACACCCTAAAGATAATGTGTACCAAAAATCTTTGTCATATCTTTATTAACATACTTTACTAGCCTTTCGTTTTGGAGCTTTGATGCAGTCATCATCTTCTCAAGGTGCAAACAGGAAATAAACTGCTCTGGTCATGTGACAATTTGCACTAATTATGTGAAACTGCACATTTAACTGAGACCTTTTATTTTTTTTCCATATTTGCAGGAAGTGCACTAAAACAGTAAGTTTTTTTTTTTTTGAGCTTTATAAATGAAAACTTTTTTTTTTTTTACAGTCACTATTGTGACTGGTGGGATTAAATGGGTTTAAAATAGGAAACCATTATTTTAAATAGTAATTATTTCAAAATATTACTGTTTTTGTCTGTATTTTTGATCAATTAAATGCATGCTTGATGAGCATAGAAGACTTCTTTCAAAAACATTAAAAAAATGGTAATAATGCCCACACTTTTGACCAGTACTACTGTATGTGCATGTGTTTACAGTAAATGTGCATAAATACATACATACCCACATATATACTGTATCAAAGATAGATTAAAAGGAC
Organism: Schizothorax lantsangensis; assembly: GCA_027422415.1. NCBI lineage: Eukaryota > Metazoa > Chordata > Actinopteri > Cypriniformes > Cyprinidae > Schizothorax > Schizothorax lantsangensis. The sequence goes on from CM049844.1 coordinate 7,836,452, forward strand.
TTTGACTGTAGTGTGTGTGCATTTATTAATCTGCATGTAGGCTTTTTACCTTTAAAAAAAACTAATACAGGTTTATGCAAAACACGGTAGCCAGCATTGAATTGCATTCATCTTGTTTATTTGTGACCACATTATGGCTCAGATAGAGAATTCAAATTCTTTCTCGCACTGTTCCACAGCAGCAAACTAAGCACACATTATAAAACAAATGAAATCAGTAATAATGGCATGTAGTGATTAGTTTACTAGCATTCATTAAGCGTTGTAATATACATGCATGTTCTGTAAAGCTGCAGTGAAATTATATGTATTCTGAAAAGCGCTGTACAAATAAATATGAAAATGAATATTTGCGTAGACATACAGACTGACCCAGCAATGCAAGTGAAATGTCCACTAAAAACCTCCCCGGACATCTTAGCGACAAACCATGATACGTACGTAAGTGACACTGTTTGTCTTGCTTCAGTTTAAACCAAACAAGACTGATGCTATCCATTGTACGAACAAATGATCCCAAACTCTCCGCTATGGAGTTAATTATAAGCATCCAGACTGAGATACGCGTTTTACCGCCATCTCTCGTGTACAGACAATCAGAGCCGTCCGGAAGACTACTTATAACGTTCTTTGTAGGTTTGTGCCTCAGTCATATTTAAAGGGTAACGTTAATTACCATCACTGTTTATTTGTTGTTGTTTTTAAATACCGTAACTGTAGCATTTTCGCTAGACTTAAAACGTACGCGCTTGTTTTTGACAGATCTGAAATTTAAAAATGGCGCTACCGGAAATGCTTCAGGGCCAGAACATGCGCAGTAGCGTTCCAACGCCTTTGTTATTGTTTACGTCCTTGAAATGGTCTATAAAAGGGGCACATGGAACACAGCTTTTAATAGGGCTGTGCTCCTTGCTGATATGTGTATCGAAATGGATGCTTCTTTATTGATACAGCAGCAAATGCCATGACGCAGGTTTGAAAAAGAAACAGAACAGAAAAATACCATTTTAAGTTTAAATGTTAAAGACATTTTTTGCACCTCTTAATTACTCTGGAAATTATATTATTATTAGTATTATTATTGTTGTTGTTGTTGTTATTGTTTACAGGGTATGGTGGTTTTGCTGTTGTAAAACACTACTGTTGTTGTTGTAGAAAAAAATATTCCTGTCTTATTTAAAATAGAATTCTATACTAATCCTGTTCTGAATTTATTAATTTTTTTTTTTTAATGATAATGATTATAAAAAACAGGATTGATAAGTATAATTCGGAGGACGAGAAAATCAGTATAAGCCTGTTTTACCAGTGTGTTGTGATAATTATTTTTAAGGCACTCTACGTTTTTTAAATAAATACTGTAATAATAATAGTTCAAAGTATGAATAGTTTTTAGTCAGATAACATAAAAAAGACAAGGCACCTCAACGCGCTTTAAACTTTTCCCAATTAAACAACAAGAACAAAAGAGAACAAGCACCTTTGTTTGTATTGCTGTGTGTAGAACTACGTTAGCTGAATTTTTAATATTTAATATTAATTTTAATAAAATGTAAATTCGTCCCCGCACTTTATTCAAGCTCGAGCAGGTGTTTTCACATAGAGGTTTCTAGATTTAAATCTAGATTTAAATTAAAGAGACATGACCTGACATTTATATTCGTATCCAAAATGAGGAGATATGAATATCAGAGAGCTGAACACTCTCGTGCAGTGCATGTTTCATTCATACTCGAAGTCAGAGGGTGCTCTCGTGCAGAAACATTTGACGTGCAGGAGAGCTGAGCTGAATAAAAAGCAGAAAACGTTTTTACTGATGAAACTTTAAGACAATAAACACACGATTGCGAAAATATATATGGTTTATGTGTTTTTCAAGTTATCTTCAGGTAATAAATAAATAAACTATATGAAAAATGCAGTACTGATTGACATATCATTTAGTATAGAAACTATAAAATATATTTCCTGAATTATTCTGTAATAAAAATGGGAAAAGGATGTTCGTAGTAGCCTTTATAAACCAATCATAAAATTATCATTAGGAAAACATTGAACAAAAATATTGTAGCCCCTTGCTGCAGACAGAGCAATATAAACAACAGATGTGCATGATCTCTTCACGCCGTTCTCGTAAAATAATAATAATGAAATAATATAAGTTTACAAGCACACGACTCCGCTGAGAACTCCACTTAACCGGCAGCCGTGGATGTTATTGAAGGCATCCTAAAGGCATGTCTGAACTTGAGGGGTTTTCCCGGATGAGATCGTCAGGTGAAAGGTCATCATGTGGATAATTTAATTTACGGCTAAACTATTATTAATTAATTTTACTAATAGTTAGATTGGGCAGGCCTTCACAAAAGGGCGTTTAATTACAAAAAAAAATAAAAAAATGATTGCTTTGACAAAAGGGCACTTTGGGCATCAAGGGGAAAAGGCCCCCCCCTTCTGCACGTGCCTGCTAGTTTGTATCTATTTTTCTTTACAAATATATTCCCCACCTCTTGTAATGTTTCAGATAATTAATTCATATAAAATTAAATCATACTAAGATACTGTGTGTGTGTTCTGTTGCAGCTTTACGGCTCATTCAGAATCTGGTTTTGGATTCTACATCATCCTTCGATATATTACTTCATCTTTAAAAGTAAGATTAAATAGAGTTTTAAACTTGATTTAGCCAACTAGTTTGTCAAATACTGACAATGATCCACACGTCAGCTTTTAACGTGTAATAATATGTGCAATGTCAAAAGATTCATATCAATATTTAAGGTTAAATATTTACAAACCTACTTTTACATCCTACGTTTAACAGTAATATTTGCTATGAGATGTCATGAAATTTTGTATGAAAATGTGCTTGTGTGATTACAGGTGCTGTAAGAAAAGGTCAACAACACCGATACTTGTTACTTATTTCAGTGTTTCTGTCTCACTCTTGTCCTAAGGTTATCGTAGTCAGCCGGATCCGGTCCGTATCCAGACCAAATGATGGACCTGCAACCTGAGACGACCACAATGCAGCCCTGAATGTCAGCAAAGACCACGACAAGTGAACATCACGACTTGACAGACATCAGCACAGATCCTCAGCAAAGACAAGTCCTCTGCACACACCCCTATGGCCAGCAATGACCGTGTCAGGCCAGGAGCTGCTAGGACCACAATGCAGTTTTATCATGCTTACAGTCACTGTTAAACCAGTCGTCCACTACTGGCTAAACGGCAGCCCTGCTGGACAGACTGCAACTTCTCCTCTGACCAAATGACAGCGTGACATATCCTGATCTCCAAGCAGTAGGATCTGGATGAAATATTCTGAATGACATCAGTCCACAATCTCACTAGTGATGCCGCCTGAAATCATAACCACACCATCTTTGTTCATTTAACCAGAGGAGAGCTGAGTTGACTGCTCCTGGTTTCTCCCAAGGTGTTTTTTCTTCATTTCAGTCACCTGGTGAAGTTTGGGTTCCAATGTCACCTCTGGATTGCTTAGCTGGGGTTAAAAAGACACTGAATATTCAGAAATAATATTGATTTGATTGTGCTGACAGTATTGCATAATGACAAAACTTGAACTGAATTGAGTTGGATTATATCACTGTTTTCTCCAGAGATGCTTTATTGCCGAATCGACTTTTTCATAATGTATTAATTTTGCAACAATTTCACAATATTGAATTTCATTAAATCAAATCAACATCAAGCTGACACAAAGTGAATGAAACGTTTGTGTGCTATAAAATTCCTTATAGCTAAATTGAACTAATTCATTCGTAAAGATTAACTTTACAAAGTTATTGAACTGAATTCTCTTTTTAGAGAAAAATTTTCATTAAATAAAACAATGTTTTTGTACAGTTTGTGGTTGCATTTTATTTTTTATTTTTCTTCATGTAATTACCTACTTTTTATACAGTGTTTCATTGTTATTGGCCAAGGAAAGTTTAGATTTTTTTTCAAGTTTTGAATGATTTTATGGTTTATTAATATTAATAAAAGGAGACATATGGAATATTTAAGCTTTTATAGAGCAATCTAGTCTATATAATGTTTGTCAGCCCTATGATAGGTATTTTCATAGTTTTGGCCAGATTACCCATTTTAAATAAGGTATAAACCCACTTAATGAACTGGTCCAGATCGGATCCGGCTGGATGAGCTACTTAATCAACGGGTCCGGATCGGATGAGTTGCTTCATCAACAGGTCCGGATCGGATCCGGATGAGCTACTTTATTAACGGGTCCGGATCGGATCCGGGCCGGATGAACCGCTTTATTTGCGGATATGGTTAGGGTCTGGACCGTATACGGTCCGGTGTTCTGTCGATTTGTGCTACCCTGTCAGATTTTCCTACCTCCCATTAAAACAGTAGGAAGTACAATTCGACAACGAAAAATGCTACCTGTTAAATTATGATTTATTAATGTCTACTCCTACCACAACCCTAAACCTACCCTTACAGTAATGCAAATACAGTAATTATGTGTTATATTCGCGGTGGGATACAGCTACCGGAAACCAACAATAAATATTTTTTTCTACCTATTAGATTGTGTTTTATTAACGTCTACACCTACCCTAACCCTAAACCTACCCCTTACAGTAATGCAGATGCATTAAATATTGTTGTTCAGTTTGAGAAGAACGAAATAAAATGAAATAAAATGTCAGGACACCGGATCCGCAATCCTTATCTGTTCCGGATCCGTTGCGCTGTGCGAGTGGACTCCGATACGGACCCGTTTTGCGGATCCGTTTTGGAGTCATTTTGCTATCTGGGATACTATGTGCTCATTAGGGCACGATATTTGTGTTTTTCTTAGAGGAAATTGTAGGTTTTTAACATTACATTGCACTTCATAAATGAATGTATAAGGGTTTTATGGCCCAGGTAGGCTATACTTCACTTTCCGCGTTCCGTTCCATCTCGCTCAAAGCATACTCATGCGCGGATTGCCAAACCCACTCTCGCGGTCTTGGCCACTTGAGAGCGCGTGCGCGCGACAGGAAGTAAAGTGCGCAAGACTGTCCCAGGTCTTAAAAACGCCAAAGCCAGTGCCCACTAAACCCACACTATGCTTGTTTGAGATGAGCAAAATCTAAAAAAAAACAATCTTGCTGTTTAAAAAGTTTTGACTGGTAGTGTATAGGCAACTTTAATTTTTCTCTTATTTCTAGCGTTTATTGGCTTATAAATCAGATACACTGCTGGACAATAACCAATAATAATGATTTGTTTATATACTACAAACACTTTTTTAATCACATAATATGGCAGAAGAGTTTATATACTGTAATAAATGCTATGTCAATTAGCACTGCATTGTTCATATACTTTATTTATTACCTGGAGATGACTTAAAAAAACACAAATAATATTGTTGCAATCGTATGTTTATGTCTTCATGTTTCCAAACGTTTCTGCTTTTCAGTGAAAACAACTGTTTTCATACCGCTGGTTGGACGCTTTTGTCCATATTAGGAATTTCCTGGTACAACTTTCTGCATGAGAGCGCCCTCATCCTTTTAATTTTTCGTTTTAACCAAAATAGCATTTGAAGATCCATAAAAACATTCCAGATGTCTTACAGATTAGTAGGCTACTTTAGTAGGCTACAAGAACAGCAGGTACATGTTTACAGTGTGTAGATACAGTAAGGCATTATAAATTAACATTATAAAGCATTTGCTACAGCTCTCAAAACAGTGTTACCATAGTTAGCTAACATTCAAATTAAAATATATTTATTTGCCTTTCATTTATTTGCCTTTAGCTGTTTTACTCCATTTTGAGATCCTTCATTACATTTACATTTATATTTAGTCATTTGGCAAACGCTTTTATCCAAAGCGACTTACAATTGGGGAATACATAAAGCGATTCATCTTGAAGAGGCAATCAGACAGAGGAAGTGCTCGTAACACCAAGTCTCAGTCATTGTTCAAATAAGTACATGCTAGCAAGGGAAGGAGAGAAAGATAAAGGTGATTTCAAATATGAAATTTAATCGTAAGCTTAGTGAACAGTTTTGGAGAATTTGATGTTTCCCCATTCAAAGAGATAGGAGTTGCACTTGCATGTCCGAGAGGCGTTTCAAAGATGGCCACAGAGTAAACAAACCTGCGTGACTGTAGCAAAACTAGGATAATCATAAAGTTTGTTAACGCATTAAACTCTTGGCCACAAGAAAGTGATGTAGTTTTGTCAACATATGGTCATGTGGCCACAACATAAAGGTGTTGTGACCTTAACAAAATGACTTCATTCCTGCCCAAAACAAATAGGCTATTATCACTTTACACAAGTTAATGGGTTGTGGCTCCAAAAAACAAAACAAACAAACAAACAAACAAAAAAACACATTAAACCGAACATGTCCGTTTCTGATCTTTTTTATCTATACCCTTTATATATTGAAATCTTGTTTCTCTGCTGAAGTTGATGCATTGTTTTGTTTTCAAAGTCTCCACCATGAGGGCCGCCTTTATAGTGAGTGCGAGTTCTGTCAAAGTAATGATGCCAGGTTCCAGTACTCGAGGCCCCAAACCCAAAAACATTCACCTGTGTAAGAGACAGAGCAGTTTTGTCATTTCATGGTGTTCAAATCATACTTCTCCTAAAGGTGCATTCAGAAATTTTCTCAATAAATTTGTTTACCAAATGATACAGAACTTCATTTGTTGATCACTTCCTAAATGATGCATGCATTTGTAATTTTGAAACATTTCTAGTGTCAAGATGCACACAACAAAGTTTAACTCACTGTATTACTGTGACCACAATGGGAAATGTTCAGTTCAGTTAGATTTATTGTGGCCACAAGATAAAAATTAACTCACAGAAACGTGATAAATTAGTTGTGAGTGGACCAAGATCATTTTTGATGACATCCTTATGTCATGGTCACGAGTTTAATGCATAACCATAGCAACATGGGATAATCATAAAGATTGTTTACACATTAAACTCTTGGCCATGAGAAAATGTTGTTCACGCAACATAGGGTCGCATTGTCACGGCATAAGGATGTTGTTACCTAAATGACAAAATGACATTGTGGCCATCCATGACATATTATAACATTTGTTGTTGCATTTGGCTGCATGCCACTCCACTTTTAGACACACACTTGCAAACTTCGCTAAGCACTCTCCCTTCAGGAAGTGCCACCTTCAGCGAGGCAAAATAAGGGACACCCATTCAACCCCCTATACCTTTAGAAGCACGGATGAGTCTGTATGGTTCACCCAAAAATGAACATTCTGTCATAATTTACCCAGGTTGTTCTAAACCTGCATAAAGTTCTTTCTTCTGTTGAACATAAAAGAAGATGCTTTGAAGAATGTGGGTAACTAGCTGCTGCCTGGACCTCAGTAACTTCCATACAGAGAAAAAATACGATCAGAATCATAAATGAAGAAAAGGGAAAGGGAAATAAAGGTGCAGTGCAAGAGGGAACCTTTAATTATTTTCCACGGCCCCAGACTAAGGATTTGGATCTTTTTATGTGATAGCTATACAAATAATAGGGTTGTCTGTGGTTTCAGAAATTGTTGTGGATGTATAGGCTATATACAGAAAATAAGGGGCCAAAATTGCACCTTTTGGGGTACAACAGCTTGTCACTGGAACAGTACCCTTAAAAGGACATCTTTCTTCCTTTTTTACCCCTAATAGGTAGGCCTATATATTAGAACATTAAGGGTATGAATTACTATTCTAAGGTACTAATATGTACCTATTATGGGTAAAAAAATAAGGTACAAAGATGTCCTTTTAAGAGTACAGCTCCAGTGACAAGCTGTTCCAAAAAGGTACAATTTTGGCCCCTTTTTTTTCTGTGTGGCCTGGATGAGTGTGAGATTTCCCGGCCTGAAATTGTGTCCCAGTCCAGCCCTGTACAGGACGCCAGTGATGGATCCGAGTCCAAGGTCGAGTCCTAGTTTTTAATCAATTGAGTTTAAGTGGGAGGCGTTTATTAATGTCTTTTCATATTAATTTTATGTTGTTACTTTTTTTTAATTTTATTTTATAGTACACATGACATGGATTCGTCTGTACTCTGAAAAATTTCTGCGTCCAAAATATCCAAGTCCTAGTCTGAGTCCACCTGAGACCACCCGAGTCCATCCAAGTCCAAGTTCATTCACAGTTGTAGTCTGAGTCCAAGTCCGGAGTCCAAGTACTACAACTCTGCGGGACACAGAGTTCAGTTCCAACCCTGATCAAACATACCTGTCTGTAATTATCAAGTGCTCTTTCAGATCCTAATTAGTTGGTTCAGGTATGTTTGATAAGGGTTGGAGCTGAACTTTAGATTTCCAGGAACAGGACTGGGCACCCCTGGCTTAGGACATTCCAATTCAGCCCATTCCAAGGGTTCCGCCAGTAGTGGGCACTCATGCAACGGAATCAATGACGTACATCCGAGTGAACAAGACAGAGGGAAGTTTGCGAGTGAAGGGCAATAGGGCATTTAAAAATGAACTGGAATGCAGCCTTTGTTGGTTACTGACTCTGCTCTCACCCTGATTGTAATGCAAAACATGATTGGTTTGAGTGAGAACGTGCTACAGTTGTGGCAGTTATCTGATTGGCTTAAGTAGATGGTGGGAAGAGTCTACCTATTTGTGGATTAGTGTGCATCTTGATGCTAGAAATGTTTTAAAATCCACTAATGTGTGCAGCAATGCAGAGATGCAAAGAAAACTATCTACAATGTACAGGAAACCCACAAATGAATGTCAGGAAAAGTTGTGTTTGTGACATAAAACATATTGTGGATACTTTGATGTTTCAGTGGAAGGTGATTGTTAAGATCAAATTTTGTGTGCACATGCAAATTATTTTAGGGCCACTTTTAGGGAAATGAATAGGCAAATATTCACATTTCTGCTTTGTGTGTACCCTTTGCTTTGTTTTCTAATATATCCTGTGCCTTTCACAAACTTAACCTCTGTTCATATAGTTAGAAGTCTAAACTGAAAATGTAAACAGTTTTACCTGATCACAGATATGTAAGGCAAATATTATTGTAATGAAGCCAGTAGATGGATATCTGCCATGTTTCAGAAGCCATTTCTCATAGACGTATTTTATGAACGCAGGGTGGAGGACCATCACCTAAACAGAAACAAAACCATTTATGAGACATATACCACTGCTTATTTTAATAATCAGTCTCTTGAATTTCATTTACATTCATTTAATGACATGGATACTCACCTTATTCTCATCTGCTTTGATTGAAGGTTTGACTCTTGTGTAGGTGCTGAGGAACAAAAAGATGGCTTACTAATTATGCATATATATATATATATATATAAATATTTCATATTTATTTCATTGTTTTTTTTAAACCGTGCTCACCGTGTGATGTGTCTAGTGGTGAAGGTACTTATGAGCCACTGCATGTCGCGAATCTTAAAGGGAAAAAGCACCAGATGGGTGGAGTTGTCCAAGTCCATGGCGCTTTCGGGATACAGAATCCGGTGAGTCGTCTTTGACCCCACATCCCTCTCGTAACCTTTTGTCGGGCCCTTATTTATCCTGAGAGAGCAATACAAGTAACAGGTGTTGATAGGCTAAAGAACTACTGTTATAGAGAACATTTATTAGATTATTCTGTGAATTATTTTGTTCTTCTAGTACCTGATCACAACATCATGGAAATCTATTAGAGACCCATAATGGGATCCCAGAAGGTTTGCAGAGTTTCCCACCACAGCACAGGTTCTGCAGCGATCTGGACTGGTGTCTGAGTAGTGCTCTTTATCAGGAAAGAGAGAAAACATCTGATCCACCACCTCTGTGTAGTTGACTCTGAACATTGATGGTTGTAGACCCTGTACAAATATTTGAAAGCTCAAGATAAACATCAGTGAAAATGGTCTTGTTAAAACTGGTTTACATGACATCGCACGAAGACCATCAAGTTAAGACAGTTGATTTGTATCTTCATTTTCACATTGAGAATTTCAACATGACTCACCTGATCGCATGACTAGTTTTCAGGATGTCATGTGCTGTTATTAAGATGTATTTGTGTAAATGTAGAATCTAAGTCATTATTTTGGCACAGAACATGTAAAATAAAAAAATGTTGGCCTATAAAAACTTTTAGGTACTTTTAACATATGATTTTGTTGTAGAATAAAATGTATCTTTAAGTAATGTTAAAATGTTAAAATTGCAAACTGTCATTGTAAAAGACCCATCTGAAATTCACAGGGGGCATTCTGTGTCACAAAAATTATAATGATAAACACTTTTTTCTTTTGTTTTATTTGAAAACTTATAGATGCATGTATACCCCAATACAAACACATGACGTCACCGTTTATGGGCGGGGTCCCATGATCTACGACGCTGGAAGCCTATATATATGCTGTATATGCTGTAAATATATGCTATATATATATATATATATATATATATATATAAACAGACATAAAGTACTAGTTCTATTCTATTCTATTCAGAATATTTAGCATTTAAAGACTTACCCTCCACCATCTGTGGGTGTCTCGACGTAACACACTGTTTTTTCTGTTCAGCAGAGGAGGAATGCTGGGATCGTAGCGATAAATGAACCAGTCATCGTCCATAAAGCCCATGACGCACGATTTACAGGAGCATGAAGCTTCAAAGATCGAGTCATCAAAGGAGTCTACAGTATTATCGATCGGGTTTTGGGTGAACAAAAGAAAGATAGTCATGAAGCTCAAAAGCAGGGTGATGTAGCGAGGCGTCAGTCTGTTGAAGATGTTCATCTTTTGCGTGTGTCGTGTTCCTGGTAGACAAATACAATTTTATTAGATTGACAGAAAAACGCGTCAGTTTTATGGTTATACTTTATAGTTTCTTATCTTCAAAAGACACAGTTATGTGTTCTGAAGCCACCACCCTGCAAAAATGTCGACATCATGTAGTAGGTTATAACTTGCCACAATAACTGTTATAACTGTCATTTTTGCTTGATTGTATGAATTCTCAGATTTTAAACTCGATTTTCGATCCTTAATTCAATTCAAAGCAATAGAAAAATACAATGTAACTTCGACTCCGCTTTAGCTGTAGGCTACTTAAATGTAAAAATGACGTGTCATTGTAATTGAACAAAGTAAATTATTGTTTTGGTGTGAAAAATAAATATTTTATAAATTTTACGTCATGATTTAATAATTAATGCGTCAGAGGGTTCCTTTATCACTTGTTTCAATTCGATTAAACATTGAAAACATAAAATAATGTTGAAATAAAAAGAAAGAGATTTAAAACTGTGTTTTACCAAAAGAAGAGTTAATTTCAGTAAGGTTTAACACCTAGAGCTACTTGCTCAGTTTGTCAGAACTGTTGTTACATTCGGTCTGTTAGTAGCCCATATTACAAATGTTTCAGAGGCAAAAACATTAAGTTGATTTCACTGATCGAATTTAATTACAAATTAACTACTAACAATCAATTTAATAATTACCCCAGCATATCAAACTTACCCAAATGATAAGAATGTCAGGATAGGTTCCTCGTATATCTCCTAGTAAGCCAGTATTTATTGAGGTCTATAAATAATCACAAGCAAGTAATTACTTTTACTAGACTTTATTTCTTGACATCTGAATGATCAAAGTATCTGAGTGCCTAAAGCTTCTGCCTCCTCGATGAAAAAAAAGGATTTCATGTTTGTCTCTCAACTAGTGGTACCGGTTTTACCTGTTCATACCTTCGCGGATGATTCCAAAATGCAGTTACCAATAGGGAAAATAAATAAAAAATAAATAAAATCTCCTAAATAAATCCAACCACTGCTGCTGTTTCTTGGTATAAAGCATTTTAAAAAATGTAACCCAAAGAGATATTAGAGAAACAGTGCTGACAAGAACTGATTAGGTCTTTGAATCTGCTTTTATAGACGTCTGCATAGTGAGTTCTGTAATAGCGTCACACAGCACGGTGAGTGGGGGTTTTGTAGCCTAGTTCATTGTTCAATGAACATCAACCTTTACAGGTAAACACAAGGACGGGCATTTAGAAGAATGTATACATTAAGCACGCATGTACATTGACTCATTTCTTAAAGATTTATTTGGTTCAGAGTTTCAGCAATTAGGCTAGTATTTTTTTAATCATGAAACTATTATTATTATTATTTATTTATTTTGGTTTCGTAAGGGTCTTCAGTTACTGTATTGTTCTTTTGAGATGAAAAAAAAAGTTACATTAGGTTCTTCATATCAGTATATTGACTGAAATGGTTTAAAGCATCTTGTTTTTATGAATAACCTAAAAGGTTTTGGTGAAACCGAAAAGTTGTCTTACTACATCAGATAAAATAAAATAGGAGAATACTTTATTAATAGTATTGTATTTATTCTTATGCGGCAGTGTAAGAATAAACAGTCGAAAAGGGTAATAAATGTTTGATCGCTTAAAACAGGCGTAGGCTACATTGAATTGCGGTCTTTCAGCCTATCACTTGTATTTGTCAATTATTTTAAAACAATGATGATGAGAATCAAAATACTCAGTTTGTCCACACCGTAGATATCAATAATGTTATTAAGAAGCGAGTTATTTGTATGACAAGTTTAATCTGCTCTAACCAGTTTCACACCCTACACCCTCGTGTCAGTCACGATCAATGTCCACAGACAATCACATCGCTGAATTCAAAGCTGAACACTAAATGTGAGTAAATGTTTTCTTTTTGTCACTGTTTACTGTTTATTTCTCAGGTGTAGGAATGACAGATATTTAGTTCCTCTTTTATGTCCGTTGCTTACGATGTTCGGGTTGCAATTAGATTAATTATTTGATAGCCAGTGATCATGAAACCTTAGTTCAGCCTCGACAGCCTTCGACGAAAAAAAGTATAAATTCATCGTTTTGTTTGTTAATGTATTTACCTTTATTTCTTTAAAAGTATCATTATTAATTATAACATTAGATTCACAAAGCATTTTGTGATTTATCAGTAGGCTACGTTTTTCTGGTTATCAAAAACCCAAACCGGTTCTGCTTTCTGACACAAACACGGTATAATTATAGGCTATGTTATATCAGGACCAGTGAGTTTGTTGAATTCTTGTCGTTTTTGTGTTCCTTCTCATTTTCTATTGTAACATAAGTAAATCGGAAATAATCAATTCATGTGAATTGAAATGTAATTTAAACAAATCAACCCACTGAATACACTACATAGCCTAATGTTTGTTCGTTATGATTTATTTTAGAAATAGAGTATAGTGATACAATGTAAAGCTTTTTGGCAGTAGTATAACATCCGTTGAACATAATTAAAACACGTGGCAAATCTGATATGCTTTAAAATTACTTTTAAGTAGGGTAGACTGAGTACATTTGAGACATGTGTACAGTTGAAACACCTTAAATAACTTGCGTACACAAGAACCCCGAGCCGTGGTTTTTGCTCCACACATGTGTGTTAGTGTTCTCTTTGATCGTGGGAAATTTGAAATGTGTGCGTCTTTCCACTCCGAAGATATCGGCAAAAGTTTTTTTTCCAAGGTGAGATTTTCATTTCACCATGTCCCTTCCACAATGAATAGCTTATTATTCTTTTATGATTGTTAAACTTAACATATATCATTGCAAACGTTACCCTGTGCTCTAAAAATAGACATATTTCATGACATTGTTCCATGCAAGGTCTTTTCATAATCTAGAGAAATGTGCCAGCATGTCAGAGGGGCACGGTTGAGATACAGTGTATCAACTGTACCCGGATTGGTCTCCTATTGCTTCACATTCTGTTTAGTTGTACAGTGTTATGATAATAGGATAAAAGCAGAGGTGGAAAGAGTAAGAAAATATTTTACTCAAGTAAAAGAACCATTACATTAATGAAATTTTACTTAAGTACAAGTAAAAGTGCCAGTCTAAAAATCTACTCAAGTAAAAGTAAAAAGAAGCTCATTTAAAATTTACTCAGAGTAAAAATTACTTAGTTACTTTTTAACAGTGGAAGGGAGGCAAAAATGGGATAGACCAAGGGTGTCAAACTCAGTTCCTGGAGGGCCACAGCCCTGAACAGTTGTCATTACAAACCCACCTCCATTCAACGGTGTGATTTTCCTGCATGTAAACAACGCATGCGCGTGGTGCTGCTGATGTAGAACATACATGAAAAGTCAGTCTACTACTCTTCCTCTAACCCTTTATTCCTATAAAGAAATGTCTTTATTGTCATTTATTGCTCAGGTTCTTGCAGCTGATCTCATGATAAGGTGCAGAACGCTGCAAGAGGAATCACCTGGAATCACCTCGACCTCACTCTAAACTGGCCCAACATCAGAGAGTAGAAGCCCCTCAGCATTCAAAATGCGCTGGTGTAAATATGTAAAGGTCATCTTGGTTTTGTTAAGTGCCACCATCTTTACTGTGACCATACATAAAGTTCCTTATGGACTTTTTAAAGATTTGGTGAACAATAGCATGGTGGAGCGGCTCTTTCATGAAGGACCCTGTGCCCGTATGGAGCGCTGTTTGGCTGCGAGTGACGACGAGTGGTTTGCTGAACATTTCAGAAAAGATGTCCCACCAGTGCTCTCTCTCAGTAACAGCGTCCTCCCTGACCACATCTTTAAGTGGTGGAAGGTACTGACTTAGTGTGTTTCTCATTTGATACTTCAGCCCACTTCAATGTACAGTAAGCGGGACTCTAGTGCAATTCAGAATTTAATTGAGAATGCTTTTAAATTATGTCTAAGACATCCTTTTTTTTCATGGAGTCATTACTTCAGTCTTCAGTGTCAAACGATTAATCACAAATCATTCTAGTGTGCTGATTCATTGTGGAAGCACCCTGACATCTTCAAAATGGAGCTAAATGACACAAAAAACAAGTTCTGTTCTATTGTATTTACAAAGTCCATTGTATCCATTGTGTTTCATTGTTTCATTTGTGTTTGCATTTGAATTTCTTTAGATTAAAATGAACTGGAGTGAAATTCAATTATTTTAGGTGTGGCCAGTTCCATTCATATTCACACTGAATAGAAGTCGTTTCTTTAAATTCTTGACTGTAAAAAGAGAACAAGGAAGAATAATATGTGTATTTATTTCAGATATGAAATATAGATATGTATGTGTGTATGTGTACAGTTAATTTCTTTCTGGACAAAATCCAAAAATATTACTGACCTCAAACTTTTGAATGGTAGTACATATGTATCTTTTAACTAATTAGCTACTTTAATGTAATTAGTGTTAGTTTATTTAAAATGTTCATGTTGATTTTTATTTGATTCTGGTTTCATGCTGATGGTAGAAGTGTACTTTCCTGAGTCACTGATTTGTTTTTAATCTATTCACAGTCTCTACAATCTACAAGGAGCAAAACTAATTACTCCCAAGTGATTAAGGAGCTGTTTTCTGTCATTCCTGGAGAGGAACGGTACAGAGACACCGGCCCGTCCCGCTGTCGAACCTGTGCTGTGGTGGGGAACTCTGGGAACCTTTTAGGATCATACTATGGTCCTGTTATAGACAACCACGATTTTGTGTTCCGGTAAACTTTTATTTTCATGACTCTATATAATCAAGAAGCTAATTATGATAGAGACTATAATTTTACAATTCTGATTTCCACAGGATGAATAAGGCACCAGTTCAAGGCTATGAGAAAGATGTGGGATCCAGGACGACCCATCATATCATGTACCCAGAAAGTGCCATCCATCTGGAAAACAACACACACCTGGTGCTGTTGCCCTTCAAAACACTAGATATCCAGTGGGTCACCAGTGCTCTAACTGATGGATCTATCAAACGGTGAGAGAACATCACGAAAACAAGGTCACATTTGACCACAAAATGAAAAGAATGTTATTTTTATATTATATATTTATAAATATTTTGAATAAAGAAAATGAAGCTTATTTTTAAAACCATTTTCATCACAGTTAAACAATTTTTCCAGAGTTCAGATACATCCTCATAATGGTTCCAGATTTATATATACTTAAATCAGCTACAATGTTTTTCTGTTTACACGTCATTAAGCCATGATGTGTAAATTGTGAATAATTCACAATTTAAGTTGAAAGGATAACCTGCACAACTCCTAGTTATGAAAGAACCAATATGACAGTGTTTCCTGGTGAGAACCTTATCTGATATTCATATCTCTTAAGGTGACGTTATATTTCTGTAATAATCTTTTCCATAGTCAGTCTTTGCACGACAGTGGAAGTCTGCATTTCACACGTGATAACATCTAACTCACTGCTGCAGTGTCACACGTTATCTCAACCAAGACCCTGATTCGTGTTTGTCACATAGCTGACTTCTCAGAATAACACTGCATATCAGAGCCCATCACATATTTGACATCAAGATGACCAGAGTTTTAACAATTCCTCTTTATTTATTTATTTGATCATGCCATAAATCCATCTAAACAACAAACTGCTGCATTTAATTTTTCAGATTAATAAATAAATAATTGTTACACACACACACACACGCCCGCACACACAAACAGAGTTAGGTCCATATATATTTGGACACTGACACAATTTTCATAATTTCATCTCTGTATGCCACCAGAATAGAATTAAAAATAAAACAATCAAGATGAAATTGATGTGCAGACATAAAATACTTGACATAAGACATAAACAACCCTTTTTATACACAGTACCCACATTTTCAGGGGCTCAAATGTAATTGGGCAAATAAATATAAACATTATTAAAATGTTTATTTTTAATATTTTGTTGAGAATACTTTGAAGGCAATGACTGCCTTAAGTCTGGAACTCATGGACATCACTGTGCGAGTGAACTCCGATACGGACCCGTTTTGCGGATCCGTTTCGGAGTCATTTTGCTATGGGATACTATGTGCTCATTAGGGCACGATCTTTGTGTTTTTCTTAGAGGAAATTGTAGGTTTTTAACATTACATTGCACTTCATAAATTAATGTAAAAGGGTTTTATGGCCCAGGTAGGCTATACTTCACTTTCCGCGTTCCGTTCCGTATCGAGCACAGCTTTCAAAGCATACTCATGCATATGCGCAGTACAATTGTTTGGACTTTGCCCCCATGTCCAAAAATCCACTCTCGCGGTCTTGGCCACTTGAGAGCGCGTGCGCGCGACAGGAAGTAAAGTGCGCAAGACTGTCCCAGGTCTTAAAAACGCCAAAGCCAGTGCCCACTAAACCCACACTATGCTTGTTTGAGATGAGCAAAATCTTAAAAAAAAAACAATCTTGCTGTTTAAAAAGTTTTGACTGGTAGTGTATAGGCAACTTTAATTTTTCTCTTATTTCTAGCGTTTAATTGGCTTATAAATCAGATACACTGCTGGACAATAACCAATAATAATGATTTGTTTATATACTACAAACACTTTTTTAATCACATAATATGGCAGAAGAGTTTATATACTGTAATAAATGCTATGTCAATTAGCACTGCATTGTTCATATACTTTATTTATTACCTGGAGATGACTTAAAAAAACACAAATAATATTGTTGCAATCGTATGTTTATGTCTTCATGTTTCCAAACGTTTCTGCTTTTCAGTGAAAACAACTGTTTTCATACCGCTGGTTGGACGCTTTTGTCCATATTAGGAATTTCCTGGTACAACTTTCTGCATGAGAGCGCCCTCATCCTTTTAATTTTTCGTTTTAACCAAAATAGCATTTGAAGATCCATAAAAACATTCCAGATGTCTTACAGATTAGTAGGCTACTTTAGTAGGCTACAAGAACAGCAGGTACATGTTTACAGTGTGTAGATACAGTAAGGCATTATAAATAAACATTATAAAGCATTTGCTACAGCTCTCAAAACAGTGTTACCATAGTTAGCTAACATTCAAATTAAAATATATTTATTTGCCTTTCATTTTTACATTCATTTTTTAGCTGTTTTACTCCATTTTGAGATCCTTCATTACATTTACATTTAGTCATTTGGCAAACGCTTTTATCCAAAGCGACTTACAATTGGGGAATACATAAAGCGATTCATCTTGAAGAGGCAATCAGACAGAGGAAGTGCTCGTAACACCAAGTCTCAGTCATTGTTCAAATAAGTACATGCTAGCAAGGGAAGGAGAGAAAGATAAAGGTGATTTCAAATATGAAATTTAATCGTAAGCTTAGTGAACAGTTTTGGAGAATTTGATGTTTCCCCATTCAAAGAGATAGGAGTTGCACTTGCATGTCCGAGAGGCGTTTCAAAGATGGCCACAGAGTAAACAAACCTGCGTGACTGTAGCAAAACTAGGATAATCATAAAGTTTGTTAACGCATTAAACTCTTGGCCACAAGAAAGTGATGTAGTTTTGTCAACATATGGTCATGTGGCCACAACATAAAGGTGTTGTGACCTTAACAAAATGACTTCATTCCTGCCCAAAACACATAGGCTATTATCACTTTACACAAGTTAATGGGTTGTGGCTCCAAAAAACAAAACAAACAAACAAACAAACAAAAAAACATTAAACCAAACATGTCCGTTTCTGGTCTTTTTTATCTATACCCTTTATATATTGAAATCTTGTTTCTCTGCTGAAGTTGATGCATTGTTTTGTTTTCAAAGTCTCCACCATGAGGGCCGCCTTTATAGTGAGTGCGAGTTCTGTCAAAATAATGATGCCAGGTTCCAGTACTCGAGGCCCCAAACCCAAAAACATTCACCTGTGTAAGAGACAGAGCAGTTTTGTCATTTCATGGTGTTCAAATCATACTTCTCCTAAAGGTGCATTCAGAAATTTTCTCAATAAATTTGTTTACCAAATGATACAGAACTTCATTTGTTGATCACTTCCTAAATGATGCATGCATTTGTAATTTTGAAACATTTCTAGTGTCAAGATGCACACAACAAAGTTTAACTCACTGTATTACTGTGACCACAATGGGAAATGTTCAGTTCAGTTAGATTTATTGTGGCCACAAGATAAAAATTAACTCACAGAAACGTGATAAATTAGTTGTGAGTGGACCAAGATCATTTTTGATGACATCCTTATGTCATGGCCACGAGTTTAATGCATAACCATAGCAACCTGGGATAATCATAAAGATTGTTTACACATTAAACTCTTGGCCATGAGAAAATGTTGTTCACGCAACATAGGGTCGCATTGTCACGGCATAAGGATGTTGTTACCTAAATGACAAAATGACATTGTGGCCATCCCTGACATATTATAACATTTGTTGTTGCATTTGGCTGCATGCCACTCCACTTTTAGACACACACTTGCAAACTTTGCTAAGCACTCCCCCTTCAGGAAGTGCCACCTTCAGCGAGACAAAATAAGGGACACCCATTCAACCCCCTATACCTTTAGAAGCACGGATGAGTCTGTATGGTTCACCCAAAAATGAACATTCTGTCATAATTTACCCAGGTTGTTCTAAACCTGCATAAAGTTCTTTCTTCTGTTGAACATAAAAGAAGATGCTTTGAAGAATGTGGGTAACTAGCTGCTGCCTGGACCTCAGTAACTTCCATACAGAGAAAAAATACGATCAGAATCATAAATGAAGAAAAGGGAAATAAAGGTGCAGTGCAAGAGGGAACCTTTAATTATTTTCCACGGCCCCAGACTAAGGATTTGGATCTTTTTATGTGATAGCTATACAAATAATAGGGTTGTCTGTGGTTTCAGAAATTGTTGTGGATGTATAGGCTATATACAGAAAATAAGGGGCCAAAATTGCACCTTTTGGGGTACAACAGCTTGTCACTGGAACAGTACCCTTAAAAGGACATCTTTCTTCCTTTTTTACCCCTAATAGGTAGGCCTATATATTAGAACATTAAGGGTATGAATTACTATTCTAAGGTACTAATATGTACCTATTATGGGTAAAAAAATAAGGTACAAAGATGTCCTTTTAAGAGTACAGCTCCAGTGACAAGCTGTTCCAAAAAGGTACAATTTTGGCCCCTTTTTTTTCTGTGTGGCCTGGATGAGTGTGAGATTTCCCGGCCTGAAATTGTGTCCCAGTCCAGCCCTGTACAGGACGCCAGTGATGGATCCGAGTCCAAGGTCGAGTCCTAGTTTTTAATCAATTGAGTTTAAGTGGGAGGCGTTTATTAATGTCTTTTCATATTAATTTTATGTTGTTACTTTTTTTTAATTTTATTTTATAGTACACATGACATGGATTCGTCTGTACTCTGAAAAATTTCTGCGTCCAAAATATCCAAGTCCTAGTCTGAGTCCACCTGAGACCACCCGAGTCCATCCAAGTCCAAGTTCATTCACAATTGTAGTCTGAGTCCAAGTCCAAGTCCGGAGTCCAAGTACTACAACTCTGCGGGACACAGAGTTCAGTTCCAACCCTGATCAAACATACCTGTCTGTAATTATCAAGTGCTCTTTCAGATCCTAATTAGTTGGTTCAGGTATGTTTGATAAGGGTTGGAGCTGAACTTTAGATTTCCAGGAACAGGACTGGGCACCCCTGGCTTAGGACATTCCAATTCAGCCCATTCCAAGGGTTCCGCCAGTAGTGGGCACTCATGCAACGGAATCAATGACGTACATCCGAGTGAACAAGACAGAGGGAAGTTTGCGAGTGAAGGGCAATAGGGCATTTAAAAATGAACTGGAATGCAGCCTTTGTTGGTTACTGACTCTGCTCTCACCCTGATTGTAATGCAAAACATGATTGGTTTGAGTGAGAACGTGCTACAGTTGTGGCAGTTATCTGATTGGCTTAAGTAGATGGTGGGAAGAGTCTACCTATTTGTGGATTAGTGTGCATCTTGATGCTAGAAATGTTTTAAAATCCACTAATGTGTGCAGCAATGCACAGATGCAAAGAAAACTATCTACAATGTACAGGAAACCCACAAATGAATGTCAGGAAAAGTTGTGTTTGTGACATAAAACATATTGTGGATACTTTGATGTTTCAGTGGAAGGTGATTGTTAAGATCAAATTTTGTGTGCACATGCAAATTATTTTAGGGCCACTTTTAGGGAAATTAATAGGCAAATATTCACATTTCTGCTTTGTGTGTACCCTTTGCTTTGTTTTCTAATATATCCTGTGCCTTTCACAAACGTAACCTCTGTTCATATAGTTAGAAGTCTAAACTGAAAATGTAAACAGTTTTACCTGATCACAGATATGTAAGGCAAATATTATTGTAATGAAGCCAGTAGATGGATATCTGCCATGTTTCAGAAGCCATTTCTCATAGACGTATTTTATGAACGCAGGGTGGAGGACCATCACCTAAACAGAAACAAAACCATTTATGAGACATATACCACTGCTTATTTTAATAATCAGTCTCTTGAATTTCATTTACATTAATTTAATGACATGGATACTCACCTTATTCTCATCTGCTTTGATTGAAGGTTTGACTCTTGTGTAGGTGCTGAGGAACAAAAAGATGGCTTACTAATTATGCATATATATATATATATATATATAAATATTTCATATTTATTTAATTGTTTTTTTTAAACCGTGCTCACCGTGTGATGTGTCTAGTGGTGAAGGTACTTATGAGCCACTGCATGTCGCGAATCTTAAAGGGAAAAAGCACCAGATGGGTGGAGTTGTCCAAGTCCATGGCGCTTTCGGGATACAGAATCCGGTGAGTCGTCTTTGACCCCACATCCCTCTCGTAACCTTTTGTCGGGCCCTTATTTATCCTGAGAGAGCAATACAAGTAACAGGTGTTGATAGGCTAAAGAACTACTGTTATAGAGAACATTTATTAGATTATTCTGTGAATTATTTTGTTCTTCTAGTACCTGATCACAACATCATGGAAATCTATTAGAGACCCATAATGGGATCCCAGAAGGTTTGCAGAGTTTCCCACCACAGCACAGGTTCTGCAGCGATCTGGACTGGTGTCTGAGTAGTGCTCTTTATCAGGAAAGAGAGAAAACATCTGATCCACCACCTCTGTGTAGTTGACTCTGAACATTGATGGTTGTAGACCCTGTACAAATATTTGAAAGCTCAAGATAAACATCAGTGAAAATGGTCTTGTTAAAACTGGTTTACATGACATCGCACGAAGACCATCAAGTTAAGACAGTTGATTTGTATCTTCATTTTCACATTGAGAATTTCAACATGACTCACCTGATCGCATGACTAGTTTTCAGGATGTCATGTGCTGTTATTAAGATGTATTTGTGTAAATGTAGAATCTAAGTCATTATTTTGGCACAGAACATGTAAAATAAAAAAATGTTGGCCTATAAAAACTTTTAGGTACTTTTAACATATGATTTTGTTGTAGAATAAAATGTATCTTTAAGTAATGTTAAAATGTTAAAATTGCGAACTGTCATTGTAAAAGACCCATCTGAAATTCACAGGGGGCATTCTGTGTCACAAAAATTATAATGATAAACACTTTTTTCTTTTGTTTTATTTGAAAACTTATAGATGCATGTATACCCCAATACAAACACATGACGTCACCGTTTATGGGCGGGGTCCCATGATCTACGACGCTGGAAGCCTATATATATGCTGTATATGCTGTAAATATATGCTATATATATATATATATATATATAAACAGACATAAAGTACTAGTTCTATTCTATTCTATTCAGAATAAACAGACATAAAGTACTAGTTCTATTCTATATATAAACAGACATAAAGTACTAGTTCTATTCTATTCTATTCAGAATATTTAGCATTTAAAGACTTACCCTCCACCATCTGTGGGTGTCTCGACGTAACACACTGTTTTTTCTGTTCAGCAGAGGAGGAATGCTGGGATCGTAGCGATAAATGAACCAGTCATCGTCCATAAAGCCCATGACGCACGATTTACAGGAGCATGAAGCTTCAAAGATCGAGTCATCAAAGGAGTCTACAGTATTATCGATCGGGTTTTGGGTGAACAAAAGAAAGATAGTCATGAAGCTCAAAAGCAGGGTGATGTAGCGAGGCGTCAGTCTGTTGAAGATGTTCATCTTTTGCGTGTGTCGTGTTCCTGGTAGACAAATACAATTTTATTAGATTGACAGAAAAACGCGTCAGTTTTATGGTTATACTTTATAGTTTCTTATCTTCAAAAGACACAGTTATGTGTTCTGAAGCCACCACCCTGCAAAAATGTCGACATCATGTAGTAGGTTATAACTTGCCACAATAACTGTTATAACTGTCATTTTTGCTTGATTGTATGAATTCTCAGATTTTAAACTCGATTTTCGATCCTTAATTCAATTCAAAGCAATAGAAAAATACAATGTAACTTCGACTCCGCTTTAGCTGTAGGCTACTTAAATGTAAAAATGACGTGTCATTGTAATTGAACAAAGTAAATTATTGTTTTGGTGTGAAAAATAAATATTTTATAAATTTTACGTCATGATTTAATAATTAATGCGTCAGAGGGTTCCTTTATCACTTGTTTCAATTCGATTAAACATTGAAAACATAAAATAATGTTGAAATAAAAAGAAAGAGATTTAAAACTGTGTTTTACCAAAAGAAGAGTTAATTTCAGTAAGGTTTAACACCTAGAGCTACTTGCTCAGTTTGTCAGAACTGTTGTTACATTCGGTCTGTTAGTAGCCCATATTACAAATGTTTCAGAGGCAAAAACATTAAGTTGATTTCACTGATCGAATTTAATTACAAATTAACTACTAACAATCAATTTAATAATTACCCCAGCATATCAAACTTACCCAAATGATAAGAATGTCAGGATAGGTTCCTCGTATATCTCCTAGTAAGCCAGTATTTATTGAGGTCTATAAATAATCACAAGCAAGTAATTACTTTTACTAGACTTTATTTCTTGACATCTGAATGATCAAAGTATCTGAGTGCCTAAAGCTTCTGCCTCCTCGATGAAAAAAAAGGATTTCATGTTTGTCTCTCAACTAGTGGTACCGGTTTTACCTGTTCATACCTTCGCGGATGATTCCAAAATGCAGTTACCAATAGGGAAAATAAATAAAAAATAAATAAAATCTCCTAAATAAATCCAACCACTGCTGCTGTTTCTTGGTATAAAGCATTTTAAAAAATGTAACCCAAAGAGATATTAGAGAAACAGTGCTGACAAGAACTGATTAGGTCTTTGAATCTGCTTTTATAGACGTCTGCATAGTGAGTTCTGTAATAGCGTCACACAGCACGGTGAGTGGGGGTTTTGTAGCCTAGTTCATTGTTCAATGAACATCAACCTTTACAGGTAAACACAAGGACGGGCATTTAGAAGAATGTATACATTAAGCACGCATGTACATTGACTCATTTCTTAAAGATTTATTTGGTTCAGAGTTTCAGCAATTAGGCTAGTATTTTTTTAATCATGAAACTATTATTATTATTATTTATTTATTTTGGTTTCGTAAGGGTCTTCAGTTACTGTATTGTTCTTTTGAGATGAAAAAAAAAGTTACATTAGGTTCTTCATATCAGTATATTGACTGAAATGGTTTAAAGCATCTTGTTTTTATGAATAACCTAAAAGGTTTTGGTGAAACCGAAAAGTTGTCTTACTACATCAGATAAAATAAAATAGGAGAATACTTTATTAATAGTATTGTATTTATTCTTATGCGGCAGTGTAAGAATAAACAGTCGAAAAGGGTAATAAATGTTTGATCGCTTAAAACAGGCGTAGGCTACATTGAATTGCGGTCTTTCAGCCTATCACTTGTATTTGTCAATTATTTTAAAACAATGATGATGAGAATCAAAATACTCAGTTTGTCCACACCGTAGATATCAATAATGTTATTAAGAAGCGAGTTATTTGTATGACAAGTTTAATCTGCTCTAACCAGTTTCACACCCTACACCCTCGTGTCAGTCACGATCAATGTCCACAGACAATCACATCGCTGAATTCAAAGCTGAACACTAAATGTGAGTAAATGTTTTCTTTTTGTCACTGTTTACTGTTTATTTCTCAGGTGTAGGAATGACAGATATTTAGTTCCTCTTTTATGTCCGTTGCTTACGATGTTCGGGTTGCAATTAGATTAATTATTTGATAGCCAGTGATCATGAAACCTTAGTTCAGCCTCGACAGCCTTCGACGAAAAAAAGTATAAATTCATCGTTTTGTTTGTTAATGTATTTACCTTTATTTCTTTAAAAGTATCATTATTAATTATAACATTAGATTCACAAAGCATTTTGTGATTTATCAGTAGGCTACGTTTTTCTGGTTATCAAAAACCCAAACCGGTTCTGCTTTCTGACACAAACACGGTATAATTATAGGCTATGTTATATCAGGACCAGTGAGTTTGTTGAATTCTTGTCGTTTTTGTGTTCCTTCTCATTTTCTATTGTAACATAAGTAAATCGGAAATAATCAATTCATGTGAATTGAAATGTAATTTAAACAAATCAACCCACTGAATACACTACATAGCCTAATGTTTGTTCGTTATGATTTATTTTAGAAATAGAGTATAGTGATACAATGTAAAGCTTTTTGGCAGTAGTATAACATCCGTTGAACATAATTAAAACACGTGGCAAATCTGATATGCTTTAAAATTACTTTTAAGTAGGGTAGACTGAGTACATTTGAGACATGTGTACAGTTGAAACACCTTAAATAACTTGCGTACACAAGAACCCCGAGCCGTGGTTTTTGCTCCACACATGTGTGTTAGTGTTCTCTTTGATCGTGGGAAATTTGAAATGTGTGCGTCTTTCCACTCCGAAGATATCGGCAAAAGTTTTTTTTCCAAGGTGAGATTTTCATTTCACCATGTCCCTTCCACAATGAATAGCTTATTATTCTTTTATGATTGTTAAACTTAACATATATCATTGCAAACGTTACCCTGTGCTCTAAAAATAGACATATTTCATGACATTGTTCCATGCAAGGTCTTTTCATAATCTAGAGAAATGTGCCAGCATGTCAGAGGGGCACGGTTGAGATACAGTGTATCAACTGTACCCGGATTGGTCTCCTATTGCTTCACATTCTGTTTAGTTGTGATAATAGGATAAAAGTCACATTTACACATAATGCTGCGCAAATTCTGTTAAAAAATTATATTTGTGATATTTCAACTGTCTATTATTAATGGACATATTTTCTAACATGAATGTTAAAAAGGATTACATAGCATTTTAAGGTGGTAAAGTGGGTACAGTTGAGACACCCTTTATAGGTTGCTATGTACTGTATACAGTAACAGTTCAATCATAGAAAATAAAATGCATACAGAGGCTGTGTGTTTGTGTACTGGTATTACCTACATTATGGGGACCAAATGTCCCCACAAGTATAGTAATACCAGTAAATTCACCTTATGGGAATATTTTTTAGGTCCCCATGATGAAACAAGCTTATAAATCATACAGGATAATTGAAAACGTAAAAATGCAGAAAATTTCGAGTGATGCATATGTTTAGGGGTAGGGTTATAGAATATACGGGTATGTAGGCTATATTGTTATTTTTACTGTTATGTTTACATTATGTTTACATTTGCCATATATTTTTGTAGTGATAAATATTTGTTCCTGTTTTGTTTAACTGAATCTGAATTAAATAAAATGCTTTAGAGCATTAAGAATGGGTGTCTCAACTGTACCATGGTACTGTTTCAACTGTATGATATGGGTACAGTTGAGACAAAAATGCACCTCATGTTTATGAGCTAATTGTGGAAAATATAAACTACTTATGGCTATTATCAATTTATGATATTTTAGTACACAAGAAAAATAAATATCATATGAAAAATCACTTCATTTCAGCATCTAGTTTTTGTGTAGTGATG
This sequence comes from Schizothorax lantsangensis, assembly GCA_027422415.1. NCBI lineage: Eukaryota > Metazoa > Chordata > Actinopteri > Cypriniformes > Cyprinidae > Schizothorax > Schizothorax lantsangensis. The sequence continues at coordinate 7,863,235 of CM049844.1, forward strand.
AAAAAAGCAGAAAATGTCTCTACTGTACTTAGTCTACCCTACTGGCAAGTCTTCAAATTTGCTTAACCCTTACCAAAAAGTAGTATACTTCAAGTTTATTTTATTAAGTATACTTAAGTAAAGTTCAAGAATATTTTAAGTATACTTTATGTAGTAAGTATACAAATATCAGTGTACTAGTAGTTAGGGTTGTCACGATACCATAAAAATGTCTTACGATACTATACCAGCTGAAGTATCACGATACCAAGTAGTATCACGATACCATGCAGTATTGTGTTAATTTAAAATTCAATTCTACAAAATGAATCAAAATTTCATAAATAAATAGATGTAAATGAAAACAGACAATATTTTTCTCTGAATACTTAATTAATGTGAATGAATGACTGGCTATTGTTATCCATGAAATGATCTAAACAAATCTTAGCACTGCACAGAAGCTGCATGAAGTGACATTTAGATGTGGCATTTATACATTTATAATTGCATAAATAAAGTTATGAGATTAATGTTTTAAATACTAAATTCTGAATATAGAAATATGTTGGAAAATAATGTAATATGCCTACTTTTCATTATTCTCCATCATCCGCATTGCTGCTATGTGAATATACCCGGTACAACCTGTTTTGCACATTCCTCTTGCACATCCCTGTTTATATTAATATTTATTAAATCCACAGTAGACTGTATTGCACATTTTATTTTATTTCATTGCACATTTTACTCCTTATTTTCTCTTTTTTTATCTTACTCTTACCTATATTTATATATATTCTCTTGTGTTATGTTTCATTTTTTACTTAATTTTTTTGCACTGTCCATTGAGCGGACCCGTCCTGACCTACATTTCACTACTGATTATACCCTGTATGATTGTGTATGTGACAAATAATAAAGAACCTTGAACCTTTTAGATGGGAAACTTCAAACGGCCAGCAGGTGGCAGAAGTTCATGATTGAATCACTGAGTCATTCAAACGATTCTTTCAAAACGGCTGAATCCTTCAGAAGCGAATCAAATGACTGTTTTTATGAATGGTTCAGTGAATCAGTGATTCAGAGACAACGCGGATTTGGATTCGAACACAGAAACGAAACAAAAACAGCACTCTTGCTCGTGTGTCATATTGCCGAACTGTCAGGAGCATTTTTTGCTCGCATATCTTGAAATTTCCAAGTTAGCAGCATGTATATTAAAACATAACATTATAAATGAATATATATATATATATATATATATATATATATAATGATAAGAACCAAGTGCAAACCCGCTATGTTGATGAATGGAACTGCGTTCGTGATCGCAAAGATGCTTCCAGAAACGAACTATTTCACCTGTTCTAGAAGTGGTCAAATGAATAAAACTGCGAGAATACTTTCTTGCAAGATATTATGATGCTGATCTGTTGTTTTTTAAAATGACATCAGACGGTCTGAATCAGACCCTTTCTTCTGATAAACTGCAGCATGAACAACGACGTGCGAGAGCAACTTCTCATTGCAAACTGAACTGAAGCGTCGGGAAACACTCAATACCATATAAAGCGTATACACAGACTAAACTACACAGAGCACAGCAGAAAGACATTTGGCAATCAACTTGTAATGTTTCTGCTGGCATGCATGTTCAACGTTTGAACGTTTAAAACAGTGTTACTGCCGTGCATACTCATATCTTACGGTACTACCTTATGGACGATACTACCGTTTAAAAAATGCGATGGCACCGCGGGTATTTTTAAGCTTTAGTATCGCGATACTACCGTAGTACCGGTGTATCGTGCAACCCTACTAGTAGTATACTTGTAAGTGTACTATTTCAATACTCCTTGGGACTAAATTGGCCCACTTTCTAGTATATAAAAGTATACTTTTAAGTATACTTTAAGTATAATAGTAGTAAACTTTGAGTACACAACTAGTTTACATCAATGTTTTTAGCTTGTACTACAATTATACTAAAAGTGAACTTATAGGTATACTGATAGTTTACTAATTAAATACTTGTAGTAGCATTTTTAGTACACTTTGAAGTATAGTCTCAGTAAACTACTAGTTTAGTATATTTATACTGAAAGTATACTCATATTTTTTTTTAAAGTGAACTTTACGTCATACTTTAAAGTATACTACTATGTCCCTATTAGGTAATTTGTATATATTTTGTTATATGAATATCTGAACATACAAAACATTAAAAAAAAGAACAGGGTATCTATCTGCTTGAAAACAGAAACATTTTAAAGCTTCATGCATTCTTTTTTTAAACACTTGAATGTGGGTAAGTTTCATAAATAAAAAATAAAGAAATAAATAACATTTTGAACAAAAAGCTGAAAAAAGACTATGAATTGGATTCAGAATGATAATCAAAATGTTCAACACCCCAAAGCTTGACAGTCATTATTACCTCTTCATTGGTCGACATCTTATTCCATAACGTTACACAGTTTTGATGCTGTTTTATGTCTGATGATCGTGTTAGATTAGGCTACATGTGAAAGCATCTGTTGTTTTGATTTCTTCTTCACTTGTGTTTTTTTTGGAAATTCTGTACAGAAGATGTGTACTAGCGCCCCCTACCGTATAACAATGAAAACACGGATTCTAGGAGCACAAGTATAGCTCAAATATATTTAGATTTTCTTCTAAGTATGTCAAGTATACTTAAATGTCATTTTAAGTATATTTCTGAGAAGTACATAAAGCCCATTTCTGAGAAGTACATACAAAGTAGACTAAAAGTAGGCTATACTTTCCTACTTTAAGTTTAAAATAAGTATACTAATAGCACACTTGAATAAACTTATTTTTCGTAAGGGAAAGCGGCTAAACAGATACAGCTACGACCGGAAACTAACAAGAAATTTAATTTTCTACCTATTAGACTGTGTATTATTAACGTCAACATCTATCCCAACCCTAAACCTACCCCTTACAATAATGTAAAAACAGTAGGGTACAACGGGGTTAATGGCAACCGGGTAAAAGGCGCCTTTGATATTATTTTCATCTAAACCACTAGATGGTACAAAAACATGGATTAGCACTTTACAAAACATTCTCTTTACAAGATGCATGTGTTTATCTGATCGTTGACGCGATCGCGCACAGCAGAGCAAAGTTGATTCTGTGCTTACTTGATCTAATATTTTATGTTTTTTAAAATGTTGTAGATTTAAGTAGCAAATGAGAATCGCTAAAATTAAAGGTGCCATTGGTGATTGTCTTCAGAAACATTTTTTGTTATTCTGGTTGAAAGTCTCTTCACATCCTGATAGCAATCATTAAGTTAAGTGGTCTAAATGTATTTATCTGTATTAATATATTCTGTGGAAGGTGTAGGACCAAGAAATGTTCGTCCAATCAAAAAGCTCGGTCCCAGCGTTTTAATTGTCTTTCCTATCTGCCTGTCAAAGTGTGTATTTGCATACCTCTGCGCACCCTGTTCGCGCAGACACGATACATCATCAGCGTGTTCACACACACTGTGCAGATAGAGCAAGAATGGCAGACAAACATCAACAACTCGATCTTCTTTCCTCGTATTGTAGTACTTTTACTAACTGTGCTATAAAGTTTTCTCACTGGTGATTGACACATGATGTAGCCCAGCGGTTCTCAATTCCAGTCCTCGCGCCCCCCGCTCTGCATATTTTGCAAGTTTCCTTAGTTAACTCACCTGAATCAGATAACCAGCCCGTTAGAAGAGAGCTACGTGCATGAACTGTGTTCCAATTGACATGCTCCCTACTCCCTGAGCAGGGAAAATCCGTTGAAGTTTATTTCACTTCGGAACATTCACTCAAGGATTTGCGCTGCGCAGCATCTTCACACACAGACGAAACTTACTAGAGAAGTGTGAAGTGTGACATAATATACCTCTGTTAATAAATATAATTTAAATTCACTTCTCGCACACTTTAATGCCCTTTGTATGGAACATATATGCTCGCTTCGAACTGTAATCATGGCGGAATATCTGGTGATGTCCACTTCGCAGGGCACTTATGACTTACGGTCGAACAGAACAAACGTCGGACGTGATAAGATATACATATGAAATGTGCAGAGCAGGGAGGGCACGAGGACTGTAATTGGGAACCGTTGATGTAGCCTATTGTAGTAATTTAATGTTGTCTCTGGTATTCTGCTCTTTGAGCGTATGTGCGTTCAGGGGGCGTGGCTTTGGACGGCGATTGCAGGGAGGGTGGGACATTTGCTTTCAGTGCTATCAGGCTAAAGTTAGCATTTTCCAAGATCTCCTACTACACCTTTAATGCATATATTTTGAGACAAAGGTCTTCTTTATGATTTTCAGTTTTAAGATAATTAAAGCAACAGTTTTTAAATAACAAAAGAATATGTAAAAGTATGGTATTTGGGGTAAAAAGCGCCCCCGCAGTTGGGGCTAAAGGCGCACAGTAATTAACATGATAATTAATAGATCGCTGACTTTTCCATTTGTTGACATGACATTCAGATGGTAAATATCATATATTATGTTGGGTGTCCATATTAGAGAAAGTCATCATGTTTAGAATGAATCCATCATATTTAAATACATGATATTAATCATATCATATAATAAAATATAATTTGTTGTTATACTGTAATTATATATTCAATTATTATTTTGTTTCTGTATTTTAAAATATATTTTTTATATTAACATATTTTAATGACAGTATATTTATTGAACAAAAATTAGTTATTTTATTTTTCAAAATAAGCAGAAAATAGTACAAACTTTGCTAAAGTGATTGTTTTGAACAAGTATTAACTTATTTAATAAGACATTATTTAAAAAAAAACATTATTTTAGCTGGAGTATTTATCAATACTGTGTGCCTTTTACCCCATGCAGGTGAGCCTTTTACCCCCCCCTTGCCACCTCATGCATTTATTAGATTTTTAAACAAAATAAACAACTTGAATGATTTATTTTCACACAAAATCTGTTGCTCCATTAATATTCAATACAACGTATATATTTTTTTCTGCAATTATACATTTTAGGCACAGTGAATAGCAATTTTTTTCTTAAGGTGGGCCTTTAGCCCTGTTATACCCTGATTATTGTTGTACAATGTGACAAAAATTAGCGTATTGATGTGCACATGCCCAGTAGCCGCAGCTGTATCCCTTCTAGACTTAAAGGGATAGTTCACCCAAAAATGAAAAGTTTGTCATTAATTACTCACCCTCATGTCATTACAAACCCACCTTCATTCAACGGTGTGATTTTCCTGCATGTAAACAACGCATGCGCGTGGTGCTGCTGATGTAGAACATACATGAAAAGTCAGTCTACTACTCTTCCTCTAACCCAGGGGTGTCAAACTCAAGGCCCGCGGGCCTGTTCTGGCCCGCCACATCATTTTATGTGGCCCGCGAGAGCATATGATTATCGAAAAAATTCTTGCTACTTTATATCGTACATTATGAAAGTGCGTATCAATACCACAAGTTTCTGTTTCTATTTGGCGTTCTACTTATAGCAGAAATTGACTTTGGTGTGCATAAACAAAACAAAAAAACCACGCGATGGTTTTTCCATTGATGATGACTGCGTGGACGGCTCAAAGGAATAAAGCGGACCATCAATTTCTCACATTCGCCATTCATTTAACGAATTAAAAAAATCGATGGACGCTTTCAGACACGACTTTCTTCTCCTTTTTCTGCGGAGTTATTTTAATGACAAATGTCCAGAGCGCATTATAGCCTGCAAGAGCGCATCAAATGCGCGAGTGCAAATCTCTCCGCTCGCAGGTGAATTCCCATTCATTCACTCTCACAGAAAACGGACGCGCTCTCTATCAGTCAGACATTATGTGTGCGCTCAAAAATGATCTTCTCTCCTGAATTTAATGTTGCCATAGGTGTGGGCATGCACCGGCAGAAACATAAATTGGCGCATATGCCAACGAATGTAAATCAGTATTTACACAGCATTACAGTATAAATTTACCTATCTGTCTCGCACGTGTCCCACATTGTCCGGTAAAATCACATCTACTGTCCTGAAACAGATCTATAGCCAGGTGGTCACCCTAGCGCCGAGTAGTAAAATAATTTGAATCAGTAAATTTTAACGAAAAAAAAAAAAACATTATAAAAATGAAAAGAAGCAGTTTTTTTTGCGATCAGATCAGCTGGTAAACTCCTGGAATGTCTAAGGATCCAGAAAGTGAATGCATTCAAACACTTAGTTCAAAACCGCTCTAATGCAGAGAAAACAGCGATTATATTAGAGATGACGGAGATAACAGTAGACTCACGTACAGATGTCAGTAAAAAAAAAAAAAAAAAACATTCAGCATTTGGCTTAAAAGCAGGAGTGTTTTATACTGGATGCTGGCTGAAGGTGTTTTAGAATACGCAGTAGTCAGTGGTTTAGTAATTCTGGAACAGTCAGGTCAAAGCTCGTTTAGTGGTCTTTTGGCGTCCCCCTGTGTTCCTGTTTGGTATCGCAGATTGACTTGTGCTGTAAACTACTCAATGTAATGTAGAAATGTTCATTTTTTGTGAAGCTGCTTTGCAACAGTGTATCATGTAAAGCGCTATACAAATAGATGTGAATTGAATTGCAAACAATTATTAATTAATTTATTTATTGTGGCACTATAGACATTCATTGCGAATTATGAAAATTAAAAAGTACTTTTTTAGTACTTTAGTTTTTATTTATTTATTTTTGGGTGGGGGAGTGGGGTTGAGTATGGCCACTTCTTTGTTTCTACTTTAAGCATTGATTGCGTATCATATGCACGCCAAAGTCAATTTCTGCGTATAAATCGCACGCCAAATAGAAACAGAAAATCGTGCTATTGATATACATTTTCATGAGACCGGGCTCATTTGTTTTTATCTTAAATGCCATATCTGTCACACGTTTTTAGCAGTTATTTATTGTACCAAAAATGTAACAAAAAAAAACGTTTTTAACTAATTTTATGTAATGACTTGTGTTTGATGATATTTGTCTTTGTTATTTACTTTGATTTACGGAGTAATGTGGATTTCTTAACCTGATAAATGAAAAGTATTTGTTAAAATAACACAGAGTAATAACATTTTTACATCTATGCAAATGCATATACAATATTTGTAACTTAAATAAGTAGCTAATAATAAAATTAAGAGACAGCTATTTAACAATATGTTAAGGAGTGGTAACGTTTACAGTCTTACAGTTACAACCGGCCCTTTGATGGCAGCCATAATGTTGAAGTGGCCCTCAGTGAAAATGAGTTTGACACCCCTGCTCTAACCCTTTATTCCTATAAAGAAATGTCTTTATTGTCATTTATTGCTCAGGTTCTTGCAGCTGATCTCATGATAAGGTGCAGAACGCTGCAAGAGGAATCACCTGGAATCACCTCGACCTCACTCTAAACTGACCCAACATCAGAGAGTAGAAGCCCCTCAGCATTCAAAATGCGCTGGTGTAAATATGTAAAGGTCATCTTGGTTTTGTTAAGTGCCACCATCTTTACTGTGACCATACATAAAGTTCCTTATGGACTTTTTAAAGATTTGGTGAACAATAGCATGGTGGAGCGGCTCTTTCATGAAGGACCCTGTGCCTGTATGGAGCGCTGTTTGGCTGCGAGTGACGACGAGTGGTTTGCTGAACATTTCAGAAAAGATGTCCCACCAGTGCTCTCTCTCAGTAACAGCGTCCTCCCTGACCACATCTTTAAGTGGTGGAAGGTACTGACTTAGTGTGTTTCTCATTTGATACTTCAGCCCACTTCAATGTACAGTAAGCGGGACTCTAGTGCAATTCAGAATTTAATTGAGAATGCTTTTAAATTATGTCTAAGACATCCTTTTTTTTCATGGAGTCATTACTTCAGTCTTCAGTGTCAAACGATTAATCAGAAATCATTCTAGTGTGCTGATTCATTGTGGAAGCACCCTGACATCTTCAAAATGGAGCTAAATGACACAAAAAACAAGTTCTGTTCTATTGTATTTACAAAGTCCATTGTATCCATTGTGTTGTGTCAAGGAAATTCTTGCATGACTCTTTTGAATTTCTTTAGATTAAAATGTACTGGAGTGAAATTCAATTATTTTAGGTGTGGCCAGTTCCATTCATATTCACACTGAATAGAAGTTATTTCTTTAAATTATTGACTGTAAAAGAAGAACAAGGAAGAATAATATGTGTATTCATTTCAGATATGAAATATAGATACGTATGTGTGTATGTGTACAGTTAATTTCTTTCTGGACAAAATCCAAAAATATTACTGACCTCAAACTATTGAATGGTAGTACATATGCATCTTTTAACTAATTAGCTACTTTAATGTAATTAGTGTTAGTTTATTTAAAATGTTCATGTTGATTTTTATTTGATTCTGGTTTCATGCTGATGGTAGAAGTGTACTTTCCTGAGCCACTGATTTGTTTTTAATCTATTCACAGTCTCTACAATCTACAAGGAGCCAAACTAATTACTCCCAAGTGATTAAGGAGCTGTTTTCTGTCATTCCTGGAGAGGAACGGTACAGAGACACCGGCCCGTCCCGCTGTCGAACCTGTGCTGTGGTGGGGAACTCTGGGAACCTTTTAGGATCATACTATGGTCCTGTTATAGACAACCACGACTTTGTGTTCCGGTAAACTTTTATTTTCATGACTCTATATAATCAAGAAGCTAGTTATGATAGAGACTATAATTTTACAATTCTGATTTCCACAGGATGAATAAGGCACCAGTTCAAGGCTATGAGAAAGATGTGGGATCCAGGACGACCCATCATATCATGTACCCAGAAAGTGCCATCCATCTGGAAAACAACACACACCTGGTGCTGTTGCCCTTCAAAACACTAGATATCCAGTGGGTCACCAGTGCTCTAACTGATGGATCTATCAAACGGTGAGAGAACATCACGAAAACAAGGTCACATTTGACCACAAAATGAAAAGAATGTTATTTTTATATTATATATTTATAAATATTTTGAATAAAGAAAATTAAGCTTATTTTTAAAACCATTTTCATCACAGTTAAACAATTTTTCCAGAGTTCAGGTACATCCTCATAATGGTTCCAGATTTATATATACTTAAATCAGCTACAATGTTTTTCTGTTTACACGTCATTAAGCCATGATGTGTAAATTGTGAATAATTCACAATTTTAAGTTGAAAGGATAACCTGCACAACTCCTAGTTATGAAAGAACCAATATGACAGTGTTTCCTGGTGAGAACCTTATCTGATATTCATAGTCAGTCTTTGCACGACAGTGGAAGTCTGCATTTCACACGTGATAACATCTAACTCACTGCTGCAGTGTCACACGTTATCTCAACCAAGACCCTGATTCGTGTTTGTCACATAGCTGACTTCTCAGAATAACACTGCATATCAGAGCCCATCACATATTTGACATCAAGATGACCAGAGTTTTAACAATTCCTCTTTATTTATTTCTTTGATCATGCCATAAATCCATCTAAACAACAAACTGCTGCATTTAATTTTTCAGATTAATAAATAAATAATTGTTACACACACACACACGCACGCACACACAAACAGAGTTAGGTCCATATATATTTGGACACTGACACAATTTTCATAATTTCATCTCTGTATGCCACCAGAATATAATTAAAAATAAAACAATCAAGATGAAATTGATGTGCAGACATAAAATACTTAGGAATTACAACCCTTTTTATACACAGTGCCCCCATTTTCAGGGGCTCAAATGTAATTGGGCAAATAAATATAAACATTATTAAAATGTTTATTTTTAATATTTTGTTGAGAATACTTTGCAGGCAATGACTGCCTTAAGTCTGGAACTCATGGACATCACCAAAGACTGGGTTTCCTCCTTTGCCAGGCCTTTACTGCAGCTGACTTCAGTTGTTGTTTGTTTGTGGGTCTTTCTGCTTTTAGTTTCGTCTTCAGCAAGTGAAATGCATGCTCAATCGGCTTGAGATCAGGAGATTGACTCTGCTGTGCCATTGCAGAATATTCCACTTTTTTTACCTTCAAAAACTCCTGGGTTGCTTTTGCTTTATGCTTTGGGTCATCATGAATTTGTACTTTGAAGTGCCGTCCAATCAACTTTGCTCCATTTGACTGAATCTGGGCAGAGAAATATACACTTCAGACTTTTTCTGGCTGCTTCTGTCTTCTGTCACGTCATCACTAAACACCAGTAACCCAGTGCCACTGGAAGCCATGCATGCTCATGCCAGCACACTGCTCCACCATGTTTCACAGATGATGTTGTATGCTTTGGATCATGCGCTGTTTTTTCTTCCTGCCATTCTGGTACAGATTGATCTTAATTTCAGCCGTCTAAAGAATGCTTTTCCAAGAAGTGATCTGGCTTTTTTTTAGATGTTTTTTGGAAAAGTCTAATCTGGCCTTGTTTGCGCCTTGTGGTGAACCCTCTGTATTTGCTCTCGTGTAAGTCCTCTCTTGATTGTAGACTTTGACAGTGACAGGTCTACCACCCGGAGAGTATTCTTCTCTTGGCTGGATGTTGTGAAAGGGTTTTTCTTTACCATGGAGAGGATTCTCCGATCATCCACCACTGTTGTCCTCCATGGATGTCCAGGCCTTTTTATGCTGCTGAGCTCACTAGTGAGTAATTTCTTTCTCAGAATGTACCAAAATGTTGATTTGGCCACTCCTAATGTTCCTGCTATTTCTCTGATGGATTTGTTTTGTTTTTAAAACCTAACAATTGCCTGTTTCACTTGTATGGAGAGATACAAGATTGACCTCATGATCAGTGTTGGGGGTAACGCATTACAGGTAACGCGAGTTACTTAATAATATTACTTTTTTCAAGTAACTAGTAAAGTAACGCATTACTTTTTAATTTACAAAAAAATATCTGAGTTACTTTTTCTCCCATTTATTGACTGACAGTGCGCTGTGAACATGTTACTGTAGTTCTAGACTAAATGTGAATGTGCATTAATTCATCTCACTCACAAAAGATTTAGTATTCATCAAAATGAATTAAAACAGTGAAATGCAAACTCAGAATATGACGCAAACCTGCAATAATTAAATATGTTAAATAACACAAATGTATCTAATCCCATTTTATTAACCAATGTCTTTGCTGCTGACCTTTGATGATCCAGTTCAACCATACTAATAAGCAAAAATGACTTTAGATGAACTAACAATTGTGCTTCATTGTTTTTTTATTGCTGAAGAGCGTTGAACCTTCTTCTCCTGCATTCTATTTTACAGACGTGAATTTACTTTTCCTTCATTACACTTTACACTACAGGTTTATTCATTACACTTTTTGGTGTGAAAGGGCTTATACATTTGCTATAAATAGAACTTCTTGTATTAAAAACAATCAAGCCCTGCTCATATTTAAAAAGTAACGCAAAAGTAACGTAACGCATTACTTTCCATAAAAAGTAGCTTAGTAACATAATTAGTTACTTTTTTAGGGAGTAATGCAATATTGTAATGCATTACTTTTAAAAGTAACTTTCCCCAACACTCATGTTGAGATTGACCTAATGATGTGGGCTTACAGCAACAGCTTCCAAATGCAAATGGCACAATTAGAATCAACTCCAGACATTTGACCTGCTTAATTGATGTAGAAATAACGAAGAAATAGCCCACATCTGTCCATGAAACAGCTTTTGAGTCAATTTTCCAATTACTTATGGTTCCTTAAAAAAGGGGGAGGTACATATTGTAGTGTTTGGACTAATCAGACAACCAATTATTTGTTATATTTAACAAACAATCTCTAACACCCCCCCCACCCAACCAAAGAGCCAACTATGAGGGTCTATGGACCCTTCCCCCAAAATGCAGCTAACACCCCAAAAACGCAGAACCATCTGGTTCCATTGCAACCAATGCTGATAACACTAGTTTTATTGCCCAAAGGAATGCAATACCTGTTGTCCAGAAGATAATCATTGACACCCTTCACAAGGAGGGTAAGCCACAAACATTCATTGACAAAGAAGCTGGCTGTTCACAGAGTGCTGTATCCAAGCATGTTAACAGAAAGTTGAGTGGAAGGAAAAAGTGTGGAAGAAAAAGATGCACAACCAACTGAGAGAACCGCAGCCTTATGAGGATTGTCAAGCAAAATTGATTCAAGAATTTGGGTGAACTTCACAAGGAATGGACTGAGGCTGGGGTCAAGGCATCAAGAGCCACCACACACAGACGTGTCAAGTAATTTGGCTACAGTTGTCGTATTCCTCTTGTTAAGCCACTCCTTTACCACAGACAATGTCAGAGGCGTCTTACCTGGGCTAAGGAGAAGAAGAACTGGACTGTTGCCCAGTGGTCCAAAGTCCTCTTTTCAGATGAGAGCAAGTTTTGTATTTCATTTGGAAACCAAGGTCCTAGAGTCTGGAGGAAGGGTGGAGAAGCTCATAGCCCAAGTTGCATGAAGTCCAGTGTTAAGTTTCCACAGTCTGTGATGATTTGGGGTGCAATGTCATCTGCTGGTGTTGGTCCATTGTGTTTTTTGAAAACCAACGTCACTGCACCCGTTTACCAAGAAATTTTGGAGCACTTCATGCGTCCTTCTGCTGACCAGCTTTTTAAAGATGCTGATTTCATTTTCCAGCAGGATTTGGCACCTGCCCACACTGCCAAAAGCACCAAAAGTTGGTTAAATGACCATGGTGTTGGTATGCTTGACTGGCCAGCAAACTCACCAGACCTGAAACCCATAGAGAATCTATGGGGTATTGTCAAGAGGAAAATGAGAAACAAGAGACCAAAAAATGCAGATGAGCTGAAGGCCACTGTCAAAGAAACCTGGGCTTCCATAACACCTCAGCAGTGCCACAAACTGATCACCTCCATGCCACACCAAATTGAGGCAGTAATTAAAGCAAAAGGAGCCCCTACCAAGTATTGAGTACATATACAGTAAATTAACATACTTTCCAGAAGGCCAACAATTCACTAAAAAATTTTTTTTATTGGTCTTATGAAGTATTCTAATTTGAGATAGTGAATTGGTGGGATTTCTTTCTTTTGATTTTGAGGTGAAATGTGATTGGGACATTGGTTTCGTACATCATATTTTGAATGATGTGTAGATATATTTTATCGTCAATGATTTCTTGAATTGTTTTGACCCTTTTTCTCTTATTGTATTACTCAACAGAACACGGTTTAAGGTTATAGACAAGCTACAAGCCAACAAGGACAAAGTAAGATCAGTATCTTCAGTTTGTTTTTTAACAATAAACCTTTCAATAAAAGAGTTCATTTAAAGACCTTTGAATTGACATAATTGGGCAGAAGAAGGTGCACTTTGTCTCTACAAACTTCACCAAGGAGACCTAACAACTATGGAGACCAATGTTATGATACACAGACTATGCATGAGATAATTGTACGATACATTCAATGGGAACCTTTTAGCATCACCATAATACTTGATGCTGTAAACACTTGTCCAGAAATGTTTCATTTTACATCTTAACATTTCTTTGTTTAAAAGGTGTCAGAATCCTAAAACTTATGTTTATTATCAGGTTCTGAGTTTTTCAGATTTTCTCAGACTCTTTTAGACCCCATTGTAGTTTCTAAAGTGGCTTATAATTGTCTTCTCATTCTTTCAGGTGATGGTAATGCACCCTGCTTTCATGCATTATGTTCACAATACGTGGCTGCACATTAAGTCTCGAAGATCTTATCCATCTACGGGTTTTCTTGTGCTAATATTCGCCATGCACATTTGTGATGAGGTAAAGCTTTTAACAGTTACTTTCTGGGGTTTGTAGGCTGTGCACTAATGTCAGGTACTTTTGCTGATGTGTTTTTTGTTTGTTTGTTTTACTTTGCTTAGGTCAATGTGTTTGGCTTTGGTGCAAACAGTAAAGGCACCTGGCACCACTATTTCGAAAATACACCCAAGTCTTTCAAACGCACTGGTAAACACAGTGGCGGCATTGAGCGTGAAACCATCTTAGAACTTCACGAAAGGAGCCTGATTGATCTATACACGGGGTGGTGAAAAGGATAATGACATTAAGTAACACAATTATTTATTGATATTCACTTGTATTTATGATAAATACATGTTATATTATTTTACTCTTTGTTCAAAATGTACACTTCCCTTCAAATGTTTTGGCTCTGAAAGCTTGTGTGTGTGTGTTTTAAACTTACATTTTTTTTTTTAGATAGCAATGATATTGATTTTAGATAGCAATGATATTGATCAGTTGGGTGTGTTTGTGTGCACAAGCAAGCAACATTTTTAATTTAATTTAATGTTAACTTTTGATTTGTAATGTAAATGCAAAATTTAAAAATGAAAACTGTGATATACTCAAGGCAACATATTAAATGCACATACATATAATTGTTTTTCCTCCAGTCCTTTCAATTTGGTGTTTTACTTGCACATGATCAATAAGATTGCACTATTAAACCAGATATGTTCTTTAATTCTCTGTTAAATTCTGAAGATGAAGCTGCAATCTTCATAAGAGGCATTGTGAAATCTGCATGATGACATATGTGAGTTATGTATAAACATTTGTTTTGCTGTCTAAGACAGTGATATTTAAAATCTCAGTCTTCATTGTTCTGTTGTCACTGAATAAACAGAGAAAACAGCAGTTCATCAACTTGATAGTTAGTAATATTCCAATTTGACTGAACTGTTACTTAAAGGTGCTACTTTTATCTGCACGACTCTTTCATGATCTTGCTGGTGTGTGTCACACCATAATGATTTAGAAATGAGGAACACTTTGATCCACATGCAGAAGAGCTTACTAAAACAAACAATACACAAAGAACAGACAAGAGCTAATAAGACAAACAAGACGAAGGTGATAACAATCAAGGAATGAGGAAATTGGATGAAATAGAAACCAAACCTAATACAAACTAAAAGACATCAGAACAGGCAAAGCAGGCAAGGTTGGCCGTCCACCTCACATGAGGAAGTGTGTGTGACCCACACACACCACATGGCAGTTGCCATGCCTGGGAGCATGATGAAAAGGGAAGAACGTAAGGGACTAGTCATTCATAGTCAGATTCCTTTCCGCAAACTGGTTTTCATTTCACTGAACTGGTTTTAAAAAAATGACTATGAATTTATTTTCTAACTCACTGTCACGTAATATCAATAAAACATTGAGATAAGGTTATTTGTGTGAATGCATATTGCTTATTAATGTCAGGGTTCTGTTGTGTTTGTCATGTGTTCCCGCCTCATGTGTCCAGATTTGGTTTGTTTCCTGTCCTCGTTAAGTGTCATTATGAGTTAATCCTTGTCCAGCTGTGTTTGTCTAATTATCTATGATTTACCTGTGTATTTATAGTCCTGTCTGTTCAGTTTGATTTCGTCTGGTCTACTCGTTACTTCCCGGTGTATCCTGTCTCTGAGTCCTGCCTTGTCGTCATTAAAGACTATTATTTGAGTTTACGTCCTCGTCTCCGTGTTCTTGTTCCTCCCTCGTTTGTGATCAACACAAAATAGTAGTCATTTGAAAGCTTGGAGTCTGACTTTTACAATGCATGTGGCCACTTTGATTAACTCCTAAGTAGTGCTGAGCTATTTGCAGATAAATAGATTTTTTTTTTTCATAATTTATGAAAAAAAAAACATTTGTGCTATGTACTCATCATACAGCTCAGATAGTCATGTGTCATATGTCATTTGAAAGGTCTCATCGAGTAGAATAAAATAAGTATAATTATTTGGGGCTTTAACTAAACTTGAGTGAGGCATTACTTCAAATTCAAAATAACAATTTCAAAACTGCCAAGGGCAAACAGAAGGTCTACCTTGGTTCCAAATGCTGTAACTTTTGATTACTTCATGATATCACCACAAAATTTAATTCACATACTTATGTCAGTTTTAATGTCAGGGTTCTGTTGTGTTTGTCATGTGTTCCCGCCTCATGTGTCCAGATTTGGTTTGTAGGAGAACATCACCAAAAACAATTTTTCTCCTACCTTATTTCTTTCATGAGATATTGAATGTCAAAATCTTCCCTTGACCACACAAATTTCTTAAATTTTATCACCTATTTCTCAACATGAGACTATTCAAACGCAAAGATTTTTCCCCCCTAAAATATAGAAAGATTTCTATCAAACGATACATGCCTTTTGACTCTCCTGTTGGAGTTATGAGTCATTATTTTTGTGTATGGCACTCAGAAAACAACAGTTTTTAAAATTCCTTCAAGGAGTCAAGAGCTAAACAAAAAGGCCTATTTTATTCCAAAATACTGTAACTGTTGGTGTCACAATCTCTCAGGGAAGCACAGAGACGAGGAGTTCACACAACGAAAGTCTTTAATTTCCAAAAGGTTGACAGGGATCACAGGCAGGGGAGATGTTTAAGGACCGACGGGGCTTATAAACACAGGACAATCATGGAAGATGAGACACACCTGGAAACAAATCAACAATCAAAGTGAGGGAGAAACTAGGTCACGGAACACATGGGGAGCAAAAAACACAACAAAAACAGTCCATGATCCTGACAGTTGGATACTTTATCCTATCACCACAAAATTTGAGACAGATACAGCTAACATGCTGGGGAACATCATCAAAAAAGATTTTTTCCTTCTACCTTATTATTTCTGTCCTGAGATATTGAATGTCAAATAAGACTGAAATTAAAGATTTCCCTTGACCACACACATTTTTCTTACATTTTATCACCTATTTCTCAACATATATTTCAAATGCAAGGATTACCCCCCCCCCCCCCCAAAAAAAAATACAGAAAGATTTCTATCAAACCATACCTACCTTTTGAGTCTCCTTGCTATGGTCTTTAAGTTATGAGTCATTCTTTTTGTGTATGTCACTCAGAAAAAACATGAACTTCAGTGAGGCAAAAATGCCCTCAGGGCTTAAAGGGTTAATTATTACAGATATGTGTCATATGAATTTGCATTTCAATGTATTTATTGAGGAATACTAAATCTGTTTTTGTGCAAGTGAGACTAGTAAATGCATGTTCTCTTTTAGTCTAGAACTACAGTAACCATCATATTTACACAGCACATACATGGCCTCTGCACTTACTCCCGATTTCTCTCAACATGGGGACAGGAGATCTGTCAGTTAATAAATTGGAAAACAAAATAACTGGCATTACTCTTTTGAAAAAGTAACTCAGATATTTTCTTGAAAATTAAAAAGTAATATGCCTTACTTTACAAGTTACTTGAAAAAAGTAATCTGATTACATAACTCACATTACTTGTAATGCGTGGTCCTCAACACTGCTGAGGGTAAAGTTGCTTTTGCCTCATAGAAGGCATGATTTGAGGGATTAATTTAGCCCAAAATGTAAAAAAATCAAAGCACCGTCCCCCCAGTTCACACAGTTGACAAGATCACAAAACTTTGCTCTGCGTTCTGTGTACAGAAGGCTCTGCAAAGTCAAATTGCATTGACCAACAACTTTTATAATGAAATAGCCCAGTTTATTAAAGGCTTTTTAACTTTTAATCACGTGAGAGTATTATATTGTTGTTATTATATTGTTTCATTTGATAATTGTCTCTTATGTCCATCATTTATACTCCTGTAACACACCCAGTCGCTTTATTTTTAGGATCACAAAACTCTTTGATGTAGTCCTCAATACTCTCCAAAAATCAAAAACTTATCTGCTGGATCCATAGCAGTTTTGATGTTCTGTCATGCTGGGACGACTCAGTGACAAGGGACAGCTGGGTGCAAATGCAGACAGATTTTATTAAAATAACATCACATCCATTAAAAGGACAATACCAGACCAAGAACACAGGAAACACTAGGGCAGGTTCTCATCTCTGGCCCTCGAGATCCACTTCCCTGCAGAGTTTAGCTCCAACCCTAATCAAACACACCCGAAGAAGCTACGGTACAAGCAACAAGCTAATCAAGTTCTTCAGTATTACCCTAAAATTACAGGCAAGTGAGTTACAGCAAAGTGTGGCCTAATGTAATCAGGTGGATTGAGTCATTAGATAATTGAATAAACACAGGTATGATTATAAAAGGCAGAGCTGCAGCAATCTTTGGTAATTACAAGTTTTGTTTATAAGAAAAAAGATATCGCAATTCACATGAACGATTCACAATATCGTATGACTGATTCCTTTTCAAGTAGGGAAGTGTCTGTCATGCCATGTTGTTTCTGCCGTGTGTGTGTCTCCTTTAAGTCCTCTCATAAATACATGATTTATGAAATTAATACTTTTATTCAGCAAGGATACATTAATTTGATCAAAAGTGTCAGTAAAGACATTTATAATGTTACAAAGTGTAGTATATTAGTGCAACTGTGTTACATGTCGACCAAGCCAGTCGATTTGGTCAGTCACACTTTGCCATCCCAAAGAGGCACATAATCACTTTCACGGACTTTAAAATTAAATGTTCCCTCCTGGTGGAATGACCTGCCCAACTCAATCCGAGCATCTGAATCCTTAGCCATCTTCTAGAATTGGCTAAAAACACACCTCTTCCATCTTTATTTGACCCTCTAACTCTAGCACTCTCTATTCTATTCTTAAAAAAAAAAAAAAAAAAAAAAAAAAACTGGCCCTTTTAGAATTGCATTTACACACTAACTGCTCGTTTTCTTTAAAAAACACTAGCTTCTCTATTCTCTTTGTATTCTATCTATTTGTCCTCTTTTTATTTATAATACAATTAACAAAAAGCAAAAAAGGCCTCCAACACTAGCTTGCTCTATTCTATCTGTTTTCTTTTTATTTATTATATAATAAAAAAAAACTTGCTATGTGTACTGCGTTAAGCTAAATGAGACTTGTCATCACACTTGCATATCATTGCTCTTTTGTTGATTTTGATGGCTTCCATTGTCCTCATTTGTAAGTACACTTTGGACTAAAAGCAAAAAATCTGCTAAATGACTAAATGTAAATGTAAATGTAAATATAAAACACACTTTAGCTTTTCAGTAGTAAACTTACAGATCTACACTTTTTTTTTTACTATGATGAGGCCTACATAGAGCAGCAGCAAGCCTGTGAGGTTGTCATGGCAATCAGATACCTCACACATTAATTACTTGTCTATTTTCTCTGCGCTAGAAATAAACACGTTGAAAAATAATGCACTATAAACATGTTAGTCAACAAAATATCAAGGTTTATATTAAACAAATCAATGAGTGAATTTATCACCCACTGCTTTAAAACATATCTGTTGGGCATGATTCAAGTTCAACGCACAATAGCAGGCACACAAACACTTCATAGCCTATTTAGTAAATCTTACTGAAAATGGCCAATTAATCAGTGTCTTTCTCTCTTCTGTTTGTTTTGTTTCATGTTTTACCACTGCTGAAGGATGAATTTGAATATATTTCCTTTGAGAAATATTCAACGTTTTAAATGGTCTTTAGGCTTTTGATGGCATGAGGCACACTTGTATGTATAAGGTTCTCAGTAAAATCTAGGAGGGCGGTGGAGCGGAGGCGGAACAGGGGGAGGGATGGAGGGCCAGGTCCATGAAGAAGTGGAGAGACTGAGGACTGAGGACGAGCCGGCAGAGCAGAGCACCAGGGCAGAACCAGCAGAGCAGGAAGCCAGGGCGGAGCCGACGGAGCAGGAACCATGAGTGGAGCCGGAGACCCGGACGGAGCCGACAGAGCAGAAACCCACCACGGTAGAGCAGATGGAGCAAAGGACCCCCACGGCAAGCCAGACAGATCATAAGGCCACCAAGGCAATGATATTGATCAGTTGGGTGTGTTTGTGTGCACAAGCAAGCAACATTTTTAATTTAATTTAATGTTAACTTTTGATTTGTAATGTAAATGCAAAATTTAAAAATGAAAACTGTGATATACTCAAGGCAACATATTAAATGTACATACATATAATTGTTTTTCCTCCAGTCCTTTCAATTTGGTGTTTTACTTGCACATGATCAATAATAAGATTGCACTATTAAACCAGATATGTTCTTTAATTCTCTGTTAAATTCTGAAGATGAAGCTGCAATCTTCATAAGAGGCATTGTGAAATCTCTGCATGATGACATATGTGAGTTATGTATACACATTTGTTTTGCTGTCTAAGACAGTGATATTTAAAATCTCAGTCTTCATTGTTCTGTTGTCACTGAATAAACAGAGAAAACAGCAGTTCATCAACTTGATAGTTAGTAATATTCCAATTTGACTGAACTGTTACTTAAAGGTGCTACTTTTATCTGCACGACTCTTTCATGATCTTGCTGGTGTGTGTCACACCATAATGATTTAGAAATGAGGAACACTTTGATCCACATGCAGAAGAGCTTACTAAAACAAACAATACACAAAGAACAGACAAGAGCTAATAAGACAAACAAGACGAAGGTGATAACAATCAAGGAATGAGGAAATTGGATGAAATAGAAAACCAAACCTAATACAAACTAAAAGACATCAGAACAGGCAAAGCAGGCAAGGTTGGCCGTCCACCTCACACGAGGAAGTGTGTGTGACCCACACACACCACATGGCAGTTGCCATGCCTGGGAGCACTGATGAAAAGGGAAGAACGTAAGGGACTAGTCATTCATAGTCAGATTCCTTTCCCCGCAAACTGGTTTTCATTTCACTGAACTGGTTTTAAAAAAATGACTATGAATTTATTTTCTAACTCACTGTCACGTAATATCAATAAAACATTGAGATAAGGTTATTTGTGTGAATGCATATTGCTTATATAATGTCAGGGTTCTGTTGTGTTTGTCATGTGTTCCCGCCTCATGTGTCCAGATTTGGTTTGTTTCCTGTCCTCGTTAAGTGTCATTATGAGTTAATCCTTGTCCAGCCGTGTTTGTCTAATTATCTATGATTTACCTGTGTATTTATAGTCCTGTCTGTTCAGTTTGATTTCGTCTGGTCTACTCGTTACTTCCCGGTGTATCCTGTCTCTGAGTCCTGCCTTGTCGTCATTAAAGACTATTATTTGAGTTTACGTCCTCGTCTCCGTGTTCTTGTTCCTCCCTCGTTTGTGATCAACACAAAATAGTAGTCATTTGAAAGCTTGGAGTCTGACTTTTACAATGCATGTGGCCACTTTGATTAACTCCTAAGTAGTGCTGAGCTATTTGCAGATAAATAGATTTTTTTTTTCATAATTTATGAAAAAAAAAAAACATTTGTGCTATGTACTCATCATACAGCTCAGATAGTCATGTGTCATATGTCATTTGAAAGGTCTCATCGAGTAGAATAAAATAAGTATAATTATTTGGGGCTTTAACTAAACTTGAGTGAGGCATTACTTCTTCAAATTCAAAATAACAGTTTCAAAACTGCCAAGGGCAAACAGAAGGTCTACCTTGGTTCCAAATGCTGTAACTTTTGATTACTTCATGATATCACCACAAAATTTAATTCACATACAGCAAACATGTAGGAGAACATCACCAAAAACAATTTTTCTCCTACCTTATTTCTTTCATGAGATATTGAATGTCAAAATCTTCCCTTGACCACACAAATTTCTTAAATTTTATCACCTATTTCTCAACATGAGACTATTCAAACGCAAAGATTTTTCCCCCCTAAAATATAGAAAGATTCTATCAAACGATACATGCCTTTTGACTCTCCTGTTGGAGTTATGAGTCATTATTTTTGTGTATGGCACTCAGAAAACAACATTTTTTTAAATTCCTTCAAGGAGTCAAGAGCTAAACAAAAAGGCCTATTTTATTACAAAATACTGTAACTGTTGGTGTCACAATCTCTCAGGAAGCACAGAGACGAGGAGTTCACACAACGAAAGTCTTTAATTTCCAAAAGGTTGACAGGGATCACAGGCAGGGAAGATGTTTAAGGACCGACGGGGCTTATAAAACACGGACAATCATGGAAGATGAGACACACCTGGAAACAAATCAACAATCAAAGTGAGGGAGAAACTAGGTCACGGAACACATGGGGAGCAAAAAACACAACAAAAACAGTCCATGATCCTGACAGTTGGATACTTTATCCTATCACCACAAAATTTGAGACAGATACAGCTAACATGCTGGGGAACATCATCAAAAAAGATTTTTTCCTTCTACCTTATTATTTCTGTCCTGAGATATTGAATGTCAAATAAGACTGAAATTAAAGATTTCCCTTGACCACACACATTTTTCTTACATTTTATCACCTATTTCTCAACATGAGAATATTCAAATGCAAGGATTACCACCAAGGCGGAGCAGAAGACCACCAGAGCCAGACAGCAGACCACCACGGTGGAGCAGACGGAACAGAAGACCACCACGGCAGAGCAGACGGAGTAGGCGGAGCAGAAACCCCTGGTAGAGACTGGGACCTAGGGAAAACTGAGACACAAGAAACAGAGAGAGCATATACGGACTCAAGGACCGAGGCAGGGAACACAAGAAGTCCATCAATATTTTCCCTGGTGGCAACTGAGCGGGCAGACAGTTCATAAGCAAGCTCACTGATCGAAACTGGACAGGCAGACAATTCAAAATTTAACTCATTGACAGTGACTGGACAGACAGGCAGTTCAAAACTTGACTCATTGACTAGAACTGGACAGAAAGACAGTTCAAAATCTGACTCACTGACAGAAACTGGACAGACAGACAGTTCAAAATTCGACTCATTGACTGGAACTGGACAGGAAAACAGTTCATAATCAGTCTCCCTAACTAGGACTGGCAAGACAGACAGTTCAGACATATTTGGAGAAACAGAACAAGCAGACAGTTCATGAATGGTCTCTATGGGAGTGACAGGGTTAACGGGATAAACATGTAGTGCATTTAAAGTTTCTGGGCTCACAACTGGACTAATGGAGCCGATAACTGGTTTCTTGTTGGGAACTGGACAGACAGATGGTTCGACATTAGACTCATTAGGGGAAATGGGACAGACAGACAATTCAAAAACTGATTCATAGGTTGATCCTGGACAGACTGACAGTTCATGATCAGATAGATTGACAGAAAGGGGCAAGACAGAGAGTTCAAAATCAGCATCTAGACAGACAGACAGATCACAATCAGCTTCCAAGGCTGATTCAGAACAGAACAAGAGTTCGGAGATGGCCTCCTTGGCCGGTTCAGAGCAAAGCAAGAGTTCACTGATGGCCTCCATAGCCGTGACAGGACAGGCAGAGAGTTCAAAGACGGCCTCCTTAGCCGTAACAGGACAGGACGAGGATTTGCAGGCGGCCTCCATAGCCGTGGTAGGACAGGCAGAGAGTTCACAGGCAGCCTTCATAGCCGTGACAGGACAGGACAGGACAAGGATTCACAGACGGCCTCCATAGCCGTGACAGGACAGGCAGAGAGTTCAAAGACGGCCTCCTTAGCCGTAACAGGACAGGACGAGGATTTGCAAGGCGGCCTCCATAGCCGTGGTAGGACAGGTAGAGAGTTCACAGGCAGCCTTCATAGCCATGACAGGACAGGACAGGACAAGGATTCACAGACGGCCTCCATAGCCGTGACAGGACAGGCAGAGAGTTCACAGACGGCCTCCATAGCCGTGACAAGACAGGATGAGGATTAGCAGACGGCCTCCATAGCCATGACAGGACAGTATGAGGATTCGCAGATGGCCTCCATAGCTGTGACAGGACAGGATGAGAGTTCATAAGTGAGTACTACTGACACTTCTAAAGGGTCTGCAGCGGATGCCGCCACCTCTGGAAGTTCTACAGTAGTACCATCAGGATACAGGGAGAGTTCAGCAATGGTTCCTTCAACCGTGACATGACAGGCCGAAAGTGCATTGCTGGGCACCACCACCACGCAAGGAGCTGAAGCGAGCACCGCCGCTTCGGGAGGTTCTGCAGCATGCGCCGCCACCTCTGGGAAACTGCAGCGGGCACCATTGCTTCGGGGAACACAGCAGCGAGCACCACTACCTCAGGAGGTTCTGCAGCGTCAGCTGCCACCTCTGGAGACATCATAGTGGCCACTACCACCTCTGGGAGTTCCGTGGTGGTGTACGCAGCCCAAACACACCAAAAGGCGATCCCCATCATGGGAAGCACTTCATACAGGGGAATTAATTCAGGAACAGGAGGGCTAGAGTGAGTGGGTTTGGGGATACCAGCTGCATGTGCAGACATTAGCGGTGCATCCTTCACACTGGAAACCAGACTGGGATATCGAAGGACTGACCTTGAATATCAACAGTGACTTGACTTGATTCATGACGATCAACTGTGACTTTACTTGACTCATGAAGATCAGCTGTGACTTACTTGACTCAGAAATAGCAGCTGTGACTTGACTTGATTCATGACGATCAACTGTGACTTGCCTTGATTCATGACGATCAACTGTGACTTGACTTGACTTGACTCAGAAATAGCAGCTGTGACTTGACTTGATTCATGACGATCAACTGTGACTTGACTTTCACGAGTCAAGTCAACTGAGAAATGATGGTGTGTTGTTGTGCCCGCCATTTTGTGAGTGCTCTCTGGTGCGTCCGCCATTTCAGTCACAGACATGGTGTCACGTTCCTCGTCCGCTACACCCACTGTAAACAAAGAGCCAGCACACAGCAAAGCATAGTCCATAAAGTCCTTTAAACTACAATTAAACTTCCCCTCAGGTAACCATGACTTTATGGGCTCACTTAGTCCGAAACGGAAAATGTATTTTAATAGACCTCATCAAAAGGTACCCTACAAGATGACTCACAAAATTGAGTGATGTACTCCTCAAGGGATAAACTCATTTGTCGCAGGTCGAGCAGCTGATCGAATGGGTCCATACCTGGCCAGGGTCCTTTAGAAAAGCCGCTGGATCCTCGTTTGCCTGAGTATTCTGTAACAGGGCGAACGAGACGTGAGACGTGCAGATCATACGCAAAGCTTTATTAACAGACATGGTCATACACAGGCAGGGTCGAGCATCAGCAAACAGATATATATAAGGCGAGACAAAGAGTATTCCTAGGGCTGGCGTAGGTCATCGATCGGCGAACAGAATCCAGAGGGCTTGACAACAGGAATAATCCAGAAACACGAGCAATAGTCCAGACGAGGTACAAACAGAGTCCGAGCGGCGAGACAAGGGTTAATCCAAGGTACACAGGCAGGAATAAGGAAACAGGAAACAAGGCAACAGGAAAAGACTAGACTAAACTAGAACTAGAACTAGAAACTACGCTCTGTAAAGCAGCTATCACTAGGTGAGTGATAAACGCAGAACAATACAGGAGACTAAACAGAAAATAAACACGGAATGGCTTGGTAAAGTAGCTAATGCTAGGAGAGTGCTAAACGCTAGACAATACTCGGCGATCTGAACAGGATCTGAGAAGGTGTATTATAGTGTGTGTAATAGCTCTCAGGTGAGCGTGTGATTGGTGACAGCTGTGTGATCAGTGCAGCGTGTGATTGGTGACAGCTGTGTGATCAGTGCAATGGATGATGGAAATGCAGTCCAGTGTGATTTGTAATAGTCTGTGTGTGGTGAGAGTCAATATTATGGAAGGGCGACCTCTGATGGTGAGTGGAAGGAAGACCACGAACCGGATTCGTGACACACGTCATGTACAATGTAGGTCAAAAACACATAAACGAAGGTCTACATTTCAGTGCCTCTCCATATTAAACTGGTTAAATGTACATTAATTTAATCGTACCCTGCGATACATGAACAGTGTTGATCCTGCATGTTGTCATCCGCGATCGATGAGATTTCTCCCTTGCAGTGATCTGTAAACCCTTGCTTCGAGTTACCCACTGTATTTATTTTAAAATATTTTATATATCCCTCCATGGAATATTTAATTAACACTTGAATGGTAGCCCTTCTGTGTCCAGAATTGTTAAAAAAAATTGTGGGACAAGGTTTTCACACTGACAGCTGTCATTGTAAGAGAGTGAGCAGCTCCATTTGTTTGTCCGAGGGAGCAACAGTAACTAAGGGGGGCGGGGCTTACTGATAGGTCAGTTGGCTGCTTGACTGGGGTAAGATTTTCAGCAGACAGCAACTCAGCCCTCTCTCAAAGCAGTTCTGGACAACCATATGGATCAGAGATTTCTAGGCAAGAATCCGAGTTGAGCGAGATAGTAAACCTATGGAGTTTTGACAGCTCCAGCGGCCTGGCATGCATAGTACATATATAGGCTAGATTAGTATAGTTTTTATGGATCTGTGTGAACGGGAGATTGTTTTGACAACGATGTAAAGGAAAAACTTTTCAGTTTTGTACTACATCATTGTTGTGTAAATGTGTATATTGTGTAAAAGACTATAAAGCACAGACACAGAATACATCACAGTGTGACCTAGTAAGGTTGATCCAGTTATTAGGCAATATTTTGGCTTGAATAAATCAACATAGCTTTTAATTTGTTTGATCACATAAATAGTTTTGGTGGAGGCTTCAACAGAATTATGATCATCATAATATGCAGAGCCACAGCAATCCTTGGTAATTACTAGTTTGGTTTATGAGAAAGTTGACATCACAGTTCATGTGAATGATTCGGAAAACTATGTGCTTTTCAATAAGGGAGTGTCTGTCATACCACATTATTTCTGTGTTTGTGTCTCTATTTCAAGTCCGCTGATCTGTATCCATACGTAATCCATTCATACGTAAGTGTGTAAAAATAAGGCCTAGAGTGTGTTTGAAGATGTGCTGATTTTCTTACTTCTTAATCAGTGTCTTTCTCTCTTCTGTTTGTTTTGATTCATGTTTTACCACTGCTGAAGGATGAATTTGAATATATTCCCTTTGAGAAATATTCAACGTTTAAATGGTCTTTAGGCTTTTGATAGCATGAGGCACTTGTATGTATAAGGTTCTTCAGTGGTTCTTGGGTTCAGCGAAGAACCCTCTTCTTATAAGGAACTGTTTGGGTTGTTGATACGGTTCTTTAGAGATTAAAAAGTTTTTTAATAGGTTTTTCAAAACAGTGTTTTGGCATCTGGTACAGAAGTACGCTGCTGTACAATATGTGGGGAAGGTGTATTTAAATTAACTAAAACTAAAACCATTTAAAAAAACTTTCGTTATTTGAAATAAACTTCAACTGAACATAAAACTGTGCTAAAACAATTAAGACTAAAACGGAAATAAAAGTTTATAAAAACATATTTTAATTAATGACAAACACATTTAAATATATATATATATATATATATATATATAATATGTATATATAAACTACTAAACTTTAAAATGAAAATAAAAACAGAAAGAAAAAAAATTCAGCAAGGTTGCCTTAAATTGTAGGGGAAAAAACTGTAAAGACACTTATAATGTCACAAAAGATTATTTTCAAATAAATTCAAGCACCAAAAATGTTTCTTGAGTAGCAAATCAGCATATTAAAATTATTTCTGAAGGATCAAGTGACACTGAAGACCAGAGTAATGATGCCGAAAATTCAGCTTTACAATGACAGGAATAAATTACATTTTAAAATATATTACAATAGAAAAATATTTTAAATTAGAATAATGTTTTTACTCTATTTTTGGATTAAATAAATACCTTGGTCAGAAAGAGACTTTGTTAAAAAAAATGAAATATCTTACTGACCCCAAACTTTCAAAAGATCTTTTTGAAACTTTTCACATTTAATCATTTCAGTAATTTATTATCATACAGGATTTGCACCGCATTACTGAATGTCAAGACCAAATATTAAGAATCTGGTGTTCTTTTTTTTGTGAACAATTATTTTATTGAGTAGTCAGTTCAGTATTAGCACAAAATACAACATATTAACTTAGACTGTAGCCATACCCCCCACCCACCAACCAACCCAGTATCACGCCAAAGTGTGTAATAGACACGCTGGTCCACTCGAGGATGTGTGTGAGTGTCACACTTTGCCTCCTCTAGGCATGAAAATGACACGCATGTATGAAACTGGAGTTACCACTGGAGGACCCAGGGCCGGCGCTAGCTATAGGCAGAGCAGGACCAGCAGGGGCGATAATTTCCCCAATGCCAACAACTCCACACGGACCAAAGACAAGCGATATAGTGCGTTAAAAGATGGATTAGATGACTTCAAAACGCATACAGGGTTTCCAGCCATTTAATAAAATAGTCGATCGTCCCATATTTATGAATGAAATTATTAATTTGATATTTGCCTGTCGTGGGAAAGGGATCATTTAAAAAGTCCACACATTTACCATATTTTTTACCATAGTAACTGTCGCTCGACCATGTCATGTGTAGTCAATCCCTTACGAAATTTAACAATGGTTTTATTGTAGTAAAAGTTCAAGTTCAAGATTTATTTGTCACATACACGATTATACAGAGAATATTAACCAGCAGTGAAATGTGAGTCAGGTCCGCTCCATGGACAGTGCAATATTATAGAAAACAACACAAAGAAGTATAC
This sequence comes from Schizothorax lantsangensis, assembly GCA_027422415.1. NCBI lineage: Eukaryota > Metazoa > Chordata > Actinopteri > Cypriniformes > Cyprinidae > Schizothorax > Schizothorax lantsangensis. Next base: position 7,891,620 of record CM049844.1, read on the forward strand.
ATAAAATGAAATGAACATCAACAAAAAAAAAGATATAAAGAACAAAATATAAAATAATGTGCATGATAGTATACTGTAGACTTAAATATTAAGATAAGATAAGCATGACTGTACAAGAGAGGAATGTGCAAATAGGTTGTACATGGTTGACATGTAGCAGCAATCTCAAAAAATAAATAAAAAAATAAGATACCAAAACACAGAAAGTGATGTGTGCAAATGACACTGTCAGTATGAGGTAGAGAATAATGAGTGTAAGTATCTTAGTGATTGTGAGTGATTAATAAGTGAAGTCATGGTGATGTTAAGAGGCTGAGTTTGAGTTCAGGAGTCTGATGGCCTGGGGGAAGAAACTCCTCCTAAGTCTCTCAATTTTTGCCATCAGGCAGCGGAAGCGCTTACCAGATGGCAGCAGAGTGAATTGATAGTTACCGGGGTGATTTGAGTCCTTGGTGATTTTGACAGCTCTGCTTCTGCAGCGTTTGAGGTAGATGTCCTGCAGAGAGGGGAGAGCAGACCCTGAGATGCGCTCAGCTAAGCGCACAACTCTCTGCAAGGCTTTGCAGTCTTGACTGGAGCTGTTTCCATACCACACTGAGATACACTGGGTCAATACACTTTATATGGTCCCTGAATAGAAAGTTTTCAGGATTGTTTCCTCAGCTGTCGCAGATGGTGCAGCCTTTGCCTGGCTTTCTTAACCTGTGTTTGAATGTGTGTAGTCCAAGTCAGGTCCTCGGAGATGTTTACACCGAGGTACTTGAAGCTGCTTACTCTCTCCACAGGGGTCCCATTGATCATAAAAGGAGTGTAGGGCAGCAGGTGTCTCTTTCTGAAGTCCACAATCAGCTCTTTAGTTTTGCTCACATTCAGAGAGAGACAGTTGTCCTGGCACCATGATGTGAGTCTCTCTACCTCATCCAAGTATGCGGTCTCATCATTGTTGGAAATGAGGCCCAGAACCACAGTATCATCAGCAAATTTGATAATAGATGTGGATCTGTGAGAGGACACGCAGTCATGTGTGCAGAGAGAGTAGAGCAGGGGACTCAGGACACAACCCTGTGGGGCTCCTACGTTCAGGGTGATGGAGTTTGAGGTGAACTGGCCTACCTTCACCACTTGAGGTCTGCCGGTGAGGAAATCTTGAATCCAGTCGCAGAGTGAAGTGTTTAGGCCGAGGCCTGTGAGTTTAGAAGTCAGCTTGATGGGGACTATAGTGTTGAAAGCTGAGCTATAGTCTATGAATAGCAGCCTTGCAAAGTTCCCATTGCTGCTGTCAATGTGTGTGAGGGAGGAGTGAAGTATGTGAGAGATGGCATCATGAGTAGATCTATTGGGACGATAGGCAAACTGAAGAGGGTCCAAAGTAACAGGGATGGAGGAGCTAATGTGGCTCTTAACAAGTCTCTCAAAACCTTCATGACTATTGATGTGAGGGCCACTGGTCGATAGTCATTCAGGCAAGAGGGTTTATTGTTCTTAGGCACAGGGATGATGATGGATTTTTTAAAGGAGGTGGGAACCACAGAAGTAGCAAGGGACTCATTGAAGATAGAAGTGAACAAACCAGCAAGCAGGACCTAAGGACACGGCCAGTAATCCAGTCAGGTCTGGCCGCTTTCCTTACGTTCACTCTCTTTAGGGCCCTGCGAACCTTACCCACCTTAAAAGTGTAGTAATGTTTTTTTTTTTGGTGTATTTATTACCATTTGTATAACAGTTTTACTACAAATACCATGGTTAAACTATGGTTAGTGTAGCAAAACCATTGTTAATTTGTGGTTACCATGGTATAACTATAGCAACCATGGTTTTTTGGTTTAATTTGTAGCCATGCCCACATGAAAAAAAATACTAGTAATTTATAGTAAATACTATAGTGTTTTTGAATCATATTATAGTAAAGTACTTGAATTAATTTGTTTAGTAATTCTATAGTTTCTGTGGTAATATAACTATTATAGTAATATAAACAAATTACTTTATCCAATACTATAAGTTTTCTACAACTATAGGGTATATTATACTACAATACACTACAGTTTACTGTAGTAAAAACTGAAGTATACTTCAGTATTTATTACAGTTTATCAGTTCACTATAGTTAATACCACAGTATGCTGTTCCAGTATTCATTACAAAGTGTTGTAAATATTATAATATATACAGTATAATACACTCTTACTATAGTGGTTCCATAAAACACTATAGTATTTTACTATATCATACAGTGCCCTCCCACTAATATTGGCACCCTGATAAATATGAGCAAAAGGCAGCTGTGAAAAACTAAATCGGCATTGTTTAATCCCCAACCTTTTGATCATTTCCCTCAAAAAATTTACAAAATTCTAAACCTATCATTGAAGTAAAACAATTGAAAGTGGGGAGAAAATCTCATGATGAAATAAATGTTTTTCTCCAATGGATGTTGGCCACAATTATTGGCACCCCTAGAAATTCTTGTGAGTAAAATATCTCTGAAGTATATTCCATTCATATTTAAATTTTTTAGCACACCAGGGTGACTAGGAGCATGAAATTGTCCAGCCATGACTTCCTGTTACACAGCATTATAAATATGAGGAACACAAAGACCAAATTCCCTTAATCATCCATCACAATGAGAAAAACCAAATAATATATTTCTGATGTGCAGAAAAAGATAATTGAGCTTCACAAATTAGTGAAGTGGCTTTAAGAAAAGAGCTAGAGCAGTGAAAAATCCCATTTCCACCATCAGGGCAATAATTAAGAATTTCCAATCAACAGAAAATGTTACGAAACTGCCTGGAAGAGGACGTGTGTCTATATCGTCCTAATGCACGGTGAGAAGGAGAGTTTGAGTGGCTAAAGACTCTCCAAGGATCACAGCTGTAGAATTGCAGAATATAGTTGAGTCTCGGGGTCAGAAAACATTAGAAAAAAATTGTCAAACAGTCCCTACATCACCACATGTTGTTTGGGAGGGTTTCAAGAAAAATTCTCCTAGCTCATCCAAAAACAAACTCCAGCATATTCAGTTATCAGACATGACTGTAACTTCAAATGGGACTGGCTTCTATGATCAGATGAAACTAAAAAATTAGCTTTTTAGCAGCAAACACTAAAGATGGGTTTGGTGCACACAGGGATAAAAAAGTACCCCATGTGTACAATTAAATATACTGCTGTATTTTTTATGTTGTGGGCCTATTTTTCTGCTGGAGGTCCTGAACATCTTGTTTAGACACATGGCATCATGGATTCTATTAAATACCAACATATAAAAAATCAATAAGTGACTGACCCTGATAGAAATCTTATAATGGGCCATGTTTGGATATTCCAACCGGACAATAATCCAAACACAAACCTCAAAAACACAAAATGGGTCACTGAGCACAAAACCAAGCTTCTGCTATGGCCATTCCCGTCCTCTGACCTGAACCCTATAGAAAATGAGTGAGGTGAACTGAAGAGGAGAAGCACCAACATGGAGCTGTGAATCTGAAGGATCTGGAGAGATTCTGTATGAAGAAATGGTCTCAGATCTCTTATCAGGTGTTCTCCAAACTCTTCAGGCATTATAGGAGAAAACTCAGAGCTGTTACCCTGGGAAAAGGACTTTGTAATAATTCGGTGCCAATAATTGTGGCCAACATGAACTAGAGAAAGTATTTCTTACACAATGAGATTTCCCCCCATTTTCAATTGTTTTACTTCAATGATAGGTTGGAATTTTGTGAATTTTTGGAATGAAAGATAAAAAGGATAAACAATGCAGATTTATTTTCACAGCCGCCTTTGCTCATATTTATCAAGGGTGCCAATATTAGTGGAGGGCACTGTATATATATATATATATATATATATATATATATATATAGTATATATATATATACTATAGTATTTTTTCATGTGGGTAATTTTTGTAAGGGATGCACAGTAACCACAACATATACCATGCTTCACCTTAAATGTAGTTTTACTGTGGTATTTTACCATAGTAACTGTTTACTGTCTACTCTTTGTATTGAAAGCACAGTATAACACATCACTTACCATGGTTTTACCACAGTGACTGTATTTTTAATGTAGTATTTGTAGTTAAAGCACATAACCACAACACTTACTATGGGTTTACCTCAGTAACCGTAGTTTTCCTGTGGTATTTGTAGTTAAAGCACAGTAACAACAACAATTACCATGCTTTTACCACAGTAACTGTGTTTTTACTGTATACTATTTGTAAAGCACAGTAACCACAATGCTTTTTGTGAAGTGATTGTAATTCAATATTTTTTTCTGTCTTGCTGTTACGTCAGATCACATACTCCACAACAACCTGTAATCCAACAGCTCTTTTAAGAAGCTATCTCTCTCTCTCTCTCTCTCTCTCTCTCTCTCAGCCTTTCCTTTCCTATTTTTCCAAACTGTAATCCATGATTCATTTACACATAGTTTTGCTCTCTCTCTTTCTGTGGTTCATCATGGACTATTCTGTCAGAAAGCTGCTAGAAAGCTCCCAGAAGCTGCCAAGGAGACTGAACCAGCAGTGTGTGATATCTGTCCACACCTCACTGTCTGCCTTTCTTTCCATGTTGATCTGTCTAAGAAGCAAGAGTCTGGAAATGCTAGTTTAACTTGTCATGTGACAAATCAGATCTGCCATTAATTTGGCCAAATCAGATCACTTAAAGCTGTTCACACCAAGAACAAGAAATATAATGAGAAGTATTTTAGCATCTACACCAACAGACAATAATATTCTGTTTATTATAAGCATGCGTTGCGGTTATGTTGTCTGCCATTTAAATACTCAAGCTCTTTAAAATCTGGTGGATTCTGAAATTGTTCTGAAAGAGATTCCAACGATATTGTTCCTCTGTGTCATTAAATGTTAAATAGCTGCGGACGTTATAGATTCATCCTTGGTGTGAAGAGGCCTTTAAACTGCTTACAACAATACTGGCAGCATGTAATCATGTTTAAAATAATTAATATTAATTTAGCTTGCTAAGATACAGCTTTTTCTAATGCTGCTTTCCTCTCATTCTGTTAAACTTACACACAAAATTCTGCCTTTCTCTGCCTATTTATCTTCATCTTATTCCTTTACTCCCTCACTCACTCACACATTCTTTTGTGCTCTGTTGTAAGGTAGAAACTGAGATTTTGCATGATGGCCTTTTCTCAGACTCTGAATCCGATGTATACAGATGAACTCAGGAGCCTGCTAGAGTTGCCAGGGAACTTGACCTTGAAGTTTATTATTATAACTGCTTAATTTATGTTTAAACAACAATAATAATTAAACATGGGGTCAATAGATATTTTCTTGTTTTACAGCTGAAGACCAAAAACGCAAAGAAAATCAGTCACAGCAAGCTGCTCAAACCAGTCCTGATGAATGAGGAATGAACATGGCCTACTTGTGCCCAAAAAGAAAAGACAGAGAGCTGGAAAGTTACACATTTCCATTGGTATGTCTGTATTCAATGCAGTTAGGTGTGGTACAGCCTTGATGTTGATCTTTCAAAAGAAAGCAATTATAGTTACTTAAAGTCAGCAGTTATAGTTTTTCACACATACATCTTTTTATAGCTCCTAGAATGAGCAAATCAGCTGTGCATCATCTTTGAAATTTGGGCAGGAAATGACTGAATGTGGTGAGTTCTGACACCTGCACCTGTATTCACCAACACTATTTCTCTAAAGTTAATGTTTTGTCTGTTTGTTTGAAGGAGGATGAAGCCAGTTGATGAAGATATCAATTCAATGTCCACCAAGTGAAGCACTGCTGCCTGAACCCATCAGTTATCTGCTGTGAAGACTGCATTCACGAACAGCTGTACTGTGACAGCGGAGATGGTACGGCCCATAAAAGTAAACTTCATAACTGAACAACTGCAACATAGTTGTGGAGGGATTCTTTTGGCCCATACCTCCAACAACCTCCAACAAGAATCAATGGTAAGTCCAGTGCAACAATTATAAATAAAAATACTATATATTGTTTATTGATTTACAACACCCTAAATACATGTTTTGTCCCTCCAGGACATCTACACCAGGTGTTATGTGAGGAGGATCGTCAGAGACTGCATGGTTTGCTCTCACCGTTACCATCAGGCAGATTTTATCCTAGAACCTTCACTAGCAGACTGAGACAAGTTCTTTCCACAGGCAATCAGACTGAACTGAACTCGCACCAGTAACACCACACACAGCACACCGACCTCTTATATACTGCACTCTATCGCTTACACTGACTGGACTCTGAATCAATATTATTCTGCATCCTGACATTCTGTTTGCACTAATTCATACCGTACTGCACCGCAAAGGTATAGGTGTACTCTGATTATTGTGTTTATTATTGTTTTCATTGCACGCTCTCTGTATAGTATAATATTTACCATATGTTGTTCTCTACCTGTACTGAGTCCCTTATATGTGTGTGTTGCATATATATTCAATACTTTTCATCCATAATGTCATGCTCCAGTTTGCACAAAATACTTTCACCACCTGTACACTTGCGTTCATGGTATTGTGACAATAAAGTGATTTGATTTGAATTGGTCACATGTCTTTTGTTCGTCAGTTGTACTTCCAAGTCATAGAAGAAGAAGACTATGATAGGGACATGGACAAGCAAGCAAGAGGAAGAAAACCAGGAGAGCTCTGATGATGAGAAGGAAACTGGATGTGATTCTATGATGCTCAGGACATTTCACCATGCATGCATTTGGGTGGCTTCATCTGATTAAAGTAATATGGTTTTAAATAACTCATTTTTATTTCTCTTGAATATGATTTGTCTTTATATGCTACTTTAGCTGTCTTTATACGGTATCCTCCAGCAAAGTATTGTACATGGTGTTGGATAATAAAGTATGGTGAATATTCTGTATTAGGGATGGTGTTTGGTAAATACACCATTTATTTTTTTGTAAACAATACATATAATTACTAAGATTGTTTTAATTAAGACATGAACATTTGGCCATATTAATGATGTTACATGAAGGGCATGATGAAAGATGCATTAGAAGAGACTGCATTGACTATATTGCTACAGACGCTACATGCACAACTAAGGGTGATGCACCAGGGAAGGATCAATATGAATCCTGTACTGTATTATAAGCAAGATGAGCATGGACATTAGTGATGTTTAGCACCTGAAGAGGACAAAGATGAGACATTTTTGACACAGAGATACAAATTAGGTCTTTTATATTATGATTATTTGAATTGCATGAAATGTATGGATTGTGTCACAATGAAGTGTCACAGTATGTATTGGTTGTTTAAATTGGTGTCTTTGTTTACTGTCAACACTGTATTCTTGCTCCTGATCTAATGAAATAAATGGAGCCCATTCCAAATAGGCACTGATGTAGATTTTTTTGGGAGTCTATTCTTATTCTACGATAACAATGACTTGCAACTTACATATTGACAAGTTATTGAAAAGACAATCAAAAAATGTGACTCAGCACAGTTTGTTGTGAATGATGAGAATAGATCTGTGTATGTTTTATTGCCCTTCCATCCCCAGGGGCCCAGTAGAGTCCCCTGGAAGAGCAAAAAAATTGAACATTTCAAATGTCTGCACTCAAAGTCTGATTATAGTTTTAAAGAGAAATTTGGCAGGACAACTACTTATGCTATGTTAATTAAATAATGTTGGACAGAGCTTTTAGACATATATGGAAAGGTGGTATACAGGTGTTTAAAAAAGTGCTCTTAGGGTGTTTTCACACCTGCAGATTGATTGCTTTGTTCCGAAACAGGGATTAAAATGATTACAATGTTGCTTTTTATTGTTGGTGCGGTTCACTTTCACATGGCAAAGTTTCTAAAAGGACCAAAATTGTTAATACAAGTCACGTGCGAGTAAACTGTCCTCTCATTGATCAAAGTTCCACGGAGCTGGAATGACAATTAATGATTCATTTGGAAAGAGAGGCAAACAAACTCTCTCTCTCTCTCTCACATACACATACACATACACATACACATACACATACACACACACACGTCAGGATGGAACAACAGCTTTGAGGGCTTATTGTTTTTTTTTGGTTTTGGTTTTGGTTTTTTGTAGCTGTCGATATATTTATTAATTTATCATTTTGAGCAGGAGTCATCGGCAAAACATTGTTAAAATGCACCTACTACGAAGAGCATTAAGACGGCATTCTAAAATGAAAAGGCACGCTTTGATTTTGAATGGCGAAGATGTGCACACCCACTGCTTTTCAAGGAACTTACGTAATTACCCATTATACAGTGTGATATAACCTGGTTTGTTGGTTCGTTGGATCGGATTGTTTTCAATCAAGCCGAGACCACCTCGTTCAGAACAGAAACAATGTTTTCGTATTGAAGGCCAAAATAGATCTCAATTAGGCTAATTCATGCACATGCATGCTCTTGTTTTCTTCTTTGTAAGATGGCAGAAGTGATGCAACCGGAAACTGTAATGCCTGAGCTCAAAAAAGTTTCTCGTGAGCACGCGATAGTTTCTCGTGCACACGCGAAAGTCTTCATTTTTTATTTTTTGCCAAAGTCCCTTTAGGGGCTCCGTATGCGAGTCAGTGTGTTTTCGGTAGTGTTTTTATTTCAATTTATCATCGTCATGGTAAATTTTTGTGTTTGTGGAGGTTGCACAAACTCCAGCCTGTCAGGACATCAAGTCCACAGGTTTCCTAACAAGAAATAGGACGGTATTAACAGGTGTTAGAGATTTTCGGTTTCAGTGGGCGGAGTATACATGAATATTAATGATTTCCCGGACATGCGCGTGGAACTGGGAATTTCAGTTTACGCTCCTTGTATCTCAGCAGGTTTAATGGAATATTTGAAAAAAAGGTAATATTTACAGCGTTGAGCAAACGTATGCCTAAACAACATTTCATCATTTTGTAACATAATGTTTTTTTATTAGTTTGCACTTTGCAAACCTCAGCTAGTTGTATACATTGATTTCAGTTTGTTGTGCTCTAGCTTAGCTTGCAATGCTTTAAAACTGTCTGCTATTGTTATCTTTTGAGTGCAACAGCTGAAATAAACTTGTATCTGTGGGCTAATCGTTTTTTATCTATCCTGGCGTGATTGTTCAAACTGTTTGACTTATATTTACAAAATGAACAGGAATTCAAGACCACACACCTGAATGAAAGTGTTCCTTTAATACATAAGCAAAATTTTGGATTAAACAAACATTTTATTTAATGTACATCTATTATATGTATGTCATAAATGTACTTACTCATTTTTTAAATTAATTTAATACATCCCTGTCAAACAAAAGCATATTTCTTTAAAAACAAATTCTTAAAATAATAATAAAAAAACAACAACATAGTAATCCCAAAACGTTTGAATGGTAATGTCATGAGTCAAATGCCAGAATCAAGTTTAGAAATATGTTGTTGTTGTTTTACCTCTCTTACATATGATCTTAGAATAGCTTTATTATGAGTCATATTTTTATACAGCAGATTCAACAAGGATATTTACATCACACTCTCTTTTCTCCTATGTAGTCTTGTTTTGGTGCATAAATCTTTTTAGTTTGTAACAAGAATTCAATAGTGATTCATACTCAAAAATCAGGAAAACTTATATTAATCACATCCTCCATGACTATATTTTTCCTGGATTTTCAGTGTGAATCATTATTGAATTCATTTTTTAAAAACAAAATGTCACTGTCTCACATAGTATCAAACATCCACACCAAAACACATTATAACAACATCTAATTATCAAAAGCTAGTCAAGGCCACAGTCCAATCTTTATTCCACTTTATTATTATTTTTTTATAAAAAAGGGCCTCTATTTAAAGCCTAATTAAGAATATATATGTTTATGAAACTTTATACTTATAATGTTGAATAAATGTTTGTTGTGCATCAAAATAGATCATGCATTTGTATAAATGATCATCATTGTGTATCATCCAGGTACAGTACAACACATGGTCAAAGAACAGATGACAGAGAATAACATGTTGCAAAATTTTTCTTAGGCCACGGATATGGTGGTGAATGTTATTTCATTCATTGCCAGAGGATGACCATTTTAAAACATAAAAGGTAACAGAAGAGTATAACAATAAATAATTGAAATGGTTGTTGGTTCACATGTCTATATCTGCACTACTATTGGAAATCAGTGTAGACATAATCATCCAGGTGTTCTGGGATTCTTGGTTTCACTGTGCAAGGGAAACCTTAAACCTTTACTTGTGATCATCTTACATTTACATTTGTTTGTACAAATGTTTAAATATGATATATTGGAAGCATGAAAAAAACAATGACAATTTCAGCAACTTTTTTTTTTTTCAGCAGTGTATGTGAAACAGGTACAGAAAGTATTATGTTCATGTGTATTTAGAATTACACAAAAAAAATTCAAATGTGTACCTGATATGTCTTATCAGGTATGCTGTTTCGTTACTAATGTTAAAATAATTTAACATTTCTCTTCCCTTTCTGCATTGTCTCTGCAAGGGAGAGAAACGAAAAAGGGCGAATTCACACCGTATATACATACTTTTATGTCTTATCAGAGTAAAAGAAGAGTTGAACCGATAGCTGATGTCCGTGTGGTTATTCCATCAAAAAAAAGAAATAAAATACAACGCAGACTACACTGGTTACACGTGGTGCCGTGTCCATTTCGGATCATCAGATCAGCGCTTCGCAAGATCGCCGTGGTTGCGTGACGGCTGGCCGGCTTCGCCGATCCCCTCTCCCGGTCTTCCTCACCGCCATCGCTTGCAGCGGCCCAGTGCTCGCGGAAAAGGAGGGCGCGTGTGACACGAACAGTGCTGACTTCGCGGGACAGACTGTTGCTTGTTAAAGGAAAGGTGAAAAAAAATGTCATTGACTTTCTGATCGACAACTTTTTTTTTCTCCGGAAGACTTTCGTTCATCGTTGATGCATATTAATCGAGAGAGACTTTGCAATAAGGACCGCGGGACGCTTCAGTGAACGTCGAGCATCATATCCTTCATACTGAACTCTGAACTGTTTTAAGAGAGTCTTAAGTGTGTTTATTCAACGTACATAGCCTATATAATATGCATTCTAGTTTGTGATTCTGTGTTCCTATTTCCAATTTCTGAGGCAGTTATTACGTTTTTCTGTGTTTACTATTCAAGCTGTGTCATGTTTGAGGACACTGTAGTCAGGAAAATTTTAGTCCTATGCAATGGCCCAGTGCTATGTTCCCAGTAGGCAGGGGTAGTGGGGCTAGAGTACAGCAAACTGACAAAATGTCTGTTGTTTCACCTCAAGGTTTTGGGAGAGGGAGGGCATTCTTTAATGCAGAAATTGACCATGCACACATGTCTGATTCAGCTATAGGTGCTTCAGGGAGCCCAGCTGCTTGTTCTACCATGTTTACACATGCAAACGCTGATCATGTTATTACTGCTGAGTCTTTAGGGGGTATTATTTCTGATTTGGCACAGAAAACTGGTCAAAGCATTTCAGCCAGTCTCAATTTAGCACAACAGCCCAGCCAAATGCAGTCAGTTGTGCAGCATTCAAGTGAATGTGTTGATGCTTCTAATTTGAAAGTCATTGTCCAACATGATGTTACACCTCCACCTTTCTTTAGAGGTGATCAAAATGATTAATTTACTGTGCATGAATGAGAGGACATGATGTACAGTTTTTTAAATCGTAAGAAATGCACTGATGACACTGAAGCCTCTGATTTCATTTTGAGCAGATTATCGGGAAAAGCGAGAGATATAGTCAAAGTGTCCTTGCGCAGTTTCCCAGCGCCGACTGCTTCATTGCTCCCTAGCACAGTGTTTGACATTCTGAAACGAAAATTCAGTGAGTTGACATATTCGAACATGCCTATGGCTGACTTTTACAACACTCTCCCTAAGACAGATGAGAGCCCAATGGACTATTGGATACGATTGAATAAAGCAAATGATGTGGCTGATGAGTGTTTGCGTAGGCGCAACAAGTGCGTTGAAGACCCTGCAGCTGAAGCTGTAATGATGTTTGTCTCTCACTGTCCAGATCCTGGCCTTGCTTTGTCTTTTCAGTTCAAGCCTGCTGAACAGTGGAGTGCTGCTGAGGTTCAAGAACAACAGGATTGTCACTGCAGGACCCTGAAAAGAGCTTCTGCTAGAACTCGACGCTACTTACCTGTGTCCGCTTGCCATCAGAACACTGTGACAGTCAGTGACGATCCTGTAACCAATTCTCACAAACAGCCCGAAATCTCATCAGATTAGTCACCAAGTCCAAATAGTCAGCTCAACCCCAACGCATCTCCTTTTACTCCAAATGCTAGTATGCAGCAGTTGGTTGGCATGATGGATAAAGTTTTATCGCTATGCACTGCCTCACTGTCCTCATCTCATCCTGGTAGAACCGTCAAGACTTCAGATCCCAAGTCCAGTGTGAGTTCAACATGTAGAGTGTGTCAGTCTACAGAGCACACCACGTATTCTCACTGCATGCGCCTTAGGCTTTGCCATAACTGTTCAAACCTGGACACTTAATTAACAGTAATTGCCCTCAGGCGGCAGGCCTTGAACCGCCTTCTCCTACCACCCAGTTAAACTAAAAAGCCCATGTGTGGAGGGGGTGAGCATGGGCAGTGGTGAAATTCCCCTAAATGATGAGTAAGACTCACAAGAAGTTTTTTTAAATAGTTGCAAGTTGTTGCCACCTGACACAACAGTGCTGTATGTGGGATCTCAGAAAACTGATGGAGCTAGTGATCTGTTCTATGCCCCTGTGACTGTTGGTGGCCAGTCCATACTGAATGGTTTGCTTGATTCTGGCAGTATGGCTTGCACCCTGAGAGCAGAAGGCAAATCCAAAAGTTACCAAAAGTTACCACTACCAAAAGTTGAGAAAAGTTATTTCTGAAATGGAAGAGAAAGGCATTATTAGTAAATCCGTCAGTGAATATGCATCTCCTTTGGTAATGGTTTGGAAGAAGTATGGATCTCTGAGACTCTGTACTGACTTTCGCTGGCTTAATGCGAAGACTATCAAGGATGCTCATCCTTTGCCCCATCAGGCAGATTGCCTGGCTGCTCTTGGTGGCAATCTTTTTTTCAGCTCTGTGGACTTAACATCAGGATTTTACAACATCCCACTCCATGTATCTGATCGGCATTACACAGCGTTCACAACATCCATGGGATTGTATGAATATAACCGCCTTCCCCAGGGCCTGTGTAACAGTCCAGCATCCTTTATGCGCATGATGCTCAGCATTTTTGGACACCTCAACTTTTCCAGCCTCCTTTGCTATATTGATGATTTGCTGGTTTTTGCCCGTTCTGAACAGGAGGCTTTGAAATGCTTGGAAGTGGTGTTCTCTAGGTTGAGAGCTAGTAATCTGAAGTTGGCTCCAAAAAAGTGTCACTTTCTCAGGTGCTACATCAAGTTTCTGGGCCATGTGATCAGCGGTTCTGGAGTTTCTGTGGATGAAGACAAGGTAGCAGTCATTTCGGCCTTTCAGAAGAAAGATCTCATGAAAGAGGATGGCTCCACACCTTCACCAAAGAAAATAAGATCATTTCTGAGCATGGTTCTGTACTACCAAAGCTTCATCCCTGGATGTTCACGAATCGCAAAGCCGCTGTTCAATTTGACGGCTGGTCAAAAATGTCTGGCAAGAGGCACGAGCAGTCGTAATAGAGCTGGCACTTTCCGGGAGTTGTCTCCCCAAGATTGGACTCCTGCCTGTGATGTCGCCTTTGAGGAGTTGAAAAGAGCCCTTGTCCAGAGTGTCGTGCTCGCTCACCCTGACTTTGAGCGTCCCTTTATTCTCTGCACTGATGCGTCGTTGGATAGCCTAGGTGCAGTGCTTTCTCAAGTAACCACTGGTGAGGATAAAGCACATCCTATAGCCTTCTCCAGCAAGTCTTTGAGCCACAGCCAAGCCAATTACCCTGCACACAGACTGGAGTGCTTGGCTCTTAAGTGGTCCATATGCGACAAGTTCAGTCACTGGCTTAAAGGCCATGAGTTCACCGTATGGACTGATAACAACCCGCTCACGTATATCATGACCAAACCTAAGTTAGATGCATGTGAGCAGCGCTGGGTTTCAAAGCTTGCCCGTACAATTTTAAGATCAAGTACGTCCCTGGAAGGTTGAATGTTGTGGCGGATGCGCTCAGTCGTGACCCATTCGTCAAGCCAATGAGTCAGCGTCTTTTGTCTGAACCTTACTCTGAACTGCTGAAACATGTACACAGTATGGAAGATGATTCTGTGCAGAAAACATTCCGTCTTACATGCCAGCCACAGACACTTGACACTGACCTCAACCAAAGCTCTGAGAGAAATGTTTCCATGACTGCTGAGGATGTGTCGTCTATCTTGTCGTCTTGTGATGATTGGGATTCAGGAGCTGTATCCAGAGCGATATCCCTGGCTGATCACTTGAGTTCGTTGATTCCCGACTGTCAGGATGTAACCCATGCCTTTTCATTGACTGAATTGCAGAGTCAACAATACAGTGATTCAGTTATTTCGAGGGTGGCCTTTTATGTCAGCAGAAAGCGCAGACCTTCCAGGCGTGAGCGGACGAATGAGGATTTGCATGTTTTAAGATTGTTGAATCAGTGGGACAAACTGTTTTTGCTTAAAGACATTCTCTACAGAGCCGTAAAAGATCCACTCACGAAGCATAAGAGGTTTCAGTTCGTGCTGCCTGATTCCCTGAAAAAGCAAGCTCTTTCTGGTGTTCATGATTTGGCCGGTCACCAAGGTCAGTCACATACCCTGTCCTTAGTAAAACTCCAGAGCCAGTTGCAAGAGCACCCTTGGAGAGCATCAAGACCACTGCCCCATTGGAGCTCATTTGTATTGATTTCTGGGCCGCTGAAGATAGGCACAATAAATCGGTGGATGTCTTGGTAATCACGGATCATTTCACCAAGCTAGCGCACGCTTTTCCTTGTCAAAACCAATCTGCTAAAAGTGTTGCTAAAAAACTATAGGATGGATTCTTCTGCATCTATGGTTTTCCTCAGCGTCTCCATTCGGACCACGGAGCCAGTTTTGAGAGTGAGCTGATAGCAGAGCTTCTGGATCATGCCGGTGTAGACAAGTCACGAACTTACCCGTACCATCCAATGGGAAATGGCGGAACTGAAAGGTTCAACAGAACGTTGGGTAACATGCTACGATCCCTTCCTCCTAGATCAAAGCAAAAGTGGCCACAGTTAGTGCAAACAATGAAATTCGTGTATAACTGCACTGCCCATGAAACAACTGGGTTTGCCCCCTTTTATCTGATGTTCGGGAGGGTGCCGAGATTACCTGTTGACCTTATGTTTCAAAGTGTCCTTCTTGACGAGTCCATCTGTGATTACAATGACTACGTTCAATCCCTCGTCAAAGATCTGCAGTCTGCTATGGTGCTGGCTCAAAAGAACTCTACTGCAGAACAAAAACATCAGTCTGATCAATACAATAAGAGAGTCAAGGGTTTACCTTTGTCAGTTGGTGATCACGTTCTCATTGCTAACAAAGGCTGTAGAGGTAAACGGAAGCTTGCAGATAAATGGGAGCCCACCATGTACTCCATTGTTTCTTCCAACCCGTCTTTGCACATTTATAAGATCCAAGACAGATCTGGTCATGAGAAAGTAGTGCACCGGAATCTCTTGTTACCAGTTAACTTTCTTCCTTTGCCCACATCTGAGTTTGATTTTGCTGTCAATGAAAGTGTTGGTAATGGTCCTTCTTCCACACATTCTCAGTCTATATGTGATTTAGCTGATTCAACAATGCCAGTCACTGATGATTTGTCACATGCAGAGCCTCTGTCTGTCACTTCTCATGTAGCTGTATGTGATGATGACCCTGTTGCTGCTTGGGTCTCATCCCATTCTTCTCAAACTGTTTCTGAAGCACGTGATGTATCTGTTGTTGATTTTGACACTGTAGCCAGTGCCTCTTCACCTACTGTTCCTGTTTCTAACAATTCAAATGATCCTGTGGTTGACGGCGACTCCAGCAATCACTACACTATACCAGGTTTGGTAAAGTAATTAGACCTGTACGTAGACTAATTGAGTCAATGGTTCAACTTGAGACCTTACTTGGTATGGAGTCTGGATCTCCTGTTATTCATGTTTAGGTCTGTGTATTGTACTGCACTGTCTTTGATGACACTAAGTGTCATTTCCTGTATTCTCTCATGTTCTGTTTAAGCAAAAGGTCTGAGTTATTTAAAGTGTAATGGGCACTTTGCGTATGCCTACAACATGTGTAGAGGTTTGGCCAACTTCTTTCACATTTTTATCCTTTAATTGGGTAGCTTTCAATGTCGGTCGTCCTCATTGACTGTTTGTTGTGTGGACCAAGTCATTCTCGTGGCCTGTGTTCAGAGTTTTTCCTATGTTCTCACAATTTTGTGTAATTTTAGTGGGGTGAATGTAACAGGTACAGAAAGTATTATGTTCATGTGTATTTAGAATTACACAAAAAATGTTCAAATGTGTACCTGATATGTCTTATCAGGTATGCTGTTTCGTTACTAATGTTAAAATAATTTAATTGTCTGAATGTCTTGAATTGTCTCTGCATGGGAGAGAAACGAAAGAGGGCGAATTCACACCGTATATACATACTTTTATGTCTTATCAGAGTAAAAGAAGAGTTGAACCGTCAGCTGATGTCCGTGTGGTTATTCCATCCAAAAAAAAAAAAAAACACAACGCAGACTACACCGGTTACATATGATAGTTTATAACCAAACAACATGGAGAATGTTGAACAGAGTAAGTTAAGACATGGATCATCACACCCTATACAAAAAATATGTCCACAGATACATTCATATGTTTATTTAACATTTGTAGCATGCAGTAATGTATTCAACAAATGATAACAATTAATAAGACACAGTTTTAAAGATTTGCGAGCAACAAATGAACAGCACAACAAACTGAAATCAATGTATATAATAGCTGAGGTTTGCGGTGATTTATCCTAACATTACACAAAGAATGCCTGCAATCATTCAGTCGGGGACGACAGCAAAAAACGTGCAAGGTTTGTGTGAACAAAACACTGCAAACTAATCAAAACTGTTACGAAATTATGAACAAATGTAGTTTAGGCATAGGTTTATGCAACACTGTAAATATATTTACCTTTTTTCAAATATTCCATTAAACCTGCTGAGAAACAAGGGCTTCAACTGAAATTCTCAGTTCCACGCGCATGTCCGGGAAACTCATTAATATTCATGTATGCTCCGCCCACTGAAACCGAAAATCTCGGAAACAGAAAATCTCGTAACACCGGGCCTCGGTGCGTTTGTGCAGGTGAAGAGACGCGACTTCAATAATGTATCTGCTTCGAGAAACGCGGTGGTGTGTAACTTAGCGATCACTTACACCGGAGGATAATCATCCTGGCGATATGATGCAGTTCAACATGGGATACCGAAGCAAGAACCTAGTGAGACTCAGTGCGGTTTCTTCGGTGCACACAGCAGCTTCATCGGGTCCCGGTCAGTCTGTGTTCGGCCGCCGGCGGGAGACATGATGCTCACGGATCCGCAAGAGATGCTGCTCCACGAAAATGTCAACTGTGCACCGTAAGTCTTGTTTTTTAACATTTGCTAACTATTTGCTACCAAATCAGTGAACATAATTATTTAAATAATGAGACACAATGAGATGTATAAAGTTGTTGTAAAGCACCGCAGCTAGCTTGTAAGCATTAGCAATATCGTAATATTTTTTAAAAAACGTGTAAAAACGTTACCATATGAGAAGGCATAGTTGGTAAGTTAACCTCAATTTGCTAATATTATAACCATAAAGTCTAGTGACAGCTTAGTGTCATTGTTTGCACAGCTAATTGGTATTTTTTTTGTCATGTGGTGTGTTTATAGGGCTTTGGAAGATGGGAGTGTGAAGATCTGAAGCAGTGAAGGCCAGCTGTTATGAACCACCTCTATTGGACTGCAGCTTCCACTCCTAATGGAGATGCAGATGTGATGGAGACCAAGTGGAAAAGCATAGTCAGCAGTGAATGTGATCTAAACTTGTGTTTGCTTCTCCCAGCATATGCCGTATGAGAGAGGAATACTGCAGGTCACCACAGGCTCCACGAGAACACAGCACTGTCTTGTCTTCCACTACACCTGCTCCTCTTTCCTGATCCTTCCTGAGGATCAACAAGATGAGGCTGTTGGCGTGTATCTAGCACAGCATTCACGATTTAACACACGTTAACAACACATTAGTGTGATACCCAGACTGAAAGATTGTTAAATGTTTTTAAATGGGTCAGATGGTATATTTTTCTTTCGGTAGTATATGTTTGGTGCATATCTATCTATCTATCTATCTATCTATCTATATATTTGTTAATTAACAGTTGCAATGTTGAGTTTTGAGTTAGGTATTAACAGTGCTATGAATTAATATTTGTTATGATTTAGTGCTGTATAAATAAAACTGAATTGAATTAACCATAAATGCAGATCTGCTTGATATATATCTAATGTAAACTTCATAAACAAGTTTTTATACAGTAAGACAATTTGTGATTGTGATTATTTTTTATTGATTGTCACCAAAATGGGGCCATTCAAAACCTTTATAAAGTCCTCCTTCCTCTGTAAACTGTCTTCTAATGGCTGACACAACACATGCAGGTAAGGGCTACCTGATGTACCTGCCCAGAATACCATAGGCCCAGCGGACAACTTGTCTGTGTCAGGTGTTCGCGGGGATGAAGGAGCATGGAGACAGGGATATCCAAAAATACGGGTTTTAATCAACATCGGGGATAACAGGCAGGGAAGACATTCAATCAAAAACCAAGAAGACATTTAACAGCAGACAAATGACTAGGGGAGAACTCAGGACTTTTAAAGGGACCAACAAAACGAGGAAACACGATAATTAATACAGGACAGGTGAATGGAATAAACGGTGATGAAACTAGGACAGGAAATAAACCAAATAAGGGCAGACAGGAAACACCTAGGGAACACACACATGACAGTCTGTATGCTGTCAATACTGATTGTCAATATTGATACCAATGGCATCAAAAAGTGTGACTTACAGGTAGTTGTGACCTACCTAAATATAGGCAACTTGTAATTGAAAAAACAAAATTGTTCAGATGGTTTTAATATTCAAATCTTTAATTTACAATGTATTTATAGATACAAGCATTTAGCTCAGAGTAATAAATGATATCTGCCCTAAACACACTCATGTCTGCTGGCCTGGAGAGGTCTATGCTCCTGTCTGAAGTGCATATAGGCTATCTGTAGCACATATGGGTTCAGACAACAAGCCTCAAAGCCTGGGTGCAGAGTCAGATACTGCAGATCAAGTGTGGGGGTCACATTCTCCACTAAGGCCCGGTATGCATCCAACTCCCTGCAGCACTGACTTTCCTCAGCTGTGACCATGGCCTTGCATTTACCACACAAATACTTAATGAAACAAAAACGCGTTTATCTCTCTCTCTCCTGCGGTGATGAGAAACCGCTATATCACCTTAGTGTCGGATATTAACGAGTGTGACATGCCTGACCAACGCTTATTAGTTTCTGTTACTGGTAAGTATCAATACTCATAGATGACCAATACTAAGGGTGAATCCCATTTCTCTGTCTTACCCCTTCCCCTTAGTTTTGCGCGTTCACGTGAGAGTAAGGGCTGTCCCAATTCTCGTTTTGATCGAGGGGTAGGGCTAAGGGGAAGGGGTAGATACCCCTTAAAACCAAGCATTTTCGCGAGCTTACTTGAAACCAAGGGGTACCCAGAACACACTGCGCAACCGGCAACAATGTCGGCCAGATCATCCAGAGAGTCCCATTTTCGGCTTAAATAATTGATTTAAAAATTACGACAGTCTTGTTTTGTGCTCTACACAGTCCTGTACATATATATTTGCAACCATGTTCTTAATTGAAACGTTTTAAAAAATCGCTAGTTTGCTACGCTTTACATCGCTGATTTGCACAACAATCGCAAAAACATCACTAATAAAACCCACGCGATCGACATACACACACTTGCAGACGGCATCTTGGAAGTTTGTGATCAACACTTGTCGCCTCAGGTGACGTTGCAGCCAGCTAGCGACGATGTACGATGACGTAACCGTAACCAAGTGGTGTCTCATTTCATAGGGGTATGTTTTCACCCCTAGCACTTACCACTCGGTTTCGAGGGACAAGGGCTAGGGGTAAGACGAAGGGGTAGGGGAAGGTGAAGGGGTAAGACAGAGAAATGGGATTCACCCTAACTTTGCTATTGCCTGATTACATATTGTTAGCTAATGTGTGTATATCTGTAAGCTAACACTGGTCTCTCACCAAGACACCTGCCCTGTTCTCGTCGCACATCAACTCAATTTGTCGGTAACACTTTAGAATACTGTTCCATCATTAATGAATAACTACACAAGAACACATGAGTAACGCAATATTAATGTATAATGTATACATAATGTATAATTAATTCTAAAGAAAAGGTCATGGTAACCAACTAGTAATGACTCAAGTATTACCAAATTCTTCTGAAGGAATTACTAATTATTTGGATCAGTATTCTAAAGTGAAGATCATGATAACTCCCTAGTAATGACTGAAATCATTGTAAGCTTTTGAGAGTTTTGTAAAGTATTGGATAGAAACTATTCAGGTGGTACTACATCCTTCTAAAGGAATTACTAATTTTTTGGATCAGTATTCTAAAGTGAATATCATGATAACTCCCTAGTAAGTCACTGTAAACTTTTGAGGTTTTTGTAAGGTTTTGGTTAGTAATTCATTTTGCTAGATTTGGTAAAACTTAAATTATTACTAGTGGGTTACCGTGATCTTCACTTTAGAATACTGATCCAAATAATTAGTAATTTCTTCAGAAGGATGTAGTAACACATGAGTTATTACTATCCAAAATCTTACATGTATTCAAAAGCTTACAATGATGTCAGTCAATATTAGGGAGTTATGATGCTTTTCACTTTAGAATACTGATCCAAGTAATTAGTAGTTCCTTTAGAAGAATTCGATAATTCTTGTGTCGTTACTACAATGTTAATAGTGCATTAGTCACTTGTTCCTGTATAGTTATTCATTAACAAAGGATCAGTATTCTAAAGTGTTACCAATTTGTCTCCTCTGACCGTTGTTCTGTCTAATCCTGGACTGTCCCTGCTCTCTTGGCTGCATAGCAGGCTCATAATTTTCTCTGTGGTATGTCATACAAGTGTAAATAAACATTTAAAATTTCCTCAGCATCCGACCTGTCATTGCAATCCATAGTTTTCCTATTGTTAAAATGGACCGCTGTCCCTCTCTTTGCGTCACTTCCGGTTTTGGCGGTTTTCATACACGGAAGTAAAATTCTCTCACAAAAACGACTCCAGAAGCCTTAATAGTATATTTTAAAGAAAGTCTAGTTCCTACATAATTTTTCTATACATTGACTCACTGGAGTCTCTAACCTGGAATATGCCCTTAATGCATTAAAAACCCCATTTACACCATCAGGGCAATAATTAAGAAGTTCCAATCAACTAAAGATATTATAAATCTGTCTGGTAGATGACGTGTGTCTATATCGTCCTAATGCACAGTGAGGAGGAGAGTTGAGTGGCCAAAGACTCTCTAAGTATCACAGCTGGAGAATTGCAGAGATTAGTTGAGTCTTGGGGTCAGAAAGCTTAAAAAAAAAAAAAAAATTCAAACAGCCCCTACATCACCACATGTTGTTCAAATGGGTTTCAAGAAAAATTCTCCTCGCTTATCCAAAAACAAACTCCAGCATATTTTGTTGTCAGACACGACTGGAACTTCAAATGGCACTGGCTTCTATGGTCAGATGAAACTAAAAAAAGAGCTTTTTAGCAGCAAACACTCAAGATGGGTTTGGTGAACACAGGGATAAAAAAGTACCCCATGTGTACGATGAAATATACTGCTGTATCTTTAATGTTGTGGGCCTATTTTTCTGCCGGAGGTCCTGGACATCTTGTTTAGATACATGGCATCATGGATTCAATTAAATACCAACAGATTAAAAATGAAAAACTGACTGTCCATGCTAGAAATCTTATAATGGCAGTGGTCTTCCAACAGGACAATGATCTACAAACAAACATCAAAACCAAAACAAAAATGGGTCACTGAGAACAAAACCAAGCTTCTGCCGTGGCCATTCCAGTCTTCTGACCCCTGCAAACATGTCCTTGCGGGGCCTGAAAGGAGTGAAATTAATTCCCTATGAAAATATTTCCTCATGAATACAAAATGTCAGGAACTCACACAAAACAGATGCCAGGCAATAAAGCAATAAAACTTATCTGGAGAGGAGATCTCCAAAGAGAGCAAACAACACCTCTCTCCTTGCTCATTTATGACCCCCTTCTCCCCCCTGCCATCTCTGCCTCTCCCTCCTTTCCCCAAAAAGTTTACACTCAAAGTTCATTAAGAATATGTATATCCCACAAGTGTTATATTTTGTGAATGTTGTTTTTTCCCTTTCATGTTTGGTATCATTTTAAAGATCTCTGTGCGATTAGTCAACTGGTCTCAATTTCACAGTAGTCACTTGTATTATGAGAAATACTGAAAACTTAAGTGAATTCTGTACTTCTGTTGTGTGCAGTGATGGGAATAACGGCGTTATAAATAAACGACGTTACTAACGGCGTTATTGTTTTCAGTAACGAGTAATCAAACTAATTACTGTTTCCCCCGTTACAACGCCGTTACCGTTACTGACAATAAAATGCAGCGTTACTATAATTTATTATAATATTATTATCATTTTATTTTTCAGTTCATCTGAATGGATGCGCAGTGTAGCTGTATTTGACGTATCGTAAACTCTAGTGTGAATGTGCACGGCTCGCCGTAGCTTTGTCTCTCTCACACACACACACACACACACACACACACACACACACAGGCGCACGCGCAAAGAAAGATACAGAGCGAGAGAGTCTTTCATAACATGCAGAATTGACGCGCTACATGTAAACGATATTCTTTGTTGTATTTTCCTGTCAAAATAATGGAGTTCCTTTGGAATTCTTCAGCTTTTAAGAACTGCCGGGTTCTCCGGCAGTGGGTGGAGCTAACGCGCAAATGACAATCTCATTGGCCGGCGCTCACCTATTATCATCCCTGTTTTGATTTCAGCAAATCAATTCGAGCGAACCCATACAACGTGATTAATATTCATGAACCCAGCAGCTCCTTTATCCTTAGTGCGTTCTATATTGTTATTAGTGGTATAATTCGTAGTAGTTTTGTTATCTTATCATTTTTTTGATAAGACACTTTTTGAAAACTTTAACAAACAATAAATGACAAACAATATCTTAAGCACCACCACCAGTCCTAAGTTCAGTCAGCATGACAAATATAATTTCATACTTGGTTATTCTAATTACTAAAGTTCTATCATCATATAATGCTAAATTATCATAATATCATATTATAATGCTTGACTAACTGATGCTAAGTGTCAGTAGATAAATAGTGTTGATTAATGTACAATGTTTTATAATAATAATTTATTAGTGTCCATTTCATTAATTTAACATATTTAATATTGGGGCATCCAAGTTATTTGACATTTGAACATTTTTTTAAAAAGTAACGCAATAATTACTTTCCCTGGTAATTAGTTACTTTTATAATGATGTAACTCAGTTACTAACTCAGTTACTATTTGTGAGAAGTAACTAGTAACTATAACTAATTACTTTTTTAAAGTAACGTGCCCAACACTGGTTGTGGGCGATCTCCTTTCAAAATCTGATAAACATTGCTCTACACCAGGTGTGACCATTTGAGCATGGGAACCTAAAAACCAAAAGGTCTTTGATGTTTTTACAACTGATTTAAAGATTTCTTTGTTTTTCTTCTAGAAGGACTCTTTATTGGTGAGTTTACCACATCATGGTCCAGTTTGAATATGGATTTAAAGTTATTTTCAACGTGAGACCATAGTCTAGACCAGTGCTTCCCAAACCTGTCCTTGATGACCCCCTGCCCTGCATCTTTTGTATGTCTCCCTTATCTAACACACCTGATTCCACTCATCAACTCGTTAGTAGAGACTGCAAGAACTAAATTGGGTGTGTCTGATTAGGGAGACATACAAAATGTGCAGGCCAGGGGGTCCTCCAGGACAGGTTTGGGAAGCACTGGTCTAGACTATTTTTGACTGTTCCTGGTTAGGAAGAGTCTGGTGTTTGAGAGCTGTGGTGTGTTTTCATTACAAGGTGTTGGATTTTTCATTTGCTATCAGTCAACATCAGCTACGGAGAGTGTTTTGGAAATTACTACAGATAAGACTTTCGCACACATTAACCTTCACATGTCGAAATCCTACAATCTTACATTGCTCTGTTTGCTTTCTTTTGTACATTTGTGTATTTACATTTGTGGCTATATGTAGCTGTATTAACCTGAATTTAATGTTTTCTGTTTTGTATTTAATAAATCCATTGATTTGAAATCCCTTTGACTACTGTAAATTTTTGACAGTATAGACCAGGGGTGCCCAACCCTGCTCCTGGAGATCTACCTTCCTGCAGAGTTCAGCTCCAACCCTGATCAAACACAACTGAACCAACTAATTAGGATCCAAATGAGCACTTGATAATTAAAGACAGGTGTGTTTAATCAGGGTTGGAACTGAACTCTGCAGGAAGGTAGATGATGTAGTTAGCCTATGTGGTGACTGCATCCATTTCAGATGTATAATAACTGTTTTTACCAAATACTTAAGGTATAGTAGCTGAAAAGTATTTAAAGTGAAACAGATGTATTGTTGTAGATTAATCATGTGGGCCTAGTTAGGGCTTCCTGGGGGCTAATTGAGGGCTGCCCGTGCAGGGCCAGTGCTAAGGGGCCAACGTTTTGCCAATGAGCAAATTCTCAGGGGCCCTGCCCCCGCGGGGGGCCCTTAGGTTAGCCCTAAGTGGGCCCGTAAAGGGCCAGTGCAGGCTTGTTTGCAGGGACCTGAACCCTATAGAAAATGAGTGGGGTGAACTGAAGAGAAGAAGCACCAACATGGAGCTGTGAATCTGAAGGGTCTGGAGTGATTCTGGATGAAGGAATCGTCTTTGATCTCTTGTCAGATGTTTTCCAAACTTATCAGGCATTATAGGTGAAGATTCAGAGCTGTTATCTTGGCAAAAGGAGGTTGCAAAAAGTATTGAATAAAAGGGTATGATTAACTGTGACCAATGTGTATTAGAGAAAAACATTTATTTCATAATGAGAGTTCTCTCCCATTTTAATTTCTTATTCTCCTTATTCTAACATCTAAAATGTTAGATTTTTGTACATTTTTAAAATAAAAGATCAAAAGGATTAATGATACAGATTTATTTTGACAGCCACCTTTGATCATACATATCATTTACCAAGGGTATGAATAATTTTAAGCACAACTGTGTGTATATATATATATATATATATATATATATTGTGTCAGGAGTGCTCACAGTAGAGATGGGAGTGGGAGTGTTGACTGTAAATGAGAAATTAAAACAAGTAGACATGCTAAGACTGGAAGTTGTAAGTAAAGGGCTGAGAGCAGATGTGCCACACGAGAGTGAGAGATGTGGAAGCTTTTGGAAGGGCTACTATTGTGGAGAGCTGATGGAGAAGGACTAAGTAATCTGTGAGAAATCCTGCAAAACAGGAACAAAGAGAATTTATCACATGATGAACAATAAAAACCTTGACAACAGCAAATAGCAGACTTAAGCCCATTGGCACCATATTTTAAAACATTGGTAAGATATTTAGGTTTTCAAGTTGATGATAATTTAAAAATGGAAAAGCAAATAAATTCCGTGGCACGTGCTTGCTTTTATAATCTGCGCCTTTTAGCTAAAACCAAACATTTTTTGTCAAATGCCGACTTCGAAAGAGTTATTCATATATTTGTTCTATCACGTCTGGATTTTTGTAACTCGGTGTATGGGGCATCTCTGCCGCATCCTTGGCTCGATTACAATCAGTTCAGAATGCAGCGGTGAGGCTTCTAAAAAGGGTAAAGAAATATGATTCTATTTCCCCGGTACTTGCAAATTTGCGCTGGCTCCCTGTTTGTTTTAGAGTTAAATATAAGAATTAATTTTTTGTATATAAATCATTAAACAACCAGGCACCTTTGTACCTCACAAACCTCTTGATACCTTATAATCCCCCTAGAGCATTGCGCTCAGAAAACTATAATCTTCTGGTAGTGCCTAGGACAATTCGTCATCAAAAAGGCGAGAAAAATAGAGCTTTTGCAGTAATTGGGCCGAGATTGTGGAATGAGTTGCCGCTACAAATTAATGCTCCTGCCAAATTAATGCTCATTTGATGACGCACACTTTGGTGTACACCACCTTCTCATAGAATGCCATGTGTGTTTGTAATTTAATCAAAGTATAGACTGCTAGAGCCTTTCGAACCATGTTCTCATACCCCCTTTCCACCAAGGCAGTTCCAGTGCTGGTTCAGAGCCAGAGCCTAGTTTCAAACCGGTTCTTTGTCTTTCGACACCCAAAGCACCAGCTCCGAACCAGCAAAAGCGGTTCGTATGTAGCACCAAAACATTGCTGGGCTAGAAGGAAGAATCGCTTGCGTCAGGGGCTGGGGGCGGGGTTACCGTGAACAACAAGACGACAGAAACTTTGGACCGCCATATTTGAAATAGCAGCTAAACACGGACACGTTGGATTCGTCATGTTTGGATGCCGATGTAGATTCGCAAAGCCATGAACGTCAATAACAACACAACGTCCGCCATTGTTGATAGTTTGTTTAGGGTTGTTCGGGATGGATCGGCGCTACGCGGACCGTTCGGTGCGAGGCATCGGGGTGCTGCGGGAGTGACTGGAAAGCAGACGGCTCTTTATGCTTTTGGATCGCTCTCACAGTGCTTTAGTGTGTTGTGTGCCGATCGATCTGCGTGGCGCGATGCACCTCGAACAAGTCTGTTGTGTTTGGCACTGCCGCGCTAGTGAAACGAAACATGAAACGTATTCAGTGACGTAAGTCCTGGTTCTGTATTAGCTCTCTAGCCAGTGGAAAAGCAACCGGTTCTTAAAGGGCTCGCCAGTCGAACCAACTAAGAACTGGCAGTAGCACTGGCTCTGAACTAGCACCTGGTTCCTGCTGGTGGAAAGGGGGTATCAGACAAAGGGTCATAAAACCCCCCTATGTTTCCAGCCTCCCACTTGGAAATTCAGCCTTTCTCATTGGTCAAGCCCATCCTGAAAGGTGTGACTCTTCCCTGATTTTAAAGGGCTCATGCACAGGTCCGCCCTCTCTTCTGCTAAATCTTCCGACTGCTGCCTGTGTGGTTGGACTCTATGCTGCTATCTCCTTAGCCTGGGGAGATGGCTCTTGACCACAAAGAGTCAGACTAATACCACTGGAGTTCGTCCTCACTCAACCCTGGAATTCACCATCATGGAAATGCCCTCGATCAGACATTTCTCTCTTCCCGCTAACGGCAGGAGATTTCTGCAGGAGTCCTCAGGTCCTTACACTGGCTTCCAGTTACATTTAGGATTGATTTTAAAGTACTTTTACTCATTTATAAATAACTCAATGGCCTAGGACCTAAATACATTGCAGATATGCTCACTGAATATAAACCTAACAGACCACTCAGATCCTTAGGATCGAGTCAGTTAGAAATACCAAAGGTTCACACAAAACAAGGGGAGTCCGCTTTTAGCTATTATGCCACCCGCAGATGGAACCAGCTTCCAGAAGAGATCAGATGTGCTAAAACATTAGCCACATCTAAATCCAGACTCAAAACTCATTTGTTTAGCTGTGCATTTGTTGAATGAACACTGTGCTACGTCCGAACTGATTGCACTGTATTTTATGTATAATCATTTTCTACCCTTAGAAAATCAGTTTTAAATTCATTTTAAATCAATTTTTATATCATTTTAAAAGTTTAAACAGAAGGCTAAAGTAAGTGATGTGATGGTAAAGAGAATGTGGGCAAAGAAAGACAAGTGTGTTGGTTAATCAGTTGAAAGTAGGACCTCCCCAGTCAGCAAACAAATTTGGCCCAGATTTGGCATGCATCTGGCACAGCTGGCATTCATCCGGCACTGGCATACAGCATGTGGGCCAAACATGGCCCAGGTTTGGCAGAGGTGGTACCGGGTTTAAGATGGCACACAAGACATGGGCCAGATGTCAAATATACAAACCCGATTCCAAAAAAGTTGGGACACTGTACAAATTGTGAATAAAAACAGAATGCAATGATGTGGAAGTTTCAAATTTCAATATTTTATTCAGAATACAACATAGATGACATATCAAATGTTTAAACTGAGAGAATGTATAATTTTAAGGGAAAAATAAGTTGATTTTAAATTTCATGGCATCAACACATCTCAAAAAAGTTGGGACAAGGCCATGTTTACCACTGTGTGGCATCCCCTCTTCTTTTTATAACAGTTTGCAAACGTCTGGGGACTGAAGAGACAAGTTGCTCAAGTTTAGGAATAGGAATGTTGTCCCATTCTTGTCTAATACAGGCTTCTAGTTGCTCAACTGTCTTAGGTCTTCTTTGTCGCATCTTCCTCTTTATGATGCGCCAAATGTTTTCTATGGGTGAAAGATCTGGACTGCAGGCTGGCCATTTCAGTACCCGGATCCTTCTACGCAGCCATGATGTTGTAATTGATGCAGTATGTGGTCTGGCATTGTCATGTTGGAAAATGCAAGGTCTTCCCTGAAAGAGACGACATCTGGATGGGAGCATATGTTGTTCTAGAACTTGGATATACCTTTCAGCATTGATGGTGCCTTTCCAGATGTGTAAGCTGCCCATGCCACACGCACTCATGCAACCCCATACCATCAGAGATGCAGGCTCTGGATGACATGGCGTCCCAGTTTTCCAAAAAGAACTTCAAATTTTGATTCGTCTGACCACAGAACAGTTTTCCACTTTGCCACAGTCCATTTTAAATGAGCCTTGGCCCAGAGAAAACGCCTGCGCTTCTGGATCATGTTTAGATATGGCTTCTTTTTTGACCTATAGAGTTTTAGCCGGCAACGGCGAATGGCACGGTGGATTGTGTTCACCGACAATGTTTTCTGGAAGTATTCCTGAGCCCATGTTGTGATTTCCATTACAGTAGCATTCCTGTATGTGATGCAGTGCCGTCTAAGGGCCCGAAGATCACGGGCATCCAGTATGGTTTTCCGGCCTTGACCCTTACGCACAGAGATTGTTCCAGATTCTCTGAATCTTTGGATGATATTATGCACTGTAGATGATGATAACTTCAAACTCTTTGCATTTTTTCTCTGAGAAACTCCTTTCTGATATTGCTCCACTATTTTTCGCCGCAGCATTGGGGGAATTGGTGATCCTCTTCCCATCTTGACCTCTGAGAGACACTGCCACTCTGAGAGGCTCTTTTTATACCCAATCATGTTGCCAATTGACCTAATAAGTTGCAAATTGGTCCTCCAGCTGTTCCTTATATGTACATTTAACTTTTCTGGCCTCTTATTGCTACCTGTCCCAACTTTTTGGAATGTGTAGCTCATGAAATCCAAAATGAGCCAATATTTGGCATGACATTTCAAAATGTCTCACTTTCAACATTTGATATGTTATCTATATTCTATTGTGAATAAAATATAAGTTTATGAGATTTGTAAATTATTGCATTCCTTTTTTATTCACAATTTGTACAGTGTCCCAACTTTTTTGGAATCGGGTTTGTAGATATGAGTAAAAATGTACTCATATTGAGTAAAATGCCAATGTTTTCCCATACAGAAAGGTAATATATTCATATATATGTGAAACTGTCAGGGTTCTGTTGTGTGTGTCATGTGTTCCCACCTCATGTGTCCATATTTGGTTTGTTTCCTGTCCTTGTTAAGTGTCATTATGAGTTAATCCTTGTCCAGCCGTGTTTGTCTAATTATCTATGATTTACCTGTGTATTTATAGTCCTGTCTGTTCAGTTTGATTTCGTCTGGTCTACTGGTTACTTCCCCGGTGTATCCTGTCTCTGAGTCCTGCCTTGATGTCTCATTAAAGACTATTATTTGAGTTTATGTCCTCGTCTGCGTGTTCCTGTTCCTCCCTCGTGTGTGCACCGTGACAGAAGACCAGACCTAACCGTAAGGGGCGCCCATTCACCTCGTTTTGTTTTCGTTTTTGAAAGTTTTGTTTTGTTCCAGTCTGTTTGTTTGTGTCTGTCCCGCGGCAAGGAAGTCGCCGCTCGTAATCCCGCCATAGCCCACTGCAAGACGGTGTGGGAGTTCGGCGGGATCGCCGCGAGTGCCGTGAGTCCGCTGGCCGCGAGCCCTCATGCCCGCCAATCGCGGGAGATATCCGCCACCAGCGGTGGCTCTCCCAAGCCCGCCGGCGGGTTGCCTAGTTCCCGGGTTGCCGCTCCCCCAGGCGCGCCGTTCGCGGGAGATCACGCCACCGGATCGCCGCTGACTCAATGCCCGCCGGCCCGCCGCTGACTCAATGCCCGCCGGATCGCCGCTGACTCAAGCCCGCCGGATCGCCGCTGACTCATGCCCACCGGATCGGCGCTGACTCATGCCCGCTGGCCGCCGCTAACCCTAGCCCCGTGGAGAGTCCACATGTCACGGCCAGGAGTGCCGTGTGTTTGTTTTGTTGTGCCCACAGGAACATTTTAAACTTACCTTGTCTAGTCTAGTCCATGGAGACTCGTCTGGGGCAGGCGGCTCCTCTTGTTGTGGCCATGGAGGCGGTCGCTGAGGGACCATGTGTGGGCCTCTGACTCCTGGTCATGCCCAGATGAAGCCTCAGCCTCCAAGCCAGCCCAGGAGGGCTTCTGGTTCCTGTGGGCTGTCCTGTCCTGTCTGTTTAGCCCTGGAGGGCTATCATGTCCTGTTTGTCTGTGTCTAGCCCCGGAGGGCTCCTGAAATTTTTTTTGGGGGGGTAGAAGGGGTTCCGGCCGTAGGGGCCGGGCCGAGGGGACCGAGGCCAAGGCCCCGAAGTCCATCTGCCATGGCCTCCAGAGCTCCCAACACCGCCATGGCCTCCAGAGCTCCCTGCACCGCCATGGCTTCCAGAGCTCCCAGCTCTGCCATGGTCCCTGTCTGTTCCGTTCTGGAGGTCCCCGTCCTGTGTTCCTGTCCGTGTTTGTCCTGAGGGGCCTCCAGAGCGCCCACCCCCCCTCCCCGGTGGAACTGTTACGGCATGGGACATGCCTTCCGGGAGGGGGGAGTTATGTCAGGGTTCTGTTGTGTGTGTCATGTGTTCCCACCTCATGTGTCCATATTTGGTTTGTTTCCTGTCCTTGTTAAGTATCATTATGAGTTAATCCTTGTCCAGCCGTGTTTGTCTAATTATCTATGATTTACCTGTGTATTTATAGTCCTGTCTGTTCAGTTTGATTTTGTCTGGTCTACTCGTTACTTCCCCGGTGTATCCTGTCTCTGAGTCCTGCCTTGTCCTGCCTTGTCCTTCCTTGATGTCTCATTAAAGACTATTATTTGAGTTTATGTCCTCGTCTGCGTGTTCCTATTCCTCCCTCGTGTGTGCACCGTGACAGAAACACTGTTAAATATATTTAAATATATTTTGAAAATGCATTACATAAAGCTCATGTTGCGCGTTTAATTATGTGTTTACATATATGCAAACTTATATTCACGCCTCATGATATTATATCGTATAATATAATAGTATATCCTGTTGTTTTATATATATATATATATATATATATATTCATCTGCCATTCATCCGGCACTGGCATACAGCATGTGGGCCAAACATGGCCCAGGTTTGGCAGAGGTGGTACCGGGTTTAAGATGGCACACAAGACATGGGCCAGATGTCAAATGTAGTATTTGGCCCAGATGTCAAATGTAGATATGTGGGCCACATAAGTATTGCCGATCTTGACCCACATTTAAAATCCATTTCAAATATTTTTGACTAAAATCCCAATGTTTTACCATACAGAAAGGTAATATATTCACATATGTGAAACACTGTTAAATATATTGAAATACATTTTGAAAATATATTTTTAAAATACATTTCATAAAGCTCATATTGTGTGTTTAATTATGTGTGTTTACATGTGAAGTTATATTCATGCCTCATATGATATTATATGAAGTATGATATTATATCTTATTTTATAGAATGGTATATCCTGTTGTTTTATATATACAACTGACTTCAAACTATGTTTTGCATTCACTGCTTTCATATTATCATTCAATTTACAGTTTGATGTAGGCCTACTATCCACTTAAACAATACATGATGAAGTTTCAGGACATTTTATTTGACTTTTATGTACTATTTATGTAAATGCGTAACTTTGATGTGTTTTAGGCCGTGTTGGCCAATCAGAAGCCTGAAAAAGTTTCCAGTAGGCGGAGATAACAGCGCAGGCTCCAACGTCACAAGCCAAAAACTCCAGTTTTGCTGCACGATAACACTGCAACCGGAGTTTACCATTCTTGTAGGCCTATATCTTATTTACACCTGGTACACATTTATTTTACTTTAAAACTTTTAGGCAAGGCAAGTTCATTTATATAGCACATTTCATACACAGTGGTAATTCAAAGTGCTTTACGGAAGTAAATTAGTCATTAAAAAAATGACTATTTTTTTATTTCAAATGACACGTTTTATTTCCTTATTTGAAGTTGCAAATGTAATTACACACTGAATTTCACAAGCTACAAAGGAAAAAGTGCAGAACATCATTCAGGTCTTTCCGCATTGTTTGAGTTTTCTTTGGAAGAACTTCAATACCGCAATGTCTTATCTTGTTGTGTCAAGACAAACATGGCAGGAGTGGCTGAATGCTTTTCATTTTTCATGGAATGAGGTGTGCTCTGTGTTGGAGCAATACAGGAATGCAGGTCTTGCTGTGAAACACGTCATATTAATGTTGTAATATTATTAATATTAATCTTATATATATATATGGGAAAAAGTCATGTGCCCCAACACAAGTGGGATGACAAAAAGGGCACTGCACAAGTGCCTGGACAACTCATCTCTCTTTTTATATATAAAAACCACTGAACAGACAATACTTGTTCTCAACTTCTTTCATCGTCCAAACAGACGGTGTGTGTGTGTGTGTGTGTGTGTGTGTGTCTAGTGAACTTTTTGTAAAAATTGCTCATGTTCTGTTGTTGCAGATAGATGGCTGCTGGTGTGGTCCTCACTGGACCTCTCTGGCTGGCTCTGACCTGCTGCTGCCAGGTTCAGGGCTGCTAATTTGCTGGCCTACTTGGCCCTGCCTGGTGGATTGGCTCTGACCTGCACTGCACTGTACTGCATCTACCTGTCTTTGACATGGTTTCTTCTTGCTGCTGTGCCTTACTTTGTCCCCTTTTCATTTTTATTTTACACAAAATTCTGTCAAAATTACAGATAGGGAAGTTGTGGCCTAATGGTTAGAGAGTCAGACTTGTAATCCAAAGGTTGTGGGTTCAAATCTCGGGTCCGGCAGGGATTGTTGGTGAGCGAGTGAATAACCAGCGCTCTCTCCTCCTTCAATACCACGACTGAGGTGTCCTTGAGCAAGCCACCGAACCCCCAACTGCTCCCCGGGCGCTGTGACATGGCTGCCCACTGCTCCGGGTGTGTGTTCACTTAGGATGGGTTAAATGCAGAGAATGCATTTCACTGCTGGTTATATAATCTCTATATAATCGTGTATGTGACAAATAAAACAATTCTATTCTATTCTATTACACAAATAGTATATTTAATAGCCATATTATCATCTGATTAAAGACAAAATCATTTAATGTGAAGCTGTTCTTGGACATTGCAAACGAAAATAAAAAAATATAAGACTACACGCAAAAACGTTTGTTTATTCAATACAAACAGGTGTACATCTTAAAATTCCAAGTGTCAGAACGCAAACATTATTAAAACCCACATTTTAGTGTTTACCACGTTACTGCAGACTATTTGGGAAAGTGATTGTGCCTTTAATATTTGAAACAACAGGAAGAAACGTAACATAATGATTTCTATTTTAAGCAGTGCTGGTGCATCGCGGCAAGACAAATAACCACAAACTCTAAGGAGCTTTCAACATACATTTTCAGTTTTTCAACAGGCCTATAATTATAATTTAATATTTACAATGAACAGAAACGTGGTCTGCAGCCTGCGAAATCGCGCTTCTCCTTTTTGAGCTGTGAAATTGACAGCACTCTAATCCAATGGCATCGTATTCGGGAACTGATTGGCAGTGAACCAGACAGTGAGTAGGTGTGTTCTACTTCAAGCGGCGCTACGCTGCCGATTAATGTATGACGTCGGCGGCAGCACGTGAGATTTTAAATGCACCCAGACTGCTCCCGCACCGCAGATGTTATACTATGATCAGTCTGCGCTGTTGGGGGGGCACAAGGGGGGCCAAACATATTTTGAGGGGGGCCGGTGCCACCCCGTGCCCCCCCTCTAGACACGCCCCTGCTGTTCATTGTAAGTATTAAATTATAATTATAGGCTATAGGCTGCGGCTTTCACACAGGATGCGGAAAGCGCTGCGCTGCGCTATGAAACCCAAAAAGAGAGATTAGTTGTCCAGGCACTTGTGCAGTACCATATTTATGTCATCCCACTTGTGTTGGGGCACATGACTTTTTCCATGGCCCCCCCCTGGCTGGTTCTTGGTCCCCCCTGTGTCACCCCTGTGCCACCCCATTAAAAATAATGGGATCACCCCTTCTTAGCAACATAAACAATCAATAATATTGCATCAAAACTGTTTCATGTTTTATGTATTTTGGCAGAATTAACTGTTTGTTATTAATTTAATGAAGTATGAGTGACCTCTGCTGGCGTTATGTTGCATCTTTCCTCTTTCATCTTAATTTTGAGACCCCACCCTCCCCCCTCTAATAAACGCCTCTCATGTGGAGATATGTTGATGTGTGCGCGTCTGTATGGAAGCCTACGGTTTCCGAAGTGAGGAGGGAATTTTTTTTTACTGTATTTATTAGTGTTCTGTTTCAGGTATGGTTCTGTATGTCCATATGTCCGTCAGTTTACATTACACTGTAATGACGCCTATTTTTTCTTTACCTACATTTCACTACTGATGATACCCTGTATGATTGTGTATGTGACAAATAATAAAGAACCTTGACGCTTGCAAACTCAAGCTGTGCCGCGAATCGGAACTGTTTTAAAACTAAAAGATAGAAAACAGACGTTTTCTCATGCTGAGAGATAAGCAGATGTGTGTGAGAAAATATCATATATGTTAAAAAAAAATGACAGCGGATAAGAATAGTTCCTATTCTCTGTATTTATTTAAGCTCGGAACATTCTCTTGCCATTTACTGTTGCTTTCAGGAACTATTTTTTTAGCGGAAGGAAAGCATTTAACAAACTTGCATCGAAAAAGTAACATTTCAATACATAAATGTTTGTTTTTTGTTGGATGACGAGCCGTGAGACAAGGGAACAGTTTAAGAAGTGTTTCTTTACTCTTGATGCAGGAGTTAGTCTAGTCAACAACATACATGAAACTTCTCTACGATAACACTCTTGAGCATGCGTAGAGAGTAAACTGAGAATTTAAAGCAACAGAACACTTATGTTCTACATCCTCCTTCTTTAACTGTGACAGTTATTCCTTAACAAAAGATTCTTACATTGTAAGCTAACTTAGTAAAATCTTTACCTTTATGAGAAATGCATCTAAAGAATACTTAAGCTAAGAGTGAGAAAGTCTATAACACTTGACATTTAACAGCTCACATTTTAAACATCACAACTTTTACACATTCAGCATTATCACTCAGTGAATGAACGTTTCTCTTTCTCTTTTCTCAGTCCATGTATTTAGGGTTTGGTTTGCAACGGCGACCAGCTCTGGTCACATATGGAGTTTTTGAAAGAGTTTTTGTTGAATGTTCAGAAAATGGTTTCTTCTTGGTTTCTTGTGAGGTGCATTGTTCTCTGACTTCATTTGGAGTAGGGTGTTTGTGTTTGGACTCGGCAGAGGGGGTCTGGATAAAGGGAAGTGTCATCTCGCTGTGCTCAAGCTGTTGTGGTGGCGGCTCTGAGACTAGAAGGATATGTTTTCCATTTCGTCTGTATTCTTTTCCTTCTGACTGCATGAGATATGACCTTGGATCATCACAGAGTTGTTTAACAAGTCCAATTCGATCATGGCCTTTGGAAGTTGCGAGTTTCACTACTTCACCTTGCAAAAGTGGTCGGAGTGCTTTACTGGATTTGTCATAGTATGTCTTTTGACATTGCCGCTTCTTTTCTTTTGTGTTATTTTTTGAGGCTGGCACAAGAACAGACTTGCTGATTGGTAGAGTTGTTCGATTAAGATTAAGATTTTTATTTGTCACATACACGATTATATAGAGAGTATATAACCAGCAGTGAAATGTATTCTCTGCATTTAATCCATCCTAAGTGAACACACGCCCGGAGACACCACACCAGCCATGTTACAGCGCCCGGGAAGCAGTTGGGGGTTCGGTGCCTTGCTCAAGAACACCTCAGTCATGGTATTGAAGGAGGATACTCCCCCCAGAGTCTGGTCATGTGGAATGTTTCTGATGTTGAGAAAGTTTTGGAACACATCCGATCCATCCCTCTTGGATTTCTCCATAAGCTGTTTCGTACTTTGCACTGTCCTCTCGGCTAGCCCGTTGCCTTGTGGATATTCCAGGCTACTGGTGATGTGTGTGAAATCCCAAGCAGCAGCAAATTCTTGGAACCGTTGACTTGTAAATTGGGTGCCATTGTCTGAAAGGGCTTTGTGCGGACTCCCGTCAACAGAAAGGTGCCTTTTGAGTTTTGTGATCACTGTGCTGGAGGGCAGGTCATGAAGCAATTCAATTTTGAACCATCCCGAATAGGAGTCAACTAGTATGAGGTAGTGTTGACCGTTCCACTCAAAGATGTCTGTAGCCACAGTTGACCATGGGAGATCTGGAATGTGGTGTAAGTGAAGAGGCTCTTTTTGTTGGTGGGGCTTCAGACTGTTACAGATAGAGCACGACAGCACCTTATTTTCAATGTCTTTGGTAAGAGAAGGCCAAAACACAATGCCTCGTGCCCGACGCTTGGTTGCCTCAAGGCCTGGGTGGCCTCTGTGAATGATTGTGATATATTCACTGCGTAGTGATTCAGGAACAACTATTCTCTGTCCCTTCATAAGTACGTCGTCTTCAATTGTGAGCTCATCCCTGAAGGAAAAATACTCACGAATTTCCATAGGCAGCTTTGACTGGCTAGATGGCCATCCTGACTTGAGAATACTGCAGAGGCGTTGAAGAACTGGGTCCTGCGCAGTATGAGTTTGCAGCTCTTTCAGTCTGGAAGACGAGATGTGCCGGACTGACATGACTTCAAAGTCAGCTGGATCATAGAGTTCGTTTGGACAGGCTCAAGGGGAACGTGACAGCGTGTCTGCAAGGTACATGTGTTTCCCTTTCTTGTATGTGATTGTAAAGTTGTATTTCTGCCATCTTAGCATCATGCGTTGCAGTCTTGCTGGAGCTGTGTAGATGGGCTTGTTGAGGATAGTTAGTAGCGGCTGGTGGTCTGTTTCAATGTGAATTTGTTTACCATATTTGTAGTCGTTGAATTTGGTGCATGCAAATACCACCGCAAGAAGTTATTTTTCGATCTGTGCATAATGCACTTCTGTTTGAGTCAGTGTCCATGAAGCGTATGTGACTGGAGCACCTTCCTGAAGACATGCAGCTCCAAGGCCGAACTGGGAAGCATCGCAGGTGAGTGTGACAGGTTTTTGGACGTCATAGTATTTCAGGGTGGGTGGACTGGAAATCTTGTGCTTTAAATCGTCAAAAGCATCCTGATGTTGTTTAAACCAGCACCATTCTGTGTTTTTACAGGTTTTAACTCACGCAGGGGGGCGGACAGCTCACTGAGGTTCGGTATGAATTTTCCTAAGTAATTAATCATACCCAGAAAGCGTTGCAGGGCAGTAACATTTTCTGGTGGCTGCATTTCCGTGATTGCTTTTGTTTTTTCTGGGTCCGGTCGTAGTCCCTTACTTGTGAAGATGTGGCCCACATAGCTCACCTCACTTAGATGGAATTTACACTTTTGAGGATTTAGTCTCAAGTTCAATTCACGGGCACGATCTAACACTCTCCTTAGATTTGCATCATGTTCCTCGTCACCATTTCCACCCACAATGATGTCATCCACTATGACTGCGCACGGGTAGCCAGCAAAGATCTGTTCCATAGCATGCTGAAAAACTTTTCTGGCTGAGTTAATGCCAAAGGGCATCCGAAGGAATCTGAATCTTCCAAATGGCGTACTGAATGTTGTCAGTAGGGAAGACTTGTGGTCCAGTGAGATCTGCCAAAAGGAGCTCTTGGCATCTAGCACCGAGAATACTGTGGAATTTGGCATTTGCACTGCCACCTCTTCCACTGTGCGCATGGGGTGATGTAGACGTTTTATGAACTTATTCAGGTCTCTGGGATCAATACACAGTCTTATTTCATCTGAGTTTTTCTTGTGAGTGGCCACCATAGATGATACCCAGTCGGTCGGTTCAGCTACAGGAGTGAGAACACCCATAGCGACCATCCATTCTAGCTCTGCTTTCACCTTGTGTTGCATTGCCGCAGGAATTCTACGTGCTGGACGAACGACTGGTTGAGCTTTTTTGTCAAGTTTCATGCAGTATATCACGGGAAGTCTCCCTATTTCATCTTGGAAAAGATCTGCATATTCTGTGTTGATCTGTTGAGCAAAACTTAATGTTTGTTTTAGACTGACCTGGTGTACTGCTTTATTGAGAGAAATGAGGCCCATCCGAAGACAGTCAGAGAGCCCAAGCAATGGCTGTACATCCCTTTGAACCAAGTAGAACTGTAGAGTGTAGATCTGACCATTCAGATGGCAAGGTAGCACAGTGGATCCAGCAGTTTGAATCTCCTCTCCACCATAAGCAACAAGCTTTACATTGCTTGACACCTGAAGATTCTCATATTGCTTTACTTGTGCAAATGTCTGCAAGGACTTGATGTTGCATGAGGCTCCTGTGTCAATCTTTACTTCAGTTGTTTTCCCGTTGATTTGAACTGTGCAAGATATGGCAGTTTTCTTTGGCTGTTTTGAGTGAAGTTTGATCACATTTTGATGGTTCAAAGCAACTCCATCTATAAAGAATGAGTCTTCACTGCTATTTGAGGCTTTGGCAACATCAATTTGATTCACAGTCTTGGTGTGCAGATCTGTTAGTTCATGTATCTGACATATTTCAATAGCCTTTGTTAATGTCAACTCATTGTCACGCAACAGGAGTTTTCTCATTCCATCATTAAGTATCCCACACACAAGTCGATCCCTTATCAATTCCTCTTGTAAATCTCCAAACCTGCAGCTCTGTGCCTTGTTTCTTAAGTCACTCACATATGCCTTGATTGTCTCACCTGGCTTTTGGTTTATTGAATTAAATTTGTGTCTCTCCATCGTTATATTTGTTTGTGGAAACAGTGATTCAGCCGGGATAATTGTTCGTCGGTCTTCTCCCTGACCCGTATACACCGCGGGTGCATACACGAACGTTCGTTCGCATTCAATGGCTTCCGAGGCGGCCAGGTTAAGCAGTATGAATGCTTTTGTGCGAGGCTCTTTCTCTGAGTGTGCCACAGCAATTATTATATCGAATTCCTGTTCAAAAACACGCCAATTTTCGGCGATATTGCCATCAAAGACAAGCGGATCGGGTCTGCGGAAGCCTTCAGCCATAATGTATGAAGCGACGATCTCTGACAGCTTACTGTGTGGATGCTCGATGGAAGATTTTCTTTCTCTTTTCACCGTCGTCACGATTCTGTCCAGACCACTTCTGACACCATGTTGGATGACGAGCCGTGAGACAAGGGAACAGTTTAACAAGTGTTTCTTTACTTGTGATGCAGGAGTTAGTCTAGTTAACATACATGAAATTTCTCTACAACAACACTCTTGAGCATGCGTAGAGGCGAGCTTAGGAACTGAGAATTTAAAGCAACAGAACACTTATGTTCTACAGTTTTAATATTTTTTATTGTGTGGTAACCGTTTTATAAAATCAAGGTACTCGAGGCCGGCTGTATTGTGAATAAATCACGGCTGAAGGGGTTGCAGGCACTCCGCTTTGTGTCGTGCCTAACAACCCCTTCAGCCATAATTTATTCACGATACAGCACGGCCTCTCGTACCTTATTGCTTACACACAATCACACACACACACACATATATATACAACCCGAATTCCGGAAATGTTGGGACGTTTTTTTAAATTTGAATAAAATGAAAACTAAAAGAATTTCAAATCACATTAGCCAATATTTTATTTACAATAATAATAATAATAATAATAATTTGTTACATTTATATAGCGCTTTTCTGGTTACTCGGTACTTCTGGGTACTCTGGGTACATGGAATGGACAGATGAGAACATAGATAACATAACAAATGTTTAAATGGAGAATTTTTTAAATTTTATGCACAAAAAGAGCTCATTTAAAATGTGATGCCTGCTACAGATCTCAAAATAGTTGGAACGGGGGCATGTTTACCATGGTGTAGAATCTCCTCTTCTTTTCAAAACAGTTTGAAGACGTCTGGGCATCGAGGTTATGAGTTTCTGGAGTTTTGGTGTTGGAATTTGGTCCCATTCTTGCCTGATATAGGTTTCCAGCTGCTGAAGAGTTCGTGATCATCTTTGATGTATTTTTCATTTAATGATGCGCCCAATGTTCTCTATAGGTGAAAGATCTGGACTGCAGGCAGGCCAATTCAGCACCCAGACTCTTCTACTACGAAGCCATGCTGTTGTAATAGCTGCAGTCAGAGGTGGAAAGAGTACGCAAATATTTTACTCAAGTAAAAGTACCATTACATTAATTACATTTTACTTAAGTACAAGTAAAAGTACCAGTCTAAAAATCTACTCAAGTAAAAGTAAAAAGTAGCTCATTTAAAATTTACTCAGAGTAAAATTACTTAATTACTTTTTAACAGTGGGAGGGACGCAAAAATGGGATAGGCCAAGGGTGTCAAACTCAGTTCCTGGAGGGCCACAGCCCTGCACAGTTTAGATATAATCCTAATTAAACACATCTGATCCAGCTAATCTAATCATTTAGGCTTATTTGAAAACTACATGGTATGTGTGTTGGAGCAGGGTTGGAACTAAACTCTGCAGGGCTGCGGCTCTCCAGAAACTGAGTTTGACACCCCTGGGATAGGCTTATAATCTCAAACTAGTTA
This sequence comes from Schizothorax lantsangensis, assembly GCA_027422415.1. Taxonomy (NCBI): domain Eukaryota; kingdom Metazoa; phylum Chordata; class Actinopteri; order Cypriniformes; family Cyprinidae; genus Schizothorax; species Schizothorax lantsangensis. Next base: position 7,932,944 of record CM049844.1, read on the forward strand.
TTTTTAATTAAAGGAATCAGTTATTTAGAATAATAAGACATTTGGGCTGTTACCAGGCAAATTAAATCAATATCAACAAAATTCATCTTTGCAATGCAGAGGAAACACAGAAGCTTCATCTGAAGTGGAATTTAGATGTATTTACACATTTTTTAATGCAGGACATTAATGCATTTAACCTGCAGTTACAAATGCAGAAATAATGTTTTGATATATAAGACATAAAATGTTGAATACTCATTTATTTATTTATTTATTTAGTCATTTAGCAGACACTTTTGTCCAAAGCGACTTACAAATGAGGGCAATAGAAGCAATCAAAACCAACAAAAGAGCAATAACATGCAAGTGCTATGACAAGCCTTGGTTAGCCTAACACAGTACACGTAGCAAGGTATTTTTTTTATATATATATATATATATTTTTTATTTATTTTTTTTTTATAAAGAAAACAAGTAGATAGAATATAGAAAAAAGAAATCGTTTTGGAAAAAAAAAAAAAAAAAAAATTCAAAAGATACTTTAAATGTAAAATTAAAACCTCCAGTAGGTGTCAACAAGTCACTGTTAATAATTTAGCCATTGCAACTGAACCGAATCATTTAAACAGTTGATTCATTCAGGAACGAAACACTGTCATTGCTCAGAGACGCAAAACAGTGCTGTGGCTGTGTTTGGGATTATTATTTTTGTCGAAATAGAGCAAAAACAGGCAATATGGTGTCTAAAACACTCTCTATATGGTGTCTCTTAATTAACTTTTTTTTTTTTTTTACAACAGTTCAATAAACAAGATCTATATGTAATCATGCTGATTTTTGGAGAAAAACGGCACTCTTCGTGTTATATAGATTTACTATATGAAATGATATAAATATATGATTTCTGCCCTTATATCTTCAATTTTGTGATCATTCTAAATGCATTTTAACAGACTGAATCACGCAGTGAAAGAACGCACTCTAATGCGCGCGCGCAGGGCAGGCGCTAGCTATAGGCAGAGCAGGCGATCACCTAGGGCCTCGGGCTTTGAGGAGGGGCCTCCTTATCCGTAGTTGAATTGTCACTCATCTGCAATTAAACCAATTAATGTTGCAGTTTCAAAGCGGGTCCCGCCTTCTGAATGTATGCGTAACAAACGCATCTTTCAGGTGCTGCGAACTATGCGATGCAATGCAAAAGGGTAAGTCACGCAAAGAAGTACAGCTCCTAATGCAGGTGTGTGAGTTGTCGTCATCTATTTTGGAGTGATTGCAATGTATTCTAAATATAAACTTGTTCTGTCGATCAACGTCATTTCTGGAAAGATCATTCACTGCTTTATTACTGCTTTATCATTCACTAGTTTGATTAATACACAGTACCGGTCAAAAGTTTACTTTACTATATACCATTACTATTTTTAATGTTTTTAAAAGAACATAAAAGAAAGACATTTCATATTATCATCAAGCCTGTATTTATTTGATCAAAAATACAGAAAAAAAAACAGTAATATTCAGCAATAATGTGTTAGATAAAAAGTGATAGTAAAGCCTTATATTGTATAAAAGATTTATATTTATATTCACTTATTAATAATCAAAAAATCCTGAAAAAAAATCACAGGTTATAAAATAAACATTAAGCACCGTTTCTAAAATTGATAATAAATTAGCATATTAGGATGATTTATATAGGATCATGTGAAACTGAAGTCTGGATTAATGGCGGTCCGTGTACTTTTGTGTCCATTCGTTTTTCGTTTTTAACCCAGAAATGAAATATGGAAAATGCCGTTTCTTCTTTAATGGTTCAAACACCATTAGAATGATGAAAAGAATAAGCAGGCACAAACAAATTTTCATTATTCAAAATTCCGATTTCATTAAAAATCATAAAAATTATATGAAGTTTGTTTTTTAATGTATATAGGCTAAATGCGAAGTTTTTACCTTTTTTAGCGTCTCTATACAGACACTATAGCGCCCTCTTGCGCTACTACCATAACTGCTTTATGAAAACCTTTAGCTTCGATATTTTTATGATCTTAATTTTTCACGCCTAAAAACATGTATGAAATACTCATTACATATTTCTTTGCAAATAAGTGTATCCTGGGCAAGTTCTACGGGAGTACTGGAGGGAATGAAATGAAAAAGCAAGAGAAGGTCAGTTAAAGCAAAGGGACTTTGGTTAAAGCTAGAAATAGGATGACTGACATTTTCTGTTGATTTCTTGAGTGGCCATGCTTTAGTTAGAATCAACTCCAAGACAGTTTTGTTCAGTGCTGCACAATCGGGGGTCTGTTTCATAAAACAGATTTACCAAATAAGCCAGGATTATTTCAGTTAGTCTGACTTATTGTCAACTGATTTGGTTCAAAATAACTAACTGAAATAAGCCTGGTTTATTTGGTAAACTTGTTTTATGAAACAGGCCCCAGGAGTCTCTCATTATAACAAACAAAGTGTAACATGATGTAAATAAGAGATTCATTGTGCAGTCTAGATCTTCATTGATTATAACGGATTTTTGTGAGATCTCGATAAACTGAAATGAATGACAGTTTTATAATTATTATAGGGAGTGCAGAGCGCTTTGCGCGCTTTCTTGGCTAATCCATTCAGAATATTTCATGATGCTGTTGGACCAGTGACAGCTGCACGCTGCAATGTTTCAGGAGTGATATCTGCATATAAATGCAGCATTAATTAACAGGGCAAAAATATGTCAACATGTAGCCTATATTAAGGCTAGAGTACCGTCACTGATTTCAGAAGCACCCTCAGTGATTTGATTCAGGAACCGGCCTGCCTGTATCAGATTACAACTTTATATATTTCTATTTTTACCCCATATATTAAACCGTGTGTAGCGCTCTAACACGATGTAAGGTACATGCCATGCATGGTCCTCTCCGATACCGTGACCCAGATAGCACACAAAATTGACAAAATTATATCCCAGTATATAATTTCATGACGATAAAGTTCCCAGGATTCTGCCTATGTCTATTTTAAAAAACATATTTTTATTAAGTCTCTGCATTGTTCCAAAGACTCAAGTTCTCAACTGAACGTGGGGGAGAAGCATTACTAAATTTGGCCAAAGAAAACCTGTTAAAAATCGTCATTTTTCTATATTAATTTGTGCATTTTTCAAATGTTTATTAAAAGTACAAAAATCTGAAAAGAAGTCAATATTTGACCTTTTCGTGAATAATTTTGTGTGTACGGTTCTAATTTAAATTTTGGTTTTCAGCATAGCATTTAAAAATACAATAACCATTCATTTTTCATGTTTTTCGTCTGGGTTAAAAAACGAAAAACGAATGGACACAAAAGTACACGGACCAATGGCTGATGAAAATTCAGTTTTGCATCACAGAAATATAGTAAAATAGAAAACCATTATTTTAAATAGTTTTTTTTTTCTTTCTTTCAAGCAAAACTGAAACGACATTGCATGGGCTCACGAGCCTGTCTCATTCCACAAGAATCCAAATGTTTCCATTTTTGCCATATTTGTAACATTTGGTTGCTAAACTATTATTCATTATGTAGCCTAAATAAGGCTTTATACTTCACTCATGCTCTAATATCCGTGTAAAATCCTTCACATGCGCAAAAATGTTTGTTGGGCGCTGCACGTTGATTTTTACAGCGGGCCTTTTAAAATAAACAGTGTAAATAAACTTTTATGTTTGGTTGACTGCATTTTAGTTTGATGATGAATGGCTGAAATGTCAGGCAACGTTAGAACTAATGGTGTTTGTGTGTGTGTGAGGTACCTGTGCGATCAGATGGATTAAATCAAATAAAGATATAAAGAAAATAAATACAATGCATTAAGAGAGTCACAAAAACGAGCGTAGCTATACTTGTTGCAGTTTTTTCCCTTTTGTTTATGTTAATTATATTAGGCATATATTATATATTTCGTGTAGTCCTATTTATTTTATTCCTTTTATAGACTTAATTTCTGTTTTTCTCCTTTCACAGAAGTGCTGCAGGTGCGTGATGTGACGTTGTGTGAATCCTCATGGTCTGTGGTTTACGCTGCTATTCGCGCATATAAAGCTAAAGCCCTGAATAAAAAATAAATAAATAAAATAAAAAAATACATTCTAATCTTACTGGTCAGTGATCAACTAATGAGCTTTGGTTGTTGGTCAGGAAAATAACCTAAATGAACAAAATGATGTCATTCTACAGTTCTCCACCAGATTTACTATGCTGCATGCAAGTTCAGACTAAAAAATCTTGCGTACACGAGCTGAGACCAGACGTGAGATTTGAGCGTAGCTACCGCTCACGTCCATATTGATAAATTTCAAGTTTTGTGTTGAAACGACCGTACGCCCACTTTTCTGTCGTACATTCGATTCGAAAATGAGGCCCATTATGTTTTAGCGATTTGAGACTTTACAAGTCACAGTTTTAGTTTTAAGTCTGAATGTTCTGTACAGAGCACATTCAGGGCTTTTCAGAGATACCAAATGATTGGATGTTTCACCATGACCACTCCCTCTCCTTGGTCTTCAAAAATGGCTGACACTAATTTAGTGATCAAGTGTAACACCCTTATGGAAATATGATATTTTGTAATTATCATTTAAATCTGACTAATTTCAAATTGTTTGTCATAAATCTCTCTCTCTCTCTCTGTGTTGTGATGACGCTCTCAGGAAGTCTGTTCAGAGTTCGTACGGCTTCAGGTGTTAAAGTTTCTTAGGTCAGAACCTTGGAGGCATGTGTGGATTCACGCCAGATGGTATAGGGCTGAGGGCGCTTCGCAGCGCGATCAAAGGACGAAACCAAAGTTTTTCAGTCAGCGAGGAAGCAAGCAAAGCTGGGTGTCTGTCTTTATCGGGCTGATTGCAGTCCATCCCATTTGCTGTTTGATCCAATCAAATTGTTGCTGTAGGGCGGAGCCCCTCCCCGCACGGCTCAGTTTTCCATGGTGTAAATTATTTCATACTCAAATCACCATGTGGAAAAACACCTCTAGACGTTTGGTTAAGACTTATATAAAGCGTTATCACATGCATACCATTTATAATATCACCATGTCAGTTGCACCACTGATTTGTAATTATCATGACCATCCATATGAAACTAAACTCAACATATTTCAAACACGTTGATATCTTTTCCTGCTAAAACACCAAAAAGGGTTCAAATTAAAAAGTAGAAATAACAAATCATGCATATAGTGACTCTAGATACTAGTGACTCCTTTATGGGGAAAAATGATACGTTCAAAAGATTACAAAAATATCCTAGGTTCTAAATAATCACACCAAGCATATGAAAGACACAAAATACAGGTGCATCTCAATAAATTAGAATGTCGTGGAAAAGTTCATTTATTTCAGTAATTCAACTCAAATTGTGAAACTCGTGTATTAAATAAATTCAATGCACACAGACTGAAGTAGTTTAAGTCTTTGGTTCTTTTAATTGTGATGATTTAGGCTCATCTCAACAAATTAGAATACTTCATAAGACCAATAAAAAAAAATTGTTAGTGAATTGTTGGCCTTCTGGAAAGTATGTTCATTTACTGTATATGTACTCAATACTTGGTAGGGGCTCCTTTTGCTTTAATTACTGCCTCAATTCGGCGTGGCATGGAGGTGATCAGTTTGTGGCACTGCTGAGGTGGTATGGAAGCCCAGGTTTCTTTGACAGTGGCCTTCAGCTCATCTGCATTTTTTGGTCTCTTGTTTCTCATTTTCCTCTTGACAATACCCCATAGATTCTCTATGGGGTTCAGGTTTGGTGAGTTTGCTGGCCAGTCAAGCACACCAACACCTGCTTTTGGCAGTGTGGGCAGGTGCCAAATCCTGCTGGAAAATGAAATCAGCATCTTTAAAAAGCTGGTCAGCAGAAGGAAGCATGAAGTGCTCCAAAATTTCTTGGTAAATGGGTGCAGTGACATTGGTTTTCAAAAAACACAATGGACCAAAACCAGCAGATGACATTGCACCTCAAATCATCACAGACTGTGGAAACTTAACACTGGACTTCATGCAACTTGGGCTATGAGCTTCTCCACCCTTCCTCCAGACTCTAGGACCTTGGTTTCCAAATGAAATACAAAACTTGCTCTCATCTGAAAAGAGGACTTTGGACCACTGGGCAACAGTCCAGTTCTTTTTCTCCTTAGCCCAGGTAAGACGCCTCTGACGTTGTCTGTGGTTCAGGAGTGGCTTAACAAGAGGAATACAACAACTGTAGCCAAATTCCTTAACACGTCTGTGTGTGGTGGCTCTTGATGCCTTGACCCAGCCTCAGTCCATTCCTTGTGAAGTTCACCCAAATTCTTGAATCGATTTTGCTTGACAATCCTCATAAGGCTGCGGTTCTCTCGGTTGGTTGTGCATATTTTTCTTCCACACTTTTTCCTTCCACTCAACTTACTTTTAACATGCTTGGATACAGCACTCTGTGAACAGCCAGCTTCTTTGGCAATGAATGTTTATGGCTTACCCTCCTTGTGAAGGGTGACAATGATTGTCTTCTGGACAACTGTCAGATCAGCAGTCTTCCCCATGATTGTGTAGCCTAGTGAACCAAACTGAGAGACAATTTTGAAGGCTCAGGAAACCTTTGCAGGTGTTTTGAGTTGATTAGCTGATTGGCATGTCACCATATTCTAATTTGTTGAGATAGTGAATTGGTGAGTTTTTGTTAAATGTGAGCCTAAATCATCACAATTAAAATAACCAAAGACTTAAACTACTTCAGTCTGTGTGCATTTAATTTATTTAATACACGAGTTTCATAATTTGAGTTGAATTACTGAAATAAATGAACTTTTCCACGACATTCTAATTTATTGAGATGCACCTGTATATATATATTGTCTCTTGAGTATATTGCTCTAATAGCAGCAACAATTATTAATTGGCCTTTTGAAATACTTTATACAGTTTGAGTCTCTTGGTTTGCTAAAAGAGAGAAAAGAAAGACACATTTTCTTGGAATGTCCAGGGAGGAACGGGAGGTCAGGAAGTCAATTTGGGCGTGCATCTGCCGAGCTTCAACACTCGGAGTCTCATCTTAAAAGTCTTCCCCTAGTTGATATCATCATTGAATTATGCGTTAACGGTCAGGAGAGAGTCTGGGTTGGAGCATTTCCAGATACAACGTGCCTTGTACTGTTGTTTATTCGACTTTATTTATGGTAAGCCGGTCAGGAACCACATTGAAGGTTCTGTTCTTTAAAGACACCCAGATGTTCTTCTCAAATTTCTCCTGGTTTTATGGGTCTCATGTAGAGCTGCACAATTAATCGAATTTCTAATCGTGATTACGATTATGGATGCCACGATTAAGTAATCGTTCAAAGCCGCGATTACAAAAATAAATAAACAATTAAAAATGCCCACTTGCATTATTCTGTGTAAGAGATGCTTGCAGCGCGGCGTTTAACAAACTCAAAACACACTGGATAAAAGACATTTTGTCTAACTGATAGTCATTGTCACTCTATTGTGCATGATAGATATGTTAAACACCAAACGTGTCAAAAGCGGAACAAAATTGCGGAACTCGTTTGAACTGCACGCCTCACTGACCTTTTATCCGCGTGCCTCAAAAGAAAACAGCGCAGCGCGAGCTTAGAGCGTATGCGTTTATTACAGTGACCCACGATCAGGCACTAAACAACGCTGTGAAATACAGTAAGAAGCACTCGAGTTCAGCGCAGAGATCTCCAGTACAAATCACGTCTCTTTCATTTAAACTAGTTTAAAGCCAAATAAATCAGAGCTGTTATTCTCATCAACACTGATGCAGAAAGCAGCAGAAACAGTGCAACAACGATCCAGTTAGAAGACGTTTCAATCCACAAATCACCCACATTTACCACAGTTTTACTGTAGTAACACACGTAACAATGGTACGGTGGCAGAAAAGTAGGATATTCATATTGAGTATTATTAATATACTAAATATGTTAAAGGAGTAATGGAATATAATTACATTATTTTGTTAATTATTCTATCAGTTGATGTGGATTTGTAATTGACTGAATGTCTTTAGGCTACTGTTTTTCAATGCAAACACCATAGAAACCATACAGTTAGGCTACTTTTTTACCATGGTAATGAGGTGCTGTACTTTTGGTTCTGTATAAAAGATGAGGTTGTTACAGTTTTCACAATGGTACTGTCAAATGTACATCTGCATCCCAACTCAAGCTCCTGCTACTCTGAACTCAAGCTCCTGTTCTAATGTGCATTTCTAAGAGACACAACTTGTAATATTACATGTTCAGTGCTACCAAATAAGCTGCTGGTGCCACTGCTCTCCAATGTTAGTCTGGAGCCCTGATCATATAAATTGTACTGTAAAATGTTCTGTTTAATTGTAAATGAAATATATAGCTTTAGTAAACCATTTTTTCTTTTAGTTTTAGTATAACACATTATTATACCATGCATAATTTTACCTTTTTTGTTTAAAGAAGAAACTAAACCAATGTATAGTTGACATTTGAGGCTCAATGCTATAGAAAAGCAATAAAAGTTCAGGAAGAGTGTTTTCAGCCTTTTATATATATATATATTTTATATGAAAATATGGCATGGAGCTACAAACAATGGCATAAATCTGTTCAAAATAATCGTTAGTAATAATCGCAATTACAATCTCAAGGGAATAATCGACAATTATGATTTTTGTCATAATCGTGCAGCCCTAGTCTCATGAGATAAGACGATGGTCCTCTAGACAGGGAGGCGTCAGTAGGCTTGGTCAATTTCTGACTCGAAGGGAAGGGAATCTTCTCAGTTTTCCCTTTGGTATGTGAGATTCTATTATTGTTTGGTCTTTGTTCAATGAGGTTCTACAGACTGTATGATTTTGAGATCCATCTTTTCACACTGAGGACAATTGAGGGATTTCAAACACAATTATTAAAAAAAGGTTCAAACATTCACTGATGCTCCAGAAGGAAACACGATGCATTAAGAGCCGGGGGGTGAAAACTTTTGAACAGGATGAAGATGTCCAAATTTTTCTTATTTTGTAGAAATACCATTTTTTTTTCCATTTAGTACTGCCCTTCGGAAGCAACAGAAGATACTTGCATGTTTCCCGGAAGACAAATTAAGTACAATTTACCCTGATCTTCAAATTCAAAAAGCCCCACGGCTCTTAATGCATTGTGTTTCCTCCTGGAGCATCAGTGAATGTTTGAACCTTTTTTAATAGCTGTGTTTGAGTCCCTCAATTGTCCTCAGTGTGAAAAGATGGATCTCAAAATTGCACACTGAGGAAGGCTTTGAGTTGAAACGTTTGTCTTTTCCTATCAGCGATGAATGTAAAATAAAACATAAAAAAGAAAACCGTTTTCGTGAGTGCGGATCATAATCTCCTTTACTTTTTGATGATAGGTGTCGTATTCCTATAGGTAGATGTGATCAGCTGAGAGTCAGCTGATGCAAGCTTGACTCACGTGATCTGGCAGAACTAACGCTGATGCTAGATATCACAAAGTTTTGATCATTGTATCCCAAACATTATTTTCATAATGCGAGGCGCAACGTGATGTAAACAAACAACACTTCATTCAGTATCGTTCATGTGGTGTCTTATGTCAGATCTTTCAGACATTTGCATTAAACTGTCTCGTTCACCAGTAGTGATATGTAACATTTTATGTTCACCTGCGAATTTGCCTGCTGTTAAGAGAATGCAGTTTAACTAATCTATCTGAATGATCGGGCTAGTGCTGCTTTATCATTCTGACATGTTTTAAGCTTTGTCAGTTTAAACATTAAAGTGTTTTAAGCCATTCAGAAGCAAGTCGGCACGAAGGAGATTTCAAAGCAGTACTCGCGCGCTGTGACAGATTGTTTCTTTGCGCGCACACAATCACACGCAAAAAGCACTCGGCTCGGACTGCACGCGAGTGCAAATGCATAGAATATTATGTTAATAGCTGTTTTGACAAGTATCCATGTAAACACGATTTGTTTCCGACCCGCTCTTCACCCCAAACCAGAGCAGTTTCACAACTTCTTCTTCCACCTGTAACGGCAGTAGGCTACTGCTCTGTCCCCTCGCCGTATCGGCTCAAATGCATGAGTATTTGCACTTATTATGGGCTCAGCAGTCTTTTCAAGTTCGTCTTCTTCCATTTAAACAAGCGTGTGTTCAAAAAGTAAAGAAATGCTTATATATTACTTAACTGGCTAATGGAGTGAACCAACCCCGTGACGTCACACATGGTGGTACTGCAAGATGGCGGCGCCCTTGCTCTAAAAGCTATAACAAAACATCCTTTTTTTAAAAAAAAGGTTACATTAATCTTGTTTGTTATATATTTTTTTTTATTGAAATGGAAATCACTTTGCTAAATAATGTAAACTTGACTGACTGCTTCACTTCCACTTTAAACCACTGGAGTGCAGTTCCTGAGATGCCCTTTGCCAATAGGGTTGACAGGAGGATCTGGTGGTTAACCATGTCAAAAGCAGTGGACAGATCCAGCAAGACAAGTATAGAAGATTTGGAATCCGCTCTTGCCAGCCTTAGGGCTTCAACAACTGAGAGCAAGGCAGTCTCAGTTGAATGTCCACTTCTGAAACTAGACTGGTTGCTGTCAAGGAGGTTGTTCTGTGTGAGAAAGGCAGATACTTGGTTGAACACAGCTCGTTCAAGTGTTTTTGCAATGAAAGGAAGAAGGGAAACAGGTCTGTAGTTTTCTAAAAGAGATCGGTTAAGGGTGGGTTTCTTAAGTAGTGGGGTTATGCGAGCCTGTCTAAATGCTGAGGGAAAAACACCAGTGTAAAGGGATGTGTTAATGATGTGAGTGAGTGCAGGTACAACTGCAGGAGAAATGGCTTGAAGGAGATGAGATGGAATAGGATCAAGCGGACAAGTAGTAGGATGATTAGAAAGGATGAGTTTGGAGACTTCTGCCTCAGAGAGTGAATAGAAGGATGTGAACAAGTGTATGTTTGCTGTTAAGATGTGCTTGACAGATTTTGGTGTGGAAAATTGTGCACTGATGGTTTTAATTTTATTAATGAAGAACATGGCAAAGTCGTCAGCTGTTAGAGTTGATGAAGGAGGGGGAGTAGGAGGACAAAGGAGGGAGGAAAATGTTATAAAGAGCATGCGAGAGTTAGACATTGTTAATTTTGTTATGATAGTATGTCCTTTTAGCAGTGGAGACATTTGCAGGGAAGGAAGAGAGAAGTGACTGATACACATTAAGGTCAGTAGGATGTTTTGATTTTTTGGGCAGAAGAGGTGGTAGGGGCTGGACCCTCCGAAGTGCATGAGACGCTCCGCCTTCACAGGATTTCCTAATTGCGCCACCAGGTGTTCCTGACTGCCACTCCTGTCGCATAGCAACGGAGCGAGAGGAGAGCTGCTATCCTGACAGGTTTAGTCGTTTAAAAAAGTTATGGAGCCAGCATTTCTCATATTTGTTTTTATATTTTACTGGAGGAGATGGTGGGAATGCTTCACCCCCGGTGGCGCCGGGTGATGTACCTCAGGCTTAGCCAAGACTGTGGCCGGGTAAGTTATATTGTTTTGCTGTGTCCTTGCCGGATTACAACTTTAAATGCAGGCATTGTGTTTGAACTGACTTGAATAATGTAATGATACATATGAAAAAAATACAAAATCATGTGCACACATATATAGCAGTTCAAATGCTGACTGATATGTTACCAAGGTGCAATTTTATAATAGTTTATTGTCTTGACCATGGTGAACATATTTAGGTTTGCAACCCTGATTTTAGGCAGTTAAGTAACCATAAAAATAAAACTGTGAATAAATAAAAACAAATTATGCATTGTTCAGCTCAATGTTCAGCGGCAGCAGTGACAGCTGAACAGTGCTTTGTATGGCCGGTCCAAGCCGGTCCAAATAGCACGCAAATATCAGGTATGATTTATTTATTTAACTTGTTGAACAGAATCTGTTGCAGGAATGACTCAAAGTCTGTTCACATCTCTGTGGTTAGATCAGTGTGCACAATAATGTGTCTTTGACCTTCATTATGTAGGTTTTGATTATACTGTCTTGTAAATAAAATACAAATAATAATAAAAAAAATTTTTTTCAATCTCCTCACATTCTCTCTTACCTGCCTCAAAGTCACAGTCACACTGATGGGCCATTAGCAGCCTTTAGGGGAGGGCCCTTTGACTCTCAGGTGAGAATCACTTAATATTCAAGGCCATTGCCACTCCCTCGCATATAGGCTTTCAATCACAAAACATGTCTTAAAAAAATTAAATCAATATATTGTTTTCTGTGAATGAGTAAGCAGAATTATTCTCACATAATTGTGAAGTAAATATTCTAGCCTACAAGACTGATTACTCAAAAGTCTTATTCAGGACTATTTAGTGTGGGTTTTATGGCCTTATTTCAGCCACATTTTTTTCCCCAAAACTTACTAACCATGCATAATATTTTTTTTCAAAAAAATGCAAACATGTACATCCATCTTGGTCACATATTATTGTAGCACAGTTTGTGCTGAATACAAAAACAAATACATGTTGGTCAATAGTATGTTATAAATAGCTGAAATAAGCACAAATATCAGGGCATGTCAAAACATCTCAAGGGCCCCAAAATCACCTCAGACCCCAGAGGGTTAAATTACATCCTCCTGCCTGGGCCCGTTCTTGGTCCGTCTTTACTCGGCATCTTGCTGAGGTTCCGTGAACATCCTGTAGCCATCAGCGGAGATGTGAAGGGTATGTTCCACCAGGTTCACCTCTTGCCCAGTGATAAGCCTATTGTACGCTTTCTGTGGAGAGACATGCAGAGGACAGAACAGCCTAAGATCTACGAATGGCAAATCTTACCATTCGGCACAACGTGCAGCCCATGCTGTGCCTTATATGCACTCCAGGAAATTGCTCAGAACCACCCACAAGTGGACCCAGCTCTGGTGCGAATGGTCAAAAGTTCCTTTTATGTAGAGAACTGTCTTCATAGCCTTCAAACTGTTGCTGAAGCTAGAGCATTAGTAGACAACCTACAGCAACTTTTGCTCACTGGTGGGTTTGAGCTCCATCAATGGGCCAGCAACTGACCTGAGGTTATTCAGCATCTCCCCTCTGAAGCAAGATCACAGAATAGTGAACTCTGGCTATCACAGAAGAGTACTGACCTCCTGGAAGGTACACTTAGGCTACTGTGGAACTGCCTCACAGACTCGTTCAGCTACAAACCCAACCAATCCGGATGCCTTGAACCCATTCTGCGTAATGTCTACAGAGTTTTGGCATCTCAATATGACCCCCTGGGTTATCTAATTCCCTTTACTACCCAAGCCAAAGTGCTGGTCCAGGATTTGTGGAAGAACAATCTAGGCTGGGATGACCCAACCACAACTGACAGCCTGTTAACCAGATGGCAAGACTGGCAACAAGAGCTCCATAGTTTGAATCAGATTGCAATCCCAAGGTGTTACACTCCATTTGAAGGGCATGCGGAAATCCTCAATCGGGATTTACGTATATTCTGTAATGCATCTGAGAGGCCCTATGGCTCAGTGGCCTACATGTGCACAGAAAACAATGAAGGACATGTACATGTCTCATTTGTGTTAGCCTGTTCACGAGTGGCACCTCGGAAGCAGATGATGATCCCTCGTCTGGAACTGAGTGCGGCATTTACCGGAGCGCAGGTGGCTAATATCCTTCAAGAAGAACTAACTGTGGACATCAATCATGTCATTATCTGGTCAGACTCAGCTACTGTCCTCCAATGGCTTAAATCCGACTCATGCAGATACAAAGTCTTCGTGGGAACATGGGTGGCTGAAATTCAATCACTCACTGATATTGATTCCTGGAGGTACGTTGATTCAGCGAACAACCCTGCTGATGTCATAACACGAGGCCAGTCATTAAAGGATTAACCCCACCTTGCCTTTGGATTAATGGACCAAATTTCCTTCATCAGCTAGAGTCATGTTTGCCCACTTTGCCAGCAGATGAACCTGAACCAGAGGCAGAGTTGAAAAGGTCAGCAATTTGCCTCCATGTGTGCACTAGTCCAGACATTACCCTTCCTTTTTTTTTTTTTTTTCTCATACATAACATACAACCCCAAATCAGAAAAAGTTGGGACAGTAAGGAAAACGCAAATAAAAAAAGAAAGTAGTGATTTCTAAATTTACTTTGACTTGTATTTCATTGCAGACAATATGAACACAACATATTTCATGTTTTGTCTGGTCAACTTCAAGTTTCAAGTTCAAGTTTCAAGTTTCAAGTTTCAAGTTTTATTTGTCACATACACGACTATACAGAGATTGTATAACCAGCAGTGAAATGTGAATCAGGTCCGCTCCATGGACAGTGCAAATATTGTAGAATACAACAAGGGAAGTATGCATAAAATAAAATGAATAACAAATAAGGTATAAAGCACAGAATATAAAATATAAAGTATAAGAGAATGTGCATGACAGTATGCTGTAGAATTAAATATTAAGATAAGCATGACTGATAAGCAAACAGGTAGGACATGGTGACATAAGCAGCAATCACAAAAAGAATAAATATAAAATATGATAAGATATCAAGATACAGAAAGTGTTGTGTGCAAATGACAGTATTGTGTGCAAATGACAGTATTGTGTGCAAATGAGACTGTCAGTGTGAGGTAGATGATAATGAGTGTGAGTATATTACTGATTGTGAGTGATTAGTAAGTGGAGTCATGTTGATGTTAAGAGGCTGGGTTCAGTTCAGTTTGAATTCAGGAGCCTGATGGCCTGGGGGAAGAAGCTCCTCCTGAGTCTCTCAGTTTTTGCCATCAGGCTGCGGAAGCGCTTACCAGATGGCAGCATAGTGAAGAGACAGTTTCCAGGGTGATTTGAGTCCTTGGTGATTTTGACAGCTCTGCTTCTGCAGCGTTTGATGTAGATGTCCTGAAGAGAGGGGAGAGCAGACCCAGAGATACGCTCAGCTAAGCGCACAACTCTCTGCAGGGCCTTGCAGTCCTGACTGGAGCTGTTTCCATACCACACTGAGATGCACTGAGTCAATATACTTTCTATGGTCCCTGCATAGAAAGTTTTCAGGATTGATGGTGAGACCCTGAATTTCCTCAGCTGTCGCAGATGGTACAGTCTTTGCCTGGCTTTCTTAACCTGTGTTTGGATGTGTGTAGTCCAAGTCAGGTCCTCGGAGATGTTTACACCGAGGTACTTGAAGCTGCTTACTCTCTCCACAGGGGTCCCGCTGATCACAAGAGGAGTGTAGGGCAGCAGGTGTTTCTTTCTGAAGTCTACAATCAGCTCTTTAGTTTTGCTCACATTCAGAGAGAGACAGTTGTCCTGGCACCATGATGTTAGTCTCTCTACCTCATCCAAGTATGCGGTCTCATCATTGTTGGAAATGAGGCCCAGAACCACAGTATCATCAGCAAATTTGATAATAGATGTGGAGCTGTGAGAGGACACACAGTCATGTGTGTAGAGAGAGTAGAGCAGGGGACTCAGAACGCAGCCCTGCGGGGCTCCTACATTCAGGGTGATGGAGTTTGAGGTGTACTGGCCTAGCTTCACCACTTGAGGTCTGCCGGTGAGGAAGTCTTGAATCCAGTCACAGAGTGTAGTGTTTAGGCCGAGGCCTGTGAGTTTATTAGTCAGCTTGATGGGGACTATGGTGTTGAAAGCTGAGCTATAGTCTATAAATAGCAGCCTTGCATAGTTACCATTGCTGCTGTCAATGTGTGTGAGGGAGGAGTGAAGTATGTGAGAGATGGCATCATCAGTTGATCTGTTGGGACGATAGGCAAACTGAAGAGGGTCCAAAGTAACAGGGATGGATGAGCTAATGTGGCTCTTAACAAGTCTCTCAAAAACCTTCATGACTATAGATGTGAGGGCCACTGGACGATAGTCATTCAGGCAAGAGGGTTTATTGTTCTTAGGCACAGGGATGATGATGGATTTTTTAAAGGAGGTGGGAACTACAGAGGTAGCAAGGGACTCGTTGAAGATAGAAGTGAACAAACCAGCAAGCTGATCAGCGCAGGACCTCAGGACACGGCCAGTAATCCCGTCAGGTCCAGCCGCTTTCCTGATGTTCACTCCCTTTAGTGCCCTCCGAACCTCGTCCTCCGTCACGGTGATCACATAATCCTCGCTTCTCTGCCTGCTGCTTCCTGACGCGCTGCTCGGCAGAGCCGCGCTGCCGCCATTGCTTTCAAATCGGCCGTAGAAGGTGTTTAATTCTTCGGCCAGCGACGGATCTGCACTCACCTCCGCGGAGGATTTGTTCCCAAAGGCACAGATGGTCCTTAGTCCCTGCCACATGCGTCGAGAGTCATTGAGCTGGAAATGAGACTCAATTCTCTCTTTGTATCGATGTTTGGCGGCACTTACAGCTCGTCTGAGAGCATAACACGATGCTTTGTACACGCTCATATTCCCAGACAAAAGAGCCTCGTTGTATGCGGCAGTGCGTTTGTTAACCGCATCACGGATTGTTCTGTCCACCCACGGTTTCTGATTTGGGAAGGTCCTTACAGTTATTGTTTCTGTAGCTTGTTCGGTAAGTGTGTTTACAAAGCTCACTGCCACATCCGTGAACTCGCTGACGTCAGATGAGCTCGCCCTGAACATGTCCCAGTCGACGTCATCAAGAGCCGCCTGCAGCATAGCTTCCGAGTGGGAGGACCAACGCGTCACCTCCCTCTTCACCGGGGGTTCCTGTGTGAGCCTTTGTTTATATTCCGGTGTGAGGAAAATGGCGGCGTGGTCTGATTTACCAAAAGACGGTAGAGAGCGGGCCTTGTAGGCATTCTTAAATTGAGAGTAGCAATGATCCAGTGTATTCGGTCCTCTAGTTGGACAGGATACATGCTGGTGAAAGTTCGGCATGACCTGCCTGAGGTTGGCTTTGTTAAAATCCCCCGCGATGATAAAGGCAGCGTCAGGATGTTTGTTAATGTAGCCGCTGAGCACATCGTGAAGTTTAGACAAAGCCAAGCCGGTGTCTGCCTGAGGTGGAATGTAAACGGCAGTAGCGATGACCGCGGAGAACTCGCGGGGCAAATAGAATGGGCGGCAAATAATGGATAGATGTTCCAGATGAGGCGAGCAGGATCGCGACAGAGAGGAGATATTCCTGGGGTCACACCATTTCTTGTTAGTCATGAAGCACACTCCTCCACCCTTGGATTTACCGGCCTCGGCTGTTCTGTCCATCCGTAAAACAGAGAAGTTGTCAGACGGCGTTACAGCAGTGTCCGGAACCGAGGGCGTGAGCCATGTTTCAGTCAAACAGATGATGTTACAGTCCCTTATGTCCCGTTGGAAACTTATCCTGGCTCTAAGATCGTCCATCTTATTATCCAAGGATTGGACATTAGCGAGCAGAATGCTCGGTAAAGGAGGACTGTGGGCTCTTTTCCTCAATCTGTTGCGAATTCCAGCGCTTTTTCCACGGTGTTTCTTGTACCGTCTCCTGTGGCCTTTGTTCTCTGCGTTCCGAAGAATCTCAAGAGGCCACGATGGATTCGGATTCGGTGATAAAGTGTCCTGAACCAGGTTAGTGAAGCGGTTTCCAATGTCCAAGAGTGCACTTTTGTCGTAGGTGATCAGTGCCGACGTTATGTGTGCAAAAAGAGAAATTAAAAATAAGTTAAAAAGTAAATAAAAGCACAGTCTTAGCGGAGCGACCTGGACGGCGACCGAACATAGCAGCGCCATCTTGGAATTTTTTAGTCATTTGAAAATATACATCCGTTCCTGTCATTCAGACCTGCAACACATTCCAAAAAAAGTTGGGACAGTAAAGCATTTACCACTTTGTAATGTTGCCATTCCTTTTCACAACACTTAAAAGACGTTTAGGGACTGAAGACACCAAGTGCCTTCTCTTTGGCACTCAACGGAGGCGGTCGCATTTTTCACTCCCCGTCCTCGCCCTTATTTTCCCTGCTTGCTCTCTGGTCTGGTCTCGTCTTATCTATTGAGAGACTCTCTCTGCACTGCTCTCCAAACTGAAAAATTATGGATTTGATCAACTGGTCTCTCAACGCAATTGACACCATCTTCTCGACGAGAAGCTTGGGTTCGGGGGAACCTGACTGCCTTGACGGAACGTTCGCAGCTGGCTACACGATGGACGCGTGGGAGAGATGGCGAATCATGTGTTTGGCGGCTCTTTCCGTGGAGGACATTGAAGATATCTACCTATTCGGAACCATGATAACAGGTCTTCTGCTGATTGGATTAGGCTTGGGTTATCGAATAATTCAGAAAACGGGAACAGCTGTCAAAAGCCTCACAAGGCTGCCCGTCATGATTGAAGCAGTGGGAAGAGCGGTCAGCATTGAGACTGAGACTTTTAACCGCAATATGGATTCTATCATGAGAAGCTCACGGCTTTGCAAAGGAAAATTGATGGTGTTGGAGATCAAAATGGACAAAGAGAGTAGCCGTGGAATTGGAATGCGGTTACTCGCTCCTAGACTAAACAATCGCAATCTTATCTTTTTTGGCTCCCCTGAACCAGCACTGGCCTCGGCCAAGGCTGCTGCTGGAAAATCAACCCTGGGAAGAGCACTGCAGTGAGACGCTCTTGCGTTCCTCCCCCATTCTACGGACACCTGCTGATTACAAACTATTACACATACACACACATACACACATATATAAAGATATGCATTCACCTCCCCACCCCCCGATCCCTCGTCTCCGTCGCTTTGAACCGCCAGCCTGACAAGCGGGTCTGTGACTAGCGCCACTGGGTTAGCTGCTGGACCGGATGGCTGCTTGCTGGAGCTGGATTACCTCCCCTGTTGCATAATCGTGTGTCTATGGTGTATTATGTGCTTTTGTTGCTGAGGTGTTTTTCCTGTTCTCACACTGTACTCCCCAAGGAGCATCGTCTGGGGGTTATTTTTTTCTCCTCACTTTCCTCATGTTATGTTGTATTTTTCTTCAAAAAATCCCTGCATTTCACTGCTGATTGTACTCTGTATGATTGTGTATGTGACAAATAAACCTACCTTGACCTTGATGAAGTGTTTCAGGTGTAATTTTGTCCCATTCTTCCTGCAAACAAGTCGTAAGGTGGGCAACAGTACACCTTTTTTTGCAACATTTTGCACTTCAAAATGCGCCACACATTCTCTATTGGAGACAGGTCGGGACTGCAGGCAGGCCAGTCAAGTACCCGTACCCTCTTCCTCCGCAGCCAGGACTTTGTAATGTGTGCAGAATGTGGTTTTTCATTGTCTTGTTGAAATATGCATGGACGTCCCTGGAAAAGATGTCTTCTTGAAGGCAGCATATTGTGCTCCTAAATCTCTATGTACTTTTCAGCATTAATGGTGCCATCACAGAAGTGCAAGTTACCTTTGCCAAGGGCACTGACACAACCCCATACCATGACAGACCCTGGCTTTTGGACTTGTTGCTGGTAACAGTCTGAATGATCCTTTTCTTCTTTGGTCCAGAGCACACGGCGTCCATTCCTCCCAAAAAATACCTGAAATACTGATTCATCTGACCACAGTACACGTTTCCACTGTGTGATGGTCCATCCCAGATGCCTCCGAGCCCAGAGAAGTCGACGGCGCTTCTGGACACTGTTAACATAGGGCTTCCTTTTGGCACAGTACAGTTTTAACTGGCATTTGTGGATGTAACTACGTATTGTGGTACTTGACAAAGGTTTGCCAAAGTAGTCCTGAGCCCATGTGGTGATATCGCTTATAGATGAATGACGATTCTTGATGCAGTGCTGCCTGAGGGATCGGAGATCACGGTTGTTCAGCCTAGGCTTGCACCCTTGTCCTTTACGCACTGAAATTCCTCCAGATTCCTTGACTCTTTTAATTATGTTATGCACTGTTGAAGGTGAAATATCCAAATCTCTTCCTATCTTTCTTTGAGGAACATTGTTTTTAAACATTTCAATAATTTTCTCACGTATTTGTTGGCAAACTGGCGATCCTCGGCCCATCTTTGCTCCTAAAGGACTAGACCTTTCTTGGATGCTGCTTTTGTACCAAATCATAATTACAATCACCTGTTGACATCAACTGTTTCAAATCACATCATTATTTAACCAATTTACCTCATTACTAGCCCTAAATTGCTCCTGTACCGACTTTTTTTGGAATGTGTTGCAGGTCTGAATGACAGGAAAGGATGTATATTTACAAATTACATGAAGTTGACCAGACAAAACATGAAATATTTTGTGTTCATATTGTCTGCAATGAAATACAAGTCAAAGTAAATTTAGAAATCACTACTTTCTTTTTTTATTTGCGTTTTCCTTACTGTCCCAACTTTTTCTGATTTGGGGTTGTAACATAACATCCAAAAAATAACAAAACAAAACAACAGACACATACTCAATATCTCAAAGTCCAGTCAAAAGGGAGGGAGAGAGGGAAGGACAAGAAAAACACAAAAGTCACTCCTTTATACAGTCACGAATATCAAAGAGAAAACACTACCAACCATCAATGGTAGGAGGCTTGGACCCATTGATTCATGCTGTTGTACATTCATAAGTCACTATTTGCAGGAGGTTATGGATCCAATATGTTTTTCCACACATGTGCGGTGTAAACCAGTTCTGTATTATTGTCTTCTTCGCAGCTGTAAAACCAACAAACAACATTCTCTTTTGCATTGAACTTATACAGAGACCAGAATTATCATTAAGAAGACTCAAACTTGGGTTAATAGATCAATCAATTCGCAGTAAGGATGATAAAACCAGGTTTACATGTGTCCATAGACTAATAACGATAGGACACTCCCAAAACATATGAAGAAAAGTACCTGATGATGTAGTATTACATATATGGCAGTTGAAATTTGGTTTTGGTTGTAGTTTCATTTTAAATCTTTTGTAAGGAGTTATGTATGCTCTATGAATGACTTTGAAGTGAATAAGACAATGAGCCAAATTTTTAGATGTTAAGCTGTTAATTAGACCACACTCTCTCCCAGTCGACAGATAAATTAAGGTCAGATAATTCCCTATTCCAAATAGTTTTAATAGAAAGAGGTTTTGTAATGCAATCAATAATCTTATTATATATTAAGGAAACAGATGGCCGACCAGCAGATGGTGCAATCCAGTCCCGCATAGGATTAGAGGAAATGGCAGAAGACCAAGGAACGCCATACGATTTGAGAGCAGAACGTAATTGAAGAAAGACAAAATATGCGGATGCTGGTAGACAATTTTTGGTTCTTAATGTCTGAAATGAACATAGGCCCTGGTTATCATATATATCACCGCACATGTTTACACCTAAAGAAGACCAAGAGGGTTGGACAAATGGACGATTTACGCATTTAAATTGTGCCATAAAGGTGTACTGTTACAAAATTTGAAGGGTCCTCCTATCCGACGTTCAACCGTTTTCCAGATTTTAATAGAGTTGGCCACAACCGGACAAAATTTATAATTATCCCCTTTTTTTCCTGTGCCAGTAAATAAAATATCTTGGAGTCTATTTGGTTTAACCTTGTCAGCTTCAATCACTCTCCATGAAACTGTAGATTGAGGATCAACCCAATTATGAAGAGCCTTAAGCTGGAACGACCAATAATACAATTCAAAATTTGGTACAGCCAGTCCTCCTGCGCTATTAGGATGTTGTAATGTGGTAAGTTTAATTCTGGGGCATTTATCATTCCAGATAAATTTAGAAATTATGGAGTTGATCTCCTTAAAGTAACCTGGAGGGGGAGAAAGTGGTAGCATAGAGAAAAAAAATTAAATCGAGGTAACAAATTCATCTTAACAGTGGAGATTCTTCCTTGAAGAGAGACATTAAGATTCTTCCATCTTTGAATGTCATTTTTGACCTTAACTAAAATATTATTAAAATTGTCTCTGGCAATCTTATGAATGTTTTTATATATGGTACTGCCCAAATAGATGAAAGATTCCTTAATAGGGATAAATGAGGGAATAGAAGAATTAACTTTAACATTGTTAATTGGAATTAAAGCAGATTTGCTCCAATTTATTTTATATCCTTATAAGCTACTAAAATTATCAAATTTCTTAATTATACTAGAGACTGAAACATTAAAGTGGTCTAAATATAGAATAATATCATCAGCATATAACGAAATACTATGATTATGATCATGAATCTTAATCGATACTTCAGATTTCCTGATGGCTTGTGCTAAGGGTTCAAGAGATAGACAAAACAATAAGGGGGAAAGCGGACATCCCTGCCTCGTTCCCTGCTGCAAAGGGAACAGGGGGAAAATAATATTACCAGTTATGACTGATGCTGCAGGTGAGTGGTATAATGTCTTAATTATAGAAATGAAGTGTTCACCGAAGCCGAAACATTGCAGAACTGCCCACATATAATTCCACATAGCCTGTCAAAGGCTTTTTCTGCATCAAGTGAAAAGACCGCACAAGGGGTTGGGTTGGAGTCCGCAAAGTCAAGAATATGAAGGAGTCAACGCATATTGTCAGATGCATTGCGCCCCTTGATGAAACCAGTTTGGTCCTCCTTGATCAAACTATGAATTACCTTCTCCATACGAGAAGCAAAAACTTTAGCATAGATTTTTAGATCACATGGGATAAGCGAAATCGGTCTGTAGCTGGAACAATCTAATGGATCTTTCCCTTTTTTAAGAAGTAATGAAATCAGTGATGTTTTTTGATCTCTATGAAATACCCCATGTTCAATTGCAAAATTAAATGAGTTAAGCATAAGTATCCCTACCAAATCCCAAATTTCTAAATATAATTCAGGGGGGAGAACATCTAGACCTGGCGATTTGCCCCTTTGAAGGCTTTTTAGAGAGACGTGGTGTTCCTCCAAACTTAATGGGGCCTCCAAAGATTCTTTATCTATCTATGAGATTCGAGGCAGTTCCAATTTATCTAAATACTGCTTACAAATTGGTTCATCAAAATCTGTTTCGGCTTTATACAGATTTGTATAAAAACCTTTAAATATGTCATTAATTGCCACAGGGTTCGTGGTGACCTGATCATCCGATGATTTTATTGCGCTAATATATGCCTTAGACTCGCATTCTTTCAACCTAAGGGCCATTAAATGACTAGGTCTCTCTGATTCAAAATAATATTTTTGCCTAGTCCTATGTAAAATAAATTCCGCCTTTGAGTGTGAAAGTAAATCATATTCTTCTTTTAAAGAGGACAACTGTGTAGCCTGTTGCTCAGTAAATGTTGTTTTTGTAGGTTTTGTAATGATTGGATTTTATTTTCTAATTGTGTAAACTGGTGAGTTTTCGCTTTGGCAAGAGTAGAAGAGAAAGATATACAGAAACCTCATATAGCACACTTAATCGTTTCCCACAGTATTTGAGGATCCACATCAGAGGGCATATTAATTTCAAGAAATTCCTTAATATATTCTTTTAGAGAAGTAATGCAAGTCTGATTACTTAATAATGATATGTTAAAGCGCCATCTAGGGGACTTGGCTTTAACATCGGAAAGAGGAACACTGCATAACACAGCAGAATGATCAGATAATAAAATTGGTAATATAGAGATAGAGGAATTAGACAAAATTAAAGATGGGCTGAGAAATATGTAGTCTATCCTAGAGAAAGTCTTGTGTCTATTAGAAGAGAAAGTGAAGTCCTTAGCTTTAGTATTCTGAATTCTCCAAAGATCAATTAAGTTGAGCTCAGTGATAAATTTATTCAGTAATTTAGAGGATGGATTGGCTGTTGTATCAGATTGAGATTTATCTAAAGCAGGATTTATGACAGCATTAAAATCACCACCCACCACTAGAGGGCAATCAATCTCCTCAAGTAGAGTTTTGGAAATCTGTGTAAAGAATGCTCTGTCTGTCTCATCCGGACCATAAATAGAGACCAATGCTAACCTATTATTATATATTTTGCATCGGATAAAAACAAATCTACCTTTCTCATCACTACCAAGGTGTTCAATTGTTAAGTTTAACTTCTGGTTAACAAGGATAAGCACCCCCTTAGTTTTATTAAGAGCGCAGGAAAAAGATGCTAATTTATAATACTTATTCTGGAAACGTCCCACGTCAGATTGTTTTAAATGCGTCTCTTGTATTAGGGCACAGAAAATAGATTTACGGTGTAAATATTCTAACACACGGGTTCGTTTAACAGCAGAATTTAAACCATTCACATTCAGTGATAAAATATTTAGAGTATTTATTGGATATTCATAATCCCAAGATTGTATTCAATAAATGAAAAAAAATAGAAGCACTTCCATTCTGTAAGTAACATGTAAATGCTGATGTGCATTTTAGATACCAAATCTCCTAGGTGAAAAATCATTTTAGAAATAGGGTAAAATAAATAAAAGTATAAATGTTTGTTGTAAAAAATAAAAACAACAAAAAAACATGAACAACTGACAACCATAAACAAGAAACAACTCAGACCGCACATTACCGAGAAAGTAGGTCTTATTGAGCAACAAAAAACTGTGATGGTTCGTGACCGATCCACTCCAACGCAAGACATGTCCCCCGAAAGGCTCACACAGCCAAAAAAAAATTTCTCCATTAGTCCCATCCAAAAAAGAAAAAAGGGAGGGATTACGTGACCCCTAGACGGTGATGCAGGCTTAGTTTTTCGCTCCGCTCACTTTGCCAAATATTTTGCGATCCTGTCAGTGAAATTTGAACCACTCTGCATTAGACCCATCATGAGTGCTAAGGCAGACAAAGGAGATCGGAAAAGGGAG
The DNA here is from genome assembly GCA_027422415.1 of Schizothorax lantsangensis. NCBI lineage: Eukaryota > Metazoa > Chordata > Actinopteri > Cypriniformes > Cyprinidae > Schizothorax > Schizothorax lantsangensis. The sequence goes on from CM049844.1 coordinate 7,957,663, forward strand.
ATTGAGCAATCGCCAATGAAGAAAAAATTCAGAGATTCAGCCATCTCCAGTGAAGAGCTGGACAGTGCTATTGCTAGCCGCATTGAACTAGCATTTAAAGAACACCAAAGCACTTTGAATTCGGTTGTGAACTCGGCAGTAAGAGATGCGATGGACTCTGTGCTGATTCCAGCATTGCACGAACTGCGTGAGGACATACTAGCGACCAATAAGTCTGTTAAAGAGCTAAGAGAGGAGTTTGAGGCCATAGTTACCAAGACAAAGCAGACACGTGACTGCGTTGATTCTGTTCAGGCAGCGGCGCGGGAAGATAAGAGAACAGTCACGGACTTAAAGGATCAGCTGGAGCGACTCACCGAGAAGATGACAGATATGGAGGACAGGTGCAGGCGGAACAACGTAAGACTGGTGGGACTCCCAGAAGGGATGGAAGGTCCAGATGCAGCTAGTTTCCTCCGAGCTAATCTTTCAAAGTGGATTCCTTCCTTGAGGGGCCGTGACATCGAGATTGATCGGGCGCATCGCGTGTATGATGGAGGGAGGGGCTCCGATCGGCCGCGCACTCAGATATCCTGAAAGGTGCTCGGCAGGCGTATCCGGTGAAGTGCGCACAGAACAATGTCACACTGCTGTTTTTTCCTGACTTTAGTCCGGCTACAGCGATCAGGAGAAAGGCATTTGGTCCGGTTTTGAAGAAGATGACTGCACTTGGTCTCCAGCCCTTCCTCATCTATCCAGCGGTGATTAAGCTACGGCACAAAGGAGAACAGAGAAGCTTCGATTCCCCTCAGAAAGCGGAGGATTTTATCAGTTCCATGTCTCAGCAGAAGTCCTATGCCGCCGCTCTTCGGAGGGACGACGGGGGAGCAGCGGCCGCTGTTTCTCCATTTCCACGGGAGGGGCGTGACAGCCGGGATGGACTTGGCCCTAGCTGCCCAAAAGGGGATGATGCCAGGATGAGCACGGATGCTTGCTAAACCTATTGTTTGCGTTTTCTTCTCTTATACTGGTATATTGCCCTTATTTATCCGGTACAACGATCTCTTTGCTGGTAAGACTGACACTCCATTTTTCTGTTTTGGAGGGGACTAATGGAGAGTAGGTTTAATTACTAAAAAAAATATATATTTTTTTTTGGCTGTGTGAGCCTTTCGGGAGACATGTCTTGCGTTAGGGTGGATCGGTCACAACCTATCACTGTTTTTTGTTGCTCAGTCAGACCTATGTTCTCGGTAATGTGCGGTCTGAGTTGTTCTTTGTTTATGGTTGTCGGTTGTTCACATTTTTATGTTGTTTTTGTTTTTTACAGCAGACATTTATACTTTTATCTATTTTACATTATTTCTAAAGGGATTTTTCATATAGGAGGTTTGGTATCTAAAATGCACATCAGTGTTTACGGGTTATTTACGGAATGGAAGTGCTTCTGTTTTTTGTTTTTTGCATTTATTGTGTACAATCTTGGGATTATGAATATTCAATGCATACTTTAAATATTTTATCACTGAATGTGAATGGTTTAAATTCTGCTGTTAAAAGAACCCGTGTATTAGAATATTTACACCATAAATCTATCTCCTGTGCCCTAATTCAAGAGACACATTTAAAACAATCTGACGTGGCACGTTTCCAGAATAAGTATTACAAATTAATAGCTTTTTCCTGCGCTCAAAATAAAACTAAGGGGGTGCTTATCCTTGTTAACAGGAAGTTAAATTTAACAATTGAACACCTTGGTAGTGATGAGAAGGGTAGATTTGTTTTTATCCGATGCAAAATATATAATAATAGGTTAGCATTGGTCTCTATTTATGGTCCGAATGAGACAGACAGTGCATTCCTTACACAGATTTCCAAAACTTTACTTGAGGAGATTGATTGCCCTCTAGTGGTGGGTGGTGATTTTAATGCTGTCATAAATCCTGCTTTAGATAAGTCTCAATCTGATACAACAGCCAATCCATCCTCTAAATTATTGAATAAATTTATCACTGAGTTCAACTTAATCGATTTATGGAGAATTCAGAACACTAAAGCTAAGGACTTCACTTTTTTTTCTAATAGACACAAGACTTTCTCTAGGATAGACTACATATTTCTCAGCCCATCTTTAATTTCATCTAATTCCTCTATATCTATATTACCAATTTTATTATCTGATCATTCTGCTATGTTGTGCAGTGTTCCTCTTTCCGATGTCAAAGCCAAGTCCCCTAGATGGCGCTTTAACATATCATTATTAAGTAATCAGACTTTTATTACCTCTCTAAAAGAATATATTAAGGACTTTCTTGAAATTAATATGCCCTCTGATGTGGATCCTCAAATACTGTGGGAAACGACTAAGTGTGCTATACGAGGTTTCTGTATATCTTTCTCTTCTACTCTTGCCAAAGCGAGAACTCACCAGTTTACACAATTAGAAAATAAAATCCAATCATTACAAAACCTACAAAAACAACATTTTACTGAGCAACAGGCTACACAGCTGTCCTCTTTAAAAGAAGAATATGATTTACTTTCACACTCAAAGGCAGAATTTATTTTACATAGGACTAGACAAAAATATTATTTTGAATCAGAGAGACCTAGTCATTTATTGGCCCTTAGGTTGAAAGAATGCGAGTCTAAGGCATATATTAGCGCAATAAAATCATCGGATGATCAGGTCACTACGAACCCTGTGGCAATTAATGACATATTTAAAGGTTTTTACACAAATCTGTATAAAGCCGAAACAGATTTTGATGAACCAATTTAGAGCAGTATTTAGATAAATTGGAACTGCCTCGGATCTCACAGATGGATAAAGAATCTTTGGAGGCCCCATTAAGTTTGGAGGAACTCCACGTCTCTCTAAAAAGCCTTCAAAAGGGCAAATCGCCGGGTCTAGATGGTCTCCCCCCTGAATTATATTTAGAAATTTGGGATTTGGTAGGGATACTTATGCTTAACTCATTTAATTTTGCAATTGAACATGGGGCATTTCATAGAGATCAAAAAACATCACTGATTTCATTACTTCTTAAAAAAGGGAAAGATCCATTAGATTGTTCCAGCTACAGACCGATTTCGCTTATCCCATGTGATCTAAAAATCTATGCTAAAGTTTTTGCTTCTCGTTTGGAGAAGGTAATTCACAGTCTGATCAAGGAGGACCAAACTGGTTTCATCAAGGGGCGCAATGCATCTGACAATATGCGTCGACTCCTTCATATTCTTGACTTTGCGGACTCCCACCCAACACCTTGTGCGGTCTTTTCACTTGATGCAGAAAAAGCCTTTGACAGGCTAGAGTGGAATTATATGTGGGCAGTTCTGCAATGTTTCGGCTTCGGTGAACACTTCGTTTCTATGATTAAGACATTATACCACTCACCTGCAGCATCAGTCATAACTGGTAATATTATTTCCCCCTCATTCCCTTTACAGCGGGGAACGAGACAGGGATGTCCACTTTCCCCCTTATTGTTTTGTCTATCTCTCGAACCCTTAGCACAAGCCATCAGGAAATCTGAAGTATCGATTAAGATTCATGACCATAATCATTGTATTTCATTATACGCTGATGATATTATTCTATATTTAGACCACTTTGATGTTTCAGTCTCTAGTGTAATTAAGGAATTTGATAATTTTAGTAGCCTATCAGGATATAAAATAAATTGGAGCAAATCTGCTTTAATGCCAATTAACAATGTTAAGGTTAATTTTTCTATTCCCTCATTTATCCCTATTAAGGAATCTTTCATCTATTTGGGCATTACCATATATAAAAACATTCATAAGATTGCCAGAGACAATTTTAATAACATTTTAGTTAAGGTCAAAAATGACATTCAAAGATGGAAGAATCTTAAAGTCTCTCTCCAAGGAAGAATTTCCACTGTTAAGATGAATTTGTTACCTCGATTTAATTTTTTTTTCTCTATGCTACCACTTTCTCCCCCTCCAGGTTACTTTAAGGAGATCAACTCCATAATTTCTAAGTTTATCTGGAATGATAAATGTCCCAGAATTAAACTTACCACATTACAACATCCTAATAGCGCAGGAGGACTGGCTGTACCAAATTTTGAATTATATTATTGGTCGTTCCAGCTTAAGGCCCTTCATAATTGGGTTGATCCTCAATCTACAGTTTCATGGAGGGTGATTGAAGCTGACAAGGTTAAACCAAATAGACTTCAAGATATTTTATTTACTGGCACAGGAAAAAAAGGGGATAATTATAAATTTGGTCCGGTTGTGGCTAACTCTATTAAAATCTGGAAAACGGTTGAACGTCGGATAGGTGGACCCTTCAAATTCTGTAACAGTACACCTTTATGGCACAATTTGAACTTTGTATGTGGAAATCGTCCATTTGTCCAACCCTCTTGGTCCTCTTTAGGTGTGAACACGTGCGGTGATATGTATGATAACCAGGGCCTCTGTTCATTTCAGGCATTGAGAGCCAAATTTTGTCTACCAGCATCTGCATATTTTGTTTTTCTTCAATTACGTTCTGCTCTCAAAGCGTATGGTGTTCCTTGGTCTTCTTCCATTTCCTCTCATCCTATGCGGGACTGGATTGCACCATCTGCTGGTCGGCCATCTGTTTCCTTAATATATAATAAAATTATTGATTGTATTACAAAACCTCTTTCTATTAAAACTATTTAGAATAGGGAATTATCTGATCTTAATTTATCTGTCGACTGGGAGAGAGTGTGGTCTAATCTCAGTTTAACATCTAAAAATCTGGCTCATCGTCTTATTCACTTCAAAGTCATTCATAGAGCATACATAACTCCTTACAAAAGATTTAAAATGAAACTGCAGTCAAATTTGAACTGCCATATATGTAACACTACATCATCAGGCACTTTTCTGCATATGTTTTGGGAATGTCCTGTCGTCATCAGTCTATGGACACATGTAAACCTGGTTTTGTCATCATTACTGAGAATTGATTGGTCTGTTAACCCAAGTTTATGTCTTCTTAATGATGATTCTGATCTCTGTATTAGTTCAATGCAAAAGAGAATGTTGTTTGCTGGTTTTACAGCTGTGAAGAAGACAATAATTCAGAACTGGTTTACACCACACATGTGTAGAGAGGCATATTGGATCCGTAGCCTCCTGCAAATTGTCTCATGTGAGTGTACAACGGCGCTAGTCGGTGGGGCCAGGCCTTCAACCATTGAGGCTTGGCAGTGTTTTTTACTGAATGTACGTGATTATTTAAAGGAGTGACTTTTGTGTTCTTGTTGTCCTTCCCTCTCTCCCTCCCTTTTGATTGAACTTTTAGATGTTGAGTATGTGTCTGCTGTTTTGTTTTGTTTTATTTTGGATATTATGTTGTGTTGTTTGTAAAAAAAATGAAAATAAAAAATTGTTGATAACAAAAAAGAAAAAAGGGGTGTTAGTCTTACCAGCAAAGAGATCGTTGTACCGGATAGATAGGGACAATATCCCAGTAGGAGAAAGGAGAGAAGAAAAAGCAAAAGACAGGTTCAAGCTTCCATGTCCATCCTGCCATCATCCCTTCCTGGGCAGCTAGAACCGCCTCCATCCCGGTCATCAAGCCCCTCCCGCCGGGCCAGAGAGACAGCGGCCGCAGTTTTCCCACTGCCCTCCTGTAGAGCATATGTCTTCTGCTGAGACAGGGAGCTCATAAAATCCTCCGCTTTCTGTGGAGAGTCAAAATTCATCTGCTCCCCTTTGTGTCATAGTTTAATTACCGCCGGATAGACGAGGAAGGGCTGGAGACCAAGCGCTGTCATCTTCTTCAAAACCGGATTAAATGTCTTCCTCCTGATCGTTGTGGCTAAAGTCGGGAAAAAATAGTAGTGTGACATTGTCCTGTGTGCATTTCACCGGATAAGCCTGCCGAGCACTTTTCAGGATCTCCGATCGGTCATGCAATCTTAGTTCACGGAAGATGAGAGTGCACGGCCGATCGGAGCCCCTCCCTCCGTCATACACACGATGTGCCCGGTCAATCTCAATGTCACGGCCTTTCAACGACGGAATCCACTTGGAAAAATTAACTCTGAGGAAACCCGCCGCATTTGAGCCCTCCGCCCCCTCTGGCAGCCCCACCAGCCGAACGTTATTTCTTCTGCTCCTATCCTCCATATCCGTTATCTTCTCGGTGAGTCGCTTCAGCTGATTTCTTAAAATTCTTAAAATAAGATTCCTCCTATCCTCACATGCAGCTGCCTGAATGGAATCAACCCGGCCACGTGTCTGCTTCGCCGTGGTAGCTATCGCCTCAAGCTCCTCTCTTAGCTCTTTAACAGACTTGTTGGTCGCTTGTATGTCATCACGAAGTTCGCGCAATGCTGGAATCAGCACAGAGTCCACCGCATCTCTTACTGCCGAAGCCATAACCAAATTCGAAATGCTTTGCTGTTCTTTAAGTGCTAGCTTAACGCCATTAGCAATAGCATCGTCGAGGTCCTCTCTGGAGATGGTGGAATCTTTGAATTTTTTCTTCATTGGCGATTGCTCAATCTCTCTTTTCCGATCGCCTTTGTCTGCCGAAGCACTCATGATGGGTCCAATGCAGAGTGGTTCAAAATTTACTGACAGGATTACACGATATGTGTCAAAGTGAGCAGAGCGAAAGACTAAGCTTGCATCGCCGTCGAAGGGTCAAGTGATCCCCCGACATTACCCTTCCTGATGTCAACCAATTTAGTACCTGGTCTGAGCTACTAAAGGCTACAGTGACATCCCTTCACAGGGAGGCTACATCTCCCATGCAGTCACCAGATGATTCAGAGAGTTACATCTCAGCAGAGAAGCCTCTTCTACAACAGGCTCAGAAAGATTCCTTTCCAGAGGAGTTTAAGGCTCTCGCTTCTGAGCGACCATTACCATCTAACAGCAGATTAGCATCCTTATCACCTGAGAAAAAATAAAGCCAGTGGACTTATCAGGGTCAGAAGGAGACTAAGACATGCTAAGCATATGGAATTGGACGCAATACATCCCATTGTGCTTGATCCACAGCACCACCTGACCAAGCTTCTGATCAAGGACTATGATGCCTCCCTTTTACATTCTGGGCCAGAAAGAGTCTTTGCTGAGCTGAGAAGACGATACTGGATTTTGCGAGGAAGGGAAGCAATCAAGAAGTATCAATACAGGTGTGTAGACTGCCAGAAATGGTGTGCGAAGCCTGGTGTACCCAAAATGGCCGACCTCCCATCAGCACGCCTACGTCTGTACAAACCCCCATTCTATTCCACTGGAATGGATTGTTTTGGTCCATTCAAAGTGAAGATGGGGAATAGTGTTCAAGTGTCTGACCATCCATCATCTCCATCTTGATCTCTTAGAGAGCCTTTATACAGATACATTTCTAATGTCTCTCCACAGATTCATAGCACGAAGAGGGAAACCCTTTGAGCTCCTTTGTGATAATGGAACCAACTTTGTCGGAGGAGACAAAGAGATGAGAGCAGCCTATGAAGCCATGATGCCTGAACTCAGGGAACAACTCACAGAAAAACAGATTTCATTCAGATTTATTCCACCTGGTGCCCCTCATTTTGGGGGAGCTTGGGAACGGGAGGTTAAGTCAGTAAAGCAGGCCCTAAAGGTAGTACTGAAGGATCAAACAGTGACTGAAACTGTACTGTGTACTATGCTTATTGAAGTACAGGGCATCCTAAATGCTAAGCCTTTGCCATACGTGTCATCAGACGTGTCAGATTTGGACCCAGTTATGCCTAGCATCCTCCTAATGGGCCGCCATGATTCTTCACTCCCACAAGTGCTCTATGATTCAAGCATGGGCGGCGCTAGGGAGGGGCTAGCAGGTGCTCCAGCACCCCCAAGAAAAACCAAAGCACCCCCATAGTACCCCCATAAAAAATTAAATTAAATAAAAACATTTGACTCATTACACATGCATAACTAGGCTACTGCAATGCAATACAACGTGACGTTATTTGCAGTCGCATGTAATGTCAGCATTTTATTTTAAAAATGGATCGGTTCCTTGTGCCAAGAAGGCCTGCCCCCGACTAAAGATTTTTCTAGTCAACTTGTCGCACGTTTATATTAAATTGAATAACCTACTAAATCATCCTTTAGGCATTCAATAATGATTATGAATGCATCGGGGAAAAAATAGGACATTTTAATTATTTTAGGGGTGTCCCCGACTATGGATTTTCATAGTTGAATCGGGATTTTCAAATCATGCCGATAGTCGACTGATAGTCGAATCATATGTTTGGGGGCGGGGCAAAATACATTACCAAGAGTCAAGTAGTCAGACATTCAACAGTCATAAATACTGACATTAATAACTACTGTCATATGCATAACATTATAATGAGAGCACTATTGTAAAAAAAATGTTGTGAATTCTTAGGGTTTCTCTGACGTTTAATGCTTTTAATCAAAACATAAAACATTATTTACCCCGTTTGTATCTGCGAGGCGCCCGTTACACATTTTCCCTGTGTGTTTAATGTTCTGCTTTTCTGTTTTGAGCTGCGCGCGCTGAAGATGACCAGTAGAATGAAGCATATAATAGCAGTTTTTTTAATCAGTGGGATTTAACTCATTTATCTCATATAGAATACGTTTCATTATTTATACAACATAACATTAATATCACGACTTATATAGCCTATCTGCACAAAATGCCCCGAATGAACGGGGCATGAACGTGTCTGCACGGCACTGAATGAACTCCTTTGTGGACGCGTTCTTCACGCAACAACGTGCAGAAACACGGCAACTAAACTCTAAAAATTCACAGCGTTTTATTATAATAGTGTTCTCAATAAAATGTTATGTGTATATGACAGTCCCAGTCATAGTCATTAATATTCTGCATTGTTGTTTGTCCTGCTCGTGCTGCGCACTGAAGAGATAATCGCCGTAGTACTACAATAAAGCGCTTTACTGCAGCGTTACTCAACCAAATGCATCTTATACGAGATAAATAATAGATACACGATATATATTAACCGGCTGAAATGTTTTGAAATCACTTGTAACCTACCTGATCGAAAAAAAAATCCAGTTTTCCACTCTGCCTGTGTCAGTTTGAGTCTTGCTAAAGATTTAAATCCATGCCGCCAAGATGCTTCTGTCGGTCACACATCATGGAAAGTGAAACTTAAATCTGTGGGGGTGGTTGGATTTATTCACGCACGTTAAAATATTTATTTAAAGCTTATTTCTTTACAGATTCTTATTTACAGCATTATCATAATAGGCTGTATATTAACTTATTCTGAGAAAACCGGTAGTTCTATGTGAAATCTGACATTGAGCACCCCCATATAGCCAAAATGACATGATCATAATGTCAGTCCTCTGTCGTGTGTGTCATGTGTTCCCGCCTCTTGTGTCCATATTTGGTTTGTTTCCTGTCCTTGTTTCATGTGATAATTAGTTAATTCGTGTCCAGGTGTGTTTATGTGATTATGCGTTAATTACCCTGTGTATTTAGTTCCTGTCTTTTGAGTTTCATTTCGTCTGGTCTACTTATTACTCCCGGTGTTTCTGTCAGTCTGCCTTGCCTTGTCTTACCTTGATGTCGTCATTAAAGACTATTATTTTGAGTTATATCCTCGTCTGCGTGTCCTCGTTTCTCCTTGCTGTGTGCACCGTAACAGAAGACCAGACCCCAACCCAAGCGAGTTCGCTGGCCGCGAGCCCTCATGCCCGCCGATCGCGGGAGATATCCGTCGCCGGCTGTGGCTATCCCAAGCCCGCCGGCTGGTTGCCTAGTTCCCGGGTTGCCGCTCCCCCAAGCCCACCGGATCGCCGCTGACTCAAGCTCACCGGATCGCCGCTGACTCAAGCCCGCCGGATCGCCGTTGACTCAAGCCCGCCGGATCGCCGCTGACTCATGCACGCCGGCCGCCGCTAACCCTAGCCCCATGGATCCAGTCCACACGTCACGGCCAGGAGTGCCGTGCCATGTCCCCAGAGACATGTTTTTAAGTCGTGTTGTGTTCACAGGAGCAGTTTTAATCCAGTCATGTCTTGTCGTGTCGACGGAGACTCGTCGAGGGCAGGTGGCTCCTCTAGTCATGGCTGAGGAGGCCATTCCCAGCCGCCTGCCCCTCCTGTCGCAGATGTGGAAGCGGTTGCTGAGGGACCCTGTGAGGGCCCCTGATGTCATGTCATGCCCAGAAGAAGCCTCAGCTTCCGAGCTTCGCCCACGGAGGGCTCCCTGCTCCTGTGGAGTGTCTTGTTCCAGTGTGGACTGTCCTGTTCCTGTCTGTCTAGCCCCGGAGGGCTCCTGATACCCCCTAACTACCCCAGGGAATTTTTTTTGGGGGGGGTAGTAGAGCTCTGGGTGGAGTGGCTGGGCCGAGGGGACCGAGGCCACGGCCACTAGGACCATCTGCCATGGCCTCCTGAGCTCCTTGCACCTGCCATGGCCTTCGGAGCTTCCTGCAGCGCCATGGCCTCCGTTGTCTGTTCCGCTCTGGAGGTCCCCGTCCTGTGTTCCTCTCCATGTTTGTCCTGAGGGGCCTCCAGAGCGCCCACCCCCCCTCCCCGGTGGAACTGTTACGGCGTGGGACACGCCTTCTGGGAGGGGGGAGTTATGTCAGTCCTCTGCCGTATGTGTCATGTGTTCCCGCCTCTTGTGTCCAAATTTGGTTTGTTTCCTGTCCTTGTTTCATGTGATTATTAGTTAATTCGTGTCCAGGTGTGTTTATGTGATTATGTGTTAATTACCCTGTGTATTTAGTTCCTGTCTTTTGAGTTTGAGTCCGGTCTACTCGTTACTCCCGGTGTTTCTGTCAGTCTTCTTTGCCTTGCCTTGTTCTTACCTTGATGTCGTCATTAAAGACTATTATTTTGAGTTATATCCTCGTCTGCGTGTTCCTTGTTTCTCCCTGCTGTGTGCACCATGACACATAACACCCCGCGAATATTCGACTGTGAGATTGGGAGTCGAATCCTATCGAAGCATCGAATCGTCAACTATTTGGGGTCACCCCTAAATTATTTATTAATAAACTAGTCTTTCTCCGTCAGTGTCGGCTGCAAAGATGAAATTAGCGAATGCCGGTGCTGACTCGCCATCTCCACAGTAATGGACGTGCCTTTGATAGAGAAATGCACATCATAATCTACATAAGACTACATAATCAGAGAAGATTTGTCATTTATTTTAATTGGTTTTCAAGCGTTCTGCAGATTTATTTCTTATGTCTGTGAGCTGGTTCATTGTGACGCGCTCCATTCACGGAGACTGCATGAGACGACAGAAAGCACATCCAAAAATGACGGGAGTAGCTATTTTAAGTTCTTTCCGCAGAAAAAAAAGATTGCGCGGTCACACCCATGTCGTAAGCGCGATAATACTCCCACACTCCTCATAAACATTTGAAATGCTTCTATAGAGCGATTTTACAATTCATATGAAAATAATAATAATAATAATAACAACCTGTTTTGGACATATTTAGGCTACTATTAATTGTCCAGCTCCCCCTGTCATTGATCTAGCACCCCCTCAGCACCTGCGTTCAACATTCTCTGGCGCCGCCCCTTGATTCAAGTTGTCTTTTGGGTACCAGAAGATGGAAACATAGCCAAGTACTTGCTGACCATTTCTGGTCTAGTTTCATCCATTACTATCCCCCGAATCTGCAAGAAAGACAGAAATGGCGTAAAGATGGAGGAGAAATTGGTCTAGACCAGGTGGTACTGATAGTGGACCCACAACTTCCACGAACATGTTGGCCAGTAGGAAAAGTGACCAGCATTTTCCCTGGACTTGATGGCCGTACCAGAACTGTTGAAGTGCAGGTACACAATCGATCTGTATCTCGTCTAGTCCCACTACCTAAATTCTCTGACGATGACCCTATTGAGCCTACTAATTAGCTAGGGTTTCTCACTATTTCAAATGTCCTTACACACATTTGGGGGTTGCTGTGTGAGAAAGCCCTAACCAGGCCCCCTAGTTGCATGTAGCATACACAACTCAATTAGGAGCAGACATTTTGACTCGACAGCAGCAGGTTATAAATCAGGCTGGCTGGACTGTTTTTTCAACTTTGTATATGTTTTTTTTTTTTACCAGTGTGTAAATAATTACGGGTGAGTTTCCATATATATTAGTATTTGTAAGCTATATTATTGTTCTGAATGTTGATATTTGCCTGTAATTTGAACATTTTAAACTGCGTCACAAACGAAAGTGAAATTGAAAGTGAAACCAAATGCTTTCATATCGGACTTGAAGCTTGATAAGTGTATTTCTATTAGAATACAAATGATTATGTTTACTTCCTAGTTACATATCACCCGGTTAATTCAATATTGTTTGAAATGTCAGATTTGATGACTTTGCTTGTTTCCTGCTCGTGGTGTTGAGCATATGAAACGATCATGCGATCTGCTTGTCATTGTTTACTTTATTTACTAATATAATCAACAAATCATGTTTGTTAATTAATATATTACTTAATAATTGAATGTTTGTGTCATTTACTGATATATTTACCACTGTTTTCTTTGTATCTCTTCTGTTTATTACAGACCACATGTGTGAATCTCCTTTGACTAAACAAGTTAAATTGGGATTACCTCTCCTGTTTCTCTTACCGGAAACTCACACCACCATCTTGGCTGCACTACACCTGAACCTACAGTGCGACACATACGCTCGTATACGGGGAGTGTGGGAAAATGAGAAATTATTGGAGAGTGCTGCAGGAGTAGCAGTGTCCTCTGGTTTGATCCACTTCTCAGTCAGGGCCATGAGGTTTAGTCTTGAATGACTAGAAACAGATGTAATGAAATCTGCATTGTTTACTGCAGACTGACAATTCCAGAGACCAATAGAGAACGAAAGTAGGCAAAATGCCCAGGTTGTTAGGATTGCGTTGCCTACAGTGTGTGATGCGTGGTTTGTGAGTGGTAGTAATAGTAGGGATATGGAAACACATGGTAAGAGTTGGACATAAAAACTGAAACAGAAGTGAAGCAAGGTGTAGATAAGAGGATGAATCAAAAGCGATACTTATGCCCCTTGTCGGTGTCCCTGCACAGTAGAGTCGATGGCCTTTACAATGTTCGGTCTTCACACTAAGGCTGCCGCGGTATACTAACCTTTTTTATACCTGTTTGACAAAACGGAAAACTCTTTATCACAACAAAGGGATAAGCAAGCGCATGACACTGACAAGGTATGTGATACGAGACCAAACGCAACTTCATCACATTAAACAATTCTCAGTGTGGTTGAAGCATATTAAACTCAACACAACAACATAATCCCGATAGAATAGGAACAAAGCCATGAATCCGAATCTTAGAACTGCTTCGAACTAAACGTTTGAGAATTGCTGGAAAATGAGACGATATTAAATATTTTGTTTTTGAGAAAATGAAAGCGTTTTTTTGACCTTGCATGCATATAAACCTATTGTAGAAGACCCCCAACCTTAAAATGGCATAATAGGGGCACTTTAAAACATTTGTAAATCGTGCTGACATAAAATTAACCATGGTTTTACCACAAATAAAACCAAACACCATGGTTACCCTTGTGAAAAAGAAGTGTACTTTTTGTGTACTTCAGGTATTAAAAGTATACTTTTTAAAAAGTGCACTTGCAGATAATATAATTTAAATTAAAGGCCACTTAAATGTACTTAAAGAGAGTACACTTTAATGACAATAGGTCTTAACATACTTAAGTGCACTTTTTAAAAATGTACTTTATAATAATATCTAATTAAGTATTACTTATACATTTTACATAATTATGATTTTATTGTCTTTTAAATAAGTACACATATTTTGATATATTTATCAATATACTAAAGCACATGCAAAATAATTTATTTTAATTTCAACTTAAGTGTGTTCTCCAAAATTACATTTGTTAATGTATTTTAAGTGTATTTAGTATTATATACTATGTGCATTAATGCACTTGAAATGTATTTTTCTTCTAAACTTAAATACACTTTCTTATACAGTATACTCCAATAAAACTTATTGTTGAAATTTTCATCACCAGCTCTTGCGCTATGAACTCTATGAAGTTTAATTTTCGTCATAAAATTTGACATACAGTGTCATTTATGAGAGTACTGTGTTTGTATGTAATAGCACTGTACTTTACATCTGTGTACACAATACTTTCAATATCATTATGTTGTTCTAAGTCACTTAAACACAAATTTAATTGCATTAATTGCAAGCAAAAGTTTAACAGATCTAAACAAAATTAATTTGCATTCAAATACATTTGATTTTAATTAGACTAGGCTACACTGCACTGTTAAAAATGACTTACTTTTAGTTAGGTGAATGAGTCATGAATGAGTCTAACAATAGTTTTTGGTCTAACTACACAATGAATTAGGACAACTTGATCTTGAACAGAAATGAAAAGCCTGAAATAACATGTAACCACAAACAAAGTATCTCTTTTGTTTTATGCGCACGCGCCAAAAATGCTACGTCATGATGGCGCGCTACTTCAGCAGAGTTTGAAAAACGTGCTACGCGCCATGTTTCTGGAATCGCGATGCATGAGGGAGCTTCGCTGATCAAAAGAGAACAAAGTAGCGGCGTGTTTGGATGATTACAGATGAGACTTCATGTACTGCAGATAATAAATAAATCAAGTAAGTATGTCTCGATATAAGCTTTCTTCATTCTTAATTTATGTGGCGGGAAATTTCACTACAACGTAGGGGTAATATTATGTTCTGCATGTATCTAGGATGACTAGGGAAATGACAAGATCTTGGTTTCAACCCCTAGTACATTTAATTCCTGTACTTATTCATACCCTCTGGTGCTCTTCGGTCACTTTTGACCGGAAAATTTTCTGTTTTGAATTTTTAAAAATCACAGCTTCATCGGAATGGTACGAAACTTGGTGACTTTAATGGCATTAGGAGTGTGAACACACACACACAAAAAATGAGGTCTTGATTCGAGCAAGCTAAGTTGTCGTAAAAAAAAATAGTCACACTTGTGCTCTTCGGTCAAAAATGACCGACCATAGGAAATGAATGGGAAATCGACAAAAACACAAATTCAGAGAATTTTTGTGTGTACAATCTACAAATCGGCCACAATACTGAAAAAAGCACACAGCAGTAAAGGGATGACACTCTAAAACATTAAAAGTGTGATATAGACACATCCACACAGACGCACACACACACACTTATGAACCACTGTGTCTGTAAACAGAGCAAAGTTATGAAAATATGTGAAATCCATTTAATAATTCAGTCATAATGCAGGAAAAGCTCACAATAGTGAAGGGGTGACACTCTAAAACACACCCATTCATACACACACACACACACACACACACACACACACATATTATATAACACCTCTGGTGCTCTTTGGTCACTTTTGACCGGAAAATGTTCTGTTTTGAATTTTTAAAAATCACAGCTTCATCGGAATGGTACCAAACTTGGTGACTTTTGTGGCATTTGGAGTGTGAACACACAAAAAAATTGAGGGCTTGATTCGAGCAGGCTAACGCCGGTTTCACACTGCAGGCGTAAGCAGGGCGTAAGCAGCGAGTATTTTTTTCGGCGCCCATGTTAACGGATGAGAGCGTTCACACAGCACGCAGGGGCGGCAGCGCGTAGCAGGAGCAGAGCAGAAGCGGCAGTGCTGCGATCGTTTTGGCGCCGAGTCTATTTTTGCTGCGCCGCTTACGCTGAATTAAAGTCACAGTGCATTGTTCTTGATAAAAATGGACCCGATTAACATTAAAAATAACAAATTTGACCACAAAATCATGTAAGTGATGCGTTTCGTGTTTCACAATCACCATATGAAAAAAAAATGCCCGAAAACACCACTTCCACGAGTTTTTGCCCAAACTTCAAAGGTCTGTTAAATAATAAAACTAGAGGCATTTGTTAGTTTTAATATTACTTTTTCAATTCAATTATTCAATCCCATTACAATTTATTGTTGGAATTCGTTCTAAAATATGTCTTGGATCTCACCAGCGTGTCTCACATCAATTCACATTAATAATTACTAAACAAACAATACAATAGATGCACCTTAATACAGAAAAACAACAACAGTATAATAAACATACGGCTACAGTGCATTAGAATAGGGAGTTCTTTCTATTTTCCAGAGCCCAGAGGCCTATTTGAACCCCCAATTCTGATTTATTAATTTTACAGACTGATACACAAAAGATTTACGTAACATAGCCAATTCAATCTAGCATATGCAAGTCTTCTGTTAGATGGCAAAAATTAATATTCCTCATACAAAATGTGTGAAGGGTCAGACAAAATCTTTCCTGACAGGGTCGGTAATTTTTTCGTATACACATCTTGAAAACTTGGCTCAAGTTTATCGTGTAAACTACCTATATATATAATATATGTTATTTACATATGTGTGTGGGACAGAGGGCAGGGGGACACGGTCGCATCACAGAGTATGCTGGCCATATCATACACTAAAATGACCAACCATAGGAAATGAATGGGAAATCAACAAAAACACAGTGTGTTTTTGTGTGTACAATCTACAAATCGGCCACAATGCTGAAAAAAGTATGATATAGACGCATCCACTCACACACAGACGCACACACAAACACACACACCTATGAACCACTGTGTCTGTAACAGAGCAAAGTTTTGAGAATATGTGAAATCCATTCAATAATTCAGTCATAATGCAGGAAAAGCTCACAGCAGTGAAGGGGTGATGCTCTAAAACACACCCATTCACACACACACACACACACACACACACACATACACACACACACACACACACACACACGCACACACACACCTATGAACCACTGTAATCATGTGTTTGTAATCATAATACAAAAACTAACACTTTAAATCATATTTATAACAAAAAAATATCCAAAACTTGATAAGAAATAGACTTTGAGATTGTTTAAATATATGGTCAATTCTTTCACCTAATACAAATGTTGAATCAATTGTCTAAAAACAACTAGGCAATTCAAAAGCTTCTCTATAGAGAGCTATATACAGGCATCAAGTTACACCTGCCATTACAGATGTTTTTCTCTTTTTTTTTTTACAACCAGATGGTGCTAATCTGCCTTCCAAAATTGGTTTTGAATGGCTGAGTCTCTATTTTAACCTAAATACTGCATTAATTAAAAAAAAATTTAAATCATGATTTTTTTTTTATTATTATTTTCAGTGGCAAAAAATGGTTATTAATTACTGCATAAATATTAATTATTACCACAAAACCCTCTCAAAATGCAAAATAAAAAATAAAAAATATTATTAAACAAAAATGAATTAGAATGATTTTTACTGAAAAAATAAGAGATTACGTTACAGGTGTCCGGTCACTTTTGACCGTGAAGAGCACAAGTGTGACTCCGAAATGAGGAGATCCAAAGGGTTAAGTATGTTTTTATCTGCCTTGCTGAGTATGCTTTTGTCTTCTGTATCAGCGACCGATGAGGATTGAGGCTCTGAAATTTAATAATGTACACGGTAGCTCCCAGAGTATGAAGTAATATTAACCCTTCTTCCCTTCTATCAGCCCACAAGACAGGAGGAATGCTCCTACTCCAAGATAACAGAAGTTTGGGTTTATTTTGACAGTGTTTGGTAAGCACAAAGAAAACACAAGAATAACAGAGAATAAAGAAACACAAATAAACTCCTTCAATGACCTTCAATGTTGAAATATGGTTGAAATAAGGTCAGTTGTTGTTTTAACGTTGAAACAACGTTAATACAACGTTTAATGCTGAACGGTTGAAAACCAGCCGGCACATGACCAATCTTCAACGTTGAAATATGGTTGAGATAATGACAGTTGTTGCTTCAACATTGAAACAACGTTGAAAAAATGTTTAATGTTAATGGTTGAAAAAGGTTACCAAAAACACTTGTAAATCAATGTTGATTTGTTTTTTACAAGAACTGTATGTCTTCAACAGCATACAAAATAAGTTTCTGCCTTTTAAATTATTATTTCTAAATTATTTAAGATCATTATTATTATTTTATTAGCATTTTACAATATTTTGATCGTTAAACCTATTCTAAAATCTAAAGGTATATGTTAAAATATTATCATCATTAACAACAATAAAACTAAATACATTTCACTGCGTTTACCTTATTTCTTTGATCATGATTGGTTAATCTGGCTGTCATCCAGGAAACTGGCCAATGAAACTGTTCGCGCCTTTCTCAGTTTGAAAATATGACCTTTATTAGCGTCTTTCTGAGTGAGGCGGCTGACTGGCTGTGTGTGTGTGTGTGTGTGTGAGAGAGAGCTGCTGCTCGTTGAGATTGCTCGGTCGGTCCCGAATTATTTTATATTTGCCTGTTAAATTTTTATTTTGAGCGAATTTGAGTCGTGACATGTCAACGGAGAACAAAAACTAGAATGTGAACACTGGAAGGGTCAGGTGTGATCTGCAAGGTCCTGCAAACACACGGACAAAATCAGGTAAGAAAATCGCTATCTTACCTTTCAAAAATAGTAAAGTATAATGTTACCAGAGTTTACAAATGGGTAAATGACATGTAACGTTAACCTGCAGAAGATAAATACCTGTGTCTGTGTGTGTGTGTGTGTGTGTGTGTGTGTATTTTTGTATTGCTTTATCACAGATGCTAATGTTGTTGTTTGTTGCTAGTAAGTTGTGTTACGTTAATGTCTGTCTTAGAGATTTTTCACATTTTTCTGATGTGAATGCCATGCATTATTATATTTTTAATCGTATAATAGTCTCAAAAGATAACATACTCTGTTCATGTTTTCTAAATATCATATAATCGCAAATTTAAACGAATTAAGATTGTTTAAAGCAGTGATTCTCAAAGTGTGGTATGAGTACCACTAGTGCTACTCAGGCTCCCTCTAGTGGTACGCAGAGGAATCACTAAATTAAATATAAATTAATGTTAATACATTTTAATTTAATCTTTATTTGAGTAAAGGTTTTTTTTTTTTTTTTTTTACATTTAAGTACAGTTTTTATTTAACTTTTGGTACAACACATTTTAATTTAATCATTATTTAAATTTTGTATTTACCTGTATGTAAGCACCGTGCAGTGTTAATGTTCAAACTGTATTTACAATGTTAAAGTGGCTGACAACAATAAATATTCTTAGTAGGAAAAAAACTTTTCAGTGAACCATTTCTTCTTTCCCCTTGTAGATTCATCAAGGATCCAGCTGTTTATTTGCAATTTGGTAAGGAATTGTTCATCTGCTACATTGCACTGTCACTTCTGGAAGAGATTCATTGACCTTTTGTGAAAGGTTTTGATTTTACTTAGTTTAATAAAAATGTACTTTAATTGATTTTACTTGTTTTACTAAATATACTGTATAGTTAGGATTCTGATTAAAACAGTGTAACTGGAGGCTCTGAAAAAACTGCTAGTGAATAATTTAATATTGCAAACTTTCATCTGAATACATTAAATAGGTGTTTAATGAATAGTGTTGTGCACTTTGTTTCCAACCCCACTGTTATTGAACTTAAAGTGAAAATATTGTATGTGATATGTTTTGCATTCAGTTTTCAGTTAAATATATTTCACAATATCAAAGTTGATCTTTTATGAGTATTTATTTTTGGTGTTTTTGTTATTTATACATACAGGACAGTACAGAAAGTGCACAAGTGTG
Organism: Schizothorax lantsangensis; assembly: GCA_027422415.1. Lineage (NCBI taxonomy): Eukaryota > Metazoa > Chordata > Actinopteri > Cypriniformes > Cyprinidae > Schizothorax > Schizothorax lantsangensis. Next base: position 7,977,321 of record CM049844.1, read on the forward strand.
AGAGAGAGGAGGACACGGCATCAGAAAGGACCTAGAGCTGGGACTCTTTCAAGGATCACCCAAAGCACAACCACGCTATATGCACAAGGCAGTTGGTCCTAACATTTTATCAGAATTTGAAGAAACATTTCTACTTAAAATATTAAATGCATTTCATTCAAGGCAGCGTTTTTCCTGCGTAAAGAATTTCCTCTGGCTGTCGACAAAACTCAGGCAGTCCTATCCTTTACCACCGACATGGTTTCTGTTGCAGGTTCCATTCTCAAACTGTTCAACACATTCTCACTGCACAAATGTACAAATCTCTTGTAATGAGACACATTAGTAAAACATGTTTTCACAGAAACTATAGATTTCCACCAAAATAAAAGATCAACTGGTTTCAGTCAAAAGAAGTACAAGGGTTTCTCTTGCAAGTGCAGCGCAAAATATGCATGTTATGGTACAAACACTTGGAGTCTTTAAATGTTGTATTTGGATTTTACAGGTTTTTAACAATACATCCAAGCACAAACACTGCAAGCTAAATTTTGGGATTATTTTCACATGTTTTATACTGTATGTTTTCAAAATAAAACTGCTGTTTTACCATTTTCAGTGTGTGGTAGTTTATTGAAGTTGATTGTAAAGCCATTGCTGCCAGTCATTTGATTTTTAAGCTTTATGTATGTGTACAGTGTTGATCTAAATGCAAACTAGGTTCTAATTGAACATACAGTTGTGTATTCATTCATGTTGAAAGTACGACGGTGAAACAACGTCGTGTTATCAACGTTGATTCAATTTGCAAAATCAACACACAATTCAACGTTAATCCAACGTCTACAGAACGACCTTAATTCACCAATGCTGAAGGTAAGACGGTGAAACAACGTCGCGATTTCAACGGTGAAACAACGTCATGATTTCGCGGTGAAACAACGTCACAATATCAACGTTGATCCAATTTGCAACATCGAAACATAATCCAACGTTGATTCAACCATGGTACCTGACGTTGATTCACCAGTGAATCAACGTTGAAATGCCGGCTGGGTCAGCTCTCTTTAGACGGAGACAAACACTCAAATGCCATCTCAGCAAACGTGATGAGCGACACCCTCTCGTGTCGCACAGGCACACAATTCAGTTCCACAGCAATCACACTCCCGTGATAAGACTCGCAGCAGCACAACAAGCTCGGTCCAGCTCTTCGTCAGCTCCCCTCGATACTCTCCAAATGCTGTCCACGTCAAAGCGAAGGAATCATGATAAGTGGGCTTTATTTTTACTCTTTGCCTCTCTGGCCCTCCGCACGTCGTGCACGCGCACCTCCAGCTCATATTTTTCTTCTGCGCCCTCGTTTTCACTCCCGTCACGCTCACATCACTTCCGGTGTCAGTTTAAAAAAAACTTCAATATAAAAGTCTTTGAATACCTCCACATTCCCCCCTGCTAAACCCTGCCATATACAGGACTCTCCAAACAGGCCAGTTCCTAGAAGAAATAGAAAACACATAACAGATTCAGCAACACAACATTTTCAGCATTTGTTTCACATTTTCTTGAGGTAAACAACATACACTTTGACATTTTCCCTTTTACTTGTTTTTGACACTCTTAAGCCCAAATTACATAATAGTCATCTCTATATCTTACAGGCAATTTACCCTGTCTTTCTCGTTTAGAACGTCTCAGATCAGGTACCCCACTGATGTCATATTCTAGAGTGTCAGAGTTTTCAGATTATGCATCTTGTTCAGGTTCTACTCTTTCACTCTCACTTACACTACTCTCCTCCTCACATGACACTTCAACCCCAACCTCCTCAGGTAAATCTGTACTCTGAAAGTGTGTAGGATACGGAGTGTAAACAATGTCATGAGGGTCAACATCTGTTTCTGACAACTCCTTTTCTCTTTCAGCACGTGTAACCTGTCTTGTGGGAGAGGGGAAGGTACAGAGTGTCAGTTGATCCCCGTGAACTACTTTTGTGGGACCCCCCGGCTCAGAACGTATGGTAAACACGTAAGTCTGGGTGATTCTGCTGTACTACCAAATATGGTATGGACTCCCACTTATCTTAAATTTTGTTCCGTCCCCTACACTTATGGTTATGCAACAATACTCTGTCACCAGGTCTAATGAGCGCTCCTGCAGTCTTGCTATCATAGACCCTCTTCCTTCTCCTGGAAGCTTCTTGGGCAGTTGCCTTTGCAGTCTCCGCTGCAATCCTCAAGCGTTCATGATGATTCTTCACCCATTCATCCAAATCATCCACTTCATCATCGGTTAGATCCTCCCCTCCTAGGACATCCATGGGCATTCTTGCATCCCGCCCAAACATTAAATAAAACGGGGAGTAACCCATCGACGAATGAACATGGCTATTGTAAGCCATCACCAGTTCAGGCAAGGAAGTCTTCCAATCCTTTTTCTTTTCAGCAGGTAACGTCCACAGCATGTCATGCATTGTACGGTTGAAACTTTCACACTGTGCGTTCCCTTGCGGGTGGTAAGGACTGGTGCGACTCTTGCTGATTCCATACAGCTTACAGAGCTCTTTAATTACGCTTGACTCGAAACACCTCCCCTGATCCGAGTGCAGTCGGGCGGGACACCCATAACAGACAAACCAGTGTCATACAAGGGCTTTGGCAGTGGTAAGTGCTGTCTGATTTTTCGTCGGGACGGCCACAGTAAATCTTGTAAACATGTCCGTAAGCACTAGAACATTCTTGTAACCCCCTGCTGATCTCTCCAGCACGGTGTAATCCATGGCAAGAACTTCTAGGGGTGCGGTTACGTTGGTGCAGGTCATAGGAGCACAAATTTGGGAAACACGTCCTTAGCTAAAGTACATCTCCGACATTGGGTTACCCACGTCTGCATGTCATTGGGGGCCAATAATAGCTCCGCCGTATCTGCTCCAATGTACTCCTACTTCCAAAATGTCCTCCATGCTCGTGCACACCCTCATACACCTTAGCTCGCAAGGACTCTAGCAGTACTAATTGCCAAAGTTCCTCTCCATCTCTCGGATCTGTAATCACACTGAACAGCACTTGATGTTTCAGTTTCTGGCTCTCAAGCTGTCTAGCTAACTTCTTTTGTTGGGCTCCTATGCCTCGGAAACTACGTGCCACTAACCTCTTGTTCTCAAGCACAGCATCGTACACAGGTGCTATACACCTGTGGTCAACTGAATGATGTCTTTCCCTGTATCATCTTTCTCGGGTTCTATACCCCAAGGAATCCTAGAAAGAACGTCAGCATTGACGTTTTGTCTGCCAGGCTTGTAGCAAACCTCAAAGTTACATTTACATTTAGTCATTTGGCAGACGCTTTTATCCTTTTATCTTGAAGAGGCAATCAGATAGAGGAAGTGCTCGTAACACCAAGTCTCAGTCATTGTTCAAATAAGTACAAGCTAGCAAGGGAAGGAGAGAAAGATAAAGGGAAAGATTAAGATTTTTTTTTTTTTTTTTTTAGGATGAAGTCAAGTAGTGCCGAAAGAGATGAGTTTTCAGTTGTTGCTTGAAGATTGACAAGGATCCAGCATTCCGGATAGGGGTGGGAAGATTATTCCACCAGCCAGGAATGGTGAACGAGAATGTTCTGGAGAGTGATTTTGAGCCTCTCTGTGATGGTACCACAAGGCGTCGCTCACTAGCAGATCTCAGACTTCTGGAGGGGATGTAGATTCGTAATAGTGAGTGGAAGTAGGAGGGTGCTGAGCCTGTGGTCGTTCTGTATGCAAGCATCAGTGTCTTGAACTTGATGCGAGCTGCAACTGGTAGCCAGTGCAAGGAGATGAAGAGGGGTGTAACATGGGCTCTTTTTGGCTCGTTGAAGACCAGTCGTGCCGCTGCATTCTGAATCATTTGTAGAGGTTTGATTGTGTTTGATGGAAGTCCAGCCAGAAGAGCATTGCAGTAGTCCAGCCTAGAAACTACAAGGGCCTGGAAAAGAAGTTGTGCAGCATGCTTTGTCAGAAAGGGCCTAATCTTTCTGATGTTGTGTATCGCAAACCTGCAAGATCGAGCAGTCTTTGCAATGTGCTTTTTGAAGGTCAGCTGGTCATCAAATATTACACCAAGGCTTCTGACCGAAGTTGATGGGGTAATTATTGATGAGCCTAACTGAATCGTGAAGTCATGCTGTAGAGTCGGAGTGGCAGGGAAGACAAGAAGCTCAGTCTTTGCCATGTTGAGCTGTAGGTGATGTTCTTTCATCCATGCCGAGATGTCCGCCAGGCAGCCTGAGATCCGTGCAGCTACCGTTGGATCATCAGGTTGAAAAGAGAGATAGAGCTGCGTGTCATCGGCGTAGCAATGATAGGAGAAGCCATGTGCCTGTATGATGGGACCCAGTGATGTAGTGTATGTGGAGAAGAGGGGGAGTCCAAGAACCGAACCCTGAGGAACTCCAGTGACCAGTTGATGTGTTTTGGATACCTCCCCTCCCCAGGCCACCCTGAAAGACCTGCCGGTGAGATAGGATTCAAACCAGCGAAGTGGAATCCCAGTGATGCCCAGCGATGAGAGGGTGGACAGGAGGATCTGATGATTGACAGTGTCAAAAGCAGCAGAAAGATCCAGCAGAATGAGGACTGATGATTTGGAATCGGCCTTTGCAATTCACAGGGCTTCAGTGACTGAGAGTAGCGCAGTCTCAGTTGAATGGCCACTCCTGAAACCTGACTGTTTAGCATCCAGTTTGTTGTACTGTGAAAGAAACAATGAGAGCTGATTGAAGACAACTCGTTCGAGTGTTTACGCTACGAATGGAAGGAGAGAGACAGGTCAGTAGTTTCCTAAAAGAGAAGTGTTTAATGTAGGTACTTTGAGCAGTGGGATTACCCGAGCCTGCTTGAACGCTGTGGGGAAGATGCCTGTGAGGAGAGATGTGTTGATGATGTGTGTGAGTGCCGGTAAGAGTGTGGGAGAGATTGCTTGGAGAAGGTGAGAGGGGATTGGGTCAAGAGGACATGTTGTAGGATGGCTGGAGAGGAGAAGTTTGGATACTTCCGGCTCGGTGAGGGGACGGAAGGAGAAAATGGGAGTTTGAGCAGTGGATGTGGTTGGTTGGAGGTCCTGTTTGTGTGGAGGTGAGAACTGGTTACTGATTGTTCTAGTTTTGTCTGTGAAAAAAGTGGCAAAGTCGTCAGCTGTTATAGAAGTGGAGGAGGGGGACAGAGGAGAGAATTAAATATTCTGAAGAGATTACGCATGTCTGGAGCGCTGTTGATCTTGTTGTGGAAATGTGAGGATTTGGCAGTGTGGACTTCAGTAGAAAAAGATGAAAGCAAAGACTGATACCTACTCAGGTCTGACGGATCGTTTGATTTGCGCCATTTTCTCTCTGCCGCTCTGAGTTTGGTCCGATGCTCACGAAGAACATCGGATAACCAGGGGTTAGAAGAGGCAGCCCGTGCTGGCCTGGAGGAGAGAGGACAAATGTCATCTAGACAAGAGGTTAAGGTAGCGCATAAAGTATCAGTAGCTGCATTCACATCCAGAGATGAGAAATGGGTAGGTGAGGGAAGAGAGCAGGATACTACAGAGGAAAGAAGGGAGTGGGAAAGGGAGCGTAGGTTACGTCTGAAAGTAACCGGTAAGGGAGATGGTGGCACCCGGGTAGCAAAATGTAAAGTAAATGTAATGAAGAAATGGTCAGAGATATGTAGTGGTTGTACCAGTATGTTATCTGTAGTACAATTGCGTGTGTAAATTAAATCAAGTTGGTTGCCTGATTTGTGTGTGCTAGTAGTGGTAAGGCGTTTGAGATCAAATGAAGCTAGGAGTGAATGGAAGTCTGTAGCATAAGGCCTGTCTAGATGAATGTTGAAATCGCCAAAGACTAAGAGTGGAGTGCTATCATCCATAAAAGAGGACAGCAGCCCGTCCAGCTCCTCTAGAAAGGTGGCTAGAATTTGGCCAGGGGGACGGTAAATTACCACAATCTGGAATTTTATAGGATCTGTTACAGTAATCGCATGAGATTCAAATGAGTTGTGATAGCCTAGGGGAGAGTGGGTTGAGTATTTCCAATTGTTTGAAATGAGCAGGCCAGTGCCCCCACCCCGGCCAACTTGCCTTGGGGTGTGAGAGAAAGAGAAATTGTGAGAGAGAGCAGCCGGGGTAGCTGAGTCTTCTGGACGAATCCAGGTCTCAGTCAAGCCCAAGATGCTGAGTGTAGATTGTAAGGAAAAAGCAGAAATGAAGTCAGCTTTGTTGACAGCTGACCGGCAATTCCAAAGACCCGCAGAGAAAGAAAGAGGTGTAGCAGGTTAGCATGATTACGCTGCCGTCTGCTTGTGTTTTTAGAGCGAGGTTGAGAGAGAACCGGAATGGTTTGGAAACACATGATAGAGGTGGAAGGAAAGAGGATAGGGAAGGAGAGTGTGTGAGGGAAGATAGAGATGGTACTTAAATGTATTGCTCGGTGTCGTTGCTCGGTTAAAGTCGCGCAGGAAAAAGTCGCAGGTCTTTACCCTCATAGGTCTTCACCCGAAGAGGCTGAATGCTTCCGCTGACGCTTCAGCGCACAGATATCAATACATACTGTCTAGGAAGCCACAAGTGAAAACAGCTGTGGTCGCCTTCTAATTAGCACACCCAACAGCCTATAGCAGGTAAATTGCTCAAATCGAAACTACAATTCGCACTTAAGTGCAGGAAGGCAGCAATGCCAATAACACTAAGCTGATCGACGGCTATTATTATAACAACAAGTAAGTGCAATCAAAAATACAAACTACAACGAAAAAGCAAAGTAGAAATAGGTAGAAAACTAAATATTCCTTCCTAGCAGCAAGTAATAATTTAAACAACAGATCTAGTAACAAAGTATTAAGTAACACACTCACTTGCTGCCGTCTCTTCTGCTGACTAGTCGCTTGTCCCAAGTTATGATAGTGACCAAGCAGTTTAAATAGTCTACAGTCGCTGTGGCCGCCTTCTAATTAGCACACCCAACAGCCTATAGCAGGTAAATTGCTCAAATCGAAACTACAATTCGCACTTAAGTGCAGAAAGGCAGCAATGCCAATAACACTAAGCTGATCGACGGCTATTATTATAACAACAAGTAAGTGCAATCAAAAATACAAACTACAACGAAAAAGCAAAGTAGAAATAGGTAGAAAACTAAATATTCCTTCCTAGCAGCAAGTAATAATTTAAACAACAGATCTAGTAACAAAGTATTAAGTAACACACTCACGTGCTGCCGTCTCTTCTGCTGACTAGTCGCTTGTCCCAAGTTATGATAGTGACCAAGCAGTTTAAATAGTCTACAGTCGCTGTGGCCGCCTTCTAATTAGCACACCCAACAGCCTATAGCAGGTCAATTGCTCAAATCGAAACTACAATTTGCGCTTAAGTGCAGGAAGGCAGCAATGCCAATAACACTAAGCACTAAGTTGAATTCTGATAACTGAGCGACTCAATGCTGTTCCACTGATCCGAGGTTGGCCATTTCCAGGTATCGGAGGGGGTTGTGGTCGGTGATCACTTGAAACTTTGCAAACATCAGGTACTCTTTGAATTTCTCGGTTACTGCCCACTTAAGGGCTAGTAACTCCAACTTGAAGGCACTGTAATACCTATCATTTCTTTCGGAACCCTTCAAGCCCCGGCTTGCATATGCAATGACACGCTCTACACCCCCTGCTTTTGGCTGAGTATGGCTCCAAGTCCATTGCAGCTCCCATCTGTTGTAAGTATGAAAGGATACTGGAAATCAGGGTAAGCCAAAATCGGAGGTGACGTCAGACAACTTTTTAGCTGGCTGAATGCGGACTGACACTCTTCACTCCAGATGAACGGTTCTGACAGTCCTCTGAGAACACGATAATATCGTCAAGGTAAATCAAGAGAACATCGAAGGCCAGGCCACCTAATTCTGCACCCATCAATCGTTGAAAGGTGGCCGGAGTGTTGCATAAGCCAAACGGCATCCGTGGCCACTCAAACAACCCGAACGGCGTTGTGACAGCAGTCTTCTCCCGGTCTGATTCACTTACTGCCACTTGGAAATAACCTGCCATGAGATCCAGTGTGGAAAACAACTTTGCATTCCCTAAAGCATCCAAAGTTTCTTCCACACGGGGAAGGGGGTAAGCATCCTTGAATGTGACTTGATTAAGTCTCCTGTAGTCGCAACAGAAACAACCCCCCCCCCATCCTTCTTTATCACAATGACTGCAGGTGAAGCCCACGGACTGCGACTTTCCTTTCAGTATGCCTTGACTGACGAGATCTTGCACATGTCTCTTAAACTCTTGAAAAACGTGAGGTGGGACACGTCTGTGACATTTCTTGATTGGCTGTACATCTCCCGTAGGTATGCTATGCATAACTGTCGTTGTGTATCCAATATCTGTGTCGCTTTTGGAGAAAACGTCCCTGTACTGGGTCAGCAGTGCATTTAACTCCTCACATTGCGCGTCTGTCAGTCCTTCCTGGTTCACCTGGACTGAAATTGACAGTTGTTCGGGCTGGCTCTCCATCTTAATGCTGCACTTTACAGGTCTTTTAACACGCAGCTCGCCATCATCCTCTTCAAATTCCACCATTTGTTTTGGGACTATATTCTGCGGTTTGGACACGACTGCAATCCTAGACCTCGGCATCAACTTAAGTTTCTTGACAGAGATTCAACACCCGCACTGGGACTCTTCCTTTCTCTGGGCTTGCAAATACATTAGCCACCAACAGCCCTTTTGGAAGGGTAACAGAATCTGTACCCTCCACGAGTACATGACGCTTTGCTTGGGGTGGTACAATACAGTGGCCTTCCACAATCTTCTCACTTAAGGGTGGAATTGTGACAACTTGCTTCCCGGACACTTTAACAAATCCTATCCTTCCTTCTGGACCCAAAAGTTCCTCACCTTTATTCACTCTTGCGATCACTCTCCTAACATTTGCATCTGCGCGTGGGCTGGCTTTACTCTCCTTGTTTAACTCCTTTCCTGACAGTACAAGGTTTTCAATTCACTAAGCACGTTCATTCCTACAATTCCATCCAATCCTTTCATCTCCTTCGCATCAGGGTTGGATTTTGTGAGCACGAAAACACACTTGCCTGAAAGCAGACTCCCCATACACTCTACATCCACCTGTAAGCACCCGAGGACTGGAATGTCTAGTCCATTTGCAGCAGTAAGACAGTTAGCAGATAACAACGGTCTCTCCTGTTTTCTGAAATGTCGTTTAAAATGAGATTCTGGGATGGTGGTGACTTCAGAGCCCGTGTCCAACAAGCACCGGGTGGGTACCCCTGCTATCTTTACATCCACAGTCAAACAGTCACCAAACGCACTGTCCCTTACTGTTTGTGGAACTCCTTCTGCATTCCAATCAGCCATATGACTCCGAACTACAGATGGCCCATTGGTGATCATAATGTCACTCGATGAATCCCCTCTTGACACCTCAGTCACTCCTGCTGATTGTGATGGTGCAGCGCCACGGCTCTTCATCTCTTTATTCCGCCCACAACGTCTACTGGTGTGGCCTGGCTCACCGCATGTGTAACAGATATACTCCCCTTCACTGTTTTTTAGTGGCTGTCGTCTCATAGCACCAGGGTGGGAATCGGCTCTCCCTTGACTATGAACTATTTTGTACAATTCTTCTTGACGTGCAGCTATCTTTTCGATTGCTTCGTGCAATTTCTCCAATGTCAGTGGGGATGAACTGCCACCAGTTGCCACTGTAGTGTGAACTGCAGCCCTCGCACGCATTGGGGGTTTCAAAACACCTTCTGGCTGTGCTTCCTCCTCCTCAGACCAGGTGATAGCGTCCTGCATCAACTGTGCAAAAGTCAGACTTCGCTCTTCCTTAATTCTTTGTTTCATCTCCCTTCTTAAGAAATCATCCCTTAATCCCTGGACTAACTGCTCCTTCAGAACACTCTCTTCATCTGGAACTCGACCAGGCTCTCTGCGCTTCACCGTGTAAAGTTTCTCTCATAAGTCATAAGCATAGGCACGTATAGTCTCACCAGGTGATTGTTTTCAATCATAAAAGTCCTTTAACCTTGTGCCAATAGGTACCTTGTCTCCATAGGTTTCCTGTAGCAGTCTGGAGATGGACTCCACACTGTTATCCCCCTCTTTCAACATGAATTTCACAGTATCTTTAGCTTCTCCCTTTGAATGCTGTTTAATCAGCTCCACTTGATCCTCATCTGGCACTTTCATGACACAGAATGCTGATTTCATGGAAAGAATCCACTCTTCCACACCTCCTTCCCCAGGCTTGGTGGTACCAGTGAAGTCAGTGAGTTTGTGATCCCTTGGGATGTAAATCGTTGCTGGGGGTGCACGAGTGGATGCTTGCTGCTCCATTACAGCCCTTGCCAATGACAGAGCTTCTCGCTGTTCCATTCTGGCATGATCCAGGGCTCCGGCTTGTTCTGCTAACCTCCTCTGCATATCAGCAAACTCCTTCTTCAGATCTTCCAGTTCTGCCATTTTTCTTCTTGCTCACAGACCTGGGACAGAATACTACAAACAGCAAATATCAGGCTAAGTATGATCCTGTTTGTGATGCCAGTTTTATGTAGCGGGAAATTTCACTACAACGTAGGGGTAAGATTATGTTCTGCATGTATCTTGGACGACTAGGGAAATGACAAGATCTGGGTCTTCAACCCCTAGTACATTTAATTCCTGTACATATTCATTTAAGTATGTTTTTATCTGCCTTGCTGCTTTTGTCTTCTGTATCAGCGACTGATGAGGATTGAGGCTCTGGAATTTAATAATGTACATGGTAGCTCCCAGAGTATGAAGTAATATTAACCCTTCTTGCCTTCTATCAGCCCACAAGACAGGAGGAATGCCCCTACTCCAAGATAACAGAAGTTTGGGTTTATATTGACAGTGTTTGGTAAGCACAAAGAAAACACAAGAATAACAGAGAATAAAGAAAAACAAATAAACTCTTCACTTGAGAATTGACCGATGGAAATGTACAAAAAATAAATACATTTTTACTGAACTCAAACTTGTGTTCAGAGTCTCTTTGTTTACTGCTGTAATTCCCACAACAATCAGAATCAGGGAAACAGTTCCCTCAAAAAGTTCAGATGATATTCAGTTAATAAACCAACAGTTCGTAGTAATTTTTTACATCTCACTTCACTGACTTTTTATATGACAATCAACATACTATACCTGAGTAAGAGTCATAACCCAATATTAGTCTTTTACCTCACCACAGAACTGGGCTGGTGTTGGAGTGTCCATGTTATATACTGTTAATATTCTAACCACTTGTAATATTCAATATATCAGTGTCCTCTAGAAATAATGTTGTTGTTGTTGTTTCATTTTCTTTTGGCATTTGAAGAGCAAGATGTTCCCTTATTGGTTGTGTTTGTAATATGTAATATTTTTGTACTTATCTGGAGTTATTCATTTTGCAGGATGAGTACAGATTTGTTACTAGATTTACAGTGTTTAAACACAGACCAGTACTGAAGAGGTGATGTTAGACGTTTTTAATGAATCTGCCCAGTCAGCTCACCCTGATCACACATGACAAGCTAAAAGTGCTATATTGAGTCACTATCCCTATGGATTTTAAATGCTTTGAATCTTCTCCATTTGCAAGTAATATATTCCCACATGTGCATTTACAGATCCCCCTCTAATCATCATGTATTTTACAGGTGTAACGGGGCGAACAAGACGTGAGACGTGCGGCTCCATATGCAAGGCTTTATTCCAAAATATGGTCATAATACAGGCAGGGTCAATAAACAGCAAACAGGTATGGCAGGGGCAAGACACAGAGTAATCCTTAGGGCAAGCGTGGGTCGACGATCGGCGAACAATATCCAACAGGGGCAAGGCAAAGAGAGATAATCCAGGTAAACAGCAATAATCCAAATGAGGTGCAAACAGAGTCCAAAGGGCTAGGCTAAGGGTAAATCCAGGAAACACGGGCAAGAATCAAAACACTAGAAAAACAAACAAGACAAGACTATGACAATAAAGAGGGTTCCGTATCGCAGCTAAAACTAGGAGAGTTATAAATGCAGAACAATACTGGAACTAAACAGAAAAACACAGAATGGCTCGGTAAGACAGCTAACACTATGGGAGTGCTAAACGCAGATCAATACTCAGCGATATGACTGAGGAAGTCCATGGCTTATAAAGAGTGTGAGATAGTGTTTGATAATTCTCAGGTGTGAGCGTGATCAGTGGAATCAGCTGTGTGTGTCGTCAGTGCAATGGATGATGGGAATATTTTATATTTTAGTTAACATTAATTGCTTGTCAGTACATTAGTAGTACATTTTAAAAGACACTAGAAGCAATTATGAAAGTACATATAAAGATGTACTAAAAAGTCCCACTTAAGTTCAACTTATTGCATTTAATATCACTTTAAAATGTGATACATTTGAAGTTAATTACAAATACAATGTATTTAAGTGTCAAAAATAACATTTAATTTGCACTTATGTGTGTTCTTTTGAAGTGTATTATTTCTGCAATAAGTACACTTTATAAAAGTATACTTAAGTGCACTTCTTTTTCACAAGTATGCTACAGTTAAACCATGGTAACCACAAATTAACCATGGTTTTGTAGTAAAACTGTAGTTAATAAAATAGTAGGCTCTAATCAATACACAAAAAAAACAAACATGGTTTCTACCATTTTACTATAATAAAAGCATGGTTAATTTTTGTAAGGGTTTAGTAAATATTGGGAATGGATTGTTAATTTGTCGCCACAATATACTTTTTTTTTTTTTCCGCTGCATGTCATGTCTGGGCCTCTGTAGAAAACATCTGCTCATGGAGTACATTAATATGGTGCATGGAGTATTTCTACAATGGTATCTACAAACCCGATTCCAAAAAAGTTGGGACACTGTACAAATTGTGAATAAAAAAGGAATGCAATAATTTACAAATCTCATAAACTTATATTTTATTCACAATAGAATATAGATAACATCAAATGTTGAAAGTGAGACATTTTGAAATGTCATGCCAAATATTGGCTCATTTTGGATTTCATGAGAGCTACACATTCCAAAAAAGTTGGGACAGGTAGCAATAAGAGGCCGGAAAAGTTAAATGTACATATAAGGAACAGCTGGAGGACCAATTTGCAACTTATTAGGTCAACTGGCAACATGATTGGGTATAAAAAGAGCCTCTCAGAGTGGCAGTGTCTCTCAGAAGTCAAGATGGGAAGAGGATCACCAATTCCCCCAATGCTGCGGCGAAAAATAGTGGAGCAATATCAGAAAGGAGTTTCTCAGAGAAAAATTGCAAAGAGTTTGAAGTTATCATCATCTACAGTGCATAATATCATCCAAAGATTCAGAGAATCTGGAACAATCTCTGTGCGTAAGGGTCAAGGCCGGAAAACCATACTGGATGCCCGTGATCTTCGGGCCCTTAGACGGCACTGCATCACATACAGGAATGCTACTGTAATGGAAATCACAACATGGGCTCAGGAATACTACCAGAAAACATTGTCAGTGAACACAATCCACCGTGCCATTCGCCGTTGCCGGCTAAAACTCTATAGGTCAAAAAAGAAGCCATATCTAAACATGATCCAGAAGCGCAGGCGTTTTCTCTGGGCCAAGGCTCATTTAAAATGGACTGTGGCAAAGTGGAAAACTGTTCTGTGGTCAGACGAATCAAAATTTGAAGTTCTTTTTGGAAAACTGGGACGCCATGTCATCCGGACTAAAGAGGACAAGGACAACCCAAGTTGTTATCAGCGCTCAGTTCAGAAGCCTGCATCTCTGATGGTATGGGGTTGCATGAGTGCATGTGGCATGGGCAGCTTACACATCTGGAAAGGCACCATCAATGCTGAAAGGTATATCCAAGTTCTAGAACAACATATGCTCCCATCCAGACGTCGTCTCTTTCAGGGAAGACCTTGCATTTTCCAACATGACCATGCCAGACCACATACTGCATCAATTACAACATCATGGCTGCGTAGAATGAGGATCCGGGTACTGAAATGGCCAGCCTGCAGTCCAGATCTTTCACCCATAGAAAACATTTGGCGCATCATAAAGAGGAAGATGCGACAAAGAAGACCTAAGACAGTTGAGCAACTAGAAGCCTGTATTAGACAAGAATGGGACAACATTCCTATTCCTAAACTTGAGCAACTTGTCTCCTCAGTCCCCAGACGTTTGCAGACTGTTATAAAAAGAAGAGGGGATGCCACACAGTGGTAAACATGGCCTTGTCCCAACTTTCTTGAGATGTGTTGATGCCATGAAATTTAAAATCAACTTATTTTTCCCTTAAAATTATACATTTTCTCAGTTTAAACATTTGATATGTCATCTATGTTGTATTCTGAATAAAATATTGAAATTTGAAACTTCCACATCATTGCATTCTGTTTTTATTCACAATTTGTACAGTGTCCCAACTTTTTTGGAATCGGGTTTGTAAAACATTTGCACATGTAAAAAAGCCCATTTGCATAAGACTTGTTACATAAACCCATATAAATATGACTGCTCCTTTTTGTAATGTTTTCTATTTTCTGGTTTTTGACGCAAGGAAAAAGTAGATATGTTTGTAGATGTATAAAATAGGTAAGATAAGCAAGACTGTTCAAACATCATTATTTTTATACTGACCATAAAGGCATATTCATTTGTAGGCTACACGTTGGCAACAGGTTGGCTTTGCATGACTTAACAATATGCCTGTTGTAAACATTTGCCTATTGTAAACAGTGTTGGGCGGTAACTGTCACAGTTCATGGATCCGTGTGCTCATTCTGTGTGTGTGTGGGCCTAGTTACTACGCACCTGACAAGGTAATCAGAGCGGCCACAGGTGTAGCTCGTCTACACTGCCTATATCTGGCTGGTGTGTGTGTGTGTGTGTGTGTGTGTGTGTGTGTGTGCGGGTTTATGTGGTTTATGAGGACACAAATTTGTATAATGACATGGGTATGACAGAGGTATTACAATTTGAAGGTGTTTTATGAGGACACTGCCTATGTCCCCGTAATTCAAAAGGCTTAAAAAACATACTAAATGGTGTTTTTTTGAAAATCTAAAAATGCACACAGTCTCCTGTGAGGGCTAAGTTTAGGTGTAGGGTTGGTGTAGGGCAATAGCACATACAGATTGTACAGTATAAAAACCATTACGCCTATGGAGAGTCCCCATAAACCACAAAAACCAACATGTGTGTGTGTGTGTGTGTGTGTGTGTTGCCAGATCGTTGTTGCTCATGTCCTGCCTTGCTCTCTGTCGGCCCTCCTAGTTCCTGAGTCCAGTTTTCGCCTGCTTGCTGTCCTTGATCTCCTGGAGGGTGAGAACTGATCGGAGTACTATCTCTGCCTGTGCTGGAGACTTCTCACTGCCGGATTTCTGCTCCTTTTCTGTGGCTGTTTGTGGAGTTGTCTAATAAAGACTTACTATTCACTCGCAATTGGATCTTGAGTTTCTGTTTCATGACAGTAACTAGTTACTGTAATAATGTAACCATATTACTTTTTGCAGTAACTAGTAGTGTAACTAATTACTAATAAGATAACAGTAATAATATTACAGTTACCATCCATAAAACAGCTTAGTTACTTTTGATGCCTCAACCCCGCTGATTTAAAATACAAAAATTAAATAATTCCTAGATTTATTTTGACAATTTTCACGACTCGCACATGCATGTGATGTCCCCAGTGCGGTAGGCGAGCTTGGAATATGGAAAAGCTTACATTCAGCACAGCAGATAGAAATATTGCATTGTTGATTTTGTCAAGAAAAAAGATGATCTGAACACTGTTGTGTAAGTTGTGGCTTTACTTTACGCTGGCATTACATCCCACCCACATCCCTCTGATCAGCATGTGGTACATTATATTACTATAATTTAATTTTTTTTTTTTTAAATTACAGTTTCTTACAAACTTATGTGATTTGATAAAATACATAATGAAATATAATCGTATATGGGTAACAGAGAAATTACAATTAGCTTCCAGCTACACATGACAATGAATGAGATTAATACAACACTTCTACTTGAATGTCACTATCAATCACTATTGAGTGTTTGTAATAACTTCTGACTGCGATCCAATGTGGATTTTGGTCAAATGATGAGGCAGAAATACGTTGTTAGTAACATTCTAGAAGAATTGCAGTTACAACTTCTGTGGGGCGTGAAGAAAAAATAATGTAACTAGTAGTATAACTAATTACTGTTGCCAGAAAGTAATAAGTAAAGTAACAATATTACTTTTGAAAGGAGTGACTAGTAATGAGTAATATATTACATTCTTTGAGTAACTAGCCCAACACTGATTGTAAACTTCAAAGCTATCAGAACTTCTTTGATAATGTTTTATGGCACTTGAGGTTTAGCCTCAGAACTTTTTTGCACAATTCCATAGACTGTACATGATTAGAGAGACATATATATTTGAACTATAAATAACACCAGTAATGAAACACCTTGCACCATTCAGAACTGTGAAACTACACAGAAAGAGAAAGACAAATAATAAAATAATAAAAGAACAAATACATCAAATGTAACAATACATGTGTGAAATAAAACACTCAAAGCATAAGATACAAATATTTTAGCAGGCACAGAATCGTGTGCAGAGTTCAGCCAGCGACATTATACCAAAATACAAAATCAAATAACTATGAAATTAGCAATGAATTACAACACAACATACTTAGATGCAAAATCGCGTTTTTTTAAACTTTAATTATTTTCAGAGCACCTTTCGAGAGCTTGTGACACACACTTTCAAACTCTTTGGTGATGGAGAGCAGAGCACAACATAACGTGTGGCCAGTTATATAACACTCTTTAAAAGTTTCCACACAACTGGCATGACAAAACTTTGTCATATCAACAATACATAGAGGAAAATTGCACCAAAATTCAAATATCACACTGCATTACAATGTGTCCAGCTATTAGAAGAGACTTGAAAGCAGTGATGACAGCTTGTTGTTTCATTCAGCTTCACAACTTCTGGAAATATGGAGAACTAGTCTACACACACAAATCATTGTGTTAAAACAAACCAGTACCAATCTTTTCCCAGGGCCTTCCTGGCAATGTGTGTGGTATCAGTGGTTCTCGGGTGACTGTTTTGGTGACTGTTGCATATGGCACGCTGAGATATCAGTGCCATATGACAATGTTCTTGATCTTTGATCTATAATGTTCTGATCTGGCATTTCTTTTTGTTTCATTTGATATTTCATTCTCTTGTGATCTGTATGCTACTGGTCTTTGATCTTGCAGTAAAACCGCTCCTATGCATCCAGAGCTTTTGATCTATCCAGTGCTGCAAGCAACTGCCTGAGGGGTGCACTTACTTCTGACAAATTCAGAATGAACTTGGCAAGGTACTGCAGCATATTCAGAAACTTCTGTAGAGCTTGTTTGTCTTCTCATTCACCCCCCCCCCCCCCCCCCCCCCCCGCCGCCGGGCTACTGGAACTATTTGTGTGGCATGAACTAGTTGGTGGAAAGATCCACTCGAATGCAATGCTGTCTTGGCATGCATCCTAGACTACTGAATAGATCTTCATATTCTTTTAGTGTGTTGTTGTTGTCAAACTTTCATGTCATCTGTATGTCATCTGAACTTCTTCAGTTTGCTCACATGTGTGCTTTTTATTGCACAAGTTACATGCTAGTCCAAAGGCGGGGCATTTTCAAAAAATTGCAAAAAAATTGGCACATTGCACTTTCTGGACTTGGCAGCAATGCCATTAGCCTTGTAAGGCTCCACCCGCTGGCCCAAACAGAGGAATCCTGCAGCCTGGTCGAAGGTTTAATGCATGTTCGGTATTTTACTTGCGCCTCTTGAGTTTATCTGGATTTAGTTTCAATTTTAGTCTAGCTCCGTGTACAATCTGACTCCAATTTCAAGTGATCATTAAATTTAGGCAATATTCTTAATTAAAAACTGATCGCAGATATCGATTGTATATTAATTTATATATTTTATTATTCTAGACATCCCATACTTTCAATTATCTGTTCACTGGGGACCTAATGTCGCACAGAGTCTCACGGTTTTTGCGTAGATCTCACGGACACAAACTCGCCAGTCTGATGTTAGTCAGAGGGTGTAGTTAGACTAATACCTAATTGTCTGCCGCCAACTGCTTGCATATGACAAAAAGTGTGTCTTTTCCCGTTCAACTTGCTAACACCAGTGATAGACAGAAATCTGAGGTCTCCGATGATGTGCCTACTGCTCCCTTCATTCATGAGCCTTCAGTTTGTCCTATCCTGGCCGTAGATTTGCGGTAACAAAAGCCTCCTCACAGTCTAATACTCATAATGATTTCAGGACAGTTCAGAATAAATCAAATATAACAATTTATTATTAGTCAGGTAAAAACGTGTCATGCCAATTGCATAATTAAACAATAAGAAGCCAATTCAAAAATAAGAAAATACATAACATCAGTTGTTCAAAGATGAATCTAGGAGTAAAATGTTTACCTGACTTCAGGAAGATACATAGTATGGAGCATATGAAATACACTTCACACTACGGGCTGATCTGCCTACATAATCGCAATGACTGATTTGCAACTTTCCCTTAAATACTACCAGAACAAAAGTGCCATAAACATTTATTCTCTGCCCCAAAACAGATTACATCTGTATGGGAGCTGTTCTCATGCACCCAAATGGTCACACCTGGTGTAGAGCAATATTTATCCGATTTTGAAAGGAGACCGCCTAAATATTTCAATATTTCTCATAATACAAGTGACTACTGTGAAATTGAGACCAATTTACCCATCGCACAGATACCTTTAAAATGATAGCAAACATGAAAGGGAAAAAACAACATTCACAAGATATCACACTTGTGGCATATGGATGTAGCCCTCTCCCATTGAACAGCTCAAATGATAAGTATCTCTAGGGGGAATTTCAATAAAACAAACAATACAATTTTGGGTGAGAGTTACATCTATAAATGGCTCTTTACATTTTAGTAATAACAGACCTTAAAATACAACCCAGGGTCTCAGATGTCAGTATGAAGTGTTTAAAATTATATATACAGAGCGTGGAAGTGGCTGTATACTGTGTTTCTATTGCATAATGTAAATTCCAATCTCACTGAAATTACTCAACTGTGCATTAAACAATTAACCATTACATTTTTCTTCACAGGAAGATCACAGGACAAAGATTGTCAATAAACCTTTACATTTATTAAATGTTGTCTCTTTTTGTCACCTTTTTTTCCCCTCTCTCGTTAAATCACTTTAGGGCATATGACCCAATTCACACATTGGAAACACAACCAAACTTAGTTCAAACAGATAATCAAAGTAAACAAAGATTCACAACAGAATAGTAAAATCAAAATACCCAAAATAAAGTTTTACCCAGCTGGGATTTAAGTCTCTCGTTGGCGTGCAATGTTGGAGCTCACGTGAATGTGCAACAATTATGAGTACTCACGAAATCCAGGGAAATAGAGAAGTTTAAACACAGTACCAGTTCAGGAAACACTATCAAATAATTAGCAAATCCGATCGTCACTTAAGCCGGGCATACACTGTGCGATTTCTGTGCGATTTCCGTGCGATTTCAGCAAGGTATCAACTCACACTGTACGAGAAGATCGCATGCGATGTAAAGCCAAAGCTCATGATTTATGTGCTCTCACTATACGGTCCGATTGTCGAGCGCGATTTATGTGCTCACACTATACGTGTGAAATACTCGGGTTCACAGTTGCCAACTCTCGCGAGACAAATAAGCAACCGCAGCTTCAAAAACAAGCCCAAAACAAGCCCAATATTTTTTTTTATGATTTATTATCATCAATATTATTTATTATCAGTTATTTATTACCAATAAATGAGCCACATATTTATAGCCTAAAATATATAGGGGATCATTCTATGGAAATGTCAATTTTTCTGTCCCTAGCCTATACATAAATATTACACTTGAAAAACACTTGGTTACAATTTTTTTATATATTTTAAAATGAAACGATGTGTTATTTGAACAATTATACCTTCTTGAGCCATCAATGTGGCAATGTTTGTTTTTAATTAATTATAAAGAATTCCCAGCACCACAAAACTGC
Organism: Schizothorax lantsangensis; assembly: GCA_027422415.1. NCBI lineage: Eukaryota > Metazoa > Chordata > Actinopteri > Cypriniformes > Cyprinidae > Schizothorax > Schizothorax lantsangensis. The sequence goes on from CM049844.1 coordinate 7,997,439, forward strand.
TTGTTACAGCCATGTACAGAGGGAACGTGCTTTATTATGAGGTCAAAAACTGTTTTTTCTTCCATTTAAAATAAAATAATGTATACATAACTATCAAATAAATGACATAAAAAAACAAAATGCCACATAAATATTATAGAAAAATATATAAAATATTATATTAAATTATAATATATATTATTTTAAAAAAGAAAATATTATATAATATTATTCAAAAGATTATAAAAAATATATTTTTTAAATCCTTAAGCTGTCATTTATGTGTATTCATGAAGTCAAAAGGTAATCTAATAATGTGGTCTAAGTTTAAATGTTAAAAAAATAAATACATTTTAAGACATCTTGCCATACCAGGCTATTGAAACCAAATGTATTTACTCAGCATTACTGCTTGTTTTTTATTATAGCCCGTGATAATTAATACATTATAAAAACATTGTAAAAATTAGGCTAAAAGAAAGTCATCCCTCTCCTCTACGTCTACTTCTATCATCGCTTGGATTACAGCGTCACGCTTCTTTTTGAATGTGATTTTTCTCCAATGAGGGGCAGAACATATGGCAAATTACGCTACAGCACTTATATTATTGCACTGGTTGGCTATTAACTGCGAGCAGACAGAGTGTCAATCAATGCATTGGAGAATAAGGCGAACATAAATAAAGAAACGAAGTGGCTTGTCAGATTTCCTTAACAAGCAACCATATTTTTTTAAATAAGCCCAAAAAACCGCAACCGCGACCAGGGATTTCCCGAAACTTTACAAAAAAAGAAGCCCAAAGTCGCGATATGTGGACTTGGCAACTGTGGGTTGCGCTTGCGTAGACGATGACACCGTATATGGACGATAGCCAGAGATAACTTAAAAAAAAAAAAAAAGATTGGTGATATCGTGAGGATTTGGCATTTCCAATGAATGTATTAAATTATTACTATTATTATTATTATTATGGTAGTTTTATTATTAAATGTATAGGTCTACTACAATTCATTTGGCCCGAAATAATTGCGCATTTACCGCACAACTAAAGCGCGGATATTAAAAGATTAATTTAGATTATTTAAAACATTTAGATATATTCCACAATTAACAGGCCTATAATTAAAATTCTCAACCGTCTGTCTAGCCTATGTCCGGACTCTGAACACTGAATGAACAGCTTAATGAATATATTCAGTCAATGAAAATAAAACCTTTTTTACAGAAAAGGAAATTCCAAAAACAACTTGTTTAACACAAAATACTTTGATTCTGTTGTTGTTGTTTTTTCACTACGTATATCATCAAAAAGTTGATTTATTTCACTAATTCCATTCAAAAAGTGAAACTTGTATAATGTATACATTCATTCCACAAAGACTGATATATTTCAAGTGTTTATTTCTTTTAATTTTGATGATTATAAGTGACAACTAATGAAAACCCCAAATTCAGTATCTCAGAAAATTTGAATATTGTGAAAAGGTTCAATATTGAAGACACCTGGTGCCACACTCTAATCAGCTAATTAACTCAAAACACCTGCAAAGGCCTTTAAATGGTCTCTCAGTCTAGTTCTGTAGGCTACACAATCATGGGAAGACTGCTGACTTGACAGTTGTCCAAAAGATGACCATTGACACCTTGCACAAGGAGGGCAAGACACAAAAGATCATTGCAAAAGAGGCTGGCTGTTCACAGAGCTCTGTGTCCAAGCACATTAATAGAGAGGCGAAGGGAAGGAAAAGATGTGGTAGAAAAAAGTGTACAAGCAATAGGGATAACCGCACCCTGGAGAGGATTGTGAAACAAAACCCATTCAAAAATGTGGGGGAGATTCACAAAGAGTGGACTGCAGCTGGAGTCAGTGCTTCAAGAACCACTACGCACAGACGTATGCAAGACATGGGTTTCAGCTGTCACATTCCTTGTGTCAAGCCACTCTTGAACAACAGACAGCGTCAGAAGCGTCTCGACTGGACTGCTGCTGAGTGGTCCAAAGTTATGTTCTCTGATGAAAGTAAATTTTGCATTTCCTTTGGAAATCAGGGTCCCAGAGTCTGGAGGAAGAGAGGAGAGGCACAGAATCCACGTTGCTTGAGGTCCTGTGTAAAGTTTCCACAGTCAGTGATGGTTTGGGGTGCCATGTCATCTGCTGATGTTGGTCCACTGTGTTTTCTGAGGTCCAAGGTCAACACAGCCATATACCAGGAAGTTTTAGAGCACTTCATGCTTCCTGCTGCTGACCAACTTTATGGAGATGCAGATTTCAGACTAAGTCACACTTGATAATGCAGGTTTGATTGGAAATTGATTGTTCATATCAGATGTTATTTGTTTAATTAAATAAATTTGTATAGTCATTAGACGTGCTGTAAACTAGTGGGCCCCCTAGTTTGCAACAATGCTAATGATTGGACATGATAAATATTTTGTCCTAAGAGACCAGCTGCATTGCTGATTAGGTCTCATTTTAGAATTTGCAAATAGGATTTGGATCAATTGATGTGTGACTGTAGCCATGCAAGTCCTATGCACATTACAGTGTTTACATACAGTAAGTTCATAATACCATACAATTTGCACAAGACTTTAAAATTGCAAAAATGTTTGCCATAATTGAAACGAAATTATAAAAAAATAATTTCCTTTGACCTATATGTATGAAGTCAATAATGCTTGATAGGTTTGAATGATGTGAGTAATTTAGACCTGGATGTTCTTATTTCAATACCAGGTAAGTATATTGTGCAGTTGCAATAATGAAAGTGTGTTCTGTATGTTGGTGTGTATGTTTGTGTATAGGAGATGGGTGATGTCTAGCCTACCATAATCTGTGTTGTATAATTTAGTTCCAGTGATATACACCGGGGGGTCATGTAACTACTTGTGCAGTGCTATGAGGTGTGAATGACCCCCTGTAGTATCTCCACACCCATCTCATTGTTGTGTGTGCAAGTTGGTGTAGGTGGGACCAAAATCAAATCAAATCACTTTTATTGTCACATCATCACAGCACTTGTGCCTTGATGAGTGAAATTCTTGAGAGCGTGCTCCATACAGTGAAGAAACAATAAACATATAGACAGTACCATTACATACTTACAGACTTATACAGATGACAATGTGCAATGTACAGTACACATACATATACTCAGTACACACAGTGTACTATTAGACATACTTACAGTTATCAATACACATTATACACCATATGTACACATTCTACATTATGTACACATATATACACACACAGTAATATGCAAAGGTGCAGTAGATTATACATAAGCTGGATACGCAAATGTCATGGATGTGCATTGGATGGTATCCAGTGGTATCAGATAGATTGTTGTATTAGTGCAGTGTGTACGTGTAGTCCAGTTTGAACTGTGGAGTTAAAGTGCAGTGCGTGGCATATCGTAAAGTGGGAGTGTGCTGTAGGGTGTATTAGTTCTGGCTGTTCATTAGCCTGATAGCCTGTGGGAAAAAGCTATCCCTCAGTCGGCTAGTGCGGGATCGGATGCTGCGGAGACATCTTCCTGAGGGCAGCAGAGAGAACAGTCTGTGGGACGGGTGGCTGGATTCATTGATGATCCTCCGGGCTTTCCTTATACATCGCCTGGTGTAGATATCCTGGAGGGAGTGAAGCTCACCTCCAACAATGTGGCGGGCAGTTCACACAACCCTTTGCAGAGCTTTGCAGTTGCCAGCGGTGCTGTTTCCAAACCAGGCGAATTTGACGATGACGTTGGAGCTGTGTGTGGCTGCACAGTCATGTGTGTACAGGGAGTACAGGAGTGGGCTGAGGACGCAGCCCTGCGGAGCACCAGTGTTGAGGGTCAGCGGAGATGAAGTGTTGTTGCCCATTCTTCCTGTCAGAAAGTCCAGGATCCAGCTGCACAGAGATCTGTTTAGTCCTAGAGTCTGGAGCTTCGCAACCAGTGTGGCAGGCACTATGGTATTGAATGCGGAGCTGTAGTCCACAAACAGCATTCTCACATAGGCGTTCTTGTTTTCCAGGTGGGAGAGAGCAGTATGCAGGGTGAAGGCAATAGCATCGTCTGTGGAACGGTTGCTGCGATATGCAAATTGCAGCGGATCCAGTGAGGCAGGCAGCACAGAGCAGATGTAGTCTCTGATGAGTTTCTCAAAACACTTGCTGAAGATGGGTGTCAGAGCAACGGGCCTCCAGTCATTCAAGCATGTGATTTTATTTTTCTTTGGTATGGGCACAATGGTGGATTTTTTTAAGCATAAGGGAACCACAGACAGAGAGAGGGAGAGGTTGAAAATGTCTGTGAAAACCCCGGCTTGCTGGAATGCACATGCTCGGAGCACACGGCCTGGGATGCCATCAGGACCCACAGCCTTGTGGATATTCACCCATTTGAAGGATGGGGTTACATCCACGACAGAAATGGATATTGCACTCACCTCTTCTGCAACAGCCGTGGGAGCGCTCTCTGTGTGGGCGGTGTTGTGAGCCTCGAAACGAGCATAAAAATGATTAAGCTCATCCGGTAGAGAGGCGTGCAATGTTCACTGTAGCTGGTTTGTTCCCTTTAAAATCCGTGATGTTATTGATGCCCTGACACATGCTTCTTGCGTTGTTGGTGTTTAATTGTTATTCAACTTTGTTTTTATATTGTCGTTTGGCAGCTTTGATGGATTTCCTGAGATCATAACTGGCTTGTTTTCGATCATCAAAGTTCCCGGATTTAAAGGCAGATGTCCGCGTTGACAAGGCTGCTCGAACATCGCTGTTAATCCACGGTTTTTGGTTGGGGTAGATGCAGATGGTTTTGGTCGGCACAACGTCCTCTACACACTTCCTGATGAAACACATTACAGAATCTGAGTACTCCTCTATGTCGTCATCAGACGCTGCCCGGAACATGTCCCAGTCCACGTGATCAAAACAATCCTGTAGTATAGCGTTTCAGTTTCTGACTATAAGCAGGCAGGAGCAGAATGGAAGAATGATCCGATTTGCCAAAAGGTGGGCAGGGGAGCGATTTGTAGGTGTCCCGGAAAGGAGAGTAGCAGTGGTCCAGTACACGATCACCACGTGTGTTGATGGTGATGTGTTGAAAGTATTTTGGAGCTATTTTTCTGAAGTTGGCTTTGTTAAAGGTTCAAGGTTCAAGGTTCTTGTTTATTTGTCACATACACAATCATACAGGGTATAATAAGTAGTGAAATGTAGGTCAGGACGGGTCCGCTCAATGGACAGTGCAAAAAAATAAAATAAAAGATGATACATAACACAGGAGAGTATATATAAATATAGGTAGGAATAAGATAAAAAAGTAAGTAAAAAAAATAAAATAAAATAAGGAGTAAAATGTGCAATGAACTAAAATGTGCAATACAGTCTACTGTGGATTTAATAAATATTAATATAACCAGGGATGTGCAAGAGGAATGTGCAAACAGGTTGTACCGGGTATGTACACATAGCAGCAATGCGGATGATGGAGAATGATGGGTGTTTTTTTACAGTTAATTAAATTGAGTCCTGTAGATGTTATGATACTGAGTTTAGGAGCCTGATGGCCTGAGGGTAGAAGCTCCTCCTCAGTCTCTCAGTTTTTGCCATCATGCTCCTGAAGTGCTTGCCAGATGGCAGCAGAGTGAAAAGACGGTTACCGGGGTGATTTGAGTCTTTGATTATTTTTGCAGCTCTGCTTTTGCAGCGTTTGAGGTAGATGTCCTGCAGAGAGGGGAGGGCAGACCCTGAGATGCGCTCAGCTAAGCGCACGACTCTCTGCAGAGCTTTGCAGTCCTGATTTGTGGCGTTACTGTACCACACTGAGATGCACTGAGTCAATACACTTTCTATGGCCCCTGAATAGAAAGTTTTCAGGATTGCTGGTGAGACCCTGAATTTCCTCAGCTGTCGCAGATGGTACAGTCTTTGCCTGGCTTTCTTGACCTGTGTTTGAATGTGTGCAGTCCAAGTCAGGTCCTCTAAGATGTTTACACCGAGGTACTTGAAGCTGCTCACCCTCTCCACAGGGGTCCCGCTGATCATAAGAGGAGTGTAGGGCCGCTGCTGTCTCTTCCTGAAGTCTACAATCAGCTCTTTAGTTTTGCTCACGTTCAGAGAGAGACAGTTGTCCTGGCACCATGATGTTAGTCTCTACCTCACCCAAGTATGCGGTCTCATCATTGTTGGAAATGAGGCCCAGAACCACAGTATCATCAGCAAATTTAACAATAGAAGTGGAGCTGTGAGAGGACACACAGTCGTGTGTGTAGAGAGAGTAGAGCAGGGGACTCAGAACGCAGCCCTGCGGGGCTCCTACGTTCAGGGTGATGGAGTTGGAGGTGAACTGGCCCATTTTCACCACTTGTGGTCTGCCGGTGAGGAAGTCTTGAATCCAGTCACAGAGTGTAGTGTTTAGGCCGAGGTCTGAGAGTTTGACAGCTAGCTTGGTGGGGACTATAGTATTGAAAGCTGAGCTATAGTCAATGAATAGCAGTCTGACATAGTTGCCATTTTTGCTGTCAATATGTGTGAGGGAGGAGTGCAGTACCTGAGAGATGGCATCATCAGTAGACCTATTTGGGCGATAGGCAAACTGAAGAGGGTCCAAGGTAGCAGGGATGGAGGAGCATATGTGTTTCTTTAAAAGTCTCTCAAAAACCTTCATGACTGTTGATGTGAGGGCAACTGGATGATAGTCATTCAGGCAAGAGGGTTTACTGTTCTTAGGCACAGAGATGATGACATGATGATGATGAGATTTCTTAAATGAGGTGGGAATCACAGAGGTAGCAAGGGACTCATTAAAGATGGAAGTAAACAAACCAGCAAGCTGATCGGCGCATGATCTTAGAACGCGGCCAGTAATCCCATCAGGTCCGGCGGCTTTCCTGATGTTTACTCTCCTTAATTCTCTCCGAACCTCGTCCTCCGACACGGTGATAACATGATCAACATCGCTGCTCTGTCTGCTGCTTCCTGATGCGCTGATCGGCAGAGTCGCGCCGCCGTTGCATTCGAAGCGGCCGTAGAAGGTGTTTAGCTCTTCGGCCAGCAATGGATCTGCTCTCACCTCGGCGGAGGGGTTATTTCCAGAGGCACAGATGGTCTTCAGTCCCTGCCACATGCGTCGAGAGTCATTGAGCTGAAAATGTGACTCAATTCTCTCTCTGTATCGGAGTTTAGCAGCTCTAACTGCCCGTCGGAGAGCATAACATGATGCTTTATACTCGCTCATGTTTCCTGACAAAAGACCAGCGTTGTATGCGGCAGTGCGTTGGTTAACCGCAGCACGGATTGTTCTGTCCACCCACGGTTTCTGATTAGAGAATGTCCTTATTGTTACCGTTTCAGTGGCTTGGTCGGTTAGCATGTAAACAAAGCTTAATGCTACATCCGTGAACTCGCTGACGTCAGCTGAACTCGCCCGGAACATGTCCCAGTCGACGTCATCAAGAGACGCCTGTAGCATAGCTTTCATTAAGAAATCATTAAGAAAACACTATATATGTCACGCCCCTGGACTGTTTTGTTGTGTTTTTGCTCCCCATGTGCTCCCTGTGACCTAGTTTTTCCCTCGTGTTGATTGTTAATTTGATTCCAGGTGTGTCTCGTCTTCCTCCCCAATTATCCTGTCTTTAAAAGCCCCAGTCCTTTCAGTTAGTGTTTGTCGGTCCTTGAATGTCATCCCTGCTGTTCCTGTGTCTCCTGTGTTCCATGTTGGATTATTAAAGCCTCACGTTTATTGAACTCCGTGTCTCCTCGTGCCTGACTCCCTGACTCCGGGTCATTGTGATAGAAGGACCGACCGAAACTGTAACCTCTGCGTTTTCCCTCTGTTTTGTTTATCGTTTTTATTCAGTGTTTTTGTTTCCGTTGTGTGTCCATATGGATCCCATCCTTCGCCCCAAATTCCTCCTCCTCCTGCTGGAGCAGGGGGAGCGTTCGCTCGAGGACCATACAGGACTGTTCCTGATGCTAGCTAACACCACCAGCTACCCGGACGACGCGCTCTGCTCATTCTACGATGCAAGCCTGAACACCGCAAGCAGAGCACTGTCGTCCGAAGATGGTCCCCGAGAAGATTTCGCCGCCTTTGTGGAGTGGACTCTGGCGAGAAATGGATCGCCCCTCACTGTCTCCCCTGAGGATGATCTCGTCAGATCCACTCCAGACCCAGAGCCCAGCCCACCATCTCCCCGCGGTGCGGAGCACCAGCCCGAGCCCACCGATGATGGAGAGCCATTTCCCGCTGCGATCAGAGAGCCAGCGCAAAGCCGAGCGACTTAGCGGAAGATCGCCCCGGAAGTTGAGCACAACCCGTCAGACCAGGTGCGAGAGCCGGCGACAGTGCCCATCACGAGGGAGCAAGCCGTGAACGGTGTGAACACAGAGTGGAGCTCCGCCCCCTGCACCGCGGCTGAGGGTGAGCTGATGAGACCTCTGGGGCTGCTGGACAGTGAGGGGGCGTCAGATCCTCCAGTGCCCGCTCCTCGAATGTGCCCTCCAGTGCCCGCTCCTCGAATGTGCCCTCCAGTGCCCGCTCCTCGAATGTGCCCTCCAGTGCCCGCTCCTCGAAAATGCCCTCCAGTGCCCGCTCCTCGAAAATAATCGCCCCCGCTCCTGCCTCCTCCACCGCTGTCGTCTGGCAGCCCCCCCGCTCGCCCTCTGCCCCCTATCTGTACGGTGCGAGCCCCGTGGGTCTGCCATACTCCAGCGTTGCCGGGGCTGGAGTATCCCTCACCTCCGCCTCCGAGGCCCGGACTCCGCCTCAGCCCGTAGACCCAGTGGCTTCACCTCGGCTCCTAGCTCCCTCGCCTCCACCGTCATCCATCGATCCTCCAGCTCCAACGGGCTCCCTCGGCCCTCTGGCTCCGCCTTGGTCGGGCGTCGACCCGCCATCGCCTCAGGACTCCTCTCCTCTGGCTGCGCCTCGTCGCTCCGTCCCACCGGCTCCATTGGGCTCCTTCCTCCTTCCTCCTAGCAGTCCTTTAAGGTTATTGGCTGTGCTGAGCAGAAGCCGGCCTCAGCGACTGTTAAGTATTTAAACTGCTTGGTGGCTGTTATAAGTTGGGAAAGCCGATTAGTCACCAGAAGAGAAGGACGGCAGCTCGCGTAAGTGTTGTAATACTTTTTCGCAGTTCTGTTGTTTAAATTATTTACTTGCTGCTAGGAAGGAATACTTCGTTTCCTACGTATTTCTATTGTGCATTTTCGTTGAGGTTTATATTTTTGATTGCACTTACTGGTAATTAGAATAATTTGCGCCTCAGCTAAGAACGGGCCTGTGTGATTGTGCGAAGTGTTTAGTTTCGTATCCAGCAATTAGCAGTCCTTTAAGGTTATTGGCTGTGCTGAGCAGAAGCCGGCCTCAGCGACTGTTAAGTATTTAAACTGCTTGGTGGCTGTTATAAGTTGGGAAAGTCGATTAGTCACCAGAAGAGAAGGACGGCAGCTCGCGTAAGTGTTGTAATACTTTTTCGCAGTTCTGTTGTTTAAATTATTTACTTGCTGCTAGGAAGGAATACTTAGTTTCCTACCTATTTCTATTGTGCATTTTCGTTGAGGTTTATATTTTTGATTGCACTTACTGGTAATTAGAATAATTTGCGCCTCAGCTAAGAACGAGCCTGTGTGATTGTGCGAAGTGTTTAGTTTCGTATCCAGCAATTAGCAGTCCTTTAAGGTTATTGGCTGTGCTGAGCAGAAGCCGGCCTCAGCTGTTTTCACTCTAGTCTCCTAGACCGTATTTATTTGATGTCAGAGCGCTGACGCGGAAGCGTCTGCGGAAGCGTTCAGCTATCGTGCTCAGCCTCCTCGTGTGAAGACCAACGAGTGTAAAGACAGACGACTTTTCCTGCGCGACTTTAACCGAGCAACGACACCGAGCACACACTTAAGTATCATTTCTATCTTCCCTCACACACTCTCCTTCCCTATCCTCTATCCCTCCACCTCTATCATGTGTTTCCAAACCATTCCGGTTCTCTCTCAACCACGCTCTAAAAACACATGCAGACGGCAACGTAATCCTGCTAACCTGCGCCCGATCGCTACATCTTCTACTACACCTCTTTCTTTCTCTGTGGGTCTTTGGAATTGCCAGTCAGCGGTCAACAAAGCTGACTTCATTTCTGATTTTTCCTTACAATCCACACTCAGCATCTTGGGCTTGACTGAGACCTGGATTCGTCCAGAAGACTCAGCTACCCCGGCTGCTCTATCTCACAATTTCTCTTTCTCTCACACCCCAAGGCAAGTTGGCCGGGGTGGGGGCACTGGTCTGCTCATTTCAAACAATTGGAAATACTCAACCCACTCTCCCCTAGGCAATCACAACTCATTTGAATCTCATGCGATTACTGTAACGGCTCCTATAAAACTCCAGATAGTAGTAATCTACCGTCCCCCTGGCCAAATTCTAGCCACCTTCCTAGAGGAGCTGGACGGCCTGCTGTCCTCTTTCATGGAGGATGGCACTCCACTCTTTGTCTTTGGCGATTTCAACATTCACCTAGACAGGCCTTATGCTACAGACTTCCATTCACTCCTAGCTTCATTTGATCTCAAACGCCTTACCACTACTAGCACGCACAAATCAGGCAACCAACTTGATTTAATTTACACACGCAACTGTACTACAGATAACATTCTGGTACAACCACTACATATCTCTGACCATTTCTTCATTACATTTACCTTACATTTTGCTACCCGGGTGCCACCAGCTCCCTTACCGGTTACTTTCAGACGTAACCTACGCTCCCTTTCCCCCACCCTTCTTTCCTCTGTAGTATCCTCCTCTCTTCCCTCACCTACCCATTTCACATCTCTGGATGTGAATGCAGCTACTGACACTTTATGCTCTACCTTAACCTCTTGTCTAGACGACATTTGTCCTCTCTCCTCCAGGCCAGCACGGGCTGCCCCTTCTAACCCCTGGTTATCCGATGTTCTTCGTGAGCATCGGACCAAACTCAGAGCGGCAAAGAGAAAATGGCGCAAATCAAACGATCCGTCGGACCTGACTAGGTATCAGTCTTTGCTTTCATCTTTCTCTACTGAAGTCCACACTGCCAAATCCTCACATTTCCACAACAAGATCAACAGCGCTCCAGACATGCGTAATCTCTTCAGAACATTTAATTCTCTCCTCTGTCCCCCTCCACCACCGCCCACCACTTCTATAACAGCTGACGACTTTGACCACTTTTTTCACAGACAAAACTAGAACAATCGGTAACCAGTTCTCACCTCCACACACACAGGACCTCCAACCAACCACATCCACTGCTCAAACTCCCATCTTCTCCTTCTGTCCCCTCACCGAGGCGGAAGTATCCAAACTTCTCCTCTCCAGCCATCCTACAACATGTCCTCTTGACCCAATCCCCTCTCACCTTCTCCAAGCAATCTCTCCCACACTCTTACTGGCACTCACACACATTATCTTTTTTTGTTATCAACAATTTTTTATTTTCATATTTTTACAAACAACACAACATAATATCCAAAATAAAACAAAACAAAACAGCAGACACATACTCAACATCTAAAAGTTCAATCAAAAGGGAGGGAGAGAGGGAAGGACAACAAGAACACAAAAGTCACTCCTTTAAATAATCACGTACATTCAGTAAAAAACACTGCCAAGCCTCAATGGTTGAAGGCCTGGCCCCACCGACTCGCACCGTTGTACACTCACATGAGACAATTTGCAGGAGGCTACGGATCCAATATGCCTCTCTACACATGTGTGGTGTAAGCCAGTTCTGAATTATTGTCTTCTTCGCAGCTGTAAAACCAGCAAACAACATTCTCTTTTGCATTGAACTAATACAGAGATCAGAATCATCATTAAGAAGACATAAACTTGGGTTAACAGACCAATCAATTCTCAGTAATGATGACAAAACCAGGTTTACATGTGTCCATAGACTGATGACGACAGGACATTCCCAAAACATATGCAGAAAAGTGCCCGATGATGTAGTGTTACATATATGGCAGTTCAAATTTGACTGCAGTTTCATTTTAAATCTTTTGTAAGGAGTTATGTATGCTCTATGAATGACTTTGAAGTGAATAAGACGATGAGCCAGATTTTTAGATGTTAAGCTGAGATTAGACCACACTCTCTCCCAGTCGACAGATAAATTAAGATCAGATAATTCCCTATTCCAAATAGTTTTAATAGAAAGAGGTTTTGTAATAAAATCAATAATTTTATTATATATTAAGGAAACAGATGGCCGACCAGCAGATGGTGCAATCCAGTCCCGCATAGGATGAGAGGAAATGGAAGAAGACCAAGGAACGCCATACGCTTTGAGAGCAGAACGTAATTGAAGAAAAATAAAATATGCAGATGCTGGTAGACAAAATTTGGCTCTCAATGCCTGAAATGAACAGAGGCCCTGGTTATCATACATATCACTGCACGTGTTCACACCTAAAGAGGACCAAGAGGGTTGGACAAATGGACGATTTCCACATACAAAGTTCAAATTGTGCCATAAAGGTGTACTGTTACAGAATTTGAAGGGTCCACCTATCCGACATTCAACCGTTTTCCAGATTTTAATAGAGTTAGCCACAACCGGACCAAATTTATAATTATCCCCTTTTTCTCCTGTGCCAGTAAATAAAATATCTTGAAGTCTATTTGGTTTAACCTTGTCAGCTTCAATCACCCTCCATGAAACTGTAGATTGAGGATCAACCCAATTATGAAGGGCCTTAAGCTGGAACGACCAATAATATAATTCAAAATTTGGTACAGCCAGTCCTCCTGCGCTATTAGGATGTTGTAATGTGGTAAGTTTAATTCTGGGACATTTATCATTCCAGATAAACTTAGAAATTATGGAGTTGATCTCCTTAAAGTAACCTGGAGGGGGAGAAAGTGGTAGCATAGAGAAAAAAAAAATTAAATCGAGGTAACAAATTCATCTTAACAGTGGAGATTCTTCCTTGGAGAGAGACTTTAAGATTCTTCCATCTTTGAATGTCATTTTTGACCTTAACGAAAATGTTATTAAAATTGTCTCTGGCAATCTTATGAATGTTTTTATATATGGTAATGCCCAAATAGATGAAAGATTCCTTAATAGGGATAAATGAGGGAATAAAAAAATTAACCTTAACATTGTTAATTGGCATTAAAGCAGATTTGCTCCAATTTATTTTATATCCTGATAGGCTACTAAAATTATCAAATTCCTTAATTACACTAGAGACTGAAACATCAAAGTGGTCTAAATATAGAATAATATCATCAGCGTATAATGAAATACAATGATTATGGTCATGAATCTTAATCGATACTTCAGATTTCCTGATGGCTTGTGCTAAGGGTTCGAGAGATAGACAAAACAATAAGGGGGAAAGTGGACACCCCTGTCTCGTTCCCCGCTGTAAAGGGAATGAGGGGGAAATAATATTACCAGTTATGACTGATGCTGCAGGTGAGTGGTATAATGTCTTAATCATAGAAACGAAGTGTTCACCGAAGCCGAAACATTGCAGAACTGCCCACATATAATTCCACTTTAGCCTGTCAAAGGCTTTTTCTGCATCAAGTGAAAAGACCGCACAAGGTGTTGGGTGGGAGTCCGCAAAGTCAAGAATATGAAGGAGTCGACGCATATTGTCAGATGCATTGCGCCCCTTGATGAAACCAGTTTGGTCCTCCTTGATCAGACTGTGAATTACCTTCTCCAAACGAGAAGCAAAAACTTTAGCATAGATTTTTAGATCACATGGGATAAGCGAAATCGGTCTGTAGCTGGAACAATCTAATGGATCTTTCCCTTTTTTAAGAAGTAATGAAATCAGTGATGTTTTTTTATCTCTATGAAATGCCCCATGTTCAATTGCAAAATTAAATGAGTTAAGCATAAGTATCCCTACCAAATCCCAAATTTCTAAATATAATTCAGGGGGGAGACCATCTAGACCCGGCGATTTGCCCTTTTGAAGGCTTTTTAGAGAGACGTGAAGTTCCTCCAAACTTAATGGGGCCTCCAAAGATTCTTTATCCATCTGTGAGATCCGAGGCAGTTCCAATTTATCTAAATACTGCTTACAAATTGGTTCATCAAAATCTGTTTCGGCTTTATACAGATTTGTGTAAAAACCTTTAAATATGTCATTAATTGCCACAGGGTTCGTGGTGACCTGATCATCCGATGATTTTATTGCGCTAATATATGCCTTAGACTCGCATTCTTTCAACCTAAGGGCCAATAAATGACTAGGTCTCTCTGATTCAAAATAATATTTTTGTCTAGTCCTATGTAAAATAAATTCTGCCTTTGAGTGTGAAAGTAAATCATATTCTTCTTTTAAAGAGGACAGCTGTGTAGCCTGTTGCTCAGTAAAATGTTGTTTTTGTAGGTTTTGTAATGATTGGAATTTATTTTCTAATTGTGTAAACTGGTGAGTTCTCGCTTTGGCAAGAGTAGAAGAGAAAGATATACAGAAACCTCGTATAGCACACTTAGTTGTTTCCCACAGTATTTGAGGATCCACATCAGAGGGCATATTAATTTCAAGAAAGTCCTTAATATATTCTTTTAGAGAGGTAATAAAAGTCTGATTACTTAATAATGATATGTTAAAGCGCCATCTAGGGGACTTGGCTTTGACATCGGAAAGAGGAACACTGCACAACATAGCAGAATGATCAGATAATAAAATTGGTAATATAGATATAGAGGAATTAGCTGAAATTAAAGATGGGCTGAGAAATATGTAGTCTATCCTAGAGAAAGTCTTGTCTATTAGAAAAAAAGTGAAGTCCTTAGCTTTAGTGTTCTGAATTCTCCATAAATCGATTAAGTTGAGCTCAGTGATAAATTTATTCAATAATTTAGAGGATGGATTGGCTGTTGTATCAGATTGAGACTTATCTAAAGCAGGATTTATGACAGCATTAAAATCACCACCCACCACTAGAGGGCAATCAATCTCCTCAAGTAAAGTTTTGGAAATCTGTGTAAGGAATGCACTGTCTCTCTCATTCGGACCATAAATAGAGACCAATGCTAACCTATTATTATATATTTTGCATCGGATAAAAACAAATCTACCCTTTTCATCACTACCAAGGTGTTAAATTTAACTTCCTGTTAACAAGGATAAGCACCCCCTTAGTTTTATTTTAAGCGCAGGAAAAAGCTATTAATTTGTAATACTTATTCTGGAAACGTGCCACGTCAGATTGTATTAAATGTGTCTCTTGTATTAAGGCACAGGAGATAGATTTACGGTGTAAATATTCTAATACACGGGTTCTTTTAACAGCAGAATTTAAACCATTCACATTCAGTGATAAAATATTTAAAGTATGCATTGAATATTCATAATCGCAAGATTGTACACAATAAATGCAAAAAACAAAAAAAAACAAAAAACAGAAGCACTTCCATTCCGTAAATAACCCGTAAACACTGATGTGCATTTTAGATACCAAACCTCCTATATGAAAAATCCCTTTAGAAATAATGTAAAATAGATAAAAGTATAAATGTCTGCTGTAAAAAACAAAAACAACATAAAAATGTGAACAACCGACAACCATAAACAAATAACAACTCAGACCGCACATTACCGAGAACATAGGTCTGACTGAGCAACAAAAAAAACAGTGATAGGTTGTGACCGATCCACCCTAACGCAAGACATGTCTCCCGAAAGGCTCACACAGCCAAAAAAAAAAATATTTTTTAGTAATTAAACCTACTCTCCATTAGTCCCCTCCAAAACAGAAAAATGGAGTGTCAGTCTTACCAGCAAAGAGATCGTTGTACCGGATAAATAAGGACAATATCCCAGTATAAGAGAAGAAAACGCAAACAATAGGTTTAGCAAGCATCCATGGCCATCCTGCTATCATCCCCTTCTGGGCAGCTAGGGCCAAGTCCATCCCGGCCGTCACGCCCCTCCCGTGGAAATGGAGAAACAGCGGCCGCTGCTCCCCCGTCGTCCCCCCGAAGAGCGGCGGCATAGGACTTCTGCTGAGACATGGAGCTGATAAAATCCTCCGCTTTCTGAGGGGAATCGAAGCTTCTCTGTTCTCCTTTGTGCCGTAGCTTAATCACCGCTGGATAGATGAGGAAGGGCTGGAGACCAAGTGCAGTCATCTTCTTCAAAACCGGACCAAATGCCTTTCTCCTGATCGCTGTAGCCGGACTAAAGTCAGGAAAAAACAGCAGTGTGACATTGTTCTGTGCGCACTTCACCGGATACGCCTGCCGAGCACCTTTCAGGATATCTGATCTGTCATGCCATCTCAGTACACGGAAGATGAGAGTGCGCGGCCGATCGGAGCCCCTCCCTCCGTCATACACGCGATGCGCCCGATCAATCTCAATGTCACGGCCCCTCAAGGAAGGAATCCACTTGGAAAGATTAGCTCGGAGGAAACTAGCTGCATCTGGACCTTCCATCCCTTCTGGGAGTCCCACCAGTCTAACATTGTTCCGCCTGCACCTGTCCTCCATATCTGTCATCTTCTCGGTGAGTCGCTCCAGCTGATCCTTTAAGTCCGTGACTGTTCTCTTATCTTCCCACGCCGCTGCCCGAACAGAATCAACGCGGTCACGTGTCTGCTTCGTCTTGGTAACTATGGCCTCAAACTCCTCTCTTAGCTCTTTAACAGACTTGTTGGTCGCTAGTATGTCCTCACGCAGTTCGCGCAATGCTGGAATCAGCACAGAGTCCATCGCATCTCTTACTGCCGAGTTCACAACCGAATTCAAAGTGCTTTGGTGTTCTTTAAATGCTAGTTCAATGCGGCTAGCAATAGCACTGTCCAGCGCTTCACTGGAGATGGCTGAATCTCTGAATTTTTTCTTCATTGGCGATTGCTCAATCTCCCTTTTCCGATCTCCTTTGTCTGCCTTAGCACTCATGATGGGTCTAATGCAGAGTGGTTCAAATTTCACTGACAGGATCGCAAAATATTTGGCAAAGTGAGCGGAGCGAAAAACTAAGCCTGCATCACCGTCGAGGGGTCACGTGATCCTCACACTCACACACATTATCAACACATCTCTCCACACTGGCATCTTCCCCACAGCGTTCAAGCAGGCCCGGGTAACCCCACTGCTCAAAAAACCTACATTAAACACTTCTCTTTTAGAAAACTACAGACCTGTCTCTCTCCCTCCATTCGTAGCGAAAACACTCGAACGAGTTGTCTTCAACCAGCTCTCACTGTTTCTTTCACAGTACAACCAACTGGATGCTAAACAGTCAGGTTTCAGGAGTGGCCATTCAACAGAGACTGCGCTACTCTCAGTCACTGAAGCCCTGCGAGTCGCAAAGGCTGATTCCAAATCATCAGTCCTCATTCTGCTGGATCTTTCTGCTGCTTTTGACACTGTCAATCATCAGATCCTCCTGTCCACCCTCTCATCGCTGGGCATCACTGGGATTCCACTTCGCTGGTTTGAATCCTATCTCACCGGTAGGTCCTTCAGGGTGGCCTGGGGAGGGGAGGTATCCAAAGCACATCAACTGGTCACTGGGGTTCCTCAGGGATCGGTTCTTGGACCCCTCCTCTTCTCCACATACACTACATCACTGGGACCCATCATACAGGCACATGGCTTCTCCTACCATTGCTACGCCGATGACACACAGCTCTATCTCTCTTTTCAACCAGATGATCCAACGGTAGATGCACGGATCTCAGGCTGCCTGGCGGACATCTCGGCATGGATGAAAGAACATCACCTACAGCTCAACCTGGCAAAGACTGAGCTTCTTGTCGTCCCTGCCACTCCGACTCTACAGCATGACTTCTCGATTCAGTTAGGCACATCAATAATTACCCCATCAACTTCGGTCAGAAATCTTGGTGTAATCTTTGATGACCAGCTGACCTTCAAAGAGCACATTGCAAAGACTGCTCGATCTTGTAGGTTTGCACTACACAACATCAGAAAAATCAGGCCCTTCCTGACAGAGCATGCTGCGCAACTTCTTGTCCAGGCCCTTGTCGTTTCTAGGCTGGACTACTGCAATGCTCTTCTGGCTGGTCTTCCATCAAACACAATCAAACCTCTACAAATGATTCAGAATGCAGCGGCACGACTGGTCTTCAATGAGCCCAAAAGAACCCATGTTACACCTCTCTTCATCTCACTGCACTGGCTACCAGTGGCAGCTCGCATCAAGTTCAAGACACTGATGCTTGCATACAGAACGACCACAGGCTCGGCACCCTCCTACTTCCACTCACTATTATGAATCTACATCCCCTCCAGAAGTCCTGGAGGGGATGCTTTCCTGTAGCTCAACTGGTAGAGCATGGCGCTAGCAACGCCAAGATCATGGGTTCGATTCCCAGGGAAAGCAAGAGCTGATAAAATGTAAAAACTGTAACTTGAATGCAATGTAAGTCGCTTTGGATAAAAGCGTCTGCTAAATGCATAAATGTAAATGTAAATGTAAAAAGTCTGAGATCTGCTAGTGAGCGACGCCTTGTGGTACCATCACAGAGAGGCTCAAAATCACTCTCCAGAACATTCTCATTCACCATTCCTGGATGGTGGAATAATCTTCCCATCCCTATCCGGAATGCTGGATCCCTGTCAATCTTCAAGCAACAACTGAAAAAAAAAAAAAAAAAAAAACTTTCCCTTCATCTTTCTCTCTTTCCCTTGCTAGCTTGTACTTATTTGAACAATGACTGAGACTTGGTGTTACGAGCACTTCCTCTGTCTAATTGCCTCTTCAAGATGAATCGCTTTATGTATTCCCCAATTTTAAGTCGCTTTGGATAAAAGCGTCTGCCAAATGACTAAATGTAAATGTAAATGTCCTCCCTTCAGCTCCACCTGGGTCCTCAGTCGCTCCGGCTCCACCGCGGATCTCCAGAGCTCCGCCTTCGCCTTGGTCGCCAGAGCCCTTGGCTCCACACTGGCCCCCCGGATCCTCGGCATCCCCCTGGCTCGTTGGCTCTCCGCCCCGGGCTCCTCTACCACCTGCTCCGCCACCGTTGGTCGGCCCCCTGGAGTCGGCGGAACATCACTTCCCCATGGCTCCTCCCTCCGTCGGCTCCACCGTGGGCCATCATCATGGCAGTGGCCTGGGTCCTGCCAGGCTCCTCCTGCTCCGGATCCCTCCAGTCTCCTCCCTGGCTCCTCCCTCCTTCGTCACCTCCCTGGTCTCTGTCAGCCAGCCCCCTCCCGGGTGTCCGTCCTCCTCCTGAGCCGCCTCCTAAGTTCCCACCCACCCCTCCCCTTTGGATGTTATTACGGTGCGAGGACGCACCTTCCGGGAGGGGGGCGATATGTCACGCCCCTGGACTGTTTTGTTGTGTTTTTGCTCCCCATGTGCTCCCTGTGACCTAGTTTTTCCCTCGTGTTGATTGTTAATTTGATTCCAGGTGTGTCTCGTCTTCCTCCCCAATTATCCTGTCTTTAAAAGCCCCAGTCCTTTCAGTTAGTGTTTGTCGGTCCTTGAATGTCATCCCTGCTGTTCCTGTGTCTCCTGTGTTCCATGTTGGATTATTAAATCCTCACGTTTATTGAACTCCGTGTCTCCTCGTGCCTGACTCCCTGACTCCGGGTCATTGTGACAATATAATGCTTAACGGATCATTATTTAAGGCTTACAAATGTCATTAAACTTTATACATTCGCTCATACATTCATGCACTTTTTTTTTTAATCTACAGGAAGGAAATTATACAATGATGACAAGTTTATTTTTTTATTTACTTTTGAATGCTAACAAATGTCATTAAACTTGAGTTCACATAACCTAATTCTCTTTTTAAAAATAGCTTAATTAGTCATTTTAAGCACTTCACAAACCATTCATGTTAACATTATTAATTAACTCAAAGATAAAGGTAATACATTTGGTCTTCATTTGTTGTGTAGACTTCAGCTATTTTCACATCTTAACAAATCATTTATTAATTATTTGTTCATGTTTTTGCAGTACCCAAACTATTCATCAAATGTAAATGTTTATAAATGTTTACTAATCATTAGTATCTTTATGGGCATTGGAACTTTAGCTACTGTAACAACGTTTGTGTAAAGGGTGGTTGTTATTCAGGTGCAAAACTTGTTTTTATTGTCTCAACACTTATATTAGTATACTACTGTGTATCATTAAACAGAATATTTTTGAATCGTACATCAACAGGTTAATTTTTTTTTTTTCAAGAAAATCTTTTATCAAAATAATGTAATACTAGCAGATTGAATCGTCTTCCCTTATAATAATCAAACTGACCCTTGTACACTATTGACCATTTAACCAACCTTTAATCATACCCATACCACCAAACCAGTCCCTAACCTTACCCATATCACACCACAATAGCAGCAAAAGTGTTGTACATTAACAAAAAAACGTTTAATAATTGTATAACATCTGTTTAAATCGTTGTAGATTTTCAAGAAGTGCATGATCATATGAATTAAAAGTTTGATGACATTTGTAAGCATTTTAATGTATATGAAATAATGATCTAGTAATCATTATGTAATGTTTAATAAGTTTATTAGTAAATATTAACAAGAACATTATCTCATGTTTTTAGCTATTTCAATTTATATTAACTAATGTTCCGTTAAGAATTCTATAATATTTGTTAATGATTTATTAATAAAAGTTATTATAAAGTGTTAATGTTTTCAGGTAAACGAAGAAAAAAGTGTACCCTGTATTAATGAAGCAATGCCATATATTTGCACCAGACAGGTGTTAAAATAATGTGGAAAAAGGAAATACTCTGAAACCCAAGTGGATTTACACAAACTGAGAAAGCCTCAAAGTTGTGACCCGCTCTCCCCTGCTGCAAATATCATTACAAAGCATGTAAAGTGAAAAAAATGACACTTAAAGAGAGCAGTCATTACAGTTACAAGTTGTAAAGTCACAGATTAAAACATTTAGCTACAGTATAGTCTCGCGTAGCCAGACCTTTAGCCAACGGTCCATGGGCATGACGTCTGAGGCTGAGACTACCTACAGTATAGAAAATCAAGACAAGCAGTAACAAATATTGCCCTCTAGTGTCTGTATATGAACTCTCTTATTATTTACCATATTACATGAACCATCTAAAAATTGTTATGTGGAATCAAATCGGTCAGAAATTGAATGTAAACTGTGTAAATATATTTAACAGAATTTATTTGATGGTTTCTTTACCTGCTTAGTGTTTGATACACACAAGGATACAATAATTATGAAATTAATATCATAGTCTGTTAATTATAATAATAACCATAACCTGCAGGCTCACTGTTACATATAGAGGAATAATTGAGTTCAAAACCATCATGGAACTGTGGAAAAATACATTAAATTTTAGTCTCAGTATGGGATTCAGTTGATAATTTTTCACAGTGAACCAAATCAATTTGACGTATAACATTATAGATAGATATGTGTGTGTGTGTGTGTGTGTGTGTGTGTGTGTGTTTGTGCATGTGTGTTTAGTCGGAAGGGGCCACCAGCAGCAGCAAACATCGGACTGAAAGCTCAGATGGTCTGTATTACAGCTTCCAGTCGGGAATGTTTACAGCTGCAAGGAGCCATTCACACACATTGACACAAACACACTCAGTATTATCTAGCAAACCACTCAGAATTGAGATATTTGTTTTATTGCATGTTTTAATGTGCATATGCTTTTTTTTTTACTTTAATCATCTTTGTGACCATTGCAGCCTTTTATTTTAGCGTGATCAGAAGACATTTTTTTTCAAAGAATTTTCATATTTTTTAATAACAGTAAAACAGTAAAAACTGTTGCATTTTTATACTGTACCGCAGTTCATAGTGACAGTGTCTGTCAAGCCCCCAATAGCATGATAAATAGTAGGCCTATAATGGTAATCCATGTGACCATTTACCTTATTTTCAATGTAAATGCAACCATTTTTACCTTAAATGTGCAAGTCTTCCGATGTCGTGTTTCCAGTTATTTTGCTTGTGCAAAAACAGTCCGTTATGCTGCCTAATATTGCTAACTGGTATTTGTTATCATGTTATTTTAGTTTATTATCATAATCATAAACAGTGGCTTATAACACAAATAGTTCCTGCACTTATCAGAAGTTTTGCACATTCACATATTACATATGATCATAACACAAATAGCTTATGTTAATGTTGAAAAATAAGATGTTTTATATATATATATATATATATATATATATATATATATATTAGTGCTGTCTAACGATTAATCGCAATTAAACGCATCCAAAATAAAAAATAAATATTTTGTTTACAAAATATAAGTGTGTACTATTTATTTATTGTGTATATATAAAGACAAAAAAAACAGTCCAAGAGCGCACATCCAATAGGCAAAAAGCTCAATGTGGGTGCTCCACCTCCACACAAGAATTTGAACCAAAAAAATCAAAGTAGGCACACCATAGCTCCAGAGATAGGAAAATATTTATTTATGTTCTCAGCACAGGTGACGTTTCGAGCTTAGATGCTCTTCATCAGACAATGAACACATACATGACTCCGCCCTTATATACACAACACAAAAGGCGTGTTCTACTTGAAGCAGCGCTGTTTTTTTTTTTACAGTCAGGTATTTATTGAAATGTATTTGGCGCTTGTAATTTATTGCTGTTCTCACTTTTGTGTGATTTGCTTATTGCCCTTGTGTTATATGATTTGTTGATTACCCTGACAAAGTATTATTATTATTGTTTATTATTTTTTACATGTGGGCAATCATGTGATTTAGCTTTTGGTGTGTTTGACTTGAAGCGGCGCTGCGCAGAATGATCAGTGTATGACATCAAAGTGCGCGAGAGCTATTCGAAAGCATAGGATCCGTCTGCTCTCATGGCTCTTGCGGTACTGTGATGTTGTCAGTCCTCTGTCGTGTGTGTCATGTGTTCCCGCCTCATGTGTCCATATTTGGTTTGTTTCCTGTCCTCGTTAAGTGTCATTATGAGTTAATCCTTGTCCAGCCGTGTTTGTCTAATTATCTATGATTTACCTGTGTATTTATAGTCCTGTCTTTTGAGTTAGATTTGGTCTGGTCTACTCGTTACTCCCCGGTGTTCCTGTCTGTGTCTGCCCTGCCTTGTCCTGCCCTGCCTTGTCCTGCCCTGCCTTGTCCTGCCCTGATGTCATCATTAAAGACTATTATTTTGAGTTTACATCCTCGTCAGTGTGTTCCTGTTTTCTCCTCGTGTGTGCACCGTGACAGAAGACCAGACCTAAACCGTAAGCGGCGCCCATTCACCTCGTTTTGTTTTTTCATTTTGAAAGTTTTTATTTTGTTCCTGTTTCCTGTCTGTACCGCGGCATGGAAGTCGCCGCTCGTTATTCCCGCCATAGCCCACTGCAAGTCGGCATGGGAGTTTGGCGGGATCGCCGCGAGTGCCGCGAGTCCGCTGGCCGCGAGCCCTCATGCCCGCCGATCGCGGGAGATATCCGCCGCCGGCGGTGGCTCTCCCAAGCCCGCCAGCTGGTTC
Organism: Schizothorax lantsangensis; assembly: GCA_027422415.1. Taxonomy (NCBI): domain Eukaryota; kingdom Metazoa; phylum Chordata; class Actinopteri; order Cypriniformes; family Cyprinidae; genus Schizothorax; species Schizothorax lantsangensis. The sequence continues at coordinate 8,020,894 of CM049844.1, forward strand.
CCGGGTTGCCGCTCCCCCAGGTGCGCCGTTCGCGGGAGATCACGCCACCGGCCCGCCTCTGACCCAATGCCCGCCGGCCCGCCTCTGACTCAATGCCCGCCGGATCGCCGCTGACTCAATGCCCGCCGGATCGCCGCTGACTCAAGCCCGCTGGATCGCCGCTGACTCATGCCCGCCGGATCGCCGCTGACTCATGCCCGCCGGATCGCCGCTGACTCAAGCCCGCCGGATCGGCGCTGACTCATGCCCGCTGGCTGCCACTAACCCTAGCCCCGTGGATCGAGTCCACACGTCACGGCCAGGAGTGCCGTGTGTCTGTCTTGTTGTGCCCACAGGAACATTTTAAAGAACCTTGTCTTGTCCACGGAGACTCGTCTGGGGCAGGCGGCTCCTCTTGTTGTGGCCATGGAGGCCATTCTAGCCGCCTGCCTCCTTGTCGTGGAGGTGGAAGCAGTTGCTGAGGGACCCTGTGAGGGCCCCGGATGTCATGTCATGCCCAGAAGAAGCCTCAGCTTCCAAGCTTAGCCCAGGAGGGCTTTCTGTTCCTGTGGGTTGTCCTGTCCCTGTCCTGTTCCTGTCTTGTCCTGTCTGTTTAGCCCCGGAGGACTCTTGATACCCCCTAACTTCCCCAGGGAAGTTTTTTTGGGGGGTAGAAAGGGTTCCGGCTGTAGGGGCCGGAAGCACCACCTGCCATGGCCTCCTGAGCTCCCTGCACCGCCATGGCCTCCTGAGCTCCCTGCACTGCCATGGCCTCCAGAGCTCCCTGTACCGCCATGGCCTCCAGAGCTCCCAGCTCCGCCATGGCATCCATCATCTGTTCCTCTCTGGAGGTCCCCGTCCTGTGGTCCTGTCTGTGTCTGTCCCGAGGGGCCTCCAGAGCACCCACCCCCCCTCCCCGGTGGAACTGTTAAGGCTCGGGACAAGCCTTTCGGGAGGGGGGAGTAATGTCAGTTCTCTGTCGTGTGTGTCATGTGCTCCCGCCTCATGTGTCCATATTTGGTTTGTTTCCTGTCCTCGTTAAGTGTTATTATGAGTTAATCCTTGTCCAGCCATGTTTGTCTAATTATCCAGGGCTCGAAATTAACTTTTTTACTTGGTAGCACTGGTGCTCCCATCTTCAAGAAGTTAGGAGCACCATTATTTTTTTAGGAGCACCCACTGAATATTAAGGAACAACACAACTGCCAATTGAGCGGAACGGCTGGCAACATCCTTCCTGATGATTAAAAATCTTCATCAATTGAACCTGATCCTTAAGCTGCAGTGCTTTGTTTTTTATACATGCAATATACAGAGGCAAGATGAGAAGAAAATGTAATTTAAACTTTTCTCAAAACCCCTCAGAAATACATTCATATAAACCCCCACTCCCAATTCAATATTTAGGATTTCCCTTCCATATTTCGCATAGTGAACGTTGAGCTTGCTCAGGCTGCTACAGTATTTTCTTTTCTTTGTGTCCGTCTTCAGCGTTAATGGCTGTTTACACACTTGGCAATATTTCCACACAAATTAAATTTTGGAAAATTATTTCAATGCAGTTTGTGCAAGTGCGGTCACAAAACCGGTCAGTTCCAAGTAGGGGTGGGCGATATGGCAAAAATATAGCAATATTTCATGATTTTATCACAATTCTTTGTCATGTTAGTTTTACTATTTTGTCTGAGCAGTATGGCCAGACTAATTTCCCTTTTATAAAGACAAAGCCTTTCAAGGTAACAGAATATAAAAAAGAATGGTGGATATTTAGGACAAAGTGGGTGAAGATAAAAATCTTTGTCATTATTTTATCTTTGTTATTAAAAAATAAGAACAAAGATACACATTACAAATACACATAATATTCAAATAAAATAAACAGTGTTTTATTTTCAGGTACAACAGGCATATTTAGCAGGAGCATTCAAGAAATTGAGTGAACAAATATAAAAATAAATCACTATATAGATTAATTCCTATTAAAGTAACTATTATTTTTTCAGTCAAGAGTAGTTAGTTATTTCTTTCTCTTTGTTTTGTTGTTTTAACATTAAAGAATAAAAATTCTGTCATCTGTCTGTCGATTCTGTCAGTGTTTTATAGTAATACCATCATTTACTCACTCAAAATTAGTTTTAAACCTGAGTTTCTTTCTTCTGCTGAACATAAATGCTATTTAAACAGTTGCTGGTCCACAGTGACTTCCATAGTATTTTTTTTTTATCCTACAATCAAGTGGACAAGCAACTGTTCGGTTACCCACATTCTTCAAAATATCTTCTTTTGTGTTCAGCACATGAAATAAATTAATACACGTTTGGGACAACATGTGAGTGAGTAAATAATGACAAATTAAATTTTAGGGTGAACTATCCCTTTAATGACAGTCGGCTGCATGTTTAGTTCTGTCCCTTTAAGAGCTGCACGCTAGAGGTCTTCACGGAGGACCCGAGACCCGAGGATGCAGGGTGCAGTCGGGTCTGTTTCTTCCCAGCCGGGTTCGGGTCCAACTTTCGAATAATGGTCGGGTCCGCGTCGGGTCCGGGTAGTACATTTAAGGCATTTCTCGGGTCTGCACGGGTTCGGGTCCCACTTTCAAATGAAATACGGGTCCGGGTCGGTTCCGTGCGGCATATTTACGGGTCTCTTCGTGTTTTTGTACGAATTTTTGGACCCGTGAAGACCTCTACTGCACGCATCTAATATAAAGGCACGCATCCGTTACTCTCAGCTGTTTACTTTTATTTTAAACATAACTAACTGAGTCTATATGTAAACATTGTGTGTTTTGACAGTATTAGCTCAAAAGATAACTTAGTTCAGTAATCAGGCGCTGTTAGACAGGCTTTTCAGTTCGCGCACTTCAGGTGCACGGGCTCAGAAAAAGTGCACGTCAGACCAGCGCGTGAATGAAAAGCTTAACAAGGCTTTAAAACACGCAAATAATGTACTTTTGTGATTGTGAATAAGTGCAGTGTTTCGTGAGTGTAACTCTACCACTGAGTTAACACTGAATGGATGTGGCGTTGTACAGTACATACAGACGGCGGCACCAGAACTGCAACTGAAAGAATGTGCGCTGTAGCATGATACTACAATATTTCTTCAAAAGCAGATCGTGGAGACATTTTTATGCAGTAATTCGCGAACGTTTAGCAAAGAACTGTAGAGGTTGCACTACAACAATTATTTGCACTCGCACAAATGCTCCCAAATATATTTTTGGAGTCGCACAGATTACATTTCGGGAGCATATGCGACCAAAATGGTCGCAATTCCGAGCCCTGTTATCTATGATTTACCTGTGTATTTATAGTCCTGTATTTTGAGTTAGATTTGGTCTGGTCTACTTGCTACTCCCCAGTGTTCCTGTCTGTGTCTGCCCTGCCTTGTCCTGCCCTGATGTCATCATTAAAGACTATTATTTTGAGTTTACGTCCTCGTCAGCGTGTTCCTGTTTTCTCCTCGTGTGTGCACCGTGACAGATGTCATACACTGATCATTCTGCACAGCGCCGCTTCAAGTCGAACACACCTTTTGTGTTGTGTATATAAGGGCGGAGTCATGTATGTGTTCATTGTCTGATGAAGAGCATCTAAGCACGAATCGTCACTTGTGGTGAGAACATAAATATTTTCCTATCTCTGGAGCTATGGTGTGCCTACTTTGATTTTTTTGGTTCAAATTCTTGTGTGGTGGAGCACCCACATTGAGCTTTTTGCCTGTTGGATGTGCGCTCTCGGACTGTTTTTTGTTTAACGTTAATTGATGCTGCACTCCGAGTGACTCCAGGTTTATTGGATTAATTGGACACACCTGTACTGCTTGAGGATGGCTCCTTCACATGCTGATCTGTCCGAAACTTTTGAATTCTCTGAGGAGGAGATCTCTCGTATTCTCACCAAAGATTCTTTGTTTAATGACCTACCTAGCAGTGGGAATGCAAGTTATTTAACCTCCAGGCTGATGAAACTAGGCTCTATCTACATGGGGTAACTTTGAGTGACTATCTGCATGTTAAGAGGATCGCTAGAGGTCTTCACATTGTTAAGAGCCCCATCATTGGCAAAGACAATGAGAACTTTTGTGACAAGTGGTGTGCCATTCTGAACAAATGTGCATTTGATTTGATGGCTTTGACTGTGTAGGAGGTATCCACCCAATTGACTCAGATTAAAGAAGCAATTGTGGAAGTTAAAACACGTATGTCTTCTGAATATCCAGACGAAGAAGAATTGAATCGACTTATCCGTGAATGCGATCAACGTAATAATAAGCTTAAACAAGAGATCATTGCTTCCAAAAAGACCAAGTTTGAGAGAGATGCAACAGATTATGCCAATGGAAGGGTGTACCAATGGAGATTAGGACATACTCAGAACTCTTTGCCTCCACGCCCTGAAGGTCGGATCCGCAGACCATCAAGCTGGAAGGGGAGACAGAACTCTTCTAAACAGTCTTCTTCTTCACTTGAACTGGATTCAGATTCTAGCTCCTGGTCACAGCCTAAATTTTAGAGGAAGGATATCGGGTAGAGACTTCTCGCCACGTAAGAAATGTCGGAGGGGCAAAAGGAGCTCCCGCAAGAAGCCACTATGACACGCAGGCACACACAGAGGAAGTAAATGTCATCAATTTGTCCAGTAGGTCTATTTCTGATGATTGCTTTGAATGAGGCCTTTCTTTTGCACCCACTGTCCATTGTCAAGAATTTGATGTGCATGTTGATATTTAAAATCTTTTTAGAAATTTAAGACTTAAAGCATTTTTTAAAGGTTGTAACAATGGAGATGCTGGTACTCCATTGAATTGTGCTTTGGGTGGTGATAACGGTGAGACAGAAACAGTCAAAACCCCATTTAGGGTTAAGTCTACATTTATTCCTTCCATGAATGCTTCTCTTGACATATTGTAGACTTGTCAAACGTGAGGTTGAATTGTTATTCAAACATAAAAGACAGTTCAAACTTTTTCATAATCTTACAAAGACATGAATTGGAAGCCCTTCGAAAAGATTAATCTGTGGTTATTCAAAGTGCTGATAAAGGAGGGGCTGTTGTTATATTGGACAGACATGCATACGAGGCAGAGATACAAAGACAACTTTCTGTTACTACCTTTTATGAGAAATTGAAATACAATCCTGTATCCTCATTCAAAACATCAGTTTATGACTCTTTGAAACAACTGTTAGAGTGTGGCTTTATTACCAAAGCTGAGTTTGAGTTTATGTGGGTTGAACATCCAGTAATGCCTGTCTTATATACTCTGCCCAAAATTCATAAGGCCTATAGAGATTTTCTTCGTGGTAGACCTATTGTGTCAGCCATTGGCTCTTTGACTGAGAAAATTTCTGTTTATAGACTTTTCCCTTCAACCTCTAGTTTGTTCTTTGCCTTCTTACATCAGAGATACAATGGACTTCATTGAGATTATATGAGCTGTACAATTGCCTTTGACATCCGTGCTTTTAGTCACAATGGATGTTGAAGCTTTATATAACAATGTCCCTTTTGAAGGGGGTTTGCAAGCAGCAGGATATTATTTAAACCAACGTGCCCATCAGGTCCCTAATACTGCTTGTTTAATTGATCTCATGAAACTTGTGCTCACTTATAACTATTTTTTGTTTGGATCTGATTTCTTTCTGCAGATTTCCGGAGTTAGCATGGGCTCGGAAATGGCTCCAAGTTTTGCATCCTTATTGTGTGATCGGTTTGAAGAACAGTTTTGTATTCAATCAAGCATCCAATCCGTTTATAAAATATATTGTCTTGTGGAAACGTAACATTGATGACATCTTTTTTTATTTGGAGTGGCACAGAATCTCAGCTTGTAGAGTTTCATGAATTAGTTAATGCAAGCAGTGATGCTTTGACATTTACAATGGATGCCCAGCTAGATTAAATCAATTTCTTAGATGTCAATGTGATTCTGTCGGAAACTGGACTTGAAACTAGTTTGTATCATAAAACCTACCGACGTAATATGCTCTTGCATAGATCATCATATCACCCTGTTCCTCTGAAACGTTCTCTTCCTATTTCCCAATTTAGTTGGATTCGCAGAATCTGTAGCAGAGACGAGGACTATCAACAGCAAGCTGAGATCTTGGCAGACAGATTCAGGCAGAGAGCGTATAAAGAGGAGTGAATCTAAGCTGCCGCCGCACGTTTTAGAAATTCTTCCCAACAAGATTGCCTGAGATCTAATTGTAAAGAGCAGCATGTTAATTGCTTTATTCGGTATTCCCCTTTGGCAAAAAACATTGATGCTATAATTCAGAAATATTGGCACATTGTTGAGAGTGATCCCAAGTTGCAATCGATTTTTGATAAACCGCCTTGGGTTGTCTACTAGAGACCTCCCATTTTGCGCAACATGCTGGTTAGGGCGGATCTGCTGGTTCAGCAAACCAACACATTGTTTGAGCAATATTCTTTTTGACAATTTTGCGTGTGGTTGCTGCCAACAATATAATTTTACAGATAAAACAAACTTTTAATCATCCCTCTTATGGTAAAACTTTTACGACCCGAGGAACGATTTCTTGTAAAACAACTAACGTCATTTATATGTTGCGTTGCCCTTGTGGACTTGGCTACATGGGGAAAACAAGTAGACAACTGTAAACTGGTATTGCTGAACATCGATGTGCAATTAGGCCAATCATGACCCTAGAAGTCCAGTAGCTCAACATTTTTTCAAGTTTAAACATTCGATTTCGACTCTACAATTCTATATTGGCATTGAAGCAGTTAAATTACCTCGAAGAGGGGGTGATATTAACAATCTCCTTTTAAAACATGAAGCATATTGGATTTATACTTTGAACACTTTATCTCCTAATGGTCTTAACGAAGATTTTGATATTCGCCCTTTCCTCTAATTATGACAAGGATTTATATGGTAATATCGACCATATGCTATAGGCTATTATATTTCATTTTTTCTGTCTCGGTGTTGGTTTTGGTTGTATTTTTGCATTTTGGTATTTTTTGTGTGTAACTTTGAAGATTTTGCAGTCAGGTATTTATTGATATGTATTGGCGCTTGTAATTTATTGCTGTTCTCACTTTTATGTGATTTGCTTATTGCCCTTGTTATATGATTTGTTGATTACCCTGATAAATTATTGTAATTTATTTTATTAATTTTTTTGTCATGTGGGCAATCATGTGATTTACCAAGGTGTTCGGCTTGAAGCGGCACTGCGCAGAAAGATCAGTGTATGACATCAAGTCCAACACACCTAATGTGTTGTGTATATAAGGGTGGAGTCATGTATGTGTTCATTGTGTGATGAAAAGCGTCTAAGCTCGAAACGTCACCTGTGGTGAGAACATAAATATTTTCCTATCTCTGGAGCTATTGTGTGCCTACTTTGATTTTTTTGGGGTATATATAAAGACACACACATGCATGTATATATTTAAGGAAAATATGTTATGTTTATATATAAAATATATTTATATATTATATAAATTAAATGAAAATAAATATATACCTGTAAATAATTTCAAAATATGTACTGTATGTGTGTGCATTTATATAAACGTAATAAATATACATAGTACACACACATGTATTACTGTAAACATTTTTTATTTATTTTGGATGTGATTAATACCGATTAATCGTTTGACAGCACTATAAAAGTATAATGTTTCAATGAAAATGTTGCATACTGCATGTGTCCATTCAAATATATGGCACTCAGTGCAAAATCTTCTATTGTACAAATTATAACAATGAATACTGATGAGCTTTTAAATTGTTACATGGAATAACAGATGTTAAAAACCCATATAAGCAAACCAGCACCAATTTAATCCTGTTGCCACAATTACAGATTATCACAATACTTCATGACTTTTAGAGTAGCTACTAGTCCTGATGGTTTCGTTAAGGAAACTCATTACCTAAACCATCCAGATGCTGAAAATGTCCAGTTCCCACAACCTTTGTCCTACTCAGGGTGGGCAGAGGGGCTTCAGAGGTCACAAAGGTCAGCAGGACTGTTGTTGTGTCACAAAGAAGGTTATGTAAACCCCTCCCCCCAATCTCCTTCTCTCTGGCCTGACAGATGGCACAGAGACAAATTCTGGTTAGTATTTAATAGCCTTTAGGAATAACTTTAGAGATTGACTTTCCACCTGAACAAAATGCATGGGCCTGTCAGTTTTTTTTTTTTTTTTTAAATTAAAACACACAATTGCAATGTCGCTTTCTAAGTTCTTTTGCTGATAAAAAAAAAAGACAAATTAAAAGAACCGTTTTCTGCATTGATTAAAAAATCGTGCTTACTTTTTTTGTGGAAACATTGATTATTTTTTCCCCTAGGATTTGTTATGAATAGAAAGTTCAATGAACAGCATTTATTTGAGATATAAATCTGTTGCATTATTATAAATGTCTTTACTATCACTTAAAAGCCCTTGTTGAATAAAAAAAAAGAATCAAACTTTTGAATGTTGCAGTGTGCACGTGCATATGAGGTTAAAATACATAATTTCAAATGCTGATATCTTGATATCAGTAAAGTAAAAATTTACAAAAATATAAACTAGTTGTTATAATTAATATATAAATGCACATATCTGTTAAATACGTTTAACACAGTTAAGCACAAGGAAAAATTACAACATGAAATAATAAGACAATGAATTATGTTTTAACACAACACAAATCCCCATCATGCATCATCAAGTTGAACAGTGCATTATCAGACATTACAGCACAGATGTGTTTAAACTCATGCACTGGATTATTGTTGTTTTCTTGATAATGGATCTAATCATAAACCTACACATCTGCATTAAACATGTTGATCTCGTGCTTACCTCCAACTTCTCTTGGCAGGTACATCTGCGATCCTGAAGGCACAATTAACTTTTTTTGTCTCTGTTTACGTTTCTTTTCTTCCTCTCTCTACGTGTCCACTTTAACCTTTAGTTACTCCGCACTGACAATAATGTCACTGTCAAGAAACCAAGTCCCACCCACTGGTTGTAGGAATGCCCCCCGATCACATCACAGACTTCAGTAGCTCTACGTATTGCTCATTGTTAGTTAATGCATTAACTCACTTTTTGTACTGTAAAGCATTACTCTTATTTCAGATTAATTGGGGCATGAAGTAGTCATCTTTTTTCTTTCTAAATGTTTCTGCATCTCTCTGATCCCAGTACTAACATATAGAGAACAATGTCTTTGTTAATCCACTAGATGGCAGCAGCTAGCTTCTCCTCTTTAAGAACAGCACAACACCAAAAGCACAGTGTTTTTAGTGTCACAGAGGACTTCCAAAACATTTCATTGCAGTTTTCCATATCACCATAAAATCTTGGACTCTTGTAACATGACAGGTTCTGGCTTCATTTGTGAAATGTCTCTTTATATATACAGCCATTTGGATTCACCTGTGCTAATCATTCATGCCGAACACAGACATCAAATAAGCTCCCAGACTAATAAGGCACATCTTGCCAGCCAACTTGGGTAAGATGTGGTTTAAGAATTTACAGTATATTTGCATATTAAATTTAGTCATCTGAGCCCTGCTCCTAAATTATGCAACATCTAGTTCCTGAGTGAGCGAGAGCAGTGCAGGCCAACAGATTATTAACATTTTGTATCATCAGAGAAGGTTTCCTCATGGGAAGGTGTAGGTGGATATATTCAACTTAGAGTCTATAGGGAGCAGCATCAGTCCGTGGAAACTTTTCCTTAGCAAACGCAAAGTAAACATTGAGTGTGTTCTTGGTGGTTGTCATTCTCCCCTTTTTGAATTAATTAGAAAAAAATTAGAGGCAGAACAGATTTTGAATAAACATAAACTACTGTTCAAAGGTTTGTGGTATATATGAGTGACAGTAAAGACATTTAAAATGTTACAAATAATTTCTACTTCAAATAAATATTGTTGTTTAACTTTCTATTAAAGAAGCCTGAAAAAAAATTATGGTTTTCACAAAAACATTAAGCAGCACAACTGTTTTCAACATTAATAATAATAAGAAATGTGTCTTGCATAGCAAATCAGTATATCAGAATGATTTCTGAAGAATCATATGACACTGAAGATTGGAGTAATGATGCTAAAAATTCAGCTTTGCATGACAGAAATAAATTATAAAATATATTTAAATAAAAAACAGTTATTTTAAATTGTAATAATATTTCAGAATATTACTGTTTTTACTGTATTTTTCATTAAATAAATGCAGCCTTGATAAGCATAAGAGACTTCTTTCAGAAACATTAAAAAACCCAAACCTCCATGAAATGCATTTTAATTCAGTCTGTTATAATGGGTTGTTTGTTTATGTTGTGGTGCTTTTGTTCTTATTTCGATGAGCTCACGTGACTGATTGTGAGAAAAATATCAGAAGCAGATGTTTATTACAGTATGTCACTTATCATTCTGACAATGACAGATCTTCAGAGTAGGCACTATTTTACCAAAAACTGTCAGTATAGGCTTGACATGCCCAACTGAAATTGAGGAGAATAAATTAGATAATTTTTTATTTTATTTATTATTATTATATATTTTTTTGTGATATTAGACCTGAGACGTTTTAGCGGCACTTAACAAAGGAAACATAAAACAACAGCTGTTGTCTATGTCAGACATGTAAATTGCAAAGTAAAAAAAGATGCTTTTTGATTTAACGTTTATATATACACGCTCATCCATAACATCCAACAGCTGTATTTAATTGCTATGTAAATTGCAGTCTTTAGCTGTTTGCGGTCTTGTTGCTGTTGCTTGGATGCAGGTGTTCACACGTCATGAATTCGGTCCATGGACTTCCATTTGCTCGCCACCAGAGGCCACTCTTCCATCATATTGACTCTCACACTACACAGACTGTTCCACATTACCTTGCACTACAGTTCCCATGATACATTGCACTAAATACACACAGCTGTCTCAATCACACGCTCACACCTGCGAGGTATCACACAATTATCACACACCCTACATAAACCACGGACTTCCTCTTCCTCTGGGCCGAGTATTGATCTGCGTATAGCTCTCTTCTAGCGCTAGCTGCCTTACCGTGCCATTCCGTGTTTCTGTTTAGTTCCAGTATTGTCCTGCGTTTATCACTCCCCTAGTGTTAGCTGCAATTTGGAACCCGTTTCTTATTTTCTAGTCTGTGTTCCCTGGATTTACCCCTGTCTCACCGTTCAGACTCTGTTTATGCTCTGCCTGGATTATTTCTGTGTATCTGGATTATCTCTCTGCCTTGCCCTTTGGATATTGTTTGCGCCTTGCCTGGATTACCTCTCTTGTCTAGCCCTCTATATACCTGTTTGCCAGTTGTTCGACCCTGCCTGTATTTTAGACCTTGTTTCTAAATAAAGCTTGCACTTGGATCCGCACGTCTCACGTCTCGTTCGCCCGTTACAACGCACTTCTTGAGATGAGATAATAGAAACAGACTTTAAGGAGGATTCTTCATTTGAGCTGGGGTTACTCAGGTCACTTGGCAGCATCTCACAGAAACTTTAATTTGATGGCATGGGGAGATAATTTATTAGATTTAAGATAGTTCATTATTTAGCACTGATCATAAATATGCCCTTAAATGTCCAAAAACAGATGTCTAATTTCACTGTAGTGGCAATGTTTAAATAGATTAAGCACAACTTTATTAATTTGTTATTTTTTCATCAATTAACATTTTGTGAAGTGAAAAGCTGTTTGTAAGAAACAAATCCATCAAGATGATTAAACTTCAAATGCTGCTTCCTTCTGAAATATAAGTCCTCTATCTATAATATTGGAGGGAAATATGCACAGATCAAGCACCATTTACTATTTACATTCTAAACAAAGTTTAAGGTTTTACACAGCTCTTCTTAACGAGAAGCAATGGTTTAAAGTTAAAATGTCTTATGGATTTGTTTCGTATTCACCTTATAAGATGTTAATTGATGTACTGGAGTGGTGTGGATTATTGTGATGTTTTTATCATCTTTTTCGACTCTCATTCTGACGGCACCCATTCACTGCAGAGAATCCATTGGTGAGAAAATTATGTAATGGTACATTTTTTAGAAGTTACAAGCTGTCATAACTGATCGAAAGGATTGATACAACTGTTATTTATTTTTTGTTATGCCAAAACTTTAGTTTCTAGAGCGTGTGCTGTTACTTTTGTAAGTGTAATTTGTTATTTTCATCTAGTAGATGATAAAAAAACAGTAAAAAACTTACATGGGAAGAGCGGAGCCTTTTTTAGGAATAAAAATAGCAACATTGCGGAAAGTTTTACATGGAAAAGTTTCTTCAAAAAAGGTTTTAAAAAAATTTTTATGGTTTATTTTGAATCGTATGACTTCACTTTATGGAAAGGAAAGCAGCTAATGAATGTGCGTTTGCACTTAAACTCTCTGATGTCTATTGAAGAATATTACAGTGCAATACAGTGCAAAAGCAAAAATCCCATTAATTTTCTCCCTAGATTTTTTTTTTCGATTCTGTTCAAACCTTTCAAGAAAGATCTACCATGAGTTTGATGGTACTGTATATGCTAATCAGTGGTACAGTAAATGCTTCTGTTGAAGCCGTCAGTAAACGTAATTTCAACTACATTTATTTAAAAGCTCAATTTAAAGTGCAGAACTATAAAGACTACAAATTAATACTTTAATATTATACCATTCGGTTTAATGTTATTTCGCAGTGCTTTATGGGATTGCAGTTCATTTTCTCTTTAAAGACATTAACTAGCCTACAGATATTCATATATTTTTGCTTCAAATCAGCATTTGTGTTGTGATTAATCTCTGGTTTGCTTCATGGCTTAGACCTGTTTATTGAGGATTTTTTTAAATCTCTAAGGAGAAAATTAATGGGAAAAATACTTCTGGAACCAAGGCCACTGAAAAAGTGGACACTCGCTCTATTATATGATTGTTTAATAACCTACATCTTAAAATTATATGTGAATAAACTTTTACTTTAGTTGTTATTTTGAGGCCAAACTGTGAATTACTATTGCAGTTACACCTGCGAGCATCTACTGAAAATAAGATAACTAAAAAAAGAAACTATAGAAGAGGCACAAGGCAACGTGGCGCCAAAACAAGACATGTCTCCTGCGCTCGTCAAAACCGCTCACATAATGTTTCTCTTCTTTGATTACTGCAGACAGACGCTATTGGAGGAAGAATACAATGACAGCAAAAAGATGACCCTGATATCTGCCAGCACACAACCTGATGACATCTCTGAGGGGTAAAGTGTGCATTATTGAAAAGGAAACCATTCAGCATGGACGGATTTGAGTTTCTATCTTGTTGAGAATTTCCGATAATACAATCCATCTGCCTCCACATGTGTAACCGAATAAGTCTCCTTCGATCAAAACACTATGGACATTTTAGTGAAGTCTGAAACTGCCATATAAATTGACGGTAATCACATGCTTTCGTATCCTGCTGATCCCATTCATATGTTCTGGCCTTTAAATTGAAGGGTGTGATTTTGAAATAACAATAGCTTCCATATGGAAACTTGGCTGAGCACACAGCTCTCCAAGAAGCAGGCTAGTTTTATAAAATCACTAATGCAACTTTGTACATTTTTAATTTTGTTTCTTTTTTAAATAATTTATATTTTATTTTAAAATATTTTTTTTGTCAAGCTTGTCAAAATATGAATAATGTTATATTATATTTTAATAATTATTGTGGACATAGTAGAAAATAACAGTGTGAAGATAATTAGTTTGTAAAAAAAATAAAAAATAATAATTGTAAAAATCTATCATTTTCACTTTCTTCTGGTTATTTGTCAATCTGGTGTGAGGCCATTTATGTCATTATATCCTGTATCATGAGACATGAAAGAGAAGGAGGGAAGGTGAGGAGAGAGAAAATATCTGAAGAGAGACCAATTTGAAATGTAATGGAGTGAAACCTTGAGATTGATTTTATTGCCATTTTGTGGTGGTCAGTAATTTTCCTGGCCGTTGAGTGAGAGCAATTTTGTGTGTGTGTGTGTGTGTGTGTGTGTGTGTGTGTGTGTGTATAACGCTCCTTTCTTTCTTGGTAAAAACTGGTCTTGTCACTACAGGTGAGATATGAGCCAATCAACATAGCTTCAGTGAACAATCAGTGCAAACACACAGACATACAGCTTCCCGCTTGTTTAGAACTAAACACTGGAACAGTTGCATTAAACTAAATTGAAGCGCTTATTATTTCATAGGGTTTCACATGAGTTTTACAGTTAATCCCACAAAAGTTTTCACAGAAGTTTTTCACACAAAACTCTTGTATTACTTGTAATGTTGTGCGTGAGTCATATTGACTACTTGTATGTCGTTTCGTGATTTATTTTTGCATTTATTTATTTATTTTGGTGCTTAACTTGACAAGTTGTGTGAAGATTCTGTGTGAAAATCTCTTTTTGTGTTCCACAAACATAGATACCAACATATATGTTTGGAACAACATGAAGGTGAGTAATGCAATTACATTTCAATTTATCAATCAATCAATGTTCATTTATAGAGCATTTAAACAGCGAGGTTGACCAAAGCGCTGTACAATGAATAAAAGAATAACAATTTATTAAAAGGGAACAAGAAACGAAATCAAAACAAAATAAGCAATAGACAATCAACAGTGTACAAGAAATGCAAACATTTATGCAATAAATACATTTATGCATTTGGCAGATACTTTGTTTCAAAGTAACTTTCATTGCATTCAAGGTATACATTTTATAATTTCTCACTTTCTCTGCAAGAACTCTGCAAATCGCAAATTCTGAATTTCCAATTTTAGATGAACTCCTTTAACATTTGTCATTTACTGCATCTTCTACGTTTTTGATTCTTAAAAATTGTATTCCTATAGGAATGCAATATATTGCCATCTTTTCCATCTCAAGATTCATTTTGTGTTTGACTGACATTTTACATGTATGCATTTGGATGCTTTTCATCTGAAGGGATTTACGTGGATTCAAACTGTGACTTTTATCAGTGCGTGCGTTCCGTGCTGGGAATCAAGCGCATGACCTTGGCATCATGAGTGCCATGCTTTAGCGCGTGAGCTACAGGAACACAAAATCAATGCTTTGTCATATTCCGTTGTCATTCAAGACAAGTACACTCAATGTCATTGAAAATTTTAATGGGCTTTTTGGCAAGAAAATAAGTCATGAACCAGTGTCCAACCAGACAAACTTCAGTAGTGAATAACAAGCATTCTGATCCTTTTCTAGTGTAAATAATACAGTATTTTTTGGATCACCTTTATGAACGAGAGCTGCTACAATCTAGTGATGCTCCCCGCCATCTGCCTGAGCTCCTTGGCACTGTCCTGCCAGATTTATGTTTTGTATTAAGTAAAGGCGAAGCTACTCGTGTTGTCTCACTCTATCAATAGCAGATACATTAGCGATATCTACTATGTGCGAGAACACTATTCATTTACCTCGACCTGTCCCTGCAGGGGCGCATGCAAGCTTGTAGGAGGTAAAGAGCTGTATCCACTTACTCCTCGATGGGATCCGGGCGTCAGGCTCTGGGTAATCGATGCCCATCGAGCGGAGGGAGGGAAGAGAGGGAGGGTGCAGGGACAGGAGGGGAGGAATCAGGATGAAGGCTCACAGACTTTGTTTCCGTAGACTTGCATAGTCAGATTTTTGTGAAGTCTGGCACACGTTGTGGCTTATATACCATTGCTGTAGGTCAAACAGTTGAAAATTGCGCTACTCTTTGCAACACCATGGTCATGGTTTCGATTCCAAGGGAATGCATGAACTGATAAAATATATAGCTTGAATGCAATGTAAGCTGCCTTGGAACTCTGAGCTCTGAAAACAAAACAGAATATATATATACTCAGCTAACAAAAATACGTTCTAAGAATGTTTTGCTAATGTTCCCGTTAAAGGGTTAGTTCACCCAATAATGAAAATTCTGTCATTAATTACTCACCCTCATGTCGTTTCAAACCGACCTGCTTTCATCTTCGGAACTCAAAAAAAAAAAAGAGCCTGGCAGTGGTGAAATATCTGCTGTAATATAATATTACTAAATTTTAGTGAGGACACATTAAATTGATCAAAAGTGACAATAAAAATATTTATAATGTTACAAAAATGTATGTTACAATTTCTATTTCAAACAAATGTTCTTTTAATTTTCAGTTTCTTGAGCAGCAAATCATATTAGAATGATTTCTGAAGGATCAAGTAACACTGAAGACTGGAGTAATGATGCTGAAAATACAACTTTACATCACCGGTATAAATTGCATTTTAAAATAATGTAATGTAAAATAAGAACTTAGTATTCAAATAGAAAACAGTTATTTTTGTAATTGTATTTATATTTCACAATATTAATATTGTTGCTTGCAAAAAATTAATTTCATGAATACACTGATTTATATTTTTGAATGGCTGTCATTGACAAAAGAAACAGCCAGATGATGTAGTTATCTACTAGTTGGGTCTAAAAGGAGCATGCAAACCAACAATTTGAGTACAAATTGGGTACACAGAGGTATACAACATTACAACCCCATGAAAAGAATGTATATTTATCCTCCACTGCTTCACTTTTATTAGCATCACATTTAAAAATATGTCAGTGGACTGTTTCCCAACAGTGTGTCTGTGCGTCTAGAGGCCTCTAGTGGACGATGTGGGAATGGGCAGATGGAAAGATTTCGGAGGATGAAAATGACACTGGGGCAAAAAAGCAGGTAGGCGTTCTCTGCCTTTTCACTCTCTGTATTGCATGCCATGGCCACAATGAAAGCCCCAGTAATAATGTAGTCTGCAGGTTTCTGCCAGCACCAAAGTGAAGCCACGACCTCTATTAGAGTTGACGCTTGCATCCAGTGAAGTCTTCAGCGACTGGGAGTGCTGTTCAAACATCCAAACTGCTTCTGTCTATATGTGTGGTTGTGTATACATGAGGAATAACAGGCTCTTGAGTTGTTGTGTAAGTCTGGCTAAAGGTCATTGTGTGGGATCTGTCAGTGAGGGAAGCCTTGGCATTTATAACCTGCAACTTCAATCAGCAACGTGAAGAAAACGTGCACACACACACACACACACACACACACACACACACACACACACACACACACACACACACACACACACACACAAACTCAGTTTGCTGCATATCATTGCAATTATGAAGTTCAGGCTTCCGAAACAAGTTTATGAATATTTTACATGCAGGAAATATTCAAAAATGATGTGTGGATTTTTTTCCTGCTTGCTTTTTAATTATTTATTTTTTTAACAGAAAAGCATGGTGTGTACAATATTGAAAAGTTTTAAGTATCACACATTGACACAATCTCAGTTTTCTGCATATCATTGCAATTATAAAGTTGATGTGTTGAAACAAATTTATGACTATTTTACATTTAGTAAATATTCAAAGATGACATGTGGGCAAAGACAGCTAATAATTCATGTAATAATTCAACACAGAAAAGCACGCGGTACAATGTAGAATATAGAATATAAGAATTTGTTTGACTTAGTGATTTGCACATATGCTCCAGATATGTTTAACCAGCTTCTGTTTTTCTTGAAATGCATAAACATTAATTTTTCTTACTCCTTTGGATATTTGAGTTAAAAACAAATCTCATTTAAGCATAGACCTTAAATGATCATTTGCTTTAATTTTGCTTAGAGAGGAAAACTTAATGAAAGTATATGAAATGTTACATTTCTAATTCGATATTACTTATAAAACTTCTGGCATTCCCAGAATGTACTGCGCCAAATTAAGCATTGATTATGAATATAATTCATTACTGAAAACAAAATAAAAAAGTTAAAATGAAGTATCTTGAACTAAAATAATTCAATGTGATTAAAAACTATTTTACTCAATATTTGTGTGGGCTGTGAATTTTTATGCTTAATAGGAACACTAAATTCTATTGGAATCAATTGTGAGTCAACTCCATTGTACACAATTTGACAGTTTGAAGTTAAAAACGTCTTGATGGATTAAGGCACTTTTTGCTTCACAAGACGTTAACTAATGGACTGGAGAGGTGCGGATTACTTGTGTATTATCGTGATGTTTTTATCAGCTGTTTGGACTCTCATTCTGACGGCACCCATTCACTGCAGAGGATCCATTGGTGAGCACGTGATGCGATGCAAAATTTCTCCAAATCATCTACATCTTGGATGGCCTGAGAGTGAGTACCTTTTCAGCAAATTTAAATTTTTGGGTGAACTCTTCCTGCTTAGGCAGCATTCTACATTCTAGTCTTGTTTTAAGGATGTTTAGATTTGTTTGTATTACGAGACAGGACAAAACTATTGATTAATAAAGTCATATTTTGCAGTGTGCTTAGGCCCAGGGAGGCCCCAAGCGAAAGGGGGGTTTCTGCTCTGCAGATCTGGGCAAATCTGTTCAGGTAACTTCTGCACGTTAAGGGCTGAGGTCGAGAGTTCTGGGTGTCATTGGCAGACAGAAAGCAACGTTCTGATGGAGACGTGCTGAGTTATGATAGATTGAGTGCTAGAAAGAGAACAGGAGTCACGCAGGAGTGCAGAGAGATGATCCATATCACCAATCAATATCTACTGCATTCCTTCTCAGCAGCCTGCTCTCGCAGTGAGTGTGTGCGTGACAGGAACAGTTGTAGAGATCCCTTTAACCTTGTATATGGACAGGTTGTTGGAGCCCCTGCGGTCTGATTTTAATCACATCCTCTGGTTATTTAACGTTACAGGAATGAGATACTGTTATCTGCGAGAAATTCTCTCCTACTCATTTTTTTGGACACGAACTCCTCGTACTAAGAAGAAACACACCTCTTCAGCACATAAATTCAGCCCAAGAATAAACAGGCGTGTGTATTTGCATGTCTTTCAGATAAAGTGTGTGTGGTCGAACGTGCGGTTTTTATCACGCTCAGACCATCACCAGTAATGATTTTTCTATTGCTGTCATAACATGACATTGATTTGACAGATTCCATTTCAGATCCACATGTTTAATGAGATATTTTTAGCCTGGAGCCAAACTGTGTGATCACCTTTTCTTGATGGAATTGCACTGCACTTTGATGAAATAATCACACACAACACTAAAAGTCGGTTAATTGCTTTTGCGTTAAATGTCATAGTACCAGTTCTTTGATTTACCAACACTTTAACTTAATTGGCTTGTCTGCTAAAGGACAAAATATCAAAGGCTATTTACATAAAAAATGTTTTGTTTGTCATATATTTTGTTCATCAGCTTCCTTTTTTAAACATCCGTCGCTCTTAAAAATGATTGGTATTGATGGTTTCATGAAGAACCTTTAACATCCATGGAACTTTTTCTTCGCACTAAATGTTCTGTATACTGGAAAAAGTTCTTTAGATTTTTGAAATGTTCTTCACGCTAATTGAATCGATACGAAAACCCCCTTTTCAAGCCATATTTTCAGGAGTGTTTGTGGAATTAAAAAATAACAATTTTACTCAAAATTTGTGTGCTGGGCATTTTTAAGCTCATTGGGGCAACATGATGATTCTAGAAAGGTACCTTTCTTTGTGCCTGACAGGCTTATTGTTAGCTTAACAACATGCTAATGTCAAACTCTATTGGAATCAGCTGTGTCACTGTGTCAGCCATATTCTCAACATTTTGTACACAGTTTTTGCTTCTAAAATAAATGTATCTTAGTTTAATGATGTTAAGACACCTTTAATGCCATTTGTTTGATTTGCTTTTGATAAGTTTAATTTGTTTTCTGTAAAAAATTTCTACATTTTTGAAAAGCCTACTTCATATGTAGGAATATTTACCATCTTCCCAGCTCTCTTGCTTCCTGGATTTCTTTTTTTAGCTTCATTCTCAAATGCCACATGTAGTTTGATTATTTTCTCTGTTGTATGTGGACTGTTGATTATTTGTGTTGCTCCATTTATTCTTAAATGTTCAATCAGGAGTACTTCAATGTTGCTGAATACATCGTCATCTGAGCATTATTATTGTATGCTGAAGTGAATTTTGTGTCATGATTGTGCAATTGCGATTGTTACCTCCACGTATAAGACAGAATTGCATGTGAAAGTGTGTGTGCATTTCTAAACCCACCTGCTTTTGGCATCTATGCATCATTCTCTCCACCCCGTGACCTCGTTCGTCAGCCCAGCCAGCACTTACCCAGCATGCATCTGGAAGAAATTGAAGCACACTTTGTAAATGGCTTTTCCATCTTTTCCTCCTAATGCTCCAAAATGTTCGACATGCATCAGTAAGTCCTGCGCTACCTCCCCAAAAAACTCAAAGGTCAGGAAGAACGTCTGCAACTCTACTCTGAGACTTAATGTTGAAATCAAATGCAATTTGACAAAATTCTCTTGCTTTTAATAAATCTTGAGAGATGCTTCAGTGACTAAGCTGTTATTGAGATCTACTCACATCTTGTATGTAAATGCTGTATGTGTTTTCTAAATGTGAATGTTATTTATTGGAAGGTTGAGACCACCTGTAAAACCAAACTGGCTCTTGCTGATGGCATGTTATTGTATATTTCTATTCTACCAACAAAACAGGCAAAAATGCCATAAAAAGCTCTCAGAAGTATTTGATTTATCCCCCCCCCCATTCATTTTCCAAGACACAACAGATTACTGGGAGAGCAAATCTATGAGCAAGAGGTCAACAAGGGACGTCAGAATGGTCCAGAGCGAAGAAATTACGATGTGTGACACTGTCCATTACCCACTGTGATCAAACAGCCACTGTGTAATTATAAACTGACCCAATGAGATTAATAAATGTGTCTCTAATTTTAGCTTCTGACATTTATATTATTGCACTTAACTCCGTTTCACTGTCTTGTTAGTGCAGTACTGCCCTGAGCTGTGTGATCCTGCCATGGGGTAAGTCTTTTGTGACCATGTCATTCAGAGCACTGGGGGAATTGTGTGTGTGTGTGTGTTGGTTTTTATATGTTGGTGGTCTTGACACAATCATAAACACTCACTGGCCTATTCTAATCTACTGGGCAAGTAGATTTTTATTTATTTTTTTATTTTATTTTTTTTACAGATGATTTTTCCCCTCACTTTAAAGGGTTAGTTCACCCCAAAATAAAAATGATGTCATTAATTACTCACCCTCATATTGTTCCAAACCTGTAAGACCTTTGTTCATCTTTGGAACACAAATTAAGATATTTTTGATGAAATCTGAGAGCTTTCTGACCATGCATAGACAGCAACACAACTGAAATGTTCACAGGTCCAGAAACATAGTAAGGACTTTGGTAAAACAGTCCATGTGACATCAGTGGTTCAACTGTAATTTTACGAAGCAGCGAGAATACTTTTTGTGTGCAAAGAAAACAAAAATAATCACTTTATTCAACAATTCTTCTGCCCAATGCAGTTTAATTCATTTTCTAGTTACAGTTAATGTCTATCAAAGTACTGCTTTTAAAAATGTTGAATTTTGAATTTGAATTGTTTTCTCATTAGAGGCTGAGACCGATGTAGAGTTCAAGCCCTCAATTTACAGTTTTGTAACACCTCCCTCTCTCTTTTTTCTCCCTCTCTTTGTCTGTCTTACTCTCTGTAGTCTGTTCAGTAGTTGAGATCACAGCTTCTGATTACTGATGAGTTTCACTCAGGAGCACAGAGAGAAAAGTCAGAGGTCAGATCGATATATTTGGTCTGTAGTGGCTGTTTCATTCCTCTGACCTGAGAGCGCACACACAACGCAGTGAGATGGACAGCATATTACTGTCTCCCTGTCTGTTACTAACTCACAACTCCTAGAATGTAAAGATGTCTGAAGTTGAACTGAACTTAAAACTTCAGCCATCAAATTGAAAGTCCATCCATCCATCCATTCATCTCCATATCTGGAGTTATCCATTAGTATTCCCATTTATCTCAATGCTAGATGCTTGGTTAGCGCATACAGCCCTAGATGTATGCAATCTGTATTCTACCCGCTTTGCTTTGGATTTTATTTGAAATGTTTTTACTAAGATAATATACAGTGCAGAGTGATTGGGAGTCATCAGACTTAAGAATTTCAAAAAGTCATAATAAATGTTGATATTATCTCTCGTACAGTGAGCTGGGGGAGAATTTGTTTGACTCAGAAAAAAAGAAGGTAATTTAAGGAAGCAAGAACTTCGTTAAATAAAGGGCCACCAAATATCCTTTCCCTATTACTGCTCACACTAATCAGCTGATTTTAATATGGCCCACTTTTCTCCTCTCCAATAAATTGAGGTAGAGAGCCCTTGGCTCAACATATGTGAGGTCTGAATTAAAGAATTAAAGAGGGTTTTTTTCTACATACAGTGTAACGAGTTGGAATCTTCTCTTGTGAATGGAGAGCCGTCCATAGTTTCCTGTCTGATCTAATTAATGAGGTTTCTGTAATTGTTTTCTCTCATTTTTTTTCCGTAAAAATGCCTTTAGGGCATTTCAGTTGAAGAAAGACATGGCACAAGAAAGAGTTAGACATTGAAACCGTGCTGATCCAGAGACCTTTAAAGACATTTTCTGTTTTCTTGATACAGCAGGTAAGTAAGAACATCTGATTTTTATTTATTTATTTATTTATTTTTTTTTTGCCAGTGAAAAAGTTCAGTTGTTGCTGGGTAACATGTCAGGGTACATTCACACTGAATATGGCCAAATTACAGGAGTTTTCACTGAGATGCCATTGAAGAACCATTTTTTTATGGTTCCCCAGAGAACCCTTCAGTGGTCAGTTCTTAAAAGAACCATTTGTGAGGAACCTTTTCCCACTGTAAAGAACCTTTTGTGAAATAAAATGTTTCCATGGATGTTAAAGATTCTTCATGAAACTGTCAATGCCAATAAACTAAAGGACGTTTATTCTTAAGAGTGTATGATTTCAGAATATGTTTGCTGTTTGACCACATAGTTCTATGGGGTATCTATGAACTATAAATAAAGGTTCCAAAAGTTTTTTTTTTGTTGTTGTTGTTGTTGCAGTGATTCCATAGTTGAACCATTTTGGGTTTCACAGAGAACCCTTCTTAAAAGAACAGTTTTTTTTTCTTGGTGTAAAGAATATTCAAGTAATCTAAAGAACATTTTTACATTGTAAATAACTTTTTGTGAAATGGAAAGATTCCATAAATGTTAAAGGTTCCTCGTGGAACCACAGATGCCAATAAAGAAACTTTATTTTTAAGTATCTTCAGGGGAATTCAATGCAACCTTTGCAGTGCATTATTATGGGTATTCTTTTGTTATAGACCTTGGTCAGGGTAGTACCATATTTAATATTTAATATTCAATTTAAAATTTAAAATTTAATTTTGAATAGGAAAATGAGGCTGTGAGTGACAGAAATGCAGTTTGTTCAATGGATTGTACTGTTGTTAAACAGCAGTCAATTGTACAACTGACAAAACATATTTCCAAAAAATAAATACATAAATAAATAAATAATAATAATTAGACAAAAACTCTTATTAGACAAAACATTTTGAAAGTTGTGATTTAAAAAAAAATCATGAGATAGGACCATTTTTCAGTTATACGGTATGTCCCTCTCAGCCTTTTTATTATCTGTATTCATGGACTAAATGGTCTATTTGTGCACTTTTTATTGCTGTGCATTATATGATTAAATGACTGCACTATTTATTCTCCACCATGGCTTTCAGACACCCCTACAAAAATGTGTAGCCTATATGGGGTAAGGGGGTGATTTTGGAGGTTGCTCTCATTATAATCAAGGATGCTGGTGCACACTTTGGAGTACACAGTTCCGTTGATTGTAATGGGAACAATCTAGTTTTGTCACGTCGTGTTGCTCGCTTTTTAGTGTAGATTGGGGGGAGCTGTAGGAGAGAGAATGTGAGAGATTAAGAAAAATGTGTAACATTCCACAGAATACAGATTAGCTTGTTCCGTTTATCAGGTCTTTCAGGATGCGAGTTTTACGTAAACCCACTTTATCTTCTCTGAAGCGCTGAAGTGCTGTCTCTACAGATAGGACGGTTTAGAAGAACACAAGATTTGTGTTATCAGGTGACACCTCCCGGGACAAGGTACATACACAGTTTTTCAGGTTTTTAAATGATAACTATGGCAAAAATAAGAAGTTTGACAAAGTAGATGTGGCACTGAATGAAAAACAAGAGAAAGAAGATGAAATGAGTGGGAATAGCTTGATAATGTGTGGTGAATGAGTGTCATCAATGTTGCCGTGTTTCTCTCCCTCAAACACTCCCCATCTTTAAAATTCCTTTTTTACTTGGCTCTGAGAGAAAAATAACCTTTTGTTTGTTTGAGTGTGTAGCCAATTCCAAAAGTACAAATGCTAAAATTTAGCATTAGAAGCATAACAGCAATTTCAAAGCCTCCAGAAGTGATCCATTGCTAGGTCACTTCTGCTATGCAACAGAATTTCACATCCCTATATCTTACATTTTTTTGAGGAAATCCTTTTATTTAGTTTTCTATTTTTTAAATCATTACACTACTTTGGTTTGAGTGGATGCTCAATTTTGTCATGTCTCAAACTGTTAATTTAGTTTCCCTAAAAATGCTTATATACTATATCCAATATAATATATAAAATACACAATCAAAACATGTTTTCTTGAGAATATCATTTTAATTGGTGATTTAATTGGTGGATTTATTGGTTTTCCTGTGTCCACAGTAACACTCTTTTTTTCTTTTATTGTTTTGCAGAATCTTTTTAAAAAACAAAAGGCAGTTCCATAATGACATTGTTTTGGAGGAAAACAGCACAAATATAAGTAAGTATTAGCATTAGAACCAGTGAATTGTTATGGTTTTTGTTTGTTTGTTTAGATTGTGTCATTCTAAAACAGCCATTTTACTTAATGAAATTACAAAGATAAGTATGATTTTTCAGTATGAATTTCCAAAGATAAATATGAAATAAAAAAAAAATCTAAATGTGACACATAAGATAACTACCAATCCTTTTAATATATAAAAATGGTTTTGTTTATTTTCAATGTTTATGCCAAGGTACAACATGAGTTTGACCAGAGCATGTCTAACAATATGATATACACTTTTACTTTATTTAATTTCTTACTGCCTTCAGAAAGAGTCAAAAACATTTAGAAGCCTGACTGAATAAAAAATGCTATATTTCTTCTTACTCTCTGAATCTATCAATACGCCCCCATACTCACACTGGAAGACTCCTCAGAGACAAGAAGCAGGGAGAGAGAGAGAGAGAGAGGAGAGAGAGAGGGAGGAAGGAGTTGAGGCAGAAGAGCAGGCCCTCCCTCCTACCTTCTTCCCACACAGTGAGCAGTTCCTGTAGATCTGGAGGAGGAAGCACTCCAACCTGATTTCTCCTTATTTCTAAACTCTGCTAATAACCCTCTCAAGCAGACCATCACGACTATTTTAAGTTTGCATACATCCCACTCCTGGCCGCTTCATGCAGTTATTCGATATGTTCCTTGAGAAATTGCAAAATGTACTGCACAGAAAAATGGTACATGGATGTTTTCTTAAGTTGATGCTTTCTTAAGGTACAAGGAGAATTTCATGTGCTTTTGTACTAAAAGCAAAAGCAACTTTGACTATGTTCAAGTATTTATAATTGCTTCAAATTTTGTTGCTATTTCAAAAAAGCAGAGTTTTAAACCAATTTTGAACCACTCTGGTCCAATCAACGGCTGCATGCCCCTCGAAAAGGCCGTGAAGTGGAATTATTTCAGTCATTTTCTGCTACTTCGTTTTGCTGAAACTGACGCAACCTATTAGTGTAGATTCAAGTCAAAATGCTGAGACAGATTCTCATTTCTGACGACACAAAAGATAATTACTTGCATTCAAGTGGCCCGTAATGACTAATATTAGTTCAGTCATATTTGGCTGAAGTTTTCAACCGGTTGTCATACCGCTGACAACCTAAAATCACATCTGAAAGGCCTTGAAATTAAAGCAACTTTTCTAGTGATAAATTTCAGCCCCCAAAAAATTCTATAAGTAATATAACTACAAGTCTATAAGTAATCTTGAAGCTCACAACAACAACAGAAGAACATTGATTTGACATAGCACTTTCTGGGAGCCATTTTTATGCTTGTCCATCATAGCAGCAGCGTTCATTCGTTAACTGTGGCAATGACTGCATGTTCCTCACAGATTTCTCTCCATAATCAGAGGAATTTATAGGAAGGAGCCATATCACCTTCTTCTGACTGACAGGGATTTTTGACAGCCACCATTCGCTCTCTAAATCTCACTCTCCTTACACTTTTTTTTCTCATTCTCCACTTCTCTCCTCACACTCTTCTTTTCCCAATGTTCCCCCTCCTACAGGGTTTGATGGACGGGTGGATTTCACAGACTTTTTTCTATTCCACTACAATCCTGACAGGCCAAGACATGCAGGTGTTGTCGCCTCTAGCCTCCATTCAATGCTCACAATAAGAAAAATAGGTTAATTACATTTCGAGTAATCTCTGGTTAGACTGACTTATGAAAGGTTGAGATTTTGACGTTTTTGCTCCAGGAGGAGACCTCCGTTTGTGTAATTTAATTAAGAACCCACTGTTTTTCAGCCTGTCTGAATCCGCGAGGAGAGTTTTTTTGTACTTAATTATACTGCATAAGTTGTGAAAAAATTAATGTCCTCTTTTCAAAATAGGTTATTTAATTTTTATAATGAGAGAATCAAAGCCTGATTTGTGTCATCCTGCATGATTTTTTTTTCATTCACCAGGTGTTGATTAGAAGCAGATAATGAATAATTATTTACCTTATAAAAAAGATAGGGTAAATTTAGATTTTGATGTTGACATCATGCTTTTTACTTCCTTAATGTACACACTGTATAGGTTATTTAAATGTACTATCCTATGCATAGCATTATGGGATTTTTCTTGTGACGCCCTGGCATCTGAAGACTTTGTGCACTCTTAGCATCTTATTATCTGAAATGATGTAGAGTTTCAAGAGTACCAGCCTTCAAGGCAAAATAATAATTTCCAATGCATTTGAAACCTAAAATCATCATATGGAATGTCAAATGAAGACATAAATTAAAAGACTGCTGACAGGTCTTCCTGTCTGAGATTCAGAGAAGAGGAGAGGTCAGGTTAGGTCTCCGTGCGACCAGGAACTCAAGCTGGGCTATGAAAGGGGAAAATGGAAAGGTAGAGAGAATGTGTGTGAGAGATAGATCATAAACACAGAGGGAGGGTGAGAGACAGTTGACCTTGTGAGTGCTTCCAGTCTAGGTGCCATTGATTTGTTTACCTGGATTGAGCTGACAGCTCCTCATTACGATTTCCTTTAGAGAATGAGAGAGAGAGAGAAAGAGAGTAAAAGGGAGGAAAGGGAGGAAGGGAGATCAATTCCTGTGATGGATCAGGGCCTGCGAGATCAGTCTGTTTGAACGGCCATTTAACGGATGGGTTGTGTGTGTGCGAGTGTGTCGCAAAGGTCCTTCTTTAAGTTACTCATAGAGCTACTGTGTTTCTGTCATGAGTCAGTTTGGTCACTGGTAACATAACTGTTACGTCACGTATACAGGGTGTAGCAATCATTATTAGGGGAGCATTTCAATTATTATTAATGTTTATTTTATATTAGGCTAATAATATACTTTTTTGGTATTCGCCATATAGTCAAATAACCATATCTCAACCTGTTAGGTTTTGGGAATATTTCTCTTTGAGAAAATGTGCAAATCCATTCGAAATAGCTTGTTGTTTTGTTCATATAATGAATAAATAACTATAGGCTAATAACCAGGACAACAGCAAACAAAGTCAGTTGTCTGACGGCTAAATGGAATTATCTTTCAAGTTATTCTTCATCAACAGTACACAGAATGCATAGCCTACAAACAACTGTCAAAAGTCAACATTCATAATCACAACTTATAATCATCACTAACTCGGTTCCGTCTTGACTGACAAGCATAGAAAAGCGACATTTTTGCGGTATTAAAGTCTTGAAGGCAGGTTGGAGATCAAATAGTTACCCAATGAGGTGTCAATCAGGTTTAAACTGAACTTTAAAAGAGCTTGACTCAACTAGTCGTCCTTAAACGAGCTGAAGTACCTGTTATGGCCACACGGAGCCAGTGTTGCCACTTCCAATGCAGGCGCGTTCCTCTTCCCAGAACTCGCGTCTTTTTCGCGCGCGCCAAAAGACGTGCGAGTGTCACGTTTTAGCAGGCTTTGTGTGATTTCCTCTCGTGAGCGATGGGATAGTAGTGAAAGGCACGCGGGCTATAAGATCCTCCCCGTGACAGTGGTAAAACTTTCAAATTAGAGCTACTAAATATATGTCACCACTCTTCATTCCTGAGGTGAGACAGAAGCTCTGTTCTCCCGGCAGTGCTGTCGAGCAGGTATCCTCCCTCAACTGTGATTAAATCCACTCTCTGTCACCGTAACGACCGCTGGGATGCAATCGTTTGGCTGTGCATCGTGAAACAACCAGTCCAGCATATCGTAACCAACAAAATCACTCAGCAAAGTTTATTTATTGTTTTATGGTGTGATATATTGCAATTAGGAGCAGAGACAAGAGCCCATTTAATGGAGCAGATTTATCTTGTGCCGAAACGTTGGAGAAGAACAGCACCAGATGGCAACCATATCTATAAATAAGTCATGTTTCAGAGAAGGAGATTAGTGCTTTTGAGCTTGTTTTTAATGGTCCCTCGCAGAGATTAAAACATTGCCCCTTAAGCTTTGCAATAACTTTTTTTCTTTTCTTTCAGAGGCAGACATATGTAAACAGGTACCATAATTCAAAATTTCCATGATCATGTATGCTGAGTCGCAGTCTTCAAATTCTTACCAAATTCAAATTCTTCAAATGTCCTTTTTTTGTCTCTTAAAGGTGCCGACGGACTATATTTTTATGCATGTGAGCACTAAAGACCGGAAACACAAGCACAAGTGAAGTGACAGTGTTTTTTTTTTTTTTTTTCAAAGTATAAGTTTGGTAAACTCTGTCCTGCAAATTTCCATAACCAAAGGACATTTGACCAGTAGGTGAATATCACAGATTGTTGACCTTCTGGCTGTTTAAAGAGGTAATCTTTTAAAGCTCTGTGGTTTGTAATGTTGCGTGGTGAGAAGTAATTTCGTAAAACTTAATGTGATTGCAACTGAAGGCTGTTTTTAAGGTACAAATAGATAGTGCTAACCTTCTTTCATCCCTTAGTTTGCATAGTCTGTACAATACCAGCTAACTGTCTCCTGTCTCTAACTTTAGCTGTTCCCAGAGCTAACCTCTCCATATACTCAACCCACTGGTACCTATAAATAAACATTTCATCGATTGCTTGAAGCTTCCCGTCCACACAGTAAACATACAGAGCATCACCTCAAAGTTTGATGCGGATGAACATAAAAGTGCTGATATACATATAACTTTTTTTCGGTCTCAGAACTGTGGATCAGGGTTGGTGAAGATAAAGTGGGCTTGGCTCATCAGAACTCTGACATTCTGAGTTATGCAACTTGTTTCCGCAGCCTACAGTCCAAAACGCCCACCTAAGCCTCCACCTTTTTATTTTTCCATTTCTGACAACTGAAAACTTGAGAACTACCTCTGACTGGTATAATGAGACAGCCCACTTCGCCACTGGATGACTTTGTTTCGTTTGGCTCTTCAGCCTCTCTTTTTGTCTGTTGACAAACGGATATAAATCATCACTGATGGTAACAGAAAATGGCCTCGAACAAAGCTGTGACCTGAAGGCTCTCCATGGGGCTCCTTTGTGGTGACTCTTGAGTTCGGTCATTAACAGTGAGGTGAAAGAACCTGCTGAGAGTGTGAGCCTCTAATGGGAGATGAGATCTGATTAATCACACACTACACATGGTCCAAAAGATCGGACACTTTTATCTGCACAGGGAGTCTGGTGGAGACCTGGACCAAACGTCATATATGTGCAGTAAACTATGGCATCTTTTAGAAATGAAAGTGAGGTGTATTTTGTTTAAGATTAGATAGATGGGGTACACCTAATGTAATCTAATGCAATGCAGATCACTGCATTACTTTAAAAATGAAGAACATGTCCAGATGTTCCTGAATAAATTTCAGCAAAAATATTCTGGATTGCTGCGTTGATCTGCTTATGGAAGGAGATCTCCAACATAAATTTGTTCAGATTTTTGATTAATAACTGTGTATGAGATGCTCCTACAGTGATCTTTAACCTCTTCGCCCACCCTTCCCCTCAAAACAGGAAAAAGGGCGCAGCGGTGAATTTTGGCTGTCTCTTTTTAGGAAAAGTAATCTTAGAGTGCTTTTACGAAAATAATACATTTTTTAATGACTAGATCCAGGAGACAACAAAAGGAGCAAACTATGAATGTACTACCACACTACCACATACATGTACATGGTGCTACCAAACATAACTGAGCGGGCCTATTGCTCCCCAGTGAAATACTGGCAGCATCTCTTTCCTGTGTTCAATTTTTCATATTACCCATGCATTACCCCATCAGTAAGTTCTGAGTTACCATTTTACAGATACATGTCTTGCTCTTGAGTTAAGTTTAACGCTCTCCAGGCTATCTGTGGAGATAGCCTGGAGAGCGGCTATCTCCCCCCCCCCCCCCTACATTTCAGCTGTTTATTTAAAAAAATCTTAATTTGGGCATTTCTCTGTTGCAGCTACCAGCCATGCATGTGGAATGTCCCTCATTGCAACACATCAGTTTTGATTGGTGTCTAATGCTGTTGTATTTTGACATGGTTGGTAAGCCTGCAGTCATGAGACTAACACTGCGGTTGGTAAGCCTGCAGTCATGAGACCTTTGACCTTACTTAGGTATTAATGTTTTGGGTTACACAGATGTATGTGTTTTGTTATATTTTATGTGGTCTGTGTATACCTGTATCTTTTGGCTCATGAATCATTGTGCACTCTCTGTGTCTGTGCAGGTTTGCACAAATCTTGTTTTGCACGGGTAGTTCCAATAACACTTGAAATTATACTTTCTTTTTGGAACAGCTGTGATCACCTCTTTTCTGAACTGTTACACAATTTAAAATCTTTTCACGGAAGTATAGCGGTTAAGTAAGAAACAAGAGAGACTCAAGATACACGATAAAATCTGCCAAATCAGCCCAAGGTCTTTTAGTAAGGCCTCTTCCCAAGATATAGCAAATCACTACTTACTCAGTTATTATTAGTTAAATTAGCTATTCAGTGTTTTTGTTCATTCTTAATAAGAACCGATTACATTTAAAAGAATATAGAATGGTTCTCGCTGCTTTAGATTCTATTAAAGGTTCTTGAACGTGCATTCCTCCGCTGATGCGGACCGAACACCGTTCTAAAATGATGTACTAAAACCATACAGTGCAACAATCCAATTAGTCGCATTAGTGAATAAAATACACCCAGCTTGGCCAATATTGTCCAAATCCCAAATAAATGACACAAAAGAAAAATTCTGTGATGAGCCAGTTCCTATTGGTCAGTCAAAATCACTTTTGATTCAGTCGCTGACTGAATAGTTGAAGGTTATTACTTTAGTAATTTCAGTCTCCAAATGAAACTGAGAACTGTTGAACTTGTTGAATTACGCTGACTGATTTATGTTTAATCATTTTACACAGGGCTTTGTTGGTATTCTGTAAAAATGGATTGAATATTAATTTTGGTAATTTTATATATATATTTTTTTATTGTGTTAGTCACATAAAGGACCCCGAAAGTCATGAATAATTCTGTAAACACCATTTGAAATCTGAATTTATCTCATTGGCAACAGACTGATGTGGAGATTAAAAGCCATAACAAATGCTTTCCCATAAATTTCTTCCACAGAACTCAAAAAGAATCGTTAATGGAACCGTTGAGGACGAGAAATATTAAAACTGATTCTGAACTAGAAGATTCCTTCAGATCCCCATCTCTAATCATCACATTGGCGAGAAACTGCAGCACCTCGGACAATTCCACACCCGCCCCGCCCTCAGGGAATGATTGACATCTGGGTATCCGATATCTTACCGAGCGGCACCAGCTACATCCAATCAACTGAGGATCTGGGACTTGCAGTCGTTGCCCGTGGATACAACAGGGGGAGCTTCAAAGCGGTTGTTTACAGTTGAGAGCGGCAGTCTGACTGGACGGAGGCATCGGCGAATTTCCTGCAGATGGGCTAAAGGCGAACCATTTGGGAAGCGCACGGACAGTAGTTATCACCATCGCACCTAAAAGAAAAAAAGAAGCAAACTTCACATTATCTTGTAGATGCTCACCGGCCGCTGATAGAATCACTGGGTTCTTTTCCTTACGACTGGTGCGCATCTTGTCTGGGTTGCTTTAGGACAACATCAGGATCTTAAATTTCTCCTCTTTCAACTGACAAGCTTTTTGTCGGACAAAACGCTCTGGGCGAGATGGATAACGAAAAGTACTTGCCAGAACTGATGGCGGAGAAGGATTCTCTGGACCCGTCCTTCCAGCACTCATTGCGGCTTCTTGATCAAGGTAAGTCCCGCTATCTCCTGTCAAACTATTCGGACACACCTCTTAAATTCTTGTGCACGATGTTGCGTGTTTGTTTCGCGCGGTCACTGGTAAAGAGATGATGATGATCCGTTTATTTTGTTGTCCCATTGTTGCCCAATTCTCTTATTGTAACAAATTCCAACATACTATAATTACATGCATGTGTATTGTGGCAAGCCGTATTAACAAGAAATACCGTATTAACATAAAATACTTTTACTTTATTTAATTCGAGTAATAGCGACTAGTATTTTTATCAGTAAAAGTATAAATTCTTTAAACACTAATTCTCGTTTCAGTAGTGTCCAGCTATTTTATCTATTTTATCAGCTTATCCATTACATACTAGTACTTTAGTACTATCCCATTTATTGCTGGTAACAAATTGCATCCCCCCCCCCCCCAAATATTCGCTAGTATCTTTTCAAGTTTTTCTAGTACTAGTTACATAGACACCATACCCTTTTAGTAGACACTAGTGTGTTCTCATTGTTTCTAGTATTGAACCGTAAAGTATTCATTTAGAGTACTATTACATATCACAAGTGAAATAATGTAACTAGAAATGTTAATAGTGACAGTTGGGATAAATTCTAGTGTCTCATACTAGTAATAGTCACATATTCATGCTAGTGTCATGTTACTAGCGTCTAATTGAATATAGCCTACACTAATTGCTACTGGAAGTACTATAGTATCTAATTACTAGTAAAACTGAAGAACTGTCACTATTGATTACTTTCTTGCCATTTAAAGCAAGTAACAGAAATGAATACTACTTAGAGAAATAATGTTAAAACTTTGTACCTGCTTATTGGTATACATTAAAATTAGATAAAATGGTGTCTGCCAGAAGGTGTTGAACTTCATCCTAAATCTGCTTCTTTGAACACTGTATGTGCAAATGTAGGTTAGATGATAGTTCTTTTTTTGCATATGTATTTTCCGTTCTCTGTGAGGAATTAAGCATTTTTATTTCTCAAGAGCATGGGCTCATTTGCGCTTCTCCGAAGAAGCAGAGCAGATTTGAGTCCATAGAGAGTGCAGACTCATTAATTAATCTGTTTTAAGAGTGCTGCGCTGAACTGATATTTCTGATAACGAATATAGCAGGTGCAGTTTTCCCATCTCTGGATTGGATATAAATCTTTTGGGGCTCTCAGGCAAATCGACATCAAATGGAAAGTGTGTTTAAACGGCAGAGCATTTCATCCAGTTATTTGTTTTTGAATGATGTTTTGGCATTTACATTCAAATGATTTGTTTTTAAGACAAACAATCTTCCTTGTCTACTTATCTATATGAACAGCTTGAGGCAAGTTTGAAGGTTTGGTTTGAAAGTTGGTTTGCAAAGACTCACATGACTGGTCATATTCAAAATGTTAATGTAGCATGAATCCTGTAGCAAGAAAGTAGGGGAAAATGGCATTCTGTCTTATACCTTTTTTAATCCTACCAGTTAAAAAAGTTTGGCACATAGCTGTCATTGATTTGCACTCCATCTCTTTCTCTCATCCGATTGCTCTGTTGCAGTGTTGCACAAGTAATTTACTCATGAAACAACTTGGTGCTATTTTTGAGGCAGTGTGCACCTCGTCATGCGATACACTGAAAACATTTCCCTGGATTCAATGGGCAGAATCAGCTGTAGGATCTCCAACTAAAACCACAGAGCTTTAAATCTGGTGTACCAGTGCGAAAGAGAGTTCCTTTGCAGCTTTAGGCATGGTGCAGCCATTCTTCAATTAAATCTGCTCTTATGCAATAGAATGTGTTTCCTGGCTGTTACTCTTGAGTTCACTTTGCCCAAGGGAGTGACTGAAGGTCTAAGAGCTCTAACACACTAAGGCATATGTGGTCTGATAATAAGCTGCAGCATCAGCATAACATGGAGCATGTTCTTTTTGATCAACTATTTATATATTAATGGGGAATGGGATTGAGGCTCTTGTTTGAGCATAATTTCTTAAAATAATAGTCAAAAGTCATTATTTACTCACCTTCATGTTGTTCCAAAACCACATGCTGTGTATTTATGTAACTGACGTTTAAAGTTTTAAATTTTTATACTGCATTTGTAAAGTGACCACAGATGTCAAGTTCCAAAAAAACAAAACCACAATAAAACAAGCAAATACTACAAAAGTAAACCAAAAAATGATTTTGTGCTCCACAGGAAGAAGAAGAAAAAAAAACTATAGCATATTGTTTGTAACTGGGAGGTAAGTTTGGGCGCAAAGACTGAGAGTGTATGTGCAGGGAACAATGTAAAATTGAATTCAGAAATGTGTCTGAAGAGACTACAAAGTTTCACTTTTTATAAGTGGAATGATGCTTTTTCCTATGCAATATATATAAAAAATGTGGTCAAAAAGTGGTCATTCCACACTAACTTTTCAGCTCATGGTTTGGGGTCATGGCCGCGGGAACTAGGGGTGCTGCAGCACCCCCTGCTGCAGGGCCGGGTCTGAGATTTTCCTTGTGCCCCTCGATCATCCTCGATCATCATCCCCTAAAATACTTAATTTTTGTGATAGTTTTGGTATTAATTATTTATTAAACTGACCACAAATAAATAGCCTAGTGCGGTTGTATTTTTCTTGCGCGCAGCGCGCGTCCATACATCTCTCCCTCACACTGACAGAATTTCATGTTAAATATTCACGTGATATTACCGCAATTTTACATTCCGCCTTGTAAAAACCATTCTCGTCCTTTTTTATGAGCGTCTTCCGAAGCTTTCTAGCTACTCAAGACAGCCACCATCAATCACATAAGCACAGCTCTTTAATTGCGCTCTAGTCTCATGGTCAAACACGCTCAAACAAGCCTAATATAGGCTACATCTATAACGTTTTAGGCAAGTAGGCTAACATATTATGACATAAAATATTTTAATAAGACAGAATTTGTATTTAACCTGATCACGTTTAATAAAAATACATTTTAAGTAGGCTAATTATAATGCAGCATGTCCACGATTATTCAAACAATGAACAAATTATACAGCGAGCAAAGAACATATTAAAGAATATCACTGAATTCAGTCTAGTGTGAGTGTAAGCACACAAAAAAAGCAAGAATCTATAGGCTAATCAGTAATGTTGTCTGCAGTGTATGATGAATTAATCTCTTATTTACATCGCATATACATCTGCACTTTGTTGTTTCTGATGAGAGAATTCGCCGAAGTGCACTGACCAAAACTTTAGCAAATCAGCAATGTTCATATTTAGTAAAATCCCCTTAAATAATAGAAATATTAAAGAAAACATTATTGAACTAATATCACAAAAGCACAAATATATATTGGTTCGCATATAACTCTGTCTTCATTTGTATGTTAATAATCTATAAGAATTTGGGCTGTTTAATATTAGGATTTTGTCAAAAATCCCCCACCATGGCCCCGCCCTGCAACATCAAGCCCCGCCCCCCAGCACCCCCCAGATAAAATATGTTCCAGCGGCTATGTTTGGGGTTGTGGCTAAACTCATGTATGTCATCAGACAGCAAGCCTGTCTCGCTTCTCAGCAAAAGCTATGTGGCTCCATCTCTTCATCAAAGGCACATCAACATGCCACGGAGGAAGATATTCAGACGAGTTCTGTCGCCAAATTTCTGCAGAGACCGGGTTTGGCGTGAGAATGTCAGTGTTTCTGTCAGAGCGAAGAGCTGGGGCTATGACCAGCGTAGCGGATAAGACATTTTTCACACTTTCACACTCAGCACTTTTCTGCCTTATCACTCCATCTCGCTCCTTTTCTCTTTAAGAAATTGGAAGGCCTTTTAGCAGCATGATATCTCGTAGTGAGAAGCATGATGACAGAAGGACAGAGTTTAAACATCTTTTCAGTTTCTGGACAGTTTCGCTCACAGCAATGAAAACGAGAGAGAGAGAAACTGAGCAAGCCGGGAAGAAAGAGACTGCTTCATAAGTGTATTTGCTCGTTTATTAAGAAAGATGCAATTTGCAAGTAATTAGCTAACATCTATGAATGTTTTATTGGCAGAAATCAGCATAGGCGTCCTGGGGTTTGGAGATTTTTGCGTGGCTGCCAAATCTTGAGAAAAACTTGCCACTCTTATCTCCAGTATACTACAGATGGCTCATGATGTCATTTTAGAATCCTTAACAAAATGATGTAATTGGCAGGAAAAAAACGAAGAAGAAGAGAAAGAAAATTGACATATAAATACACATTCGCACATACATAGGTGTTCACACTGTTTGGCGTGATACACAGGCCTCTAAACAAATCTTTACTGGCTGGAAACAGATGCAGTGGGAGTTTCATTAAACCAGCGCACACCAACAGTCACCAAACTCCCAAATCCCACACAATCTTTTTGCTTAATTGCTTTAGAAAGGCCTTTCTTATAAGCATGTGAGGCCATAATTAGGTATTTAGTGTAATGCTCCATTAAATTAAAAACTGATCCATAATTGTAGCTTAGAAAATAAAATGTAATGTTCCAGTAAAGACTTCGACCACATACCTGAGTTTACATTTAGTAGCAATGTGTATAGTATTCTACCATATGGAAAGCATTTTATTATTACTTTTTTTGAAGATGGTTGTGT
This sequence comes from Schizothorax lantsangensis, assembly GCA_027422415.1. Classification (NCBI taxonomy): domain Eukaryota; kingdom Metazoa; phylum Chordata; class Actinopteri; order Cypriniformes; family Cyprinidae; genus Schizothorax; species Schizothorax lantsangensis. Next base: position 8,057,980 of record CM049844.1, read on the forward strand.
AAATATTGTCAGTGTGAGTATTACTTAATGTACATCACAACTAAATGGATAGTAATTTATGTCAGTGTCATTATTGTATTGCAAATGAAGTGCACTAAATGCATCGGAGATTCAGCTGTGTCACACGTTTGCTTCACTTTTGTTCACCACTTGAAAATGGCAGCTCCTAGAGGTTGCTTCTACATTAATTGAAAGTACAAATGCATTAAAATGAAACTGATGCGATTTTGTGAGGAAAAAATGTAGTGTAGTAGTGTATTACTTGGAGTTTTGCATTGGTAGAAATTTAGCTTTACCTAGGGGTCAATATTTAGCTGGTTAGCATGGTTACGTTAACCTCTGCTGGTTTATTCTGCAAGCATATAAATTAAAATATTTCATTATATTATAGTAGATGTTTTATCAGGGACAGATTGTTTGCTGTGGCCTCTTCAACATTCTGAGTTCACCGACTGAGATGATTGGAAATGCCAGTGGATCACTTTCCCCAGGTATTACAGACCATCTTGGTTTTACCATTTTTATATCCTATATAAACTGCCATTTACCCATGGGGAAGAAGAAAGAGAGTGAGTGATGAGAAAAAGAGCAAATCCTTTAGCCCATGTATGCTGTATCCCTTGTTGAAGAAGAGAGAAACAAATGCTTGTGCAAATTCCCAAAGCTCTGAGCACAGCATGTACTGTGTTAGATGGTCTGTAAGATTCATTTAAGATTCAGGAAGAAACATTGATTCCTGCTATGATAGAGATCTGAAAAAAAATGCAAAAAATCTGGAAAAAAAAAAATTCTGCCCTCTGGTCCGTGGCTGTATGCCGGCTCACAAAACCACCCACCAGCAAACAGAAAGAGCGCCTGGCAGTGCATCAAATGCCTTGTGAACGGAGATAGATGGAGACAGTTTGAGAGATAAATTGCGAAGAGAATGGCACTTGATTGAGATAATCATCACTGTCTCACAGACGCCCCCGGGCATCGTTAATATATTATCATGTGCGTATATGAATAGCTGTTGCTGTGAGTTTCTGATCTGAGATCAGGTCAGTTGGTGCTAATATTAAAGTACTGGAGAAGATGGGATAAAGAAGACAGATCTGGGCTCAGTTTTAAAGTATAAATGCTCACTGGCAGATTGAACAGATCTTTAAAAACTGTTTTTAACGATTCAGGGTTATGTTACATCTCTTACCTATAATTATATGAGCAATCTTATGTCTGTGCATTTTTTTATTTATGACAACATTACTTCAACATACTGTAGATAATGCATCACGTACCTCTTATATTTACTACTCTCTTTTATTGCAGGACAGATGTGCTACTCTCTCAAAATGCAAGATTGGGAGTGCTTTTTTTTCTTATTTTGAAAAAGGAATAGGGTTTTATTTTTGTGATTTAATAATGCATGCATCAGAGTATTGTAAATGTAAAACTTCATTAGTAAATAGTAAAAATAAATCTTCAAAATTATGTACATAAAATACAGTTATTTACAGAAAGAGAGATAAGTTACAATCAATTAATCCTACAATAAAAATGTCTGTACAGCACAACATACTGTATCACTTATACTTATTGCGTTTATACTTTGTTGGTTATAACGTTACGGTGTTTTGAGCAAATTCTGTGTAACCTAAACACCTCTGATTGGCTATTACATTCACATGCTCAACAAACATGTCTGTGATTGGTTACATTGCTCAATGCTTCAAGAACATGTTGTAAATATAATTTTTTAATGCTATTCACAGAGTACTGTCACGGTGCACACAGCAGGGAGGAACAAGGACACGCAGACGAGGATGTAAACTCAAATAATAGTCTTTAATAAGACATCAGGGCTCGACATAGCAGGATAAGGCAAGGCTGACAAACAGGAAACACCGGGAGTAATGAGTCTTAGCTGACAACTGATGGGAATGTCTCTTGCAGGAATGAAGGAGAGCGGGAACCAGGAACCAAGGGAGTCTTAGACGGGGTGTCGCAGGAGGATCGATTGAGAGCTGAAAGGCAAGTAAACACAGGTAAGTGCACACTGGGTCTGGTGTAATTCAGGGTAGTGAATGGTAGACCGGACGAGGAGGGAGTGTGGAGAGTGTGCAGATATAGTGGAGCTGATGAGTGCTGACAGGTGCTGGTGATCAGTAACGAGGTGGCGGTGCTCAGTAATCAGGTGCTCCAGGTGATGGTGATCGTGACTGATGACTGCGATTCCCTGACATTACTCCCCCCTCCCAAACGGTGCGTCCCGCACCGTACACCATCCAACGGGGAGGGGGGGTGGGCCCTCTGGAGGCCTCAAGGGACACGGAGACAGGACAGGAGGCCTCCAGGGTGGCGCCCGTTCCGGAACCCATGGCGGAGCGGGGAGCTCGGGCGGCCATGGCGGGTCAGGGGACTCGGGAGGCCATGGTGGATCAGGGGATTCGGGACGCCATGGTGGTGCAGAGCGCTTGGGCGGCCATGGCAGATCAGGGGATTCTGTGGCCTTGGCCCTTGGCCCTTGGCCTGGCCACACCGGCCATGGCTATATGGCCCCCCCAAAAAAAAAATTATTGGGGAAGTTCCCCTCTGGGAGCAGTTCAGGAGGAGCGGGCTCTGTGGGGCGCTCTGGAAGCGTGGACACTTGGGGGCACTCGGGAAGCGCGGACACTTGAGGGCGCTCGGGAAGCGCGGGCACAGCTAAGCGCATTCGAGGAGCTGGCACTGGAGGGCACTTGCGAGGAGCAGGCACTGGAGGGCGCTCAGGTAGCGTGGATCTCTGTGGGCGCTCGGGAAGCGCGGATTCCTGGGGGCGTTCTGTCAGCATTGGCATAGGAGGGACTGGCCCTGGAGAAGCGGGCACTGGAGGGACTGGCCCTGGAGAAGCGGGCACTGGGGAATGCTGACGAGGAGTGGGCACAGGAGGGCGCTGTCGAGGAGCGGGCACAGGAGGGCGCTGTCGAGGAGCGGGCACAGGAGTCCATGACATCCCCTCTTACACCACTAATACCCCCAAAGGCACGTGAGCATCTGTTTGCGGCCTTGCTCTGTCTTCATTCGCCGGGCTAGCGTGGGCCGCAATTGGCAGCGGGTTTGGGAGAGCCGCGGGCGCAGCGGCGTAAACCTTGCCGCGGGTGGCGGCCCAATCATCTTCATGGGCGGCGGCACATACTTCGCCGTGGTCAGCGGCAGGCTGATGATCCCCGGGCCATCCTTGCGGGGAACCAGAATCAGCCTCCTCATCATCGGTGAAGGTCCGGTCTTCTGTCACAGTGCACACAGCAGGGAGGAACAAGGACACGCAGACGAGGACGTAAACTCAAATAATAGTCTTTAATAATCATGGCTAGACATAGCAAGACAAGGCAAGGCTGACAAACAGGAAACACCGGGAGTAATGAGTCTTAGCTGACAACTGATGGGAATGTCTCTTGCAGGAATGAAGGAGAGCGGGAACCAGGAACCAAGGGAGACTTAGACGGGGTGTCGCAGGAGGATCGAAGGAGAGCTGAAAGGCAAGTAAACACCGGTAAGTGCACAATGGGTCTGGTGTAATTCGGGGTAGTGAACAGTAGACCGGACGAGGAGGGAGTGTGGAGAGTGTGCAGATATAGTGGAGCTGATGAGTGCTGACAGGTGCTGGTGATCAGTAACGAGGTGGCGGTGATCAGTAATCAGGTGCTCCAGGTGATGGTGATCGTGACTGATGACTGCGATTCCCTGACAAGTACTCACACAAATACAAACGGGAGCTTTTGAAAGCAGCGGGAAGACAGTAGATGGCAGTAATGCAACACTATGGATGCCAACTGCCGTAAAACTCCAACGAAGAAGAAGAAGAAGAAGAAGAAGAAGAAGAAGAAGAAAGCAGCGGGAACCGAATTGACCCAAGACTCTGTACTAGCGGTATTGCAGAAAAGCTGGTGTTGTTATGTTTTTTTTTTTTAAATGTAAGTATCAACTTGGTACCAAAGTACCAGTACTTTTGACAACACTACATCAGAAGGATAAAAACAATGGTGTCTCCACTACAAATGAATGCAAAGCAAACTAGAGAAATGCAAACGGACAGAATGCTTTAGTGTTTTCTTTGCATAAATCCATTTTCTCAAACATTCATATCCTGCTTAAAAAGCAACCATAATTTCTTTATCTTGCTGTTCTTTTTATTTTTCTTGTTTTGGTCTGTCACTAGTTGATCCTGCTTGGGCAGTTAATGACAAGTACTCATTGCGGGATGTCTTTTCACTGAAAGGATTTTAGACATGCCGCAATGCACTCTCTCTTATTCACTTTTCCTCTGTGTGAAGTGAGAACTGTTTCCTGAGAGGCTCAAATTGTTCCTCATAAAATCTAATGACTGCTCGTTAACTGCAGTCAACACATATTGATTTTACCCTTAACATCTGATTAAGGTTCCTAGTTATGTCAAATAAATGACTAGCCAGTGTAATTTACTGTGAGCTCTGGTTTATGTCCCAGTATTGCGCTGGGTGATCATCTCCAAGGGACCAGTAATATTTAATGGTGAAGTATGTCATTTCCTCCACCATTAGCAGCACCAAAGCAGGTTTGCACAAAAGTTTTTCATCTTCCTTTGCTTAGTCCCACCTCAAACTCAAGCCAATGTCCAATCTCCTTTAACAGACTGCAGTTTCATTTCATGCCGCTAGCAGTGCAGAAATGGCACACTTCACCTTTAACAACCAAATAAATCAGTTTAAGAATCATGAATCAGGTTTACAGGACTTTTATGAGAGGGAGTAACCAGTGCGTGGCAGGTGTGACATTGTTTTCAGAATCTATTTTATGTTTGTATTTACTAAAATGCAATAGATGTTTGCACGTCACCTCAGATTACGCCATTCCAATCTCAAGCTGCAGTTATTTCGCGGCTCCTCTACAGGTGTAATCATCTCCAGCGGGCCTTGCGTGATGGGATGGGTGATTTTAAAGCATTCTCATCCCCCATAAAACGCAGCGGAGTGGAAAACGTGCCACGCTTCTCATTTTCTGTTTGAGGGTAGAATTTATTTTGTGTGTCTGCGTTTGTCAGTCTCAGCAGTTTCCACGTGGGGGCTTTCTCAGGTCAGCTCGAAAAACAAATGAGCCTGGAATCTCAGACGCCGAGCACTGATTCGACACCACGGGTCAGGGATAATGAGCCGGAGCGTGTAGCTGTGAAAAACTGTCTCTGCGTGTTTGAGGAAGAGAGGCACTCCGTTCCCCCTCCCTTCCTTTATGCCGTGCCCTTGAGAACTGGAAATCTGTAACGTGATATGTAGTCTTACCAAACAACCTGTGGTGACCAATAATCCCCCTCGACTGCAGAATTTCCATAGGCTGCTGAGAGAGAACCTGATTCTGTCCAGTTCACCCAAAAATGAAAATCCTGTCTTCATTAATACACTCCCATGTAGTTCGAAACTCATCAAACTTCTTCGAAATGTATTTTGAAGAGATTCAAAGCTGTTTCCCATACATTGAATGCGTATTGAGGCTATGTACATTACTGTTTCAAAGTCAATTGATCAAGTGTTAGTAAAGACATTTATAATGTTACAAAAGATTTCTACTTCAAAAAAAAAAAAAAAAAAAAGAATCTGTTCTTTTGAACCTTGTAATCATTAAAAAATCCTGAAAGAAAATGTATCATGGTTTCCTTGGAAAAATAAAGCAGCAAAACAATATTTTCAACATTGAATATATATATATTCTTTTTTTTTCCTTGACCGGCAAATCAGCATATTAGAATGATTTCTGAAGGATCATGTGAAATTGAAGAGTGGAGTAATGATGCTAAGAATTCAGCTTTGCTATCACAGGAATACATTACGTTTTAAAATATATTCAAACAGAAAACAGTTATTTTATATATTTATATTTTATATTTAATAATATTTCAGAATATTACTGCTTTTAATATATTTCTAATCAAATAAATGCAGCCTTGTGGTCAGGTGATCATGAGAGATGACTTTTAAAAACATAAAAAAACAACAACTATCAACCAGCAGCAAAAAAAATGAAATTGAATACATTTAAATTAAAAAAAAATCACATATACTGCATATAAATTTGTCTTGTTAGTTTCAATTCTGGGACATGAAAATCAGTAACATTTGGTGATTTTGTACTTTCAGCTCTGTTTAATTTTACTATGTTTAAATCAATTCTGCAAATTTACCCACCAAATCCATGCAGTCTGCGGATTCCGTCTGGGTCGACTTAGGGCTTCAGAAGACTTAATTATGTCACATGATGACACAGTTTTCATTTTTGGTCGAACTGTTCCTTTAAATAATGCACACGCTCTTTATTTACAGCTTTAGGACGGATGTGACATGGGTTCGATACAGCTAAACGATCCCAATCTGTGCTCAGGAGTGTTCGGTACTTACATTAGGGAGCTCACAGTGAGGCTGTCTGGCAAACCTTCAACCCACGGCACTCTAATGTTAATCTAGGCCACCAATCCACCCCTGTGGTGCTCCCATCCTCATTTATACAGTATTAATCTTTTACCGCTGCAGGACGTTAATGCATCGCTCAGAAGAGCAAGGGACAGTACAACAGCAGCCCTGGATAACAGAGGATTAGAGAGACACTGAGAGAGAGAGAGAGAGAGAGACTCTGTTAATCAGTATGTCTTTGTGCTCCAGGCTACAGTTTGAATAAGGCCGCACTCCTCCGTGGGGAGAAAGTTATTTATGAAGGACTGCCACCAAATTAAATTTCAAAAGGCAGGGAGAAGGCAATAGGAGAACGAAATGGAAGGATGAAATTGGAATTGTAATGGGTGAAAAAATAGGAGGAGGGAAAACAAGCAAGACAGATAGGAAACGAATAAAGCTGGAATGAAAGAAAGATGAGAAATAGAATATGATAGTATGTAAATAAGACAGTTCTTCATGTGCTTGTGTTTACTGTACGGCGAAGGATGGCTCTCAGATACAGACGGTGCGGCAGAGACTCTTTTGGATCTGGATCTATCTGGCAGTGGGGCTGGATTAGTTGGACTCTCTGGGTATCACTGGAAGGCGGGACGTGCATGAGTGTGATTTCAGAGAGATCTGCGATCTTCACACTTCGAAAGGTGTTTTTTGTCTCTTTTCACAACACAGGGTGTTTCTCAGATCCAGATGCTTTCACTAGGAAGCTAAAAATCTCCTGCAGTACTCACAGTATGAGTGTGATTGTGTGTGCTGAGATAAAGTGTGCATTACATTGACACTAGCTATGCTTCCATCCACCTATTTTTATGTGAATTTTGGGGTATCACATAAAACACACTGGAAGGAAGTGCTAAGATGTGCATTTATTCTAAAAATTTCCATTAAAAACCTATGCGCTCTATTGAGTTGGAGCTTTTTTTAATCCGATATGAGGACATGCATGTGAACTATGATGCAAACACTTTTATCGAACAAGTTCCTCCAGAAAAAGTCATGAGGCATGTGATCAAAGTCACATGCCTCAACAGATCATGTGATTGGACCCAACTGAACGTTATTTTACTGATTTTGAAATGCCTGAGCCTAAGTCTGTCATCAAAATGATTTGGTCTCTGAGACCAACAACTGTCTCTTTGCTCCAATTTCCCAGGAAGGACACATGGGATGGAAACAGAGCTGTATTCGCAAATTTTTATGCTATATTTTAAAGTTTGAGTTATGCAATCAAAGTTCATTGGAAATCTATTGAATGTGAAAGGAAAAAAATATCTTGAAATCTGGCTCATAACAATTTCTAATCCCATTCCCTTTCTCATCTTCCCTGTTATTTCCTTCCTTCCTTCTAGTGTAGCTATGAATAAAAGTGGCAAAAAGGCCCAAAATATAGATTCTCAGTATTTTAGTTTTCCTCGTTTGTGTTGACATGAAGGGTTTTATTATTATTTTTTATAATTGGCCTTTACTTGGAGTGGAAAAAAGTGTTTTGCCACAATAAGCTATGCATGTTTGAACAGAGTTCATTTCATCTCTAACTATATACAGTCCAGCAGCACTGGGACTTTTCACTTTTTATATCACTCTGCTTTTCTGTGTTTTTACCAGACAGACTGTCAGTCTGTGTGTTAGTGGTGAGGATTTTACAGTGACTATTTCTTGTTGACAACAAGTGACTGTCTTTAATGAGTAACTGAGTCATTCAAACATGTCAAATGATTGATTAAAAAAAGAATCAGGAATGAAGCAGGTGACTTTCCTTATGCGAGTCGTTGATTGATTTACTCGACCATTTTGTTCTAATGCACTGACTCATTCGGGGATGTAGGAGACTTGCTGATCATCAACTTTTGCTATACGTAGAGGGTTTAAATAAGTATTTATATACTACTTTATATTGCTTTTATTTTTTTTGAAATTGCTGTTCTATTATTCTTGTTTTCTAAATCTATCTATCTATATTAAAAATATCAGTGTAATGCATTACCTTTGACAGCATGCATTTAAAAAAATAAAATAAAACTGAGTGTAAATCGAACAATTTCTTAATAGTTTGATTTTAAAACTAGGGGGAAAATACCAATGGGATATAACTTAATTTGAGAGATATTTGCGGAAATCAAATAAGTTGATATTTTATAAGATATTTAGACATTTTTACTGTAAAATGAGACAAATACCAATTAATACTTTTTTGGGGCAGTGAAAGTATAATTTGATGTTCTTCTCGAGGAATCCAATGTATTTTAACAATAAAGGCTATGAAAGTGTGAAAAGATGTTTTATGCTTCTGTCTGTCTAATCAGATGAGGAAAGTGTTCGGATAAGATAACGCTTGTAGTGGTCAAGGAAGGGCCTTGAAAAGTCGAACCTCTCTGTCTGTCTGTCTCCTACGCTACTCTCAGCACATTACCGAATAACTTGTCTTTCTACAAAAGCCTGAAAATCCACTTAAGTTTAATTTACTGATATCCTGTTTCTTCGCCTCTGTGCTATTAAAGATTTATGCCCCTCCATAACCCAGCGAGATCCTCACTTTTCCCCATTATACCCAATAACGGTGTGTGTGATGTCGTTCCTCATGTGGATGAGGGTCTAAAAGCTCTGTGAGAGAAGCTTTATGCTGTTATTTATTTTTTTATACAGCCATGCAAAGAGGAGAGGAGCTTCCTCTGTCCATTTCCAATGGCTCCTGGGGGTCTGGTTTGCTCTGCCGTGAAAACATGATTACAAGGCATTTTTCCTCTTTATAACATGGTCAATAAAATCCAAAATAATTATTGCAACAATTATACACTCAAATTGTTGGGCCCCATGCTGATGCAACACTTTTGAATGCTAATGAATTATGGGTAATCCGAATACAGATGATATATGCATTTTCTCATAGTCTGTAAGGGTCCATTATTCTGTTCTTTTAAAAACATTTTTATAGCAATTTCTCCAGAAAGTTTGAATTTTAGTTTTGCTTGTCCATCATCCACCAGCGCTCTGACCCTGTATATTAAACGGGCTATTTTTGTTATCACACCTTAGGATTTCTGTTTTATGACTAACAGCTATGCAATTGGTAAATACTGAATATGTGCTGATGTGAATCATGGGCAGTCATGCAATAAATGGATAGTTCACCCAAAAATGAAAAATCTGTCATTTGCTCACTTTCAAGTTGTTCCAAACCTTTATGAGTGTCTTCTGTTTAACACACCAGAAGGTCTAAAGAATGTTGGTAACCAAACCGTTGACAGCAGCCATTTACTTCCATAGTATTTTTTTTTCCATACTATGGAAGTCAATGGCTACCAGCAACTGTTTGGTTACCAACATTCTTTAAAATACCTTTCTTTATGTTTTACAAAAGAAATAAACTTTTATACAGGTTTGGAACAACTTGAGGGTGAGGAAATGATGACAGAGTTTAAATTTTTTGGGTGAATTATCCATTTAATGAGCTTGTGGTTGTGATGATAAAAAAAAATAAAAAATTCTGGATGAGTCAGTTTCGCAGTATAGTTTTCATAAAAGCTGTCACTGGATCAGGGAGGGTGCTTTACATTGTGCACGTTACATAGAACATCAAAATCTTATTTCAAAAGAGTAAGGAAAAATTCAGTTTTACGAAACCTTTCATGCACAGACATTCTTCCTTTTTTTCCTCTTCCACTGTGAAGCTACACTTCTCCTCTAGTGCTTACTGTATGTGTGTATATAGAGTTGAACAAAGCACATTACTTTTTTGTAGTTGCACATTTAGTCTCACATTGCTTCCTTTTGTGATGATTTTGAAAATTAATAGTACTTTTGAAGTTGTTGTGCATTAATGTTTTTCATACTGTAATAGTGTAGCTTTTCCAGGTATCACAGTTTTCAGTGAGTGGATTTGTATTGTTACAAAACTCAATCTCAGTCTCTTTTTGTCATGTTTGTGTTAAACCTTTGTTATTATTATTATTATTATTTTTTTTTGACGAAAAACTGTTGTTCATATTGTTTTTAATTTAGTTATACATATTAAGGTTTTTCTAGGACAAAATGCCTCACTCATTCTGTTTATTCATCCTGAAATAGGCTTTATAGTTGAAAGTCTGGCTATGTGAGATTTATATAATGCTTATCTGTTTATCAAATTGATAGTCTTTTTTTCCATCCATTATTATATTAAACCTGAAATGAAAGCTTTCTGTTCATTTTAGAGTCATGTATACTATATAGCCCTTTCCGCCATACATATTCTTTTAAAGCAGTTTTACAGAGGATTGCTCCTTACAAACCCCCCAGAGCGAGCTAAAGGCGACAGTGGTGAGTAGAAAGATCACAAATAAAAGTATGTGAGGACACGAAAATAAGTTGCAAGTGAGCTTACATAAATAGTTTTTATTCCCTCACAATACTATGCACTATTTCTGTTTCTAACTATCAAGACCCAACTGTCAATAGAATGAAGTCTTATGCTTTCCAGTTATTCTTTAGGAAGCAGAAGGAAACAGTGAAGCAGTTTCTTCTACACTTTTTCCCTTTCTGAAACTGGATTTTGAAAGCCACTGGACTACGGTATCAATTTAGGATCAATACCGAGGTACCAGAGGCTTGTATCATACTGAATTTTGGTATCGATCCAACCCTACTACTGTATTCTGCTGTTGGCTTTGTCTGTAATACCACGTACAACTTGGCAGTGAAAGCTCACAGCTTTTTCGCAGTGGGAGAGACCGAGAGAAAGGTCTCTTATATCAGTTGACATAACCAGCAGACAGATGATCATTTTGTCTTAAAGGTCACAGAACGTACTAAACGGCAGCAAGCAGTATTATTGGAGCAGCTGATCGTATTTTATTCTCATTCGCCCACTGGGTCTTCAGCTGTATTTTATGGCGTGTATTGCTGTCTTCCATTTAGTGAGGCTGTTTCTATCTTTACCTCCCTGCCTGGCTCTCCAGGTTCATTTTCTCTCGCTCTCCTTCTCTCTTTTTAATGAAACTCTTCTTGTTCCTCATGCTGTTTACTGTTGTTCTCCATTCAAGCCGTTTGAGTCCTGACCTGCTGTTGGACTTGGTGCTCGTTAAGGTTGGCACAGGCACCGGGTCTTTTGGTTCGTTACATCTCTGACCCATGAGCAGGTTTGAGCGGTGTAGCTCATTAAAGACAGCGCTTCGCGCTCATGCACCCCCTCCTCTCCTCGACGGTTTGCTTTTCTCGCCTGGAAACTTTTCACGGCCGGCAGTCTGTTCTTTGCTCGCTCTTTCACTCCTGCTTTTGTCTGAAAGCCCATTAGCTGAGATGTCTTGGTGGTGCTGAAGCCAGCGAGGGTTTTCAGACGGGTTGCTGAGTTAAGGTGAATTAAAACCACCTGCACAAAACCCCAGACCTGCAATTATACTCAGTGTGTGTGTGTGTGTGTTTTAATCAAAAAATGGCAGTTGACCACCATTATGGGTTTTTCAATATGCAATCATTGTTGAATTTGCTGTATGTGTGTGTGTGTGTGTGTGTGTGTGTGTATGTATGTTTTATATATAAATATATTTTATTATTATTTGAATACTATTGTTAACTGTTGTACACTATTATTTTATATTATATATTAATATTTTAATTATAAATAAGCTTTCCATTGATGTATGGTTTGTTATGATAGGACAATATTTGGCCGAGATACAACTATTTGAGTATCTGGAATCTGAGCGTGCAAAAAAATTGAAATATTCAGAAAATCGCCTTTAAAGTTGTCCAAATGAAGTTCTTAGCAATGCATATTACTAAGCAAAAATTAAGTTTTGATATATTTACAGTAGGAAATTTTCAAAATATCTTCATGGAACATGAGCTTTACTTAATGTCCTAATGATTTTTGGCATAAAAGAAAAATCAATAATTTTGACCCATACAATGTATTTTTGGCTATTGCTACAAATATACCCCAGCGACTTAAGACTGGTTTTGTGGTCCAGGGTCACATATATATATATATATATATATATATATATATATATATAATTTTTTTTTTAAATAAAGCTGAAATAAAAAAATAGACAAAATCCAAATTGTAAAATATATTATATACAGATATATATATATATATATATATATATATATATATATATATATATATATATATATATATATATATATAATATATTTTACAATTTGGATTTTGTCTATTTTTTATTTCAGCTTTATTTAAAAAAAATATATATACATATATATATATATTAGGGGTGGCACGGTATATGTATTCGTCCTGAACCGTCACGGTACAGGCGTCTCGGTTCGGTGCATGATGCCTTACGACGAATACAGGCAATTCACCCCCAATTCAGAAGGGGGCGCCCGCAGCAATGCAACGCTGTTTGATAACCGCCAGCAGAAGAACAGCGAATGCTAACGATGACACAGAGGCGGCCGCGCTAATGTTTGGCTCACTATATTTTATTTTGATAAAGTACCAACTGGCTGTCAAGTTAGCAATGCTGGAACTGATGTGTGTGTGTGTGTGTGTGTGTGTGTGTGTGCATGCGTGTGCATGCGCGAGTGCGTGCGCGAGTGTGTGTGCGTGCGCGAGTGTGTGTGTGTGTGTGTGTGTGTGTGTGTGAGAGAGAGAGAGAGACGCGATCACTTCAACTGTTTCCTTATACCAACAATCAACTTTAAACACTTGTTGTCTTATTAATAATCACTGTATAAAGGTCTGCTTTTGTTTGTGAAAACAAAACAGATTTTATATATATAACATGTGTTACGTCCCAGTCTAGGGACAACCTGGTGTAACATAAATGAAGAACGTCACAAAAAGAAAGTATTAACTTCCATTTATTTGTAGGAGCAAACTAATTTTTCTTCTCGCTTACAAGCCACTTTGCCAGCTTCAGAAATGGGTATAAGCCAAAACAACAAACAAACCAAAACTAACTGTGACCCCCGAACCGAGGTACGTACCGAACCGTGACATCTGTGTACCGTGCCACCCCTAATATATATATATATATATATATATATTTTAATACCGTGTAGAACTTGGCAAGTGAAAGCTCACTAGTCTTTCGCAGTGGGGGGAGACTGAGAAAAAGGTCTCTTATATCAGTTGGCATAACCAGCAGACAGATGATCATTTTGTCTTATAGGTATTGGTTTAAAAGTATAAAATGATTTTGTTTATATCGTTTTAGTTTTATCAACAATCTCAAACTGTCTTGAAGACATCCTTTCTGCAATGATCATTAGTTATGACATTCGTTTATTGATAAATTGTGTCCGGATATAGCTTTCCAAGCTGTGATTAGAAAAGAACTGACAATTTCTATTGATTAGGCCTGAAGTGTCGCATCTCTCTCTGGAGACATGATTATGATTATCATGCAGACGCTGCAGTACATGCATGCAGCCCAAAGCTCCTGTGAGAGCGATGTAAGTGAGAGGTTGCTGAGATAAGGGAGATAGACGCCGTCCTGGTTATAGATCTGCGGTTTAGAAGTGTTGAGACTGGTTCATTGCAGTGGAAGTGGATTTCACTTTCTGAGGTAGTGGAGAGAACGGAAGGCATGGACAGTGAATTTTTTTTTTACATAATAACACAAAAAGCATATGTTTATTGCCCTTTCTCCCACTGCTCTGAGTGTGGCCAAGCAAGTATTAATTTCTAAATTCTTTCTTTGAAAACAGATTTGAGAAATTCAGCATTACATACTTGCTCTCCAATGGATCCTCTGAGATGGGTGCCACAGAATGAGGTCCAAAAGGATAAAAACATCACAATAATCCACATTTGCGCGGGGTCTCATAACCCGCACCGGGTTGGGGCGGGTAGAAATTGTCACTTTTTTGCGGGGCGGGTCATTAAAAAAAAAAAAAAAAATCCATGTATGTTGCATAATTCCCTATAGCCAATAAAAATTTGGGAATATCTATTTTCATATAGGTTATTTGTAAGGTTACAATTGAAGGCCTACGTAGCAACTAACTTCTTGATGTCCCACTTTTGGCGTCACTAGGGCTGCAACGATTAGTCGACATTATCGACAACTCGACAATAAAAAATTGTCGCAAATATTTTTGTTGTCGAGTAGTCGTTTGATCTCAAGACCTATGTAAGAGCCTGCAATACTGCGGTTTGACCAGTTGGCGCTGTAGCGCAAACTCTATTCAGCCCTCCTGGATCAGATCAAGAGAACACACACAGCACTTCAGAGCAAATGATCCAACTTGAGCGGCTTTTGGATGAATAGTAAATATATATTGCGCGCTTTCCTTCAGTAACGAAATAAACAACAAAAACCGACAGCATTGAAAGCAACAGTTAAAAAGCATCTGATTACAACGATGTGGATGTTTGCATGAGCTCTGCAGTTCAGTAACGTAACATTACTCCAGTAGAGTTCGGTCCATTATGTTTATTTATATAGTACTTTATGCAATAGATAGCCTTAATTGAAGCAGCTTTACGGTATTAAACATGAAAAACATGAAGGTCAGTGTCGCTTATAAAGCAGCTCTCCAGGTGAGCTAGCTAATGATAAAATATTTTTATTAGTGGGAAAAAATAATAATCATTAAAGTGAAGTTTGGTTTGCAGAGATCAAAGCTTGATCTAGTCAGGGCTGTTTTGATTATCAAACCCTATAAGGTATTTTAAGCATTATGTTGTGAATAAAATAGTTTATCCAAACATCTCACACTTACCTTTATTTTGTTTCTTATCTATATGACTTACAAAAGGAGATGTTAGGCAGAATGTGCAAAAGTGTCATCAGTTACTTTTTCATGTAGCTAAATAAATGGTGAGAGAGTGTCTCTGTCTGTCATCTCATTTTGTGTGCCTCTATTTTTATAATGAATTGGTAACAACAATAAGGTATCATTTGTTAACATTAGTTAATGTATTAATTAACATGAATGAACAATACATTTATTACATTTAAGTTTTAACTTTGTTAATGTCGGTTAATAAAAATACAGTTGTTCATGTTAGTTCACAATGCATTTATCAATGTAAAAAAAAAAAACTTGTGATTTTAATAATGCATTAGTAAATGCTGAAATTAAATTAAGATTAACAAATCTATAGAAGTATTGTTCATTATTAATTATTTAGGCAAGGCAAGTTTATTTATATAGCACATTTCATACACAAAAAAAATTCAAAAACACAAAAGTGCTTTACATAAAAGGAAGTGAAATAGATATTAAAATAATAATCACAACAATAAAAACAAGGAAATTATATAAAAATGTATTTAAAATTAATTTAAAACCGTCGAATAGAAAATTATTATACATAAAAAAAAAAAAAAAAAAATCCAATTAATTGTGTAATAATTGTAATGTATGCTTTTTGCATGCTTTATTTATGTTAGAAATTCTTAATATTCTAACTATGCAAAAAGAATAATCAATCAAAGTCAATATCAGTGAAAAATCGACGATTAATGTTCTAATAATCGTTAGATTAATCGATATCAAAATATCGTTTGTTGCAGCCCTAGCGTCACGTCATCACGAAAGCGCCAAGCAGCTCTGTTCCCAGCCACAAGCGCATCAAGTGAGCACACATTAGCTCTGCTGGCCGGGTTCTTTGATAAGAATCCCATTTCTCTGTTACCCCTTTCCCACCCCTTCCCCTTAGTTTTGCGCGTTACGTGAGAGAAGGTCCCAATTCTCGTTTTGATCGAGGGGTAGGGCTAAGGGGAAGGGGTAGATACCCCTTAAAACAAGCATTTTCGCGAGCTTACTTGAAACCTACCCAGAACACACTGCGCAACCGTCAACAATGTCAGCCAGATCATCCAAAGTCCCATTTTGGCTTAAATAATTGATTTAAAAATTACGACAGTCTTGTTTTGTGCTCTACACGTCTGTACATATATATTTGCAACCATGTTCTTAATTGAAACGTTTTAAAAAATCCAGTTTGCTAGCTTTACATCGCTGATTTGCACAACAATGCAAAAACATCACTATAAAACCCCCATCGACATACACACACTTGCAGCGCATCTTGGAAGTTTGTGATCAACACTTGTCGCACAGGTGACGTTGCAGCCAGCTAGCGACAGTACGATGACGTAACCGTAACCAAGTGGTCTCATTTCATAGGGGTATGTTTTCACCCCTAGGCTTACCACTCGGTTTCGAGGGACAAGGGTAGGCTAAGACGAAGGTAGGGGAGGTGAAGGGGTAAGACAGAGAAATGGGATCACCCTAAACCCCGGTACAGTGGATGCCATTCTTTTTTTGCACAGCGAACGTAAAAAAGCTAAATGAACATTTCCGTGTGTTAAATAAAACAAAAGTTCAGTGGTTATGTAGCGTAGGCTGTAAACTGTAGGCCTATACAAATCTGAAATAAAAAATTGTTTAGCCTATTAGATGAATACAAACGCTGCTTTGTAAATGTTAAAAATGTTTATCATTATCTTGTTATTAATATGACCTGATTTATGGTTCATATTCATAATCGTATGTTGTTGCCAGTTTACAGGGCGATGTTTCCAAGCACTTTCAGGCTGAAATAAAGGCTGTTTTAATTTACATTACAATGCCTAGTATGTCTATTTAATGGTCGCGGGTGTGGGGCGGGGCGGGGCGGGTTGTAAAAATAGATACAGTGGTGCGGTGCGGTGCGGGGCGGGCGGGGCGGGCTGGGGCGGGCCAAATAATTTCATAAAAGCGGGACCCGCGGGTTGGAAAAAAACCCGATCCGCGCATCACTAATCCACACCACTCCAGTCCATCAATTAACATCTTGTGAAGTCAAAAGCTGCATGTTTGTAAGAAACAAGTTCATCATTAAGGTGTTTTAACTTTAAACTGTCGATTCCAGCCAAAATACTATAGTACATAACACTTCCTCCTGTGAAAAAGACCATCATCTGTTGTCTTCTCACCTCAAAATCCAACAATATATGTTTGACTGTTTTCACTTGTAAACAGTCCTTGATCTGTGCATATTTCTCTCCTGATTCAGATGAGACTACTTTCACTGGGGAAAGCAATATTATATAATAAATATAATATAATAAAACCACTCTATCCATAATTTTAGGCAGAAGCAATAGTTAGCAAGTGTCTTAATGTCTCAATGACGGATTTTTATTTTTATTTTTTTAAACAAACAAGCAGCTTTTCACTTCACAAAACATTAATTGACTGACTGGAGATGTGATGTTTTTATCAGCTGTTTGGACTCTCATTCTGATGGCACCCATTCACTGCATTGCTGAGCAAGTGATGTAAAATATGCCTATATTTCATATTTTCATATTATGAAGTTCATATTTTGAACTTTGTTAGTGATTCTTTCCTAAGTATTTTACTGTACGAATCTGATTAGCAACATAGGCTTTTCAGTTGAAATGATGGATACTCTTTTAACTAAAATCAGAGCAAATATATTTAAAAAGTATATATTTTGAATATGGCCAAAAAACTGGAACGTTTTTTGCTTTGTCGTCAAGCCCTTCGCTACTGTGGTGGGTAACATATTGAATGTTGGGTGTGTGTGTAGTTACTTGTTTAGTTTGCAAGATGGTAGTTATATCAAATGTTCTCTGTGTTAGATGCTGTTGGAAACAGGAGATGGCTGCGATAGGAGATGGAGAAAGTTTATGTGTGTGTGTTGTCTTTGTTCTGCCTTCAGTAGAATCAGATAAGGGTTTCAGAGAGGAGATACGAAAGCCATTCGAGCTCATTTTACACATCAGACACATGAGCCCAATCCACAGTGAGACACAAACACTCAGGAAGATTGAGTGTCCGGCCTCAGCCGAAGAACGGATCAAAGAATCAGTCCCGCATCTCAGACCGAGAGAAGGAAACGAGGGCCAGACGGATGAGCGTGAACCTTGTTTTGTGGCTGTGAGAGATTGAGGGAAAAAGAAGGATGAAAAAGGGAAAAAAAAATGACGATTCAGCTCCACAGGTGAACTCATTATGAGAAATCAATGAGGCACAGAAATGCTCTTTTATCAAACTCTGACACCTATAAACAGGACAACAACCCACTGGGATAATGCTGTAATGATAGGTGTGTGCGAGTGAGAGAGTGTTTATGTTGCACCCTAATTGTCTGTTCTTTGAAAAATAACACTGAGAGTCCACCAACGGGGTGCCACAGTCCCTTTAAAACACAATGTAGGCTGATCCGATAAAGAATGGATGGAGCTTTTTATATTTTTAGCTGTATGGATTATTAGTCATTGTTTTCAATGCACAGCGTAGATGAAAAGCTCTTTTGAGATGGAGTATTCACTAGAATTCAGGGCAAAGTAATATGTCTAATTTATTTAGATTATTTATTCAGACATATACAGTCAGGTCCATAAATATTGGGACATCGACACAATTCTAACATTTTTGGCTCTATACACCACCACAATGGATTTCAAATTAAACGAACAAGGTGTGCTTTAACTGCAGACTGTCAGGTTTAATTTGAGGGTATTTACATCCAAATCAGGTGAACGGTGTAGGAATTACAACAGTTTGCATATGTGCCTCCCACTTGTTAAGGGACCAAAAGTAATGGGACAGAATAATAATCATAAATCAAACTTTCACTTTTTAATACTTGGTTGCAAATCCTTTGCAGTCAATTACAGCCTGAAGTCTGGAACGCATAGACATCACCAGACGATATCCAAAATATCTTAAATTGTGTTCCGAAGATGAACGAAGCTTTTACGGGTTTGGAACGACATGGGGGTAAGTGATTAATGACAAAATATTCATTTTGGGGTGGAGTAACACTTTAAGCAAGGATGCATTAAATTGATCAAAAGTGACAGTACAGACATTTGTAATGTGCCAAAACATTTTTATTTCAAGTGAATGCTGTTCTTCTGAACTTCTTTTTCAGGAAATAATCCTGAATAAAAGCATCACGGTTTCCAGCACAACTGTTTTCAACATTGATAATAATAATGATTGTTTCTTGTGCAGCAAGTTAGCATTTTAGAATGATTTTTGAAGGATCATGTGAAAATTCAGCCCACATTTTTGAAGTAGTGTACTGCTGAAGTAGTGTAATTTGCATTTCACATTGTGGTTTGTCTTCACAGAAATTGCTCTTGCTGAACATTTAAGATTGTTTGCATCACTTGCAGCCCTTCTGTACATGTAAACCAAATCGACAAAAACCTGATGCAAAAACATACTGATCGTGCAAATGTACTACTGTTTCAAAGTTTTTATTGACAGAACAAAAAAATGTGTGGATTTTGAGTCCAAATCTTTTTTGGATCATGCCATCAAACCCAGAGTGAAATACTTGAAAGACCTGCTATGCTGACTTTATTAGAACTGACCGCATCCCAAGTTCTAGATACGTCACCAAACTCCCAACATCATCCAGAAAGCGTTTTCAGGCTTTTGACTTTCGTAAGATTCCCCACATTTGTTTGTGATTCGCAGTAGGGGAGTGCAGGCACCTCCAGAATGCACACAGCTGCTGCTCTAGCAGGACTTCTATTTCCTCGTGTGTAGCAAGAAGATGTTCAACCGGAATCCCAGCGGCATCCATCAAACAAACCTCGCTGTCGTTCGGCAAATATTACCCAAGCTGTTTATCCAGGCTTTCCCCGCCTAGAATAAACAAGCACTGATTAATTAATGACAAACACACACAGAGATGAGATGCAAACAAACACACACGTGCATATCCACAGAATTAACAGACGTGCACTCGCTCACAGGGCGGCTTTGCTCTTGTGTAGTTTAGATCAGCGCGCTGCACTCCTGTCTTGGTCTAATTTAAATTGCCGTACTTCCAAACAGCTGGGTACAGCTCTGTCAAACAAACACAAATAACAACCACCCATCCCCACAGACGGCTGAATTATCATATTTATGGTGTTTTGTGACCCTGTGAGCTCTGTAATAAAGTGCTCTGATTCTGATCGGATGGGTGTTTGATACACAGATGATGTCTAAGTGTGTGTGGAGGTTTGAGAAGAAAGGAAACACACGGGGGTTGTGAATTGCGTTTGTGCTTGTATGCATTGCGCCGCTCAGAGAAAGAAGCATATCAATGTCTGTCTTGAAACTCTTGAAAATAAAGGTTCCAAAAGAGGGTTTTCACAGCAAGAACAATTTTTTGCTTCCCAAAAGAGCCTTTCAGCGAGCATTTTTTAAAAGAACCATTTTTTTGTGTGCAAGCAATGTTTAAAAATAACTTTTTTCCACTATAAAGAACCTTTTGTGGAATGGAAAGATTCCACACGTTTAAAAATAAAGGTTCTTTACTGGTATTGATTATAGTTTCATGAAGAACTATAAAGAAAAAAAAATTCTTTATAGTAGAAAAAGTTTCTTTAAATTATTAAAATGTTCTTCACACCAAGAAAAATGGTACTTTTAGGAACTGTTCACTGAAAGGCTCTTAAAAATAAAAGTTCACTCTTAAAAATAAAAGAACCTTCCAAATGCAGAAAAGGTCTTTATTGGCTTTAGATTTTGAAAATCAATGGTTCTATGCTCTTCACTCTTAAAAATAAAAGAACCTTGAACCTTGAACATCCATGGAACCTTCCAAATGCAGAAAAGGTACTTTATAGTTGAAAAAGGTTCTTTAGATTTTGAAAATGTTCTTCAAAATGGTTCTTTTAGGAACTGTTCACTGAAAGGTTCTTTGGGGAACCAAATATGGTTCTTCAATGCCATCACTGCAAAAACACCCTTTTGGAACCTTTTATTTTTAAGAGTGTTTGGAGAACCCAAAATGGTTCTTTCTAGGCGTCACTATAAAAACACAATTTTGGAATCTTTATTTTTACAAGTGCATAGATGTTAAAGGTTATTTAGTGAACCATCAATGCCAATAAATAATCTTCATTTTTAAGAATCTTCATTTTTAGAAGAACCATTTTAGGTTCCCCAAAGAACCTTTCAGTGAAGATTTTTTTTACTTGGTATATGCAAGATACTGTTCCATGAAGAACTCATCCATGAAACCTTCCCATTGCAGGAAAGGTTCTTAATAGTGGTAAAAGATTCTTTAGATTATTAAAATATTATTCACACCAAGAATAAATGCTTGTTTTAAGAACTGTTCGCTGAAGGGTTCTTTGGGGAACCCCCCAAAAAATGCACTCAAAAAACTAATTAATTGGATGAACTCAATTTAATTGAGGGCAGGATTTCCATCCAATAAATATGTGTAGCCCCAACTCATAAAAAACGAATTCATGCAATGAAATGTAATTGAGTTGGGCCAACTCAATTTGATCAAATATAGTTTAAATGAAATTGATACATTGATGAAGTGATTTTTTTATGCTTGTTGAACTCAAACTAAAACATTTAACTGGAAAATAAATTATCAGGCAGACATCCTTCTATACTCAAAAAAAAAATGATTTGTTGGATTTACTTAACTTTAGGCATTAGCCAACTTGTTAAGCGTAGCATAAGATGGTATTGTTACATCCATGGCATGCCCATAGTTGTTTTTTTTTATTATTAAAACAACTTTGCTTCATGTTAGCAGGTCCTCAACCTAAGCACATGCTCTACACTTTACCACAATGGTAACCCCCCAAAACACTAACATACAAGAAACTCTTTTAAATACAAACATAAAAGAGCATTAAACATTAACAAGTCTCCCAATTTTATCATCTAAATAAAAAATGCCTAAAATAAAATTATTTCAAGATTACTCTCCTTATCCAGCCCTGTGCAAAGCATGATGGGAAGGGGAAATCCACTTCCTAGTTACGCAAGTAAAATCATTTATGTTCTTTCAAAATGAAAATATTGAGTTGAGCCAAAACGCAACTGTTTCAATTCAGTTTAACACAATGCAATTGTATAAATGGGAAACCTAACATAATGGTGTTAAATGAAAATGATTTTTTAAAAATAAACTGAACAGTGTTGGAGAATAATTTTTTTGAAGGTTTTTTACTCAACCGTCAATGCCAATAAAGAACCGTTTTAAGAGTGTAGAAGAATGTTGTTCCACAATAAAGAACCTTTTGTGGAATGGAAACGTTCCATGCATGTTAAAGGTTATTTTTGAACCATCAATGCCAGTAAAGAACCTTTTAAGAGTGTAGATGAAGGATATTTTCTCATGCTAGACAGAGGATCAGTGACTAGAACTAATTCAAGATTTGTATTTGTCACATACACGATTATATAGAGAGTATATAACCAGCAGTGAAATGTGAGTCAGGTCCGCTCCATGGACAGTGCAAATATTATAGAATACAAACACAGAGGAAATATACATAAAATGAAATAAGTAAAGAATAAGATATAAATAATAAAATATAAAAAATGTGCATGACAGTATACTGTAGACTTAAATATTAAGATAAGCAGGAATGTACAAGAGAGGAATGTGCAAACAGGTTGTACACGGTTGTCATGTAGCAGCAATACCAAAAAAAATACCAAAACACAGAAAGTGCTGTGTGCAAATGACACTGTCAGTGTGAGGTAGAGAATAATGAATATCTTACTGATTGTTAAGTGATTATTAAGTGGAGTCATGTTGATGTTAAGAGGCTGAGTTTGAGTTTAGGAGCCTGATGGCCTGGGGGAAGAAACTCCTCCTAAGTCTCTCAAATTTTGCCATCAGGCAACGGAAGTGCTTACCAGATGGCAGCAGAGTGAAAAGACAGTTACTAGGGTGGTTCGAGTCCTTGATGATTTTGACAGCTCTGCTTTTGCAGCGTTTGTGGTAGATGTCCTGCAGAGAGGGGAGAGCAGACCCTGAGATGTGCTCAGCTAAGCGCACAACTCTCTGCAGGGCTTTGCAGTCTTGACTGGAGCTGTTTCCATACCACACTGAAATACACTGAGTCAATACACTTTCTATGGTCCCTGAATAGAAAGTTTTCAGGATTGTTGGTGAGACCCTGAATTTCCTCAGCTGTCGCAGATGGTACAGTCTTTGCCTGGCTTTCTTAACCTGTGTTTGAATGTGTGTAGTCCAAGTCAGGTCCTCGGAGATGTTTACACCAAGGTACTTGAAGCTGCTCACCCTCTCCACAGGGGTCCCACTGATCATAAGAGGAGTGTAGGGCCGCAGGTGTCTCTTCCTGAAGTCCACAATCAGCTCTTTAGTTTTGCTCACATTCAGAGAGAGACAGTTGTCCTGGCACCATGATGTAAGTCTCGCTACCTCATCCAAGTATGCAGTCTCATCATTGTTGGAAATGAGGCCCAGAACCACAGTATCATCAGCAAATTTGATAATAGAAGTGGAGCTGTGAGAGGACACGCAGTCATGTGTGTAGAGAGAGTAGAGCAGAGGACTCAGGACACAGCCCTGTGGGGCTCCTACGTTCAGGGTGATGGAGTTTGAGGTGAACCTGCCTACTTTCACCACTTGAGGTCTGCAGGTGAGGAAGTCTTGAATCCAGTCGCAGAGTGAAAAGTTTAGGCCGAGGTCTGTAAGTTTAGAAGCTAGCTTGATGGGAACTATAGTATTGAAAGCTGAGCTATAGTCAATGAATAGCAGCCTTACATAGTTCCCATTGCTGCTGTCAATGTGTGTGAGGGAGGAGTGCAGTATGTGAGGGATGGCATCGTCAGTAGATCTATTTGGGTGATAGGCAAACTGAAGAGGGTCCAACGTAACAGGGATGGAGGAGCAAATGAGGTTCTTTACAAGTCTCTCAAAAACCTTCATGACTATTAATGTGAGGGCAACTGGACGATAGTCATTCAGGCAAGAGGGTTTATTGTTCTTAGGCACAGGGATGATGACAGATTTTTTAAAGGAGGTGGGAACCACAGAGGTAGCAAGGGACTCATTAAAGATTGAAGTGAACAAACCAGCGAGCTGATCAGCGCAGGACCTCAGAACACAGCCAGTAATTCCATCAGGTCCGGCTGCTTTCCTGACGTTCACTTTCTTTAGGGCCCTCCGTACATCGTCCTCCGACACGGTGATCACATGATTATCGCTGCTCTGCCTGCTGCTTCCTGACGCGCTGATCGGCAGAGTCGCGCTGCCGCCATTGCATTCAAAGCGGCCATAGAAGGTGTTTAACTCGTCGGCCAGCAACGGATCTGCTCTCACCTCTACGGATGATTTGTTTCCAAAGGCACAGATGGTCCTCAGTCCCTGCCACATGCGTCGAGAGTCATTGAGCTGAAAATGAGACTCAATTCTCTCCCTGTATCGGAGTTTGGCGGCTCTTACTGTACGTCGGAGAGCATAGCATGATGCTTTGTACTCGCTCATATTTCCAGACAAAAGAGCCTCATTGTATGCGGCAGTGCGTTTGTTAACCACAGCACGGATTGTTCTGTCCACCCATGGTTTCTGATTTGGGAAGGTCCTTACAGTTATTGTTTCTGTAGCTTGCTCAGTTAGCGTGTTTACAAAGCTTAATGCAACATCCGTGAACTCACTGACGTCAGATGAACTCGCCCGGAACATGTCCCAGTCGACGTCATCAAGAGCCGCCTGTAGCATAGCTTCTGAGTGGGAGGACCAGCGCGTCACTGCTCTCTTCACCGGGGGTTCCTGAGTGAGCCTTTGTTTATATTCCGGTGTGAGGAAAATGGCGGCATGGTCTGATTTGCCAAAAGCCGGTAATGAGCGGGCTTTGTAGGCATTCTTAAACTGAGAGAAGCAATGATCCAGTGTATTCGGTCCTCTAGTTGGACAGGATATATGTTGATGAAAGTTCGGCATGGCCTGCCTGAGGTTGGCTTTGTTAAAGTCCCCCGCAATGATAAAGGCAGCGTCAGGATGTTTGTTAATGTAGCCGCTGAGCACATCGTGAAGCTTAGACAAAGCAAAGCCGGTGTCTGCCTGTGGTGGAATGTAAACAGCAGTTACAATGATCGATGAAAACTCCCGGGGCAGATAGAATGGGCGGCAAATAATGGATAGATGTTCCAGATGAGGCGAGCAGGAGCGCGAAAGAGAGGAGATATTCCTGGGGTCACACCATTTCTTGTTAATCATGAAACACACTCCTCCACCTTTGGATTTACCGGCCTCGGCTGTTCTGTCCATCCGTAAAACAGAAAAGTTGTCGGAAGGCGTTACAGCAGTGTCCGGAACTGAGGGCGTGAGCCATGTTTCAGTCAAACAAATGATGTTACAGTCCCTTATGTCCCGTTGGAAACTTATCCTGGCTCTAAGATCGTCCATCTTATTCTCCAAAGATTGGACATTGGTGAGCAGAATGCTCTGTAGAGGAGGACTATGAGCCCTTTTCCTCAGTCTGTTGTGAATGAGAGCCATAATCTCTCCAGTATAATATTTATTGTTGTGTTTAACTAATATTGATTGTTTTCCCAGTAGCAGGAAAGTAGCACTGGGCTTTAAGCAGGACGCATGCTATTAAACAGTGACATTACCAACACAACTGACTGTATGTCACTGTCTAGAGCATTTCCGATATGGCCGCCACCCAGCTGTGACAGGAAGGACGATCCATCAGCGGAAAAGCGTTCTGTCTTTGTGAGGCAGTATTGAGTGAGAGTGTAGTTGGATGGGATTCTCTGCCTACCTCGTCTGAGCTATTGATTCGCCTCAGGTGAATTTATGGTGACATTCCTGTAGTTTGCACAAATGGAAAAGCATTGTTGTCTTTGTGGAAATCTATCACCAATCTGAACAGCTCGTCAATAGGCAAGAGTGACCAGTTGGCTTGGATTTCAGGACGTCAGAAGTTTAAAAGTGTACACACAGACATTCTTTAAAAGAACCAAACTTGGATCACTTTCATACTGTCCCTGGCCTTTTTTAGCTTTAATGGGGTCTTAGTCCAATTTCCATTTTTCTTTTTCTGTTTATTTCACTATTGTGAATGCATGTTTTAACCAAACCCCACTGCAGGTTTAAGACTGTACAGAGGTGGCATTACAAGATGGTCTCAGTCTGAATCTCTTTAAAGAGATTCAGTTCACTTTTAGTGTTCATGTATGTCACAATTAATTTAAATTGCTCTCAGATTCGCACACAACTGTTGTTGTCACTATAGATCCAACATCTGTCCCTGAAATACTACCACGGCACGCTAGTGGATTTTAAGGTGGATCAAACTCTACAGCTTTGTTGAATTCCACTAAAAGCATGGTATTGATGCATGGCTTGGATTACACTTGTTTGAGCTTTTAGGTTAAAATGATTACATTGCCTCCCGCAGTCTCTAGTACACATATAATGAATAAAAGATTAACATTTTTTCGTTTCCCCTATCCAATGAAGATATCCTGGAAATTCTGTTAAATTTTTTAACACACATGATTGACCAATCAGAATGAAGAATTCCAGAGAGCCACATACTAATGTTAATTGTCAGTAAAATGTTTGTTTAATGAAAGTAGTGCACCATCTGAGTTCTCCTGAGCAGACTGGTTTTGTCAGATGGTGTGTGCTTTTGAGTTGTTGATGTCCCCGTGATGTCATGGTTTTCTTTGTAGAAGAGAGTGTGCAGTAGTTGGCATGACACATTTGTGCCGTCTGCAGTCGAGAACTTCCCCTTCTTTTATTAGAACAGCAGTTATTATCAACTCATGAAATTCTGTCACCACCTGAAGTTTTTGTTATTCCTTTGTAAGAGAAACACTCTATTTTTATCAAGGCACTTTTTGTAAGAAGACTCTTATGTTCACTTAGGCTTCATTTATTGCAACAAACATCAATAAATACAGTAACATTGTGAAATATTATTACAATTTAAAATAACTGTTTTCTATTTGAATATATTTTAAAAGCTTTATTTTCAGCATCATTACTCCAGTCTTCAGTGTCACATGATCCTTCAGAAAAATGCTTTTAGTTTGTAGTTTTATCATTGCAAATGGTCTGTGTGGGCTTTTTTGAAGCTTTACATCCTGAAGGTGTACATGGTACTCTTCATTGAAATCCTGTTTTTAGTCTTTTCTTTTTTCATAATCAATTTCATGGTAATTTCTGTCATTATTCACAAGTTTGATTGGTAATGACTGGTGGTTATTTATTTATTTCATCAGTGATTTCAGTGGCACTGGGCTTGGAAAACAAATCTTTAGAACAAATTTTCTATGATTGAACTGAATTTTCCAATTTCACATCCCTAGAGTTTGTTGCTTCTCAACTGGTTTTGCTCCAGGATCCAGATTTTGCATTAGTCACAAAAAATGATCTAACACAATACCATCATTGATTATTGCACAAAATGGAGGGAAAAAATCCTCAAAACCAGACATTGACAGGTTAAAAAAAAGGTCAAAGTCGATTAATTAGCCTGTTCTTTTTTTCTATATGGTTAGTTACATTTTATTGGCATTAAGCATAATTTTCCCCTATTGTCAGCGAGCCTATCAGAACCCACGACCTGTTTTTTGGGCCACAACCCAGCAGTTGTGAACCACTGCCTTATGTTTCACTGATACTGTGTGTTAAAATAAGAGGATATAAAACAGAGGGCCAGAGAGATAAATGGGACATAAAACCTGCGATGTTCCAGTGCTGTTCTTTAAACACATTAATCGCTTGGCAGGCGCTTTGCCTCACAGTTAGGAAGCTGTTCCAGTGAGGCCTGTGGGTTTAACTCCCCAGATTGGCAGAAAAAAAAAAAACGACGAGAGGGAGTCAGGCTGCCCTGAGCCATCCTACAATGATTGAGCCTTGTGAGAGCGATACGGTACTTAAAACATGACCATTCACGCTTCAAAAGTAAGATTTCTGCTTGTAAACATGCAGTATAAAGGATCAAGGAGATGAATGAGATTGATATACTGCTACATAATGATTTTTTCATGCCTGCTGATGAGTTTGGTTGAGGGCTATAATACTTAAAATTAATGTTAACTAAAAATAAAATATAAAAAAACTTAAAATTATTTGATTTCAGCTGCCAAAGCAACATTTCTCATTTTCATTTAGTGTGATGATGTACTAACCAAAACTGAAATAAAAATGATTAAAACTATATAAACATATAGACAAAAACTCAACAAAAACTTCATCAAAAATGAAAATGAAAACTGTAACAGTATCTTTGTGATGTTTGGTTGAATTTTACCTATAGAAGCATTTTCTCCAAACATTTTTCTATGAATACTGTGTGAAGCATCATTTCTTTTTTGGTATTTGATAATTAATAGATATTTTGAGCCTATGCACGAAACCTATGTAGATTTAAAAGCTTTTGAGTGCTTGACATGGACGTCTGTTTTTAGCCTTTAGATTAACTATCATAACACCCAGTCTCTCCTACCTCAGACTCATTTCAATGGATCTAAATATATAATTGGAGCTTCCTAAGCAGTCTCGCATAAAAAAAGTGGGCGTCTTAATCCGTAATTTATATCGTTTACTTAATTTAATTTCACATAAGAGAATTACTGCCACTCGAGTCTCTGGGTAAACACTCAAAAAAAAAAACATTTATGACTCGCATAACAAGCACTGCAGTGATATTAGATGACAATAATGATGCGTGTGACACCTTGATATGTAGCATGATTAGCATATCACCATTTACCATGGTATTTGTACGGTTTTCCAAGGTACTAATACCTTGGTATATGTCCAATAACATTGGTTATTGTGGAACCATGTCTAAAATATACTATTCAGTACATTTAATAGTAAAAACCCTTTTTTTGATCATCAAGATGCTAAAATGGTTAATTAAGTGTATTTTAATATACATTTTGTCTTAGTTGCTTAAGTATCAGGTTATGCGTGTCCTAACAGTTACTTGTGCACACACACTGTCTCTTTTCAAATCAGCGACTGTCTCATAGTTTTCATCATGACTCATGCGCAAATATGTTTAGACAGATTGACTAAATGAATGTAGCGATTGAAGGCTATATTGTGTTGTGTCCAAAGCGAGAGCCTGTTGTATCAACAGAGCTAACATGGCTTAGCTTGACACTGAGACTTCCTCTCAATTCACGTCAATGCACTATAGACCCGTGTAATGAAACTGAAAGATTGAGAATCTCTTTTTGTGTTCATTGTCAGAAATAAATCGAGGTGATTTCACTGGAAGATTAGTGCTAGTTTGATGGTTCAGATTAGCAGTGACAGCTCAGTTGTGCCGTTGCAGTCGGCTGGTTTCTTGAACAGACTCCAGTTGTAATAACAGGATTGGGGCACATCTGAGCCGGATAAATCATTTACCTCAAGGTTTAGAGACTGGGCGAGTCTACAGTTTTTGTCATTACAAAAAACTGTTTGCATAAACTTTCACCATGCGCTATCATAAATTTGCATAAAGTTTTTTTTTTTCTCTCTCTCTCTGTACAACATTTATAATATTTATATTGGATTTATTTATTTATTTCAAATGCTGATTTGTTTGTTTTATTTATTTACTATTTTTAGTTTTAGCGAACACTAACAGCACTGCTTTGGATATTTGACAACTTTCCAGTTTTGTTGTTGTTTTCTTAGGTTGTCTGCAGCACAGTTTGTGGTAACTTTTAGTGAAGTTGAATTAGGCTTTTTGGCAGATTAAGCTGTGTATTGTAGGTGGTATTAACCACATGTCTGTTTATAGCAGTTTTCAGTGATTTTCTTTTTGACTGCCAGATCCACAGGAGACATGTCAGGAAACCCCGCAGGAGAAATAACTGTCAGCTCATGGGTATTGACTGTAGATCTGATGATAAAAGATATATAAAAAGCCTATTTTGGATCCAATCTTCTGAAAGCAAATATCTCTGTGGGTTTCCTAATAACATGCAGAATAAATATTTCAGTTTGTTCTTGCCTGATTTGGAGAGTATTGTTAGAGTACAGGTTTTTGGCTTTGTTCCAGAACATTGTGATCTATCTTGCTGACTACTTTCTACATATACAATATTTGTGTAATAGAAAATGCACAAATATTGGTTTAAATGGGGTATTTTAAATCAGATTTATCTATTTTGAAGTGCCTTCATTTCTTTGTTATTAAATTAAGATTATTCAAATATACAATATGGTCTGTACTTTTTTTATTTGATTTTAAAAGGAATCTCTTATGCTCATTAGGGCTGCTTTTATTTAATCAAAAATATAGTAAAAATTGTGAAATATTATTACAATATAAAATAGCTGTTTTCTGTTCTTTTAGAAATCATTGTAATATGATGATTTGCTGCTCAGGAAACATTTCTTATAAATGTTAAAAACAGCTTAATATTATTTTTTATGCATTTATACTTTTTTGATGAATAGAAAGTTCAAAATAACAGATAATAGATTTGTTTTGTAACAATGTAAAGTCTTTGTCACTTTTATTCAGTTATGCATATTAAGTATTTAGATAAAATAAGGTCACTTAGAAGCATAATAATGCTGTCTATATATTAAAACAGCATCAGGAGACACTTAATGCCACAGAATGTTGCCTACGTCACTAAATGTTGGAACAGAGCCTTAGATTTTTATCAAATACGAATGTGCCTGAGGCTCATAGACAGCTTAAAACATGCCGTTGTGCATAAGCGACTGAGTTAAAGAGCAAGCACTCTTATATGACAGTGTGATGTCGAGATGGCTTTGCACCATTAATATGACACTTCAATTTACAATCTGCCAGTCTGTGTGGATCATGACAATGACACGCACTCACAAACATTCACAGACTTGCTTTGAATTTCTATGCACCTCTTTTTGAATGTAATTCTTTAGGACAGCACAGATGAAAACAGTTGTGACAGCTTCACAACATATTTCTGAGTGAAATGAGATATTACACGAGAAATAATAAGGCAGGACTTGATTTTATATTAATGAGGAATTGATTGGATTGTGGAAATTGCATGTTATGTACGGGAAAATAATCTGTTTGCTATAAACTGTTTTGTCTTAATAGCTATTTGATTGGTGAATCGTTCACAGTTACATCCGAAGCATGCTTTTCAAGGTTCAAGGTTCAAGTTCTTGTGACAGCAGTAGTGAAATGTAGATCAGGACAATGGACAGTGCATACATAACACAGGAGCATGTCTAAAAGAGAAATAAAATAAGGAGAAATGTGCAATGAACTAAAATGTGCAATACAGTCAACTGAGGGTTTAATAAATATTAATATAACAGGGATGTGCAAGATGAATGTGCAAACAGGTTGTAGTATGTACACATAGCAGCAATGCGGATGATGGAGAATGATGGGTGTCGCAGTTAATTAAATGAGTAGATGTTTATGAGACTGATTGGATGATGATCTGTAGAAGCTCCTTCTCAGTCTCTCAGTTTTTGCCATCACGCTTCTGAAGCGCTTGCCAGATGGCAGTGAGATGAAAAGACGGTTACGGTGATATGAATTATTTTTGCATGCAGCTGTCCTTGCGCTCAGCTAAGCGCACAAAAGTCCTGTTACTATTTGCACTGAGTCAATACACTTTCTATCTGAATAGAAAGTTTTCAGGATGAGACCCTGCTCAGCTGTCGCAGATGTACATGACCTGTGTTTGAATGTGTGCAGTTCACATGTTACGCCGAGGTACTTGAAGCTGAAGATCAGTGTGGCCTCACCAGCTTTCAAGTAAATGTGGATATTTCATGTCTCCACACTTAGGGGTTGTTGAGTCCTTCCGAGTGTGTGTGTGTGTTTCTATGAACCTCTTCAGTCACCAGCGTGTGGTCAATAAGGACGTCTCTGCATCAGCCCAGCTGGCTGGATGATCCAGCTTTCATCTCAATATCCTGCTCTCCTCTGGCTCCTCCAGGGATCTCAGCACAATGCCTCATTATCCGGAGAGAGATCATCCGCTGCCTGGGTACATGTCGCCTCTCACCAGCTCCAGTCAGGGTTAGGAAAGGAGATCTCCCTCTCCAGATTAAACATGGCTCCCATAATGTAAGATCTCCAATAAAAGATGCAGAGCTAAGCAGCTTCCACAGGATTTGGGCTGAAATCAGTTAATTACTTTGTGATATGGCAAATCTTAAGCCTGTGTAATTGGAGGACCCCACAGCAGACAGAAAGAGAGACCGATAGAGCCGCAGGTTAGGCTTTTTACAGCGTGGCACAATGCCGGCACACAGAGGCATATTGTCCGCGTGCGTCTTTGTTCCAGACACACACACACACACAGGCTCTGTTCCAAACTCTGGATATCTATATGAGCAGCTGTCTTCTAAGGCAGCATCCGACCTGAGATGTAACCTCATAAGTGATTAAGTTGGAGTGCTCTAAATAGGCAGGAAAACACTGCATGTCTTGAGCTAAAGAAGCCCAATTTATGATACAATGCTTTTTCTGATTTTATTGTTGGTTTAGAAAATGTAATATTGACATAAAACAGCTTTGGAGATTTTGGTCTCTCAGTATTCAAGTGATCATCTGTTAAACTTGCATGCCTGTGTCTTACATTGAAAAGCTGTCCTGGGTTGTTCTCTAGATGGCTGCCAAGTCAACTGACTTGCCTTAAAGGGACATGCTGAAGATTTGACATTTCATAATTAATATCAATAGAATTTGGTGCTAAGCTAATGAAACGATACCGTGATATTAAGCATTATATTATAATAAATTACATTATAATATCCATTCTCCAAATGGTTTGTCCTCTGTAGTGTCAGAGGGATGTTGATGGAGTCTTATATTATTTTTTGTTTAATTGAAAGTTTATATTAAAATATTTGTAATGAAACTTTTTAATGTTGAAAAGTTTTTTAAGTTGTTTGTTAAAATATTATATTTAAAACTTTCAATATTAAAGTAAATATAATTGTTTAAAATCAACATTTCTCTGGTTTGTTCGCCAACATATTTACAATATAATGAGATATTTTTATTGCAAGTTGGCGAACAAACCAGAGAAATGTTTTTTTTAAATGTAATTGTATTTCATTTAATATTGAAAAATGTCAGTTAAATTATTAAACTATTTCATAATCTAATTAAATAACTATAAGTATAATTATAAACTATTTAATAACATAATAATTTTCCCCTCTAAGATCTTTTCAGTGCATTCTGGGATTGTTTTCTTCACAGACAAAGTGATGTTGCCTTAGAATTTGGCCAATATGTCTTAAAAGGCAGAAGGATTATATTTTCAGCCTTTCTTCTGCCTTACAATGATGCTTAAAATGCATGAACAGGATAAAAAAATGGGACACTGCTAAAAGTTTTCAGTGATTAAAATGAGTCATTACAAATTATGTTTAAGGCACATTTATGTGTCACATGTTAAAGCACATTTCAATTAACACGTTTTATTGCAATTTAATTTTAATTCACTAGATTGCCAAAATTATTGCATTGTTGTATAATTGTAATTTTTGGATGCTGCAAAGAATGCCAGAGAGATTGGACAGGCTAAAATAATAATAAAGGCATTTGATGCATCTTTTCATGCTGGCTAACAAATAATTTTCACAACAAAAGAACATTTTGTGTAATTTGTATCTTTAATGCTATAGAAACAAGTAATAAGACACTAAAGTACCTTTTTATGCAACGTGCCAGGCCGCTCGCTAGGTTTTGGAACAGAGCTACAGTCACTTTCCTTTTATCCCCGTTGATCTTGTCATTGGCAGAGTTCCTGCTCGTGTCTCACTGGTGTCCCTGGTTGGTGGTGGCTTCCAGGGAATTGAGTTCACTGTGTGTGAGAGTGTGTGTTCATGCTCCAGTACAGCAGTCTTGACAGTATCCATGTCTCAGCACCTCTTTGCTAATTTAACCACTCATAGATGCAGATCGGGGGAACAGGGGCCCACAGGTGAGCCCGGTTCATTTAAAAAAAAAAATCTGTCATTTCCTTCCAACCTCTAATAGATTAGACAAGATGAACCCAAGAGGAATTTGAGCATTCTTGGAACGGCACCGTGACTCCAGCTCGCTTTGCCGTATCGCATGTCCTTGCCACTTCAATCCTTACTTTTAAGCGTAGTGCATTTTTACAAAAGATAAGCTCTACTCTAAAAGCACTGTATGCTGACAGGCGACCATAAGATTGGAAAGGATCCAGTTTCTAAAACATCCTCTTTTATTAATTTGTTTTTTTGGCAGCAGTTTCTGAACTCTACACTCTTTCATTGGAGCAATACACTTTTCTACCTTGTATTCTAGGTGGTATGTCAGAATTCAAATGATTGTTGTAACTTTGTATGTGTGTTCAAATGCACCGTGTTTTATCTATAGGCAGCCAAAAGCTTTTTCTAAACCAAGAAGGATTCCTTGCAGTCTACAACCTACATATGCAGCTTTCTTCTAATAAGGAATGCCCTACATAGGCGACAGGTCTGTAAAGCAATACTGAATGATATAGCACATTTTTAATTAGTTTGAACTATTTTTGTCAATGCTACTGTATTAGATGTAAGAATATTTTTTTACATTTTGCCCACATTCTCCACCATTTTTTCACCAAGCTGAGTACAATGGATTTTGGGATTTCTTTTCTGTAAATAATATTGTAAATTCAAAGAAAATATCTTAGAAGTTTTGTTGCACATGATAGAAAATAGTGTTAGGATTCACAGTTTTTCTTTTAGGATGAAAGCGTTCATCAACGTAGATGCGACTGTGATGTAACATTGCACAGGTGATGCATGGCTTCCCCTGTGAGCCATTGGCCTACAATCATTGTCAAAACCTTTTAATATGTTTGTAGCAAGCATTTTTACATGTTTTTAGATTTACGGAGAGGTTGTCTGAGGCTTGTTTGAGACTTGGTCTGACTCTGGTCAGTTTTGGCAACACAAATACCATCCGTCCTCACTTTGCGTCTGTCAGAGCCACTTATATTTTTGAGTTTTATTGGTTTGTAAAGAACAGAAAGTCTAAAGAGCTCCTAAATCTGTCTGGAGTCGAAAAGCAAGAGAAAGCTAGAGTATATTGATGTAAGCAGTTATATACCGTTGACATATTTAAATTTTGAAGTCTGATAGCCAAAACGATTTAGCTTATAGATGTCACATTAAAAATCATATGGTCCATCAGGTCCCATACGAGCCAGTTTTAGTTTGATACCCTCATCGATTTGATCCCCTGATCTCTAGCCACCCTTGCGTTGACCAGATGTCAAATCCCATCTTGCCGAGCATTTTCCCCCTCTCCCTGCGGTCTCCCAGAGTAATGGCCCGTGTAGGCAGTGCGGCAGAGGAGGAAACAAAATTAAAAATATATGAAAACAATACTGCCATCGCTCCTCATAATTAGTGGGCAGCCGATCAATGGCTGACGGGATGGTCTAGCCTTTCGAATGATTTTTTTGCTGCCTTTGTTAGTGCTAGATATGCAATCGTGATCATTGAACAGTAAGAAGAGACTCCATGGTTCTTTTCCAAAACCTTAATGAGTAATTCCTAATGGATACTTTTGCCTTGCTTTCCGGTAAAAAATGTCTAAACATTCAAGGTGAACTTAAAGCTATATGTATTGTTAAAATAAATTGTATTGTTTAGAACCCATCATCTGTTTTTTTTTTTTTAGTTTTAAGCATGAATCTACCAAAATGTAGTTATGTTTATGCTTAAAACAACAAAAACCCAATTGCTAAAAGTTGTTTTGTACTTTTTGTTGTTGAGTTGGTGAGACTGTAGGGTAGGGATGCACCGAAATGAAAATTCTTGGCTGAAGCCGAACAAAATAAAACACTGGGCCGAAGGCCGAATACCGAACACGTTTTTTCACCATTGCATAAATTAAATAGCCAAAATGTGCCTTTTACTGTTTTGTCTTGCTTTTCAAGGAAAAAATCAATTACAAACGACAATTTAAAAATACTTATTTAACACTGAACATTTGAACAATTTAATTAAAATTGTTAACTAAAATAATATTTTTTGGCCATATTTAAGACCCCATTCTTGAATCAAGCATGTATTTTTTTTACTGTATAAATAAATGCAGCCTTGATGAGCAGAAGATAATTCTTTTAAAACATTAGAAAATATTACAGATCCCAATTTGAACACTATGTGTGAATGTTATAATAAATGTACTAATAGAGCTGTTGTAATTATTAATATCATTATTATTGTCTTACTTTATTTTACAGAACAACAGTAAAATTGCAATACTAGCATTTATGAATGTTGATGGAGTTCTTGCTTTTTCTCAGCTTTTATTTTAGTGGAAACCCGCTGGAAGACCTCATTGCTTCATTTTGTTGACACCAGCAGATTTATAAATGATTCTCATTATGAATTTGGGAATTTGTTTGTCGCACGTATCGCATTGCCACATGCCTTGTAAAATTCATAAAATGTTACTAAGTAACTGACGAGTAACACTTTTTATCAATTTCCTCACGCTTTGGACTTTGAACCCTGGCTAACAAGATTTGAATACATGCAATTCGTGTATGTGTTAGAAAACAAAGTTCTGAAGTTTATTTAATTTTTTAAGGCCATTTCGCGATTTCAAACATCATACAGTAACCAGCAACAACCACCCCTTCCTCTTCTCATCGAAGACATGCGATGCAGTACTAAACAGTCTCTCGCTGTCGGTGCTTGTAATGATTTTTGCATCTTTCTCGGACAGTTTTAAATGCTTCCACACTGCCGACATGTTTGCTGCATTAGTGCACGCCTCTATTTGATTGTGTCATGTCATTGTTCTGTACATTTTATTCAGTCTTTTTGCTTATTTTGCCGAACACCGAAAGAGATTTTGTTTAGCTATTTTTGGCCAAATAATTTCGGTTGGTGAACATTTGTTGCATCCCTACTGTAAGGAGTCCCATTTGTCAATTTAAGTTTCTGTTGGACTGCAAGGGCTTAGTGTACCATTTGGGCTATATCCTATGTAGGCAGTAGACAGCAAGGCAGCTCGCTAGGTTTCGAACAGAGCTCATATAATTAGAAAAGAGATCAGTGTCTGTGGCTGCTACCTGTATAAGAACATTTCATGTAGGCTTCTCTCAGATTTCACCTTCGCTCTTTTACTCTCATCTTTCTTTCTCATCTTTCCTCATTCTTCAGCCATCTGTTCATTAGTCCTTCTTCTAATCCCCCCCGCTGGTGTCAGTAACCTTCATGTTCAGCTATTCATCAAAACCACAGCAGAAGCAGAGGTGAGGTACGACACAGGTGGAGTGTCAGGTTAATTTTTATAACAACTTGCCTCCTTTTTCTTTTCTTTTCTTTTCGGCTGCTGATAATCTAATGTCTGCTGACATGCAGATGCATTATTGGCTGTTGCCTCGTGTTATGCGCGTGATGAAGCAGTAACGCAGCGATCTTGAAGTTAGAGACAACACGGATGCTCCGACTTTCAAAAAAACACTCTTTGCTCTAGGCAAAGTCACACAGCTCCCACTCCGCACCGCTCACATACTCTGGTTGATAAAACATGAGCAAAGAGAGTAATCTCTGATGACTTCATTATTTATTTTAATGTCTTTCAGGATTTTCTGAAAAAAAATAAAAAGTACAGTAAGCTAGCCAAGAGCTTAATAAGGTCTGTAATATCTGTTGAGCCCTCTTTACGTGGGAATTATTTTCTTTTCTTTTTTTTCTTCTATTTTATTTATTTATTGCTCTTTTATCACTCAGC
Organism: Schizothorax lantsangensis; assembly: GCA_027422415.1. Lineage (NCBI taxonomy): Eukaryota > Metazoa > Chordata > Actinopteri > Cypriniformes > Cyprinidae > Schizothorax > Schizothorax lantsangensis. The sequence goes on from CM049844.1 coordinate 8,095,814, forward strand.
AGATTTAAATTTTAATGTTGTTTTAAAAGTGTATTGTGTAGTAGTGTATTTCTCCTAGAATTCCAACAAATGGGTAACTTTTTGATGTCTAGTAAGATTGTAGAACATTAATGTGGATTGTTAATTTTTTGAGAATTTTATTAGAGAAGAGTTCATTTCGAGATCCTTTTTTGCAGATTTTGGTGTCTCAACATGGTTTTTGATATTGATGAGATCTAATGTGATCTGCAGAGAAGCTGAAGTCTCAATTTAGTCTCAATATGCTCGTGGAGTAACCATTGAGATATTAATGAGATGTTTTGTTAAAAGGGGTGGTTGATTGCGATTTCACTTTTTTAACGTTAGATAGTGTGTAATGTTGCTGTTTGAGCATAAACAATATCTGCAGAGTTGCGGCGCTGAAAGTTCAATGCAAACGGAGATATCGTCTTTTAAAATTCTGGCAGTTTAATGCCTACAAAAACGACTGGTAAGGGACTACAACGAGTTACTTCCCGGGTCTGATACGTCACAGACCCAGATAAACCCCGGGAACACGCAGCAAAGGGGGCGAGGCCATGCTGCGCTGCTTTAGAGAAGAGGAAGAGAAAACTAGGGATGTACGTAAAAAGCTATTCATATGAATCGCGATTCTGTCTTCTAACGATTCTAATGGATTCTCAAGTTTCAAAATCATTAAAGCAGCAGTTCTTAATACTGTTACTCTGTCGCCCTGCTCTGCATCTCTCTCTCTCTCTCTCTCTCTCTCTCTCATTCAGATTGTCAGATAAGCTCCAACAAACTGTTCCAATTATACACTTATTTTCACACAGCAATGAGAAGCATTATAAATGGACACGCGTGCGGTTGCTGTGCTGTATTAAAGCTTTAATCAGGATAAAACCGTATATTAAAAGCTAACAGAAGCAGTAGCACTTACAAATAGCAGCGTATTTAAAAGTATGAGACAACAACCACCAAACATACCATTAAGAGCCGTGCTTGCACAGGTTCTGCACGATCCTCTTCACTAATATCCTCTGGGTCTCAATCGGGCTCAAATTGATAAGCATTATAGACAACGCCACTGTTTACAATTCAACCGGAGCACATGCCACTGAGGTGAGGGGCGGGACGTTCAGACGTGCAGTAGAGGCGGTTTAGCCAATCACAACACACTGAGCTAGCTAACCAATCTCAGCCCATCGCGTATTTCTGAAGGAGGAGCTTCATAAAACCAGGAAATAAATCGAGGCGTTTGTCAGAGAAGGGACAGAGAGGTGTGGAATAAAGGTAAATTATGTGAAAAATAATGCGTTTTTAAAAAAACCAAGCATGAACACATGCTAGACTGCACCCCATAAACACAATCAAGCCTAGAAAAAAACCAGTCAACCACCCCTTTAAGATGAGACAAAAACTATATATAAGAGGTGTGGATAAAATAGATGTTTGAGTCTTGAAAGTATTTGAAAATGATTTCATAGTTCATATAAAGTCTCTGACTTTTGATTGCAACTTTGTCAGTTTGTTTGAGACATGATATGTGAGTTGCTATGGTTTAGAAACAGGAGACTTAAGTAAAACCTAATTTACTTCAATTTTCGCTGTCTAGGAGAAACAATTGAGAGATTAACAAGATGTTTTTTTTACTTTCCTACAGGGTAAGCAACTCAGAACAAAATACTTAATCATAAAAATCTTCTAGGTTCTTGTGGATGAGGCCAGAACAATATTGCAGACAATGTTTTTGTCTTTCACCTGACAAACAGTTAGTCAGGAGATAAATGAGCCACATCCCGTGCTTGTGAATGCATAATCAGCGAGAGTCAGTTTGCTAAATGTCTATATTGGATCAGTTTCCTGGACACGAGGGCATTTACAGTCTGTGCCTCATTAAACATGAGCTGTGTCTTTTTCCTCTATGCATTCGGCTCTATATTTAGAGTCATTTGTCCTGTTTCTCATTAGAGAGTGAAAAGCGAGAGAGCAAGTGAGTGAGAGAGCGAGTCAGATCGCTATTAGTGGATCTGATTCCTGAGATGAGAGTTTGAATATGCTGTATCTATTGAGACGGATAGGGTTCTGTAAGAGGATCTGCGGTTAGCGGCCCCTGAGCCGGCTTATCAGAGCCAGATCAGAACGAGGATCGAGCCAGAGGAAATGTTCACCTCATCGGTTCATTATTCATAATTTATGCTGTTGGAGAACACATCTGTCGCTCGGTTGTAATGACATGTTTGAGTGAGTAATCCAGGCTCTGTCTGAATAAACATGTCTGCTGAAATGAAATGTTTCTGTCACTTTAGATTTGGAAGTATTTAGATGAGTTGCACTGCAAACCCTCTTTTGTATTTCTGCCACTATGTGCATTTGTATGAAGGGCCTTTTTTGATTATGCTTAAAGATTTAAAATGACATGTTTTGTGCAACTCTGTTATAACTAAAAGTCATATACTGCTAAATTAAAAAAAATGTAGGATCTGTAATATTGAATTAATTATTCAAATAGGCCTATTAAAAGAAAGCATTTATAATCCAATATACACTATACCATTCAAAAGTTTGGGGTCGGTAATATTTTTTAATGTTTTTGTGAAGGCTTTTATGCTCACTAAAGCTGCAATTATTTGATCAGCCATACAGTAAAAACTGTAATATTGTGAAATATTATTACAATATAAAATAACTCTTTCTATTTGAATATATTTTAAAATGTAATTTATTCCTTTGATGCAAAGCTGCATTTTCAGCATCTTTTACTCCAGTCTTTAGTGTCACGTGATCCTTCAGAAATCATTCCAATATGCTGATTTGCTGCTCAAGATATATTACTTATTATTATCAACATGGGCGACATTAGGGTGGGGCAGTTGCCCCCCCCCTCCATATCGTCAGTCATGGAATCTCTGATGTCAGCGCAGGCCCGGTGGTACCGGGGTACTAGACGGTGCTAAATACCCTCAAACGAAAGCAAAAGCAATTAAAAGATCTGGCAAACTATCTAAAGTGTTTTTGCAGCATTGAGCAATGTAGCCAATCACAGACAAATCTGTTGATTTCTTCAACGCAATGGCCAATCAGAGTTTTCAGAATTCACTCACCGCTGAAATCGCCGGAGTTTTGCATGCTCGTGAATCATCTCATGACTAACGAAGTGCAGACGCGATGTAAATAAGAAATTTATTGTGTAGTTTAGAGAGCTTGATTATAACGGAACTTTGTGAGATCGCGATGAACTTTGATGACTGATTATTTTAGTGATAATAAAGGGAGCTCCCTTTGTGTGTTTTCTAGGCTATAATCCATTCAGAATTTGAATGAATTGTTCGTTTTTCAGACACATACATGCTGCAAAGTTTCGGGAATGATGCTGGATTCATTCTTGAAATATCAGTGATAGACAATGGACGGGACAAAAATGCCTCAGTGATTTATTCTGGAAGCGGTCCTGGCAAACTTCTACAGACAGCGCGCATCCTGAGCGAGATCCAGTTCACAGACTAAAAGCGTGTGTAAACTTTATTGAGATCGGGACATATCAACCAGTAATTTCATTTCCAGTAACGGACGGTAGAAAGTTCAGAAATGAATGGTATGCCGTATGCGATTTATGACAGAATAGTCCCACAACTGATCATTTATTTTTTCCTCACGCGTCTCACCACAATGAAGAAAAAGACACGGAAAACTTAAATGAACAACAGAAAAGCAGCGCGCACATTTCTGGTTAAAAATAAAAGGCCATCAACTGACACTTAAAACGGGAAGCATCGCCATTCAAATCAGCAGCAAGTGTCAAAGTTCCACAGTTTAGTAAACGCAGGCAACCTCTTTAAGTTCTTCTTCACTGCGCTCTATTGACACAATGCGTTGCAATGTAGCAGCGCATTGTTTTGATGCATAGGCTACATCCGAAATATACCTTTTTTTTTTTCTTTGCTTTTTTTTCATGCCCCCCCTGACTTGAGAGTCAAATGTCGCCCATGATTATCAATGTTGAAAACAGTTGTGCTGCTCAATATGATTATTTGATGAATAGAAAGTTCAGTTCAAAAGAACAGAATTTAGTTAATAGAAGTCAAGTCAAGTCAAGTCAAGTCACTATTATTTGTATAGCGCTTTTAACAATGCAAATTGTGTCAGAGCAGCTTTACATCAGCTTGATATAAAGCTGGGTGGCTTTACATCAGCTTTACAGTATTTAGACGGGGAAATAGTGTGTCGAAATAGTGTCATTCTCCTATTGTCAGACAAAATCAGCAGTTTAAATCTAGGCTGCAGCAGAGTCAGATTGTGCAAAGGACTCATCTGGTTCCTGTGGTCTTGCCCCGATAGCCGTCTAGGAGACAGGGTCTTCACTGGGGATAAGTCTCTGGGGCTCATCTAGTTGTCCTGGTCTCCGCTGACATTCAGGGCTGTAGAGGTCATCTCTAGGTGCTGATCCATCTGGATACGGACTGGATCCGGGTGGCTGCAGTGACCATCTGATCTTCATACAGTCTGGATCTGGGTGGCTACGGTGACCTCGGAATAAGAAAGAAACAGATTAATATTATTATTGAAATGCGATAGTGTATTATGTGTAAGCCAGGTTAAAGAGATGGGTCTTTAATCTAGATTTAAACTGACAGAGTGTGTCTGCTTCCCGAACAGTGTTAGGTAGATTGTTCCAGAGTTTGGGAGCTAAATAGGAAAACGATCTCCCGCCCGCAGTTGATTTTGATATTCTAGGTATTATCAAATGCCCAGAGTTTTGAGATCGCAGCGGATGTGAATGACTATATTGTGATAAGAGCTCACTCAAATACTGAGGTGCCAAACCATTCAGGGCCTTATAGGTAATTAGCAAGATCTTAAAATCACTGTACTGGCTGTAATGCCAGTACAGTGTTGACAGAACCGGGCTAATGTGGTCATACTTCCTGGTTCTAGTAAGAACTCTAGCTGCTGCATTTTGAACCAGCTGGAGTTTGTTTATTAAACGTGTAGAGCAACCACCCAATAAAGCATTACAATAATCTAGCCTCGAGGTCATGAACGCATGAATTAATGTTTCTGCATTTGACATTGAGAGCATAGGTCGTTATTTAGATATATTTTTCAGATGAAAAAATGCAGTTTTACAAATGCTAGAAACATGTTTTTCGAAGGAAAGATTGCTATCAAAAAGTATGCCTAGGTTCCTAACTGATGACGAAGAATTTACAGAGCAGCCATCAAGTATTAGACCAGGGGTCATCAAACTTGATCCTGGAGGGCCGGTGTCCTGCAGAGTTTAGCTCCAACTTGCCTCAACACACCTGCCTGGAAGTTTGAAGTATACCTAGTAAGACCTTGATTAGCTGCTTCAGGTGTGTTTGATTAGGGTTGGAGCTAAACTCTGCAGGACACCGGCCCTCCAGGACCGAACTTGGTGACCCCTGTATTAGACAGTGATCTAGGTTATTACATGCAAAAGTTTTTGGCATGCAAAAGTTTTTGGTCCAATGATTAAGAATTTAGCAGTAAGAAATTGCTAGTCATCCAGTTTTTGATATCAACTATACTGTACATTCCATTAGTTTTGCAAATTGGTATGTTTCATCGGGTCGCAAAGAAATATAGAGCTGAGTATCATCAGCATAACAGTGAAAGCTAAATTTAAAGCTGAATTTACGTCTAGCATTAGCCAGCACTTTTAAATTTGCCAAGATGTCAGGCGCTCTGGCTCCCGGTAAACATTGGACTAGGGTGGCTGGTGTCTCTATTTTCACGTTCCGTACAATAGAATCGCCAATAACTAGAGCACTTTCATCAGGTTTCTCAGTGGGTGAGTCATTGAGTGGGGAGAACCTGTTTGATGTTTTGATCGGAACGGAAGAGCAGTGTTTTGACCCGCGACTATGCCGCCTCATAGTCACCAAGTTGCCCTGCTGCAGAGGCTCTGAAACCGGAACTGAACAATGTACAGGACACCCTGAGCTAGTCGCATCCAGAGCAGTATCTACAACCCTCACATTCTTACTGTCCTCAACTAAAGTTTGGATGCGTGTCTCTAATTCTGAAATCTTCTCTGTCAGCCTAACTATTTCCCTGCATTTATCACATGTGAATCCTTCGCTGCTGACAGAGACAGATAAACTGTACATGTGGCAAGCGGTGCAGGTGACGATGCAAGGAGAAGCCATTACTCACCGTGATTGTAGAGTAATTCCGACTCACCACAATTGTTTGATGGACTCATAAAAAAGGAGCGAGAGAGAAAAGAAACAGAGCGAGAGAGAGAGAGAGAGAGAGAAGAAGCGGTAGAAAACGTGAATGAAGATGCGATTGACAAGCTAATAGGCTAACGTAATGCTAACGCGCTGCTACGCGCAGCGCTCGCAGTTTAGATTAAGAGATTAAAGGCGGATGATGTCAAATTAGTCTTAAATCAGAAATATGGCGAGAATTAAATGATACTTTAGCGATTTAAACAACAGATAGAGTAAGATAGAGATTTCTTCAGATAAACAAAGCTACACGGAACTACAAACAGCAGCACGGTAGGCAGGAACAGGAAGCGATCTTAACAGGAAGCCAAGAAGTCTTTTGTAACATTATAAATGTCACTCAATTTAATGCATCCTTACTAAATAAATTTATTAATTTCTTTATAAAAATCATATTGACCACAAAATTTTGGTACTGTATGTTCTTGCTAAGTAGATACAAACATCCACTCTTCCAGAGCATTTGCATGTTGCAAGTCTCTAAAAGTTGTGTTGCTAGAAGTCGTTACTGTTGCTGAATGCCTAGTAATGTTTATGAATGACAATCAATTTTTTTTTTTGCTACAAATCAACATTTTCTAGGGAAAATGCTATTTATAGATTAAATCAGTGCATGCAATGCATAACATCAAGGAAACAACATGCTCTTTGTTATTGTGGATATCTGTATAAATTGAAAAGGCAACCCCTGGACTATCTGGGTCCATGAGAACATTCAGGCTTGCAGCCAGTACAGTGAGTACCACCAGCAGGGTTGAAGCCGGTTCCAGCTGTACTTCAAGCTGGAGAGGACTTGGTTTGATTACAAAGGAAAACACAAACACAGATCCATATCCCTTTGTGAAAAAACTGACAGTTTGTTTGTTGTAAGTAGCCTTGATTTAATATGAAAACCTAAATTTTAATGTTTCCTGATAGTATTAACTCCTCCATCGCACTGACACGCCACTGCAATATCTGACAGGTGACGGAGCATGTGCACTCATTTCCATTGGTAGTCAGTCCCCAAAGTTAGTGCTCATTTGCATAAAGTTAAAACTTTTCTCAACTCTGTCTTGTCGCTGTCATTTGTGTCACTGGATGTCGCCAGCTCTCATTAAAAATGAATGAGATCGTGTCGCTAGCAGTGTGAAAAGAGCTTTAGAGATCTCTGACTTTTGATTGCAGAGTTTGTTGTTTGAGAAAAGTATGAGATTTCGTTGAGGTTGTTCTGAAAACCTAGGAGACATGAGATTACAAGAGTCATAAAAGTGAGCGCATAACTCTCAATCTCTTTGCTGTTTTATTTGTAAAAAAAAAAAAAAAGTATATACACTTTTAAAAATAATGTTTGACTCTTAAAAAAATAAAAGAAGAGTCATTTTTGAATGTTTCAGTGATTAGTTCTTAAGAAAACATTTTTTTTTCCTAGTGTGAAGAACATTTCATAATCTAAAGAACCTGTTGTCCAATGGAAAGGTTGCATTGATGTTAAAGGTCCTTCATGGAACCATTAATGCTAATAAAGAGTCTTTATTTTTAAGAGTTATTTTTTTGGCATCTATGGTTCCATGAAGAATCTTTAACATCCATGGAATCTTTCAATTCCACAAAAGGCTCTTTATAGTGGAAAAAGGTTCTTATAATATTTTTAAATATCCCACACTAAGAAAAAAAATGGTTCTTTTAAGAGTTGTTCACTGAAAAGTTATTTGGTAAACCCAAAATTGTGGTTCTTTGACTTCCCTATGAAACCCCCCTTTTAGAACCTTTACTTTTAAGAGTGTATTTGAGGTCTTGGATGCCGGTGCATAATATCTTAGGAGTTCAAAGATGTGCCTTGTTCCTCGCTAGAATTTATCAAGGCTGCTGTTGAAATGCAATTTAGACCATACTATAACTTTAATCCTAGACTTGATTTAATCATGAAAACAAATCTCTGACATTGAACACATGAGCTCAAGTGCAGCTGCTCTCAGGAAAAAAGAGAATTGTTGTCTTCCACACTGACTCCCCTTGTACATGGATAAGGCACTTTTACCCTACCAAATGCTGCAGATATGATTGTTCTTCATCTGCCGTTCTTGAAGAGCACTTGTGGTTCTATCTCTGCACAGACGGTGTATCTTATAGAGAATATGACGTCACATACCCTCGATCTGATTTTGACCACTAATGAAATGTCCTGCTCTGGCAGTGAAACTTGATTTTAAAGGGGTCAAGTGTCTTTAGACGGGAGCAACGTGGGATAAATCTCCATGACAACCAAACTTTCAGAGAGACATGAAGCCTGTGAGATCTTCCTCTTCGCATAAATATTTGATCGTATTCATCTCGTATACTAATTACTTTCTGACAGCTCATTAAATACATCCTGGAATAGAAATCAGAAGATATAGTTCATAGGTACTTTTAGCAAGTCTTGTGCTTTAATTAAAGGGTTTCCTGATTAACATTTTTATTTATTTTTTTATCATAAAATTAATCAGCTACCATATACCGTTAAGTTTCATGTAAGCGTTAGCTTTCATAAATATTTTTTGTGCATGTGTGTGGTTGTAAAATTTGATTTTCGGCTTTAAAAATGTACAGTATCTTCTTACATTTAGTTTTTAATTCTTTTAAAATATATTGAACACTGTAAAAAAAGCAACTGCACATTTTCCAGTTTACGAAACCTTTTGAGTCTCTTGCAACTAAAAAATGCTTTTTTCTTGAACCTATATAAAAACCCTTGTCAGACCAACAAAATTACCACAAATGTTGTCCCAACTAGTCAAACACAGTTGTCTGAACTAAGAATTTCATGTTGTTGAAATGTTAAGGCTTTGTGAGTTCCCAGCATGCATTGCAACATGAATAAATTATGCAGTTACTGTTATAGGATTATTGTTTTGCTGTTTGCTGATTTCATTTAAACTTTTTTGTTGTTGTTTTATCATTATTGTTAGTTATTTGTAGTACTGTGATGTAAAGGGCTCATCTTTTTAACATTTGTTGGTTGCCACCGTTCTTGAGGTTAGTGTGTCTAGTTTTGAGGCCTAGAGTATGTTCAACCACTTTTGTCCGTTTTCTGGATATCTTAGTCTTGCAAGTTGTTTTACAAACAAATACAATGTTGTCTGCTTATTAGACTAACTTATCCATTAATGTTTGTCATTTGTAAACAAGTAAAAAATGTTCACAGAACATAATTTGAGACACATTTGAAAAGCATTACTCTTTTTAACTAACTAACTTTTTAACTTTGTTAGTCTTTTTAACTAACAAAACTGTGTTAGCTGAACAAAAAAAGAGACATGTGACTTTACTCAGTGACTTGGGTTGAGTGAACAACTTGGTCCAAAGTTGAGTAAACTCAAAAAAGCTGTGCAGCAAGTTGCCTTGAAATTTTAAGTTGTCAACTTTTCATTTTTTACAGTGAAGTGGTTATTGATTTCTTTGAAATGTTTTGAAGTTGCTCATTGAAAGTTTTTCATTTGAAAAGCCACTGCAAGTACACTACAGAATAAAATCAAAGTAAGCACTAAACCCCATGGAGAATATGTTGTTTGAATTTTCTGCATTTCACATTTAAAAAGCAAAGTGCAAGTCAATATCTTATGACCTATTTATCTCTGCAATGTTTTATTTGCATAAACAGTATTAAAAATGTATTAAAATATTTGAAACTGAAAATGTGCATTAACCAAACTTTAGAACTGACATTTCGGTTAATCAGCCACTTATCAACCAAGTCCAATAATCTAAAATAGCCAAATTAATGGGCCTTATTATTTTTAGGTCTATCACTAATTTTTATGCATCAGTTGACATTTAATTATATTTTGTGACATTTACATAGCATAGAACTGTATTGAAATTCCACTTTCTTCATCTTCACAGATTTATACAGATGGGTCATAATTTACTGACTTGAATTTTGCTGGTTATATGTTAAATTCCTAAAAAACAAACATTTGAGTCTCCATTGAGTTTTTCTTGTATACAATGAATTTATTCTGTATTGCACTTCTAGTGGTTCTTTTATTTTGGATGAAAAACTTTCAGCGACTACTTCAAAATATTTCAAAGACAATAAAGATTTCTGCTTCACAAGACATTAATTGATGGACTGGAGTGGTTTGGATTACTTGTAGATTATTGTGAGGTTTTTAATCAGCTGTTTGGACTCTCATTCTGACGGCACCCATTCACTGCAGAGGATCCATTGGTGGGAAAGTGATACAATGCTAAATTTTTCCATATTTGTTCTGATGAAGAAACAAACTCATCTACATCTTGGACTATTCCTTTAAAACTCTTGTGTGGCAGCCGTTTACTTTCATTGTATGAAAAAAAAAACATAAAAGCAAATTATGCTATAAACATCTCCTTTTATGTTACACAGAAGAAAGTCATACAGGTTTGAAATTACATGAGGGTGAATAAATGATGACAGCATATTCATTTGGAAGAACTACTCCTTTAATTGCTGTTTTTGCAGAAACCATTGTGACATTCAAGAGGTCTCATTTGTGATGTCTCTTTCTAGTGGAGCGTTCTAGCCTTTGATGCTAAATTATAAATCATATTTCTCATCTCTTGAATAAAAGCTGTGGGTTGAAGCAGCATCTGTTGAGCTAATTGCATTAGTGAGACAGTAGGAACAGCGAGAGCTCTCTTGCCTCCCGTTTCTATTTCTAACGCTGCACACGTTGTTTCGGTCGTGCTCCGCTCCCCAAGCAAAACGCCCTGATGTCTCTGGCTACATTTCAGATGTCTGACCCACACTTAATCAAGATGTCTTGCTGTATCTCTGTGCTTCTGTTTAAAGATTGTGAACACATGCTATCGTGCTCCCAAACGGTTCTTTCTCTCGTTCTCCTGCTCCTTGTCTATCCCTGCATGTCTCTCTTTCATTTTTCATGTTCTTTCCTGCTCTGTTTGAACCTGCAGACAGGTCCTTAGTTCTTGCCTACACTTTCTTATATTAACTAGATATGAGCACTAACAGGTATACTCCTTCTTTAGTTGAAATGTTTGGAAGGCTGTTTTAAGCAGTAAAACAATAAAAAGGTAATTGAGACTTTTAATTGCAACTTCACATCTCACAATTGCAATGTTTTTTTTTTGTAATTGTGCCTGTTATATCAAACAATGTGACGATTGTTCCTTGTTTTAGACTCAAGCTTACCTGTTTTGTTTTGCTTTTACTTTTATCCCCCATACAGAATATGTTGATGGTATTTTCTGCATTTTACATTTAACATGTGCAAGTCAATAAATAATAACCCATTTATTTCAGAAATGTATCATTTTCACAATCTGTATTACATTTAAAATATATATACTGTATATATATTTAGAACGATCCAGGCTGATAATCTCAAAATAGCCAAATTTATTTGCCTATTTATTTTTAAGGAACAAATTGCAATGCCTTAAGTGACAGTTATTGGTAATACTTTGCAATAAGGTCACATTAGATAACATTAGATGTTGCATTAACTAACATTACATATGAATTAGAAATTAATTGGTTACAGTATTTATTCATCTTTGTCAACATTCATTTATTCATCTTTGTCAACATACTTCCATTAAATAATAATACAACTTTTGATTTTACTAGTTTATTAGTAAATGTTGAAATGAGCATTAATAAATGCTTTAGAATATTTTTCATTTTTAGTGAACCTTTTTGTAAAGTGTTAGCCGTTTATTTTCATATAAGAGAAGCATATTGAAATTCCAGATTGATACAGATGGGTATAATTTACTGACTTTATTTGTGAAATTTATAAATTTTAAACAACATTTTCTTCATTGGGCTTCTCTTGCATACTTGGAATTTATCCTGTTTTTTTGTTTGTTTGTTTTTTTCTTCTTTTCCATTTTTTGGTGAACTTTTAGAAAACCTGTTTTTGCCTCAGAGTAAAACAATAAAAAGCTAATTGTGACTTATGTTCCCCTAAACTGCGACTTTATTTCTCATAATTGTGACTTTATATCTCACTGTGTGACTCTTATTCCTTATTTTAGACTTATAACAGACTAAAAACCTGTTTTGTTTTTAGTCTGAAACATAAAAAACAAAAACAGATTTGACAGAAATGCGACCTAAAGAACATGTAAAAATCATTCTTTCTGCTAATTGGTGAATCAGCAAACACATAGTGGATGCAGGAAATGATTACTCAGAAATATAATAAGCATATCCAGAAACTAAGAGCCAGGGCTATAAAAACCATATTTGCTGCAGCTTTACTTAGAATTCAGTCCTTTCAAATGGAAACCACAGGCGTAAAGGCATCGTATAGCTGTATCATCATTAACTCTGATAATGACTCATGTCGATACGGAGGACGTGCCGTCCTCACCCTCTCTTGACTTAACAGCCGTTCCTTTTGTTCATTAGCCCGGTTCGACCGTCTTCATGTGTGTGTATAACTGGAAAGACCTAATGAGCTTTTTCTCATCAAAAGTTCATCTGTTCGGCTTAGCAATCATCCGTATTGTAATATTTTCCTTGCCATCTCTCTCTTATCCGATTGTCACAGGGAATCTCATTTAGGAAGATGGAAAGGCCTCACAGCTTTAGTTCAGTCCATTCGCTCTAAATCAAATAACCTGCTACAGTGTTTTAGTGTTTTTCTCAGTAAGCCTTTATGGGCGAAAATCTTGAGAAGCCAATTGCTATGCTGGACCTTTTTGTAGGCATGAGTGTATTTGAGCTCGCTGTGAGAGAGAAAAGCCTCTGAGGCTGCATATACACAAGGTATTTTCCGCCTCGTATCCCCAGTCAGTGTCAGCAGATAGTCATCCGAGCATCTTTCACCTGATACCAGTGAATCTGAAGATCAAGACGGTGATGTCCGCTGAGAAACCAGATTTCTCGTATCGCTTAAAACCGTGGGTTTTTGTGCAGAACGAACGCTTGTATGTGCTTCGGCAATTACGGGCAAATGCATTTTTATTTTGCTCTTTATCCCATGTGTGAGATCTGTTGAATGTGTAGTATTCATTTTGAGTCGAGTTGTTTTCAGTGTGGAGAGATGAGAAAGATGAATCTTCATGTATCTGGTTTTCGTTTACAATTATAAGAGATACATCTCGCCTGTTCACATACTCAAGATCAAGCTGTTATTTTAGAAAAACAGAACGATGCTCAGAAACGCTGCTGTTTTTGAAGTGGTCATATCATGAAAAAAAACAGGATTTTCCTTGCTCTTATGAAAAATAAATGTAGGAAAATCATAGACATCCCAACCAGGGGTTTAACAGTTCAAATTTCTCAACAGTTTCTCACTTTCTGTAAAGAAAATCTATTTTAACAAAGTTAGCATCAGCAATTCTTTGTTAAAGTCACTTATAACACACTACCATTCAAAAGTTGGGGTTAGTAAGATTTTTATTGATTGGTTGGTTGGTTGGTTGGTTAATTGAAATAAATTAATTTGATTCAGAAAGTATGCATTAAATTGATCAAAAGTGACCTTAATTTACAAAGGATCATGTGACACTGAAGATAATGGCTGCAAAAAATTCAGCTTTACATCACAGGAATAAATTGCATTTTAAAGTATATTAAAATAAAAAGCTGTTTTAAGTGGTAATAATATTTCACCGTATTGCTGTGTATTTAATCGAATAAATGCAGCCTTGGTGAGCATTAGAAACTTCTTTTGAAAAAAATATTACTGACCACATACTTCTGAACTTAAATGTATACCTAATAAAAGTTGGATCTAGCCAAGGTTTTAAGTTTTATCATAAATATAATAAATTTAGCATAATTTCTTCTTTTAAATGCAACAAGTAATGCATTTTTTTTAAGGCCAGCAATAATGATTTTCCGTTTTGATTTTGCAATATTATTATTTTTATACACATGTCAGACACCTCTTTGGCAGCTATTTATTTCTCATTACTAGATTTATCTTGTCTCAGGTTTGTTTTTTGAAGATTATTGGGTAAGCACACCTTTATATCTTTCTTGATTTATTTGGTAATTAGGTTAGTGCACACCAACCAGTTAAAACACAGTTAAGAAATAACTAGTATTTTCAGGCTGGAAAAAAAATCTAAGATTATTTGTTTGTCTTTTTGTAAAATGTTAAAAATCCCTCTAAAACCAGCAAACAGACCAGCTCGACCAGGCTTGGAGAAAAAGACTTGCAAATCATTTAGGCTGCATCTTAGGCTGTTTTTAAATATAATATATCATAAATTAAATGCATTTCATCATTATGTGTTGTCTCTATAAAAGCAAAATAATCTAAAAATTAAAAAAATAAGTGCTTACGCTAATATTCTCCAAAGCCCCACTTTATCTACAGTATATCATTTTTGGCGGGCACAAAAGGCACCTGTTTTGTAGAAAGACCCCTTAAAGTTCATCTGTCTGTGTCCCGCTGCGCTGTGCGTCTCATACAAGTGTATTATCACCCGGCCAGCCACCACTCTTCCCTTCATTTAGACTATCGATCCTTGTTTTTTCTCGTTCTCAGCGCTTTGTGTAATCGAATAGATCCAACACCAGCTCTCTGCCGCTGTCTTATAGGAGCAGCGTCGAGCAGTCGCAGTCTATTAGTGAATATGAATAATTAATCAGGCATTGCTAGATGGGAAAAGGATACGCATATACAGAATCCATATTAATTATGATGTATTGTGTCGGCGTATTACGGCACCAATAGGATGACTTTCCTATAATAAGTGCACTTTGAAGTTTAGCTATGCATCTTCAGGTAAAATGACATTATGCATTGACAGAATGATTACTTGACACAAAAGGACAGTAGGGAACGGACCGTAGAGATATGAATGACAATGCAGCTGATTAAAAACAGCAGTGCAACTTCATGAATGGGGTACACAATAGGGTTTGTAACTGTCTTTTTAAACAAATGGTCAGTAAAACAAGCTACGTAATTATAATTATAATAACTTCATTTTTTAGAATATTTTAAATGTCATGTTTTTTTGCAAATCAAAATATGAATATCTACAGTTTTTTTTTCTTGCAATTGTTGTTAATTAAAAATTAACAAAATTAAAAAAATAATAATAATTAATCGCACATTTTTCCTGAAATTAATCGTGATAAATTTCACCTAACAAATTTTTTTTAGATATAATTTTATACTGTAATAATTTCACATGCAATCTTCAAATTAATGTAGAAACATCATAAATACAGTATATTTTTTAATATAGTGGCATCTTTTTTTATGACTGAAGACGAGTATCACTGATACCAATTCTACTGATGTCTCTATGAAATAGATTTTTTCCCATAATAGCATTCAACATTACAGTATAAATGAGCTATCAATTTGAACATTTATTAGACTTTAAAAAAATAATAACTTTTAATTTAATAATAATATAATATATAATTATTTAATAATAACAATTCTTCACATAAACCCATTATTATTAATGTCATATTTACCTGTGCTCTTCAGCAAGTAGGAAATATATAGAGATTGAATACAGTTATCAAACACTATTGTGTATAGAAACACAGTTCTAAATTAAATATAGATGAATTAAAGCTATTGATCCAAAAGTTATTGATTTCCTCTTTTTCCTTTTGTTCTTTGATTAACAGACTTTACAGCAGCTGGGTTATGAGGTTTTTTGGCTGCTATTATTGTGACGCGGATCTGACACACATCGTATTTTTTCACAACCTCTTATATATTATTGCACTTTAATATGAAATAATATACAGCGAGTCGGCACATTTGTGCGTGCAATTGAAGAGCATGTGTTACAAGCACAGTGTCACAGCAGTTTTTACTGACGTATGGCCTGACAACATCTCATCTGACCAGTTCACTGTTGTTCTACTGAAGCTCCTCCTCACCTGTACCGTTTCCGCACTCATTTGACTCACGCCTGGTGCTGAGATGAAGTGGAGTGCGTGTCTGAAATGTCTCTGGTGTCGCTAGAAGGATCAATCTTCAGCTGGCGCATGCAACATAATTTAATAAATAATTTTATGCCTTGCATGCATACACAAATGTTAATTTGAGCCAATGTAATCCTGCCACATAGTATTAATGGTAAAACGGCCTAATTTTATGTTTAATTGCGTATAATGATTTTAAGGATTTTAAATAAGAACCAATTCGATATGCATATAGTGATGCAGTCAGTGCATGACACACTTTTTATGGCTATAGCATTGGGAGTTTAATTCGCTATGGGAATTTAACTATACTGTATGCCTGATTAAACAGATGATTGTTCAGTCTAGACTTAAACAACGAGACCGTCTGAGTGTTAGGAGCAATGGAAGAAAATGTTTTTCATCCTTTCCACATGAAGATGTTCTTGGCACTAAAATGAGATGTTTTAAAGAGAGATAATATGTTGATCTGTAGTCCATTAAGTGCTTTAGAAGTAGAAGCATTTTATAGTTCATACAGACATATAACCAGTGATTGATAATAGGATTGGACAATCATATAGGATAATAGGATTGATGCAATCATATTTTCTGGCTATACCTCTGAACAAGCAGCATCTTAATTATGGAGACGTTGGGGAATCCACCAAAGTGCATTGTCAAAATCAAATCTTGAAGTTATGAATTCATGTCTTGTATGTTCTGACAAGCACTTGCCAGTAACGCTGACATAGTCGTGATTTTGCATGTATACCTTAATTGTTACTTACTAATGCATTGCTATTGATATAATATTTAGAAAATAGCAATTTATAATTCTAAACATATTTTACATTCCATGTGGTAAGATTGTTTTTTAACATTTATTGTTTATTAGGGTGGATCAGGTTGCTGAATATTGAATAATGACTATTGATATATAAATGTGTATAAAAAATTGATTATCAAACTTTAGTAGTATAATAGTATAAGTATAATAATAATTTTGTATTGTAGCAAATATTCAAATAAAATCAAAATAGAATTTATAAAATGTTGTATAAATATATATATATATATATATTAGTGCTGTCAATCGATAAAAAAACAACTAATTAATCGCACATTTTTCTAAAATTAATCGTGATTAATCCCACCTAACATTAAAGTTTTTAAATATACTTTTATATTGCTATAATTTCACATTCAATCTTCAAATGTACAATGTACAAACAACATAAAGACAATATATTTTTAATATTTCTTTAATGGCATCTTTTTTTATGATTGAAGGCCAGCATCACTGATATCAATACTACTGATGTCTCTATAAAATAGTTTTTTTCCCCTTAATATTTAACCATTGACTGTAGCCATTTAGCATTACAGTATAATTGACAGCTATCAATTTTAACATTTATTAGACTTAACTTCTAATTTAAGTGAACTTAAAACAATCTTCACACGAACCCATTATAATAAGTGTCATATTTAGCTACCTGTGCCCTTCAGCAGAAATATACAGAAAATTAATAGTAACCAAACACTAAATTCTAAATTAAATATAGATGAACCCCTTAAAGCTATAAAAGTTAAAAGTTGATTTCCTCTTTTTTCTTTTGTTCTTGGATTAATAGACATCACAGCAGCTGGTTATTAGCTTATTTGCCTGCTATTGCTTTAAAAGCTGCTGCTGCTGAAAGTGACACGGATCTGACATGCATCTTATTTTCTCACAACTCTCTTTACCTTTTCTGGCCCACTTCAGGTCTTAGTCTCTTCTAATGAGCGGACGAGTTGAATCGGGTGTGTTAGACAAGGGAGACAGTGCTGGGGTGCATCAGGACAGTTTTGAAAACCATTTCAGAGACATGTTCTTAAATGTGACGCATATATAACATATTGCATGCATGCACACAATTAAAGCAGCTTTAATCGCCTTTTTGGTAACTTCATGCCTTAACTGACGGCATAACTAGGACATTGCATGCACGTAGTTTCTTTCGCTGTTTGATATGAAATGATACAGGCTACAGCGCGCGCCGGCACCTTTGTGCGTGTATTTGAAGAGCGCGTGCTACGAGCACAGTATATTTTCCGCGCTCGTTTGACTCACGCCTGGCACGGAGGCGACGTAAGAGCGTGCGTCTGAAACGTCTCCCGTTTGATGTGGTCATAAAGACGTTCTGCATCTAAATAAATGCAATCCTTTTCAAGAAAAAAGAGACAGAGGCAGCAGTTGTTAATGGGGTGGCCAACCCTAGCCCCGCCCCTGCGTTAATTGCGTTAAATATTTTTAACGCGTTAATCTGAAAAAAAATAATCTCCTGCGTTAACGCGCTAATTTTGACACCACTAATATATATATAATTTATATTATGATTTTTAAGATGTTAAAATGTAATTTATCTTTCATTTATCTTATATTTAGATAATGAGTCCATGGTTGTGACATCCATTAATTTTTTTTACAGCTTAGTTTTAATATATCTTTTGAACTGGACCGGTGTGGAAGCTTTGTGCTATGAATATGAGATTATGTCTACAGAGTCTGTCAAACTCTTTTATTTGAAAAGAGCAGAAAACTGTACTTTTTTAAGCTATTGTACACTTGTAAATTTGTGAAATAATTAAACATGAAAGAATTTCATTACACATTTTGAGTAGATCTAACAGTTTGCACAAAGACAGTGAATAAAAAGGCTGTGTTTTTGTGTGATTTGGTTTACACAGGCCTCGCTTCACCCTACAGCAGACCTTAAAATTGCTTCCTGTAATCACGACAACTGGCAGGCCATTACAGCATGTCAACAGCAAAAGCTTTTAATGAATAACAATGCTGTCGTATCCTTCATGTTGTCACGTAGCTCCAAACACAAGGTGATTTTGGAAGCACCGATGCCACTGGCTCAGCGATTCAGAATCCCAGAGGAAATTTTTATTGGCTTCACTTTCATCGCTCAGGAGACTTATTTGATTTCTCAGGTATGTTTTTTTTTATTTTTTTTATCAACATTTTATTTTTATTTTCATACACAACATCATAACACAACATCCAAAATATAACAAACAAAACAACAGACATATACTCAACATCTCAAAAGTCCAGTCAAAAGGGAGGGAGAGAGGGAAGGACAGGTATGTTTTTATTGAAGTAACAACTTTGAATCTCTTAGGAGAAATACAAATAGACACATTATTGACGAAGTAGATGTAGAGCTATAAAATTAACATCAGATCTTCAAATGATATGATGAAATATTTTTGTGTTCATATCAGTGTATCGTTGAGATACTAGATTTACCTAATATGTGACCCTGGACCACAAAACCAGTCTTAACACAGGTATATTTGTAGCAATAGCCAAAAATACATTGTATGGGTCAAATTTATGCCAAAAAATCATTAGGATATTAAGTAAAGATCTTGTTCCATGAAGATATTTTGTAAATTTCCTACCATAAATATACCAAAACTTAATTTTTGATTAGTAATATGCATTGCTAAGAACTTAATTTAGACAGCTTTAAAGGCAATTTTCTCAATATTTAGATTTTTTTTTGCACCCTCAGATTCCAGATTTTCAAATAGTTGTATCTCTGCCAAATATTGTCCTATCATAACAAACCATACATCAATGGAAAGATTATTTATTCAGCTTATTTATTATTGAATCTTTTTAGTAAGTGTTTTATTTTGATTGTTATATATATATATATATATATATATATATATATATATTTTTTTTTTTTTTTTTTTTTTTTCTGCTTTCATTTTAATTTTAAAGTTTTAGTAATTTTGTTGTTTTTGTCATTTGTATTAAATTTTGCTGTTTTTAATAATTAATTCTAATTGTAATATTTTTTAATTAGATTTACTTTTAGCTATTGTATTACAAGTTTCTTTTTTTCATTTAAATGACATTAAAATAATAATAATGTGTTTTTAATAATTAATTTTAATTTTATTTTTTTAGTTTTACTTTTAGCTATTTTATTATTTATTAAGTTAAACTAAATGAAAATGAGAAATTATTTTAATTACCTGAATTTAAATACGTTTTTTTTAAATAACATTAAATGAATAATAATAATAATGTTGTTTTTAATAAATAAAGTTAATTAATTTTGATATAAATAAATTATATAAATGTAAAATGAAATTAACAATTTATATAAATAAATGCATTTTAAATAAAGAAATTAACATTAATACATTATTTCATTTTAGTTAGTTTATTTTATTTCAGGTAACATTTTTTTATTATTTGTTTTATGATTTTAGTTTATTATAATAATACTGGTTTATATTGCGATCTCTGACTTTTCCATTGGTTTTGGTTTCTTTGAAAAGATATGTTGTGAGCTCACTAGGGTCTTCTTCCCAGGAGAACCATCTCAGACTTTAGCAAAAAAGTGTTTGATATCCATTTAATCTTGTTGTTTAGAAGAAACAGCTGAGCTATTAAAGAGATCTCCTTTGTGAATTTCCTTTACCTTTAATTATTAGTGAGGAGAAACGGTGCGGCCTGTCAGCCGGCGTCAGACGACACTGTTCTCCCGCTGCAGCTCTGCGCCGTGTGGATTGAGGTCTGACCTTGGCGTGAAAAGCCTACCTCTTTCTGTCTCTCTCTCTCTCTCTGGAGTGGCAGCTATACCCTGACAGGACGACGGTTCCTTGCTCTACTTGACATGTACCTAGGAAGGGTACTGTACCTCTGTCCCTGTAGTTTACCTCCTCTCTCTTTCCCTTTCTCTCTCTCTCCTCGGTTCTTTCACCTCAAAGGTCCTGTAGCACTAGCATAAATAATGGAGAGCGGTTGGAGCGGTACGGTGTCCCCGTGAAACTCAAGCCTAGACAGTGAGCAAGTCTGGCTCCTCTACACGCATTTATTCAAGCCGCAAACTGGGAGCAGCGCATTTCACTTTCATTACGTTGCTTAAAAGATGAAGCTCGTGCAAGCACAGAGTTGTTTTGGATAGTCTTTATTGCTCAGGGTGTTTACTGCGTCACGCTAGTTGACAGATTTCTGTCTTCACTCTGAACAGTACGTGGGGAAATTCTGCTGTAGCACTCAGAGAAGAGTGTGAAATACAGAGAGGGCGAGAGGATGACAGATGTTTGGAGAACACAGCAGCGTTTGACTGCGAGCTTCGGCCCACACAAACCGTTTTGTAAAAAAAAAAAACTTAGTTTATCCAAAAAATAAACTTCTGCTGTCATTTACTCTTCCTCAGCAAACCAGGTTGTTTCACATCCTTGTGATTTTAGAAGTAATGACTAGTTAATGACTTTTTTCAAAGTTTTGCTGAAGCTTGCATACATTCATGAGTTGTATGCAGTGTTAATTTAGTTGCATTTATATATTATTATAGTTCATTATTGATTAGCTTTTTTCTATTTTCAATGTACATTTTTAAGTTTTAGTACATTTATGTGCTTTTGACATTTTTATTAGTTCATTTAAAAAAAAAACACTTTTATTTAGCACTTCAACTTATTTAATTTGTTGAAGATTTAAAAAAAAAAAATCCAACTTAAATTTATATTGTAGTATTTTAGCTTTATTTATATTACATTTTGGGGTTACCATAGTACACATTTTTGTAAGGAATGATGTACATTTTTTTTGTTACTCAGCATATTTTAGGGGTTTGAGTTGTAAAGAAAATACAAATTTTTTCTTTTCACAAAAGTTTCAACTTCACATTTCCATCTCCTTGCTTCTGTGTGTATTGTGAGTCAGAGCCCCAGGCTGGAGAGCTCAACCCTGATGAACCGGAGAGTATGAAGTTTCATTCGTAACAGATGATTATGAACATTTGGATCGCTGTCGCTCAGCCAAAGTTTTCTGCTGTCTCATTCCCCTCCTTCATTTCTCCTTCAGAGATCCTGACCGGATTAAAAAGGAATTTTTCTTCTGAGAATTTCAGGTGCAGTACAGGTGCATTGGTGGGTGGGGTTTATAGGTCAGGTGAAAACAGAAGCCCCTCCCATCTGCTTTAATACATTCTTTAATGCCACACTGACCCCTGAAGGTCAGTAGATCCTCAAGTAATTAATGTAAGAAATTACATTTTCAAATATAATGTTCCTAAGCTTATTTAGATGGCTTTAAACCAAGCATAACCTCACCTATGATCTCTCGTTTACAGGATGGCAATTGTTTAGTGTGTTTTTATTTTCCAAAAGTGAAAAAAGTGGCCTCAGATGCACTTGAAGACTAAAGTCACAATTAAAAATGTATGAATGTCACTGCATTAGAAAACAAGATATCAAAACAAGTGATGTTTAATGTCATATTCATGTAAAGACTTGCGTCAGTTTGCAATACTTTGATTTAGCATTTGAAACAATGCTGGAAATTTTTGTGTGCTCCAAAACCAGATAAATGTTTCGGGGTGTGTAGGAATGATTGGAAACCTAGGTGGATGCATTATAAGTCTCATCAGCTTCTCTTCACAACCATGACATGGTTTTCAATGCCTAGTTGCCACAGACAATCTCATATGACAGACCTTTTGTAAGCTTACAAATGAAACTATCCAGAAACCTCATGCGCACTCGCATTTTGCTGTGAACGTTTAATAATTGGGCCTGAAACGTTGTGACAACTATGAATATAAAACGCACAATCTATGTCTAAGATGACTTCTCTTTTGTCTGTTTTGCACATCTCTCGTCAGGATGTTTACTTTCTGTCAACTCAAACTGTGCCATGTGCGGTGTAGGTCATGAATTTTAATTATGTTATGTGAGATTTGCTGAAAAGGAGACGATGGTAGGAAGGAATTCTTAAAGGAATAGTTCTCAAAATGAAAATTTGGATTTACTCACCCTCGGGCCTTCCATGATGTAGATGAGTTTATTTCTTCTTCAAAACAGATATGTAGAAATGTATCTTAACATCACTTGCTCACTAATGGATCCTCTGCAGTGAATGGGTGCCGTCAGAATGAGAGTCCAAACAGCTGATAAAAACATCACAATAATCCACATGTAATCCACACCACTCCAGTCAAGTCAAGTCACCTTTATTTGTCCATGCATTAATGTCCATTAGCTGCATGTTTGTAATAAACAAATCCATCATTAACATATTTTAACTTTAAATTTTCGCTTCTGGCTAAAATACGAGTCCATATTGTTTTCTCTAGTGAAAAAGTCATCTGGTCTGAATCAGGAGAGAAATATTCACAGATCAAGCACTGTTTACAAGCAAAAACATTTCAAAACCGTTTTAAACAAATATGTCTTTTTCATTGGAGAAAGTGTTATTATGGATCAGGGTTGCCAGGTCATTTGAAAAAAAAAAAAACAGCAGAATGAAAATGCTGATGCAAAATTTGTGTTTTTGTTCTTTATTGCATGGACCAAAAAGATAAGACTTATGAAATATGATATGACAGACAGAAGAGGCAGACGTCTGGTGGAGAGCAGAACAGATGCCCTATCTCATCTGGATCAAGCGCACACACATAGACGCAGCAGGTCGAATGGAAATGAGAAGTAACCAGGATAGATGTTAAAACCTGCTTTAGTATTTAAACACACACACACACACACACACACACACACACACACACACACACACACACACACACACATTTACTAAGCTCAGGTGGGTAATGAAGTCCTAAAGTGTGCAGATAGAGTGTGTTCCTGAGGGACTATGTCACTCTGTGTCTTTGCTCATGTTTTGTTTTGTTGCAGAAAAGGGAATATTTGATTAAGAGACAGACTTTAATAATACATAGGGAATTCTCTTTTGCTTATATAACACATCTCATGTTCACACACTCACATACACTTGTATGAGTGACCTGAGCCTTATTAAATGTGCAAATAATTATTTGCACGTATTTATAATGCATTGCTGAAAAAAACATAACAAGAAAGCTTGATAAGTGAAAGCTTGATAAGTGAATCTCATGAAGAAATGTGCAGCTGTTTTTACTGCCTATTTTTTAGAAACATTTCATTATGATATTTTCATGACAATTACTGTAATGCAAACCAATCTTATTCTTCCAATCAGATTTTTATTGAAATGTTATGCTATTTAATTTCCTATTGTGCAAAACACTTTCTTAATCATTTTTTTTCAAGTAAAATGTCTTAAATATACTTTATTATAGTACAGTGTTCTTAAGTATATTTAAAGTGCCCCTATTATGGATTTTTTAAAAAGAACATTCATGCAGTGTGTAACTCAGCTCTAAGTGAATGAAAACATCCTGCAAAGTTTTAAATCTGAAAGTGCACCGTGTATAAAGTTATTGTCTCTCAAAAGAAAGAGTTGACTCTGAATCATTGAAACGAGTCGTTCCCAAGCCATTTCATGTTGACCTCAACATGAAACATTAGCATATTGCCCGCCCACTTGTTGCGCGCTGCAGACCTGGGAAACTTGATTTTCGCGTTGGTCTGAATGAAAATGCAAATTCATTCTTTGCCACTAGGTGCTGCTTTTGGAGCATTAAAAATAGCTGTTTCCCCGGTAACGGCTGTACACAAAGTAGCACTGAGCTCACAAACACTGCTTTAAATGAAATTGACCAATCACTGCAGATTAGCGTCACGCAAAGGAGGGGTTTGGAAAAATGAATCGTTGAATGAATCGTTTGGGAGTCCTTGAGCAAATAAGGTAAAAGAAAATGAAAGTGTTTTTTGACCTTGCATGCATGTCAACCTGTTGTTGGGGACTTCCAAAACCAAAATATGAACCTTTTATAACCCATAATAGGGGCACTTTAAGAAAAATTTACTTTGAGCAAAATGATATAAGATAATGTTGCTTTTATATTTTAATTTTATAACCCCATTGGCATTTTGTTTGTCATAACTATCTCAAAATATGAGGTTTATGTTTAAAAAGAGATTTAAGAAATGTTGTGGGGTTTGACATTAAATTAATTGAACATATCACCACCAAACAATTCTAAGTCTCTCAAGTAATTTTTTTTTTTTTTTTTTTTTTTTTACAGTTTAAGTTTACTATAGGATGTTAGAGTATTTAGAGGGTAGGGTATGAATTTTAAGATATTTCTAGATTTAGTATGTAGGGCAGATTTAGGATATTTATTTAAGAATATATTTTTACTTTTAACTTTAATACAGTATTTTTTTGCAGTGTATTTCTTTACTACACTGAATGCAGTTAGTGCGATTAAATGTGACCTTTAGCACGTTCTTGTTGATTAACATTTCATGAATGACTTCAAAGAAGGGATGAAAGAATATTATTAGACACAAAAGTTGGGGTCCCCTGTTGTTCTGTTGTTGAGATGAATATTAAATATTTCGGGCAGCCTTTGAAAAAACATAAGCCCTTAATGATAAACCAGAAGGCATCAAAATAATAAGTGCATTTTTTTCCACCGCATAAAGAGCGAATGTTTCCCTCATGAAAATCCATTATAACGGCGGATAATTTTTTGCAACCGAATGCCTGCGGCATTATAATATTCATGAGCGAATGGCGTGTTAATGTTTGTGTTCCAAATAATTAGCATTTCTCATATTCCCACAGAGGACATTGTCTCACATTCCATCTTATTAACACGTCCGATTCCTGTCATCTCTTAAGAGTCACGGGTGGAATTGTTCACCAGATTTTTCTGTGGCGTAAATAACCTTCAAAGGACAGATGAGCTTTTGGCCAGCTGAATTTTTCACTCAGTTCTGTTCTGATGAGCCGTGCTGATCCGGGAGGTGGTGGGAAGGCGAGATTACGGCTCGGGCGTCTCAGACATCTCCCTTGGCCTCTTTATTTGGGCTCTGAATGGGACGTCTGTCAGACGCTAAAGATGTGGGGCTTAATCTTGCCAAGGCTGAAGATCAGACTAGAAATGCAAGTCGCACAAGGTCAAAGCAAATATGTTGCGCTCTAATCGCTCATGGAGAGAAGGACATTACGTCTAAATAACCGGTTTGAAATGGATCCGTAGCAATTACTTCACTGCTACCATTAAATGGACTATTCATGAAAATATTTCTTTGTTGACGGAGACATACCACAGTAAGAGTTCACTTAGATCAGTCACGATGACGAATAAGGAATTCTAAAACAAGTCATTCTAACTATTTATTTAGAAGTCAGAAAGAGCTTTATTGTATGTTTGGACATACAAGGAATTTGAATATTGTATACATATATATACAGGATTTCCCTGAACATGCTTTAGTAATCTCTACAGTTGAGTTCATTTATCATGTAGAGTACACTACTGTACAAACCCATTAAGTGGTTAGTATAAAAGGGCAGCCTGACCCCACTTAATGACATCCCAGTGCTCCGCATGTGCCGTGAATTTTAATGTGGAAGCACAGCACGCTACAGGATCTTTATGAAAATAAGACTTTCCTGAAGAAATTTCACTGAGCAGAGATCTCAGGTTATTGATGCTTCTTTCAACGCATCTATGCTATAATAAGAGTAACATATACAGTATATCAACAAAATAGCTTGTGATGATAGTTTAGGGATTGCCTTTTGCCACTTTTTAGTATTCAGTTTACTTTAACCACTCATAGAGGAATGTTATCAGGGTTTGTCGTTGTCATGCAGACATGATAGGAATACAAATACATCACGTGGATCTGTGATGACTGTACAGACTGTAATGTCATGCAAATAAGGTTTCTGGTCTGTGTTCTCAGGTTATTAGTAGTGCTGGGCAACGATTAAGTTTTTTTTAATTACGATTAATCTCATGATTGTCTGTGATTAATTGCAATTAATCGCATTGTTGTGCTCAAAATTCAATAATGCATTCAAAAGTAGTGTATTGTGCACATTTGTCGTCTAAATGTATTGCTATATGAACAAAAGTGCAATAATATTTGGTTTGCAAACACCTCAAACAAATAAGGTGCTTTTTTTTACAGCAGTATTCCTTTTACATAGTAGCAGTTATTGTAAATCTCAACTTATAACATTAATGTAATCAAATTAAATATAAAACCAAAGCTATTTGCCACTGCCAGGGCATTCAAGTTTTTATAGAAAATATTTTATAGTTTGTAGAAAAACAAGTTATGCTCAGAGTCCAGAGCCTCGATCATAACATTATAACAGGCACCTTCTGAGTAGAGACCTGCACGATCGCGGGACCCAATGCAGCAGAGTGCGGTGTGGGACAACACTTGATGGACGAGTGCGGGTGCGGGCGGGTAGAGACTCATGTGTGAGGGATGCGGGAGAATAAGGGTGTACTCACACTAGGCAATCTTAACCGTGCCCGAGCACGTTTGACCCCCAAAGCCCGGTTCGTTTGACTAGTGTGATCGCTCCGTGCCGCGCTCGGGCATGGTTCGTTTAGCCGTCCCTGGCTTGGTTGGAAGAGGTGGGCCAGAGCACGGTTCAGTTATATATTGATCAGCGAGTGTGAGCGCTAACTTTTGATACATGCAGCATGATTGCGTGAACATTTCTGAGCGACAAGAGTGATAGATCTGTAAAGCAATACTGTGAGAGGGCCGTGTGTTACCGCGTCCCAAACGACTCAAAATAATAAACCACAAAGTTAACAAAACAATGCCCTCCACTGTGCTGAGCGAAAACGCTTCTCTGTTGTCTTCACGTGCTATCGTAACCTTCCTATTCCTATAGCAATAAAACATTTTATGAATGGAAGTGTGAATGGACTTTTATATTAGATGGTATTGGTGTTAAAGGGGCCATGTTCTATATTATATACTGTATATACAGTGCATTTTTTTTTTCTTGAAATCCATTTTTTATGTCAGTCAGTGTTTCTTGCGCCAAAATGTGATTTAGTTTTTCATAACCATTTTCCAAGCTCCCTTTAACCTTAAAGGGGTCCTATTATGCTCTTTTACAAAGTCTTGATTTTGTTTTGGGGGTGTACTAGAACATGCTCTCATGCTTGGTGGTTCGAAAATCGCATTATTTTTCATATAATTTACATGATTACAATACCTTTCTCCCCAGCCTGGCACAAACGGCTCGATTAGTTCCGGGTTTGATGAAGGCCCGCCTTCCGAAAAACGAAATGTGTTGTGATTGGTTAGCTGTCCCTGTGCGTTGTGATTGGCGAACAGCTAGATGGTGTTTCAGTATTGCCCCGCCCCTTGCTAAAACAGCATGTTCGTCAATATTGCTATATCAATTCAGACCTCGAGAATATTGAACAAGAGGATCGCGCAGAACCTTTGCACGCTCTGATATTGCAAGACATATTAAAGTGGTAATGTTATTGTTGTTGTTTTTTTTTGGCTAAATCACATTTTAGATAGGATGTCAACAACAGCTTAAAAATAACTGCATTGACTATGTACTAGAGCTGCACGATTAATCGTTAAAAGACCGCGATCTCGATTCAAATACCCACACGATCTAATTTCTGAATGACAACGATTCGCCCGTGTCTATTAAAACTTTGAAAAAATCATTCGGGAACATTCAAATCTGCATTCGCGCTGCTGCTGATCCAGAGAGCAGACAGTTAACATGTTTAGGTAAGAAAAAGCTTCACAAACAGTCTTTTCAACTACACAGTATTATTTCTGTCTTACAGTCATTCATAGAAATACTGGGATAAAAGTTTATAGTTCGGCTACAAACATTGATGTCTATGGTAGCGATCAAAATAGAGCCACTCATCTTTTGAAAGCAACTGGCGCTTCAAATAACATTTGTGTCGATTGCATCATTTCGCCACTAGGTGGCGACAAGTGACTGTTAAAAAATATATTTGTTCATTTATTGAATCGTTCATTCGAGATTCGTTCAAAAACACTAATTCATCCATTAATGAAACAAG
Source organism: Schizothorax lantsangensis (assembly GCA_027422415.1). NCBI lineage: Eukaryota > Metazoa > Chordata > Actinopteri > Cypriniformes > Cyprinidae > Schizothorax > Schizothorax lantsangensis. The sequence continues at coordinate 8,124,694 of CM049844.1, forward strand.
TGAGGTATGAGTGAGTCATTGACTCATTAATACAAACCAATTTTTCATAATTTTAATTCTAAAAGTTGGTGTATTAAATACACTATATTTTAAATACATATACCCCGGGTTTCACAGACAAGGCTTAAGCCTAGTCCTAGACAAAAATGTAAATCTGAGCTGTTTCAACTGAAAGAAACTTGCATTGACTGATCTTAAAATATATCAGTGCCTTTGTTTTGTCTCAAGATGCACACCAGTAATGTTTTTTTCTAAGCATGTTTATAAAAATTGCTTAAATGTCTTAATTGAACTATGATCTAATCCTGGCTTAGTCTAAGCCCCGTCTGTGAAACCTGGCCATACTGTATTATATATTAAAATGTTTAATAATTCATTTAAATGAAACACTTTTAAATAGACTGCAGCAATTAATATTTTGTCACACATTATTTTGTTTAGTTCAGAATCGTGGGAGAATCGTGATCTCTATTTGAGAAAAAAAATCGCGATTTTCAATTTATCCAGAATCGTGCAGCTCTACTATGTACAGATAAGTGCAACGGTAATATGTATTATGTTTATTGTTCTTTAATTCTAACATTATAACATGAATTGCAGTGAAACTGTTGTACAGTTGAATTTATTTATACCATAGTCCCACAGACTTACACTATTTGTGGCCGCATATATTTGCAAATGAATTATCTGCCAGCAGGAGGCGCTGTTGGAGTGGTAGAGCTCGAGGTTTCCCTGGTAACGCTGTACTCAAAACAGAGCTCCGCTCACAAACGCTGCTTTATCAGACATTACATGCAAGATGAAATGAAAATGACATCCAAAATTTTCTGAAAACAGTTGGTTTCCATCAGAAATACAGTGATATAAAAACACCCGCACCGGGTTTCGATTTTGAAACGTGCAGTGCTCAAACAAGCGTTCTCCCCACCCGCCAACCATTCAAAATTCAGTAGGCGGGATTTACAATTTGTGATGTCACAAATACAGGAAAACAACTTTGTAGTCCAAACGAGCCATTCGTTGTAGTTCTTGAAAAGGGATTTTTTTAAAAACGAAATATCTCCCTTTGGAGTGGACTTTGAGATTTGTAACTTTGTAGATCGTTTTATGCCCAAACATACACTCTACATACTGACTAAAATTCAAAAAGTGAAAAAGCATAATAGGACCCCTTTAAGAATAATTTTAGCAAATAGTCTTTAACTCTAATAATTGTATCTCTACACTACTGGTGAAAAATGTAAGAAAAAAAGAAGAAGATTGTTTTATGTTTTTGAAAGAAGTTTGATCAAAAATACAGTAAAACTATGACCATGATATTGTGAAATATTACAATTTAAAAGAACAAGTTTACAAAATAAAGAATTAAATACTTTTATTCAGCAAGGACACATTAAATTGATCAAAAGTCACATTAAATACTTTTATAATGTTAGAAAAGATCACAGTTTCCACAAAAAATAAAAATCAGTATAATCTGTTTTCAATATTGATAATAATAAGGACCATTATTAATAGCGGAGCACCAATAATAATTAATAAAATAGTACCAAATCAGAATATAATAACGATTTTTAAAGGATCATGTGACACTGAAGACTGGAGTAATGATGCTGAAAATTCAGCTTTACATCACAGGAATAAATTACATTTTAAAATATATTCAAATAGATTATAGTTATTTTGAATTGTATTTATATCACAATATTACTGTTTTTACTGTATTTTTGTTCAAATAAATGCAGCCTTTATGAGCATAGGAGACTTCTTTCAAAAACATAAAAAACAATCGTAATTATTCCAAACGTTTTACCAGTAGTGTATTTGCTAATAATTCTTTGATTTGTGCTTGTGAAAATAATGAAATGAAATCTCATTTGTAAAGTATTTCACTTATACTGTTACCTAAAAATAAGCATTAACACATGTATGTTTAATATAAAAGCCATTTCTTGCAGTGAATTTCCAGCAAAAATAACTACATTGTGAAATAAGCCAATAGCTCTGTGTTTTTATCCTCTACAGTTTTTTTTAAGTGTATGGGATACTTGTATTTTGTACAGTTTATAAACTTGTCAAATAAATTTCAATTCAATTGTGATATACACTTACCACAATGCAAAATGATTTGTACCATGATGAAAGATTTTGCTCATGCTGTCCATCCCTATTGCATATTTACTATAAAACACAGCCTTGTCTTATTATTTAGGATGGATTGTATTCGTGCAAACCGATTCATGATTTTTTATTAGAAAGCAGCTGCAGAAATATCTAAATTCATAGAAAGTAGATCATCGTACATGCTTGCGAGTGAGACCTCCCGCTGCGCCGCCGTCACCATCTCCCTGTGACTTATCTGCTTTTCATTACAGCTTTGCCTGTAGACAGAATTGTTTCATAATGAAGAAATATATTTCCACTCTGCCTCGCACTCATTTGCTTTACAATCCGAGCGCGTTGTGGGAATGCGGTGTGGTGCGAGAGAGACACCAGAGATTACGACACAAAGAAATGCCCTGAAGATTGCGCTGATTTAGTTAAATTTGCATATGGAGAGATGCTGGTGTTCGTCAGGGCCTGCTGAAATGGTGCCACATTTGAAACTGCATTGAAAGCCATCGAGAAAGCGAGTGTTTGAGCCTCGAAGGCCACACTCTCTGTCACTCCAGTCTGCAGCTTTAACACATCACATTGCAACATGCTTTTCCCGAGGGGAAGAAAATAAATGTGTTGGTTGTCATGGAAATCTATAGCCATTTTTCTTTCTTTCTCAGTGTTGAGCGGGTCGGAGTCCAGAGGGAGGGTTGCAGGAATGAGATGTGGGTAGGGTGACATGGGGCGATGACAGCGGGCAGCCGCTGGTATTGATCTGCGATCTGTCACGCCAGCCCACTCTTGAAAAAGCGCTCTAAAGTGTTTCACAACACGTATCTTATTTTTCATTTTCTGCTGCTATTCTGTTACGCTGACGCTCCACGGGCCCGGCCGAGAACTGGACTGCGTGCAACCATAAAAACAGAGGAACTGGACACTTCAGAAATATATGGAAATCAATAACTAGCCCAAAAATGTTCTGCATGCTACTTTCAGCCGATAGATATCAAAATGGAGCTAAGAAAGCTTTTGTCTCTTGGTTTTACACAAACATTTTGCCCTTTTAGAAGTGCCTTCCATGTCAGTCCAGGACTGTAAGCAAAGTTGTGGCTTGAATATGTTACGTTTTGGAGATACTGGCATGGTCTGAAACGATTTCTCGCCAAGGGCTGAATGTAGGGCTGGTCCGAATACCATTTTTTGAGCTTCGAAGCTTCGGTAGTAATCAACACCGAATATTCGAAGCTTCGGAGGGAGGGGCTGAACATATTCTTCTCTCTAATAAAAGCAGGAATCTCTGTCTGTCTGTCTGCTTGCATTTTTATTATGTCGAGAACCGTTCATCCAATCGACTTCACGCGTGGCGGGTGTGTTGCTGTGGACCCAAGGGAGTGCAGTGTCGCATTTTGGTGCAATATGGACACGAGGCACGTTCAGAATTAATAAACTTTTAATAAACTAAAGAACAGCGTGAGCCGGAAGCGGCGTGCTTCACGCGGGCAGGGCTTGTATGCTCTGAGAACGGACACTGCACTAGTGATACAAAACACACAGGTCTGTTAAGAGCAATACTTTTAATAAGGTAGCCCAGTGCTTAATTTGTAAATTGAGAGGTCCCGGAATAAAGCGGGGCAATGGATCCGACATGTGATTAGAGGAGGGAGAGGACCAATCATTAGTGATTGAATGCGTGCATCAGTTGCTTTTAACAGGGTTCGTACGGTCATGAAAAACCTGGAAAAGCTATGAAACTTTAAAACAGCAATTTCCAGGACTGGAAAAGTTTTGTAAAAGTCATGGAATTTTATTTCACAAATCTCTGTATAATAGAGTTATATTTAATCAGGTCCTGAATTTGTGTGTATCACATAGTTTTACTCATTCCCGCAGCTTTCGAGTTTATAATGAGGGACATTCCTGCAAACAGTTATTGAATATACAACCCCAAATCAGAAAAAGTTGGGACAGTATGGAAAACGCAAATAAAAAAAGAAAGTAGTGATTTCTAAATTTACTTTGACTTGTATTTCATTGCAGACAATATGAACACAAAATATTTCATGTTTTGTCTGGTCAACTTCATGTCATTTGTAAATATACATCCTTTCCTGTCATTCAGACCTGCAACACATTCCAAAAAAAGTTGGGACAGGAGCAATTTAGGGCTAGTAATGAGGTAAATTGGTTAAATAATGATGTGATTTGAAACAGGTGATGTCAACAGGTGATTGTAATTATGATTTGGTACAAAAGCAGCATCCAAGAAAGGTCTAGTCCTTTAGGAGCAAAGATGGGCCGAGGATCGCCAGTTTGCCAACAAATACGTGAGAAAATTATTGAAATGTTTAAAAACAATGTTCCTCAAAGAAAGATAGGAAGAGATTTGGATATTTCACCTTCAACAGTGCATAACATAATTAAAAGATTCAAGGAATCTGGAGGAATTTCAGTGCGTAAAGGACAAGGGCGCAAGCCTAAGCTGAACAACCATGATCTCCGATCCCTCAGGCGGCACTGCATCAAGAATCGTCATTCATCTATAAGCGATATCACCACATGGGCTCAGGACTACTTTGGCAAACCTTTGTCAAGTACCACAATACGTAGTTACATCCACAAATGCCAGTTAAAACTGTACTGTGCCAAAAGGAAGCCCTATGTTAACAGTGTCCAGAAGCGCCGTCGACTTCTCTGGGCTCGGAGGCATCTGGGATGGACCATCACACAGTGGAAACGTGTACTGTGGTCAGATGAATCAGTATTTCAGGTATTTTTTGGGAGGAATGGACGCCGTGTGCTCTGGACCAAAGAAGAAAAGGATCATCCAGACTGTTACCAGCAACAAGTCCAAAAGCCAGGGTCTGTCATGGTATGGGGTTGTGTCAGTGCCCTTGGCAAAGGTAACTTGCACTTCTGTGATGGCACCATTAATGCTGAAAAGTACATAGAGATTTTGGAGCACAATATGCTGCCTTCAAGAAGACATCTTTTCCAGGGACGTCCATGCATATTTCAACAAGACAATGCAAAACCACATTCTGCACACATTACAAAGTCCTGGCTGCGGAGGAAGAGGGTACGGGTACTTGACTGGCCTGCCTGCAGTCCCGACCTGTCTCCAATAGAGAATGTGTGGCGCATTTTGAAGCGCAAAATGCGACAACGAAGACCCCGTACTGTTGCCCACCTTAAGACTTGTTTGCAGGAAGAATGGGACAAAATTACACCGGAAACACTTCATCACTTGGTGTCTTCAGTCCCTAAACGTATTTTAAGTGTTGTGAAAAGGAATGGCAACATTACAAAGTGGTAAATGCTTTACTGTCCCAACTTTTTTTGGAATGTGTTGCAGGTCTGAATGACAGGAAAGGATGTATATTTACAAATGACATGAAGTTGACCAGAAAAAACATGAAATATTTTGTGTTCATATTGTCTGCAATGAAATACAAGTCAAAGTAAATTTAGAAATCAATACTTTCTTTTTTTATTTGCGTTTTCCATACTGTCCCAACTTTTTCTGATTTGGGGTTGTAGAAAGTAGGTTAGATGAGTAAATAAATCCACACAAACTATCAGATTAAATCAGTCATTTGAGAACAGTGTGAGTGATTCAGCTGTACCACGTCTTCTCTCTTTCACTCTCTCAAAGCGGCTTCACATCAGCGCATCTCGTCTGCACTACAAGAGCTACTGCACACTGATACAAGACTTTCACTCGCATCTCGGGACAGTTGACAGAAAGAAAACGCATGCATCACATTCAGTTTTGTGATAGCAGAGGGTCCGTTCACATGTCGCGTCTTTTGCGCGCTTGAGTTCATTATTTCAAATGTAGATGTGCGGCAAGCGGCTCATAATAGAAGATTTTTCATGAAATATATGCTTGCTATAGGTCAGCACGAAAGTCTTTCATTGGCGAAAGGTCTGATGCAGATGTTCAGGCAGGCAGTTGAGAACCGTTTCGCGGGGGATGCCAGGTGTTCGAGAAAAAATCTCAAAATTGAAAATCGAATGCCAACCCACCGAACGAATATTTGAATGATCGAATATTCTGGTCCAGCCCAAGCTGAATGCATGTAAAAAGTGGCTGGAGTTACTCACCAGTTGGTTAGTTTTGTCTTGCAACATAATGCATTGCTGCAATTTGTGTTCTTCCAGTTTTTGCCTCAAGGGAAGATGTAATCTTGGAATCCTATAGTTTTTTTTTTCCTTTGAACAATCCATGTGGCACACATATGTGCAATATTCTCAGCACCAATATGAAAATACTGTATAAGGAACATTATCTTTCGTCTTTGTTTTTTTGTGACAGGTTTAGCTTTTCTGAGAGATGTCAGCTGTCTTATCTTGTATATGGTGCTGTAGGTGACAAAATTGCTTGTTTGTCACTATTAAATTGGGGAAAAAAATGCTAAATAATTGTATTGTGTGTATATATACTGTACACAGAGAGAGAGAGAGAGACAGTACTTCTCAAATGTTTGGAAACATTATAGTTTTTAAATATTTTAATGAAGTCTCTTATGCTCAACAAAGCTGCATTCATGTGCTTTTAAAATACAGGGAAAAAATGTAATATTGTAAATATTATTACAATTTAAGATAACTGTTTTCTGATGTGTTATATTTTAAAATGCAATTCCTGATGTAAAGATGAATTTTCAGCATCATTACTCCAGTCTTCAGTGTCACATGATCCTTCAGAAATCATTGTAATATGCTGATTTGATGCCGAATAAGCATAAGTTAATTTAATGATCAAATTCGGAATTCGGAGGCAAACTCTTATTAAAATAATAACTGGCTAGTTTTCAGAATGTTAATATGTCTTTATATTTTACCAGGTAATTGTTACAGTTGAAGGTATAATAACTTAGTATGCTCAAGTTCTTTCTTGTGATATCTCAATTCATAGCACTTGATTTTTGCACTTATGCAATGTTTTTATCCAAAGCGACTTACAGTGCATTGCATTCAAGGTATACATTTCATGAATTGCTTAAAATAATTTTGAAAAATTACATTAATGCACTGCATGAGGAAAGATGAAGTATTTTCACCTTTACACATGTCTTATAACTGCCGTGCTCATAGTGTGAGCCACAATGCAACCGCCAATGTGTGAATTTATATAATTATTTTCTTAGCAGAAAAAGCCTTTTATGTTTCAGTTTCTCTCATATTTCAGTTTCTTTGGATAAAAACATCTGTGAAGTGAATACATATAATGGTAAGAGCCCATAGTTTGTCTGTTACAAGGTTTAAACCTAAAGCTTTTTGGTTACAAGCCCAGCTCTTTAACCTTCGAGCATCATTACTTTGTGCCAATTGGTAGAAATGGGAATTGAGCCCACACCTCCATTTAGAAAGCAGAAAACTCCTCACTTGAGAAGGTTGAAGAACCTTAGGCCTCTGTTTCGTCTGGTTAAATTCTATAGCACTCTGTGGTTGGTGTCCATTTCAAGAAGCACAAGAGCTTTATTTATGCAACACGGGCTGAATTCAAGAGCTCAATGCTGCAGATTGACACCAAATTCTCTGCACTTTGACATTGTTTGCCGTCACAAAGGTTCACGTTTTTCTCATCTTTGGTCGCACCCGTGCTGTGTTTGGGTTTCTACAGGGCAGGACTACACAAACAGAAAATTAATGGCGAAGAAAGCGCAGTGAAAAGTGAAGGGTGGAGAAATGTTTGTACTTGAGTGTAATGTTCAACATTTGTCAGCTGTTCTGTCAAGTATTAGTTTGACCGGGATTAGTTTGGATGTTTGACACATCTTTTGTCTTGAGAAGCATGGCTTTGTACTCTAGACAACTGAAAATGCTTTTGTTGCTGTTTTCTTAAACGCATGTTGTTTTTTTGTGTGATTGTTTTTTCAAGCTTTTTTCCTCAGTAACCTTAGGTTGTTTTGGGCCTGTGCACAGACCTTTTTAAAAGTGGCAGACTCATTTCCATGTGTTGTATGTTATGTAAAAAATTGGTTTAAAATATGATATACTGTCTTTTGGGATAGTATTAAACAGACATTTCTTGTTTCCAAGACCTTTATTTATTTTTGTATATGAAAAATTAATTTTTCTTCATCTTGCCTAGAAGCAGACGTATAATCATTGTATAGTCTGTTCCTGGATCGCTGAGCGTTTCCCATCTCTCAGAGCTTCTGTTTGAGATGTTATTGCCAATCTCCTCTTTCTGCCACTTCTTTGGGAGCAGGAAGTGAAATTTGAGGAGTTAATGGAGCGTTTTCTGGCTCTCCTCTCCTCTGCTGGAGTCTTATGGGGGAGTCCGCCCTAATCCCACAAATCATGCCATCTTATGAATTTTAAATTAAAAAGCCCAAATTTCTTTCGTTGTACTATTCATTTCACCCCACCTGAGCTCTGATACTGTGCTGCCCTGTACGCTTTCATCATGACTGGAAATACAATGTTAATCTGAGAGCTTTGGACGGAAATTACATTATCTTGACATGTTAAGGATAAGGAGTCTTGAGTCCCCATCATCTCCAAACAATGAGGGCTGAATTAAATAAACTGCTGCATCACTTCAACTCTTCGTATTTCAAGGTAAACCCCTGTATCTTATTCACGAACCATCCACAATCTTGTTTAAAGTTGTAGTCCGTCAGTTTTGCCTCTTTGTCGCCATCTCTGTTTGAAAACCTGGAATTGCAGCTTTTTGCGGAATTATCTTCCTTGCGTGGGGATGTGAGTCGGCACGGCTCCAGCGTGGATGAATCTAATGTTTTGAAGAGTATGTGTGGCAGTCAGTCACTGCACTGGTGTGGATATTTACTGTACTTAGGAATCACAGATTCTAGCCTATGTCTTGGAAGAATGACCCAAATAAGAATTTTCACCATATATTGCCATCTGAACAAGTAAGTAACAAGTCTGCCACGTTTGTTCTGACCAACTGAGGAAAAAAGCATGACAATAAATCGCACTACCAATGGTGATTTAATCTAAAGATCGGTTAGCTCATATCACATTAAACCGTGCAAATTGTTATTATTGTTATACTTTATTCTCAAATTATTAATGTTAACAACATCAGCATTGTGTGACTATGAGTAGAGTGTGTATTAGCATGTAGATTTAAATTTCTGTACAGTCTAATCTAATTGTCATGCCATTCGAATTTCATATTAAGAAATTATTTTAACCCAAAAAGCAAACTATGCTCCCTTCAAACTGGTTTTCTTTAAAATACAAATCTTGTGTAATCCCAGGATATCTGTAATCAGAAGCACATTTAAAGCTGGAATATAATTTAATTTCATTCACATTTGTTTCATTAACACATAATCCTTTCTGGATCACAATCCGCCATCAAAATTATAAATTTAATTATTCTAGCTGCTGTGAGAAAAGGCTATAAACAATCCTCCACCTGCAGGATCCTCACATGCTATAGCCTACTAGCCGGGAAAACTTCTTTATGTTTACAGATGTGACATAATGACGCAGTGCCATGCTCGAATTTCCCGCAAAAACCTACCCGTACCACTCAAATAAATAAAAAATACATTATTATAAGCTAACCGTTGTGAATCGGGCTAAAGCAAGGTGATAGTTTTGAACACTGGCTGGTTATGTACTTGCTCAAATAATGATTTCGGATCATTTTTAACCAAAAAATGTTACGGACTGCAGCTTTAAATGTGTGTAAAATGCTCTGAAATACAGTGCAGTACCATGAGTATTTTTTTTTTTAAGATTTATTTTTGGCATTTTTTCCATTTATTGTGATAGGATAGTTTAGAGTTGACAGGAAGTGAATTGGGAGAGAGAGGGGTTGGGATTGGGAAAGGTCCTCGAGCCGGGATTTGAACTTGGGATGCCCGTAATGCAACGCTGCTGTATGTTGGCACACTGCCCACAAGGTTATCGGCGCCAATGAGTATTTCAATTATCAACACAATAATTTAAATTTTCAACGCAAACACAAAAACTTTCTATGTACAACTTTTTCAGTTACTTTAGTGAATCAGATTCTACAACAATTTAGTTTATTACTAATGACTTTATACAAAATATATACACTGTTCTAAAGTTTGGGGTCAGAAAAAAAATCTTACATCAATAATTTCATTCAGCAAGGAAGCATTAAATTGATCAAAATCGGGAGTAAAGACATTGATATTGTTACGACTGATCATAAATACCGTTCTTTTGAACTTTCTTTCACAAAAGATGAAAAATATATCACAGTTTCAGCAAAAATATTAAGCAGCACAACTGTATTCAACTCTGATAATAATAATAAGAAATATTTCTGGAGCAGCAAATCAGAATATTAGAAGGATTTCTGAAGGATCATGTGACACTGAAGACTGAATTAATGATGCTGAAAATTCAGCTTTGCATCACAGAAATTAATTATACTTTAAAGTATATTCAAATAGAGAATAGTTATTTTAAATTCTAATACTATTTCATAATATTGCTGTTTTACTGTATTTTTGTTCAAATAAATGCAGCCTTGGGAAGCATATCTTTCAAAAACACAACAATTCAACCTGTAGTGTGTATATATTTTCATGTGCCTGCTTAGACATATTAAAGCATAGAAACTATTAAAAAAACAGATTTGTAGAAATCAGTTGAACTTCTTTTAGTTTGATATATGTTTAAAGTGGAGGTTATGGTCTATCCTCGAATAAAAATATAGACGTTATTGTTGCAGAGCTTAGATTTGTTGGTAGGTCACAATCTTCTGAATGGAGATTCTGTTGGAAAGGCTGGTTATCTAAGGAGGGAAATTTATAGTTTTCACAGTATTCTCTTGGGTTTGTTTTGTGCCCCTCGACTACAGGAATAATGATACGAAACAATGAGATGAACCACAGCCCACTGAATCTGCTGTCTCTGTGGACCTGGGAAACGGAGCGGGGAAGGGCTGCAACGGTTGTTCTCTTCCCAGCCCTCTGAGTAGCTATACGTAGATATTAATTTGATATTTTATAATAAAGTTTGACACACAGATCCCAGATGAGACATGACAACATTCTCTAACTAGGCGACATCAAATCCCCAGCATCAAGTACTAACTTAAATAGAAAATGCGGTTCCAAACTATAAAATCCTCAGACTTAATCATTAGCTTTTACGGTCTTTTGATTAACAGCAATGTCTCCTAGCAACCAATATGCAATGCTAGCGTATTTTACACACCTCTCTCAGCAAATGTTTGCTAGACAGGTTTTATGTTGCATATACACTGTTTTATATTTATTCTCAAAAAGATGCCATAGACTGATACTATTCACACATATTTGTTCATTGTCATATTTATCTGATTTAAGTAAGTCATGCCATTTAAATGTGTATTAATCGTAATGTACTGTATGTTTTGTATGATGGTCTCAGATTCAGTCTAGACAGAATTGGTTTATTTTTGATGACTCTTCATAACTCTTTAAATAGAAGTGCTTTGCTGATTAGTTGAGGGAATGTGGGATGTCTTAATTTTGCATAAACTGTCCTCACCAAAGCACAAATAATGGAAAAGAGAGTTGAATATTGAGGTGCAATAAGCATCACAAGATGACAGATTGTGGAAAAGAACATTAAAAGTGCTTTTCATATTTAAACTGTTTTGAAGTGCTCTCAATATTATTAAGAGTTAAAGACTAGAGTTTACTGGGATACGTTTCTGGAATGTTTGTTAAGAAGTTACGAACTGCTAAAACCAGTGGCCAGTTGCATAAAATGCTTAAAAGTTAGTCATCTATTTTTTTTTTCTTTGAGGCTTGTCACTGGTTACATAAAAACAATTGGTCTTTAAATCCAAAAAAATAGACTCATTAACCCTTGGCTAACTGCTAGTTGGTCACACTAGTTTTTAAGACACAGACTTTACATAAATGCTGAGTTTTTATTGTACAACTGGCTGCAAGTTCCTGTTGAAGCAAACAGAGTTCAACAGTCCAGTAAAAATCACATTCATTTTCTCTATAATGGAATAAATTTTGAACAATAACTCTAAAGATCTGCTGTGAGCTATAAGGTTGTTAACTGATGGCATATGCATTACAGCAGTATTATCTCATCATATTTTTTTAAATATTCATTCATAACAGCAGAATTGATGATGAAAACATACAGTACATTTCCCATGATTCAAAGGAATCTTCATTAATCAGAGGCTCCCAGCTCCCATGAAGCACTGCGAATGCATATTTTACAATTAACATAAAATTGTTTCTATATACATAATCAACATCTTTCAATTAAAAGTTTTATATTTCTCCATCACTTTTAATTTGATTGTGTTCCACAATGATTCCATGGGATTGTTGTTCTTTCCCTTATTAAACCATTAAAGGGGTAGTTCACCCCAAAATTACTCACCCTCATGTCGGTCCAAACCTGTAAGCTCTTCGTTCAACTTCGGAACACAAATTTGACAGAATTTTCATTTTTGGACAAACTATTCATTTTAGTACACAGTCTTGTACCTTTGTGTCCGATTTTCAAACACTTTTTTTTTTGTGATGATTCACTTTGTTGCTAGTTAGTTTGATTCATGGCTTATAACTCTTAAACAAAGACTTTTTAAAAATACCAATGAGAAAAGTGAAAAAGTGGACAGTGGGCACTGTTGCATTCTTTAGATTATCTATTAATTAGGTCTTGTTACGGAAACTAATTAATATTCAGAATCCAAGTTTTAGCTATAAAAGAACTGGTTTATTGCAATGGGATGTCAATTAAGTTGTATCGCAGATGTACCACACCAACCTGAGAAGACCTTCTTGATGTTTGCTTAAATATTTTTTACAGCCCTTTACTTTTTTGATGAATATTTGAGAGCACACAAGTCTAACTCAAATCAATGTTCTGATCTGGAAATCGGGTCTGTTGTAGAGAATTTTCTCTGAAACGGTACTAAATTCAATATGAAGTTGTAGAACATAGAATAGAACATACAAAATTATTTCAACAGTTGTCTGGCTACATTTGTGTGGATAAGATAAATCTTGCATTTGATTGAGCCAGTTAATCACTTTACTGTCCAGTTCATGTGGATGTTGAATGTGTGATGGACATTTCAAATTTCCCATCTTCTTGCCAGTGCCTCTGAAATGACCTTTTCCATACTGTTTTCCGCTAAGTACATCAATGAGTTGCAAACCCACTCTGTCCCAATAATGCAATGTATCACGAGTACCCACACTCATACAAGAACCCATTAATGTGACTAATATCCCAGCACCCCACTGTGTCCCACAACAACAAAGGCTTCTGTGCGTGTTTGAAGAGCTCATTTACACACTTTAATGTCTAATCAGACAACGCTTGCCTCACCAACAGAAGTATCCACCAATCATAGAGAAATGTCTATCAGATATGATTATAAGAACATCCAATTGAATTACAGCGTGGCCAGTGGAAGCTATTTCACAGTCCACTGATCACTCAAAATACGCTTGGTACAAATGACATCGGGCAAATGGCAGGACTGTTATCTGAGCTTATCTTAACCTGAGATTCACAGATAAACCTTTATTCTACCTAGATAATGATTTGACAAACTCTTCCTGTCTCTCTTAACAGAAATAGAAAAGGTTCAGAAAGACGAAGACAAAGAGGATGAGAAGTTCATCGATGTGGTCATCAACAAGAACATGAAACTGGGACAGAAGGTTTTGATCCCTGTAAAACAGTTTCCCAAAGTAAGTACAACAAAGCTGTTTTTTTTTTCAGTGTATATGATACAGTAGTTACACCCAACTAGAACAGAACGGATTTGGAGAAATTTAGCATTACATCACTTGCTCACCAATGGATCCTCTGCAGTGAATGGGTGCCGTCAGAATGAGAGTCCAAACAGCTGTTAAAACATCACAATAATCCACAAGTAATCCACACCACTCCAGTCCATCAATTAACATAATGTGAAGTAAAAAAACAAAAACAAATAAGAAACAAATACATCATTGAAGCATGTAAAACTATTGCTTTCAGCTAAAAAATGAGACCTTTGCTTATAATATTGTTTTCTCCAGTGAAACATCATCTTGTCTGAATCAGGAGAGAAATATGCACAGATCAAGCAGCTTTTACAAGCGGAAACAATCCATAACAGTTCTAAACAAACGTGTCAAACATGGATTTTGATGTGAAGTGAAATTGGGCAATGGACTTTTTTTACTGGAGGAAGTGTTATTATGGATAATGGATTATGGTTTTAAGTTAAAACATCTTAATAATAGATTTGTGCCTTACAAATACGCCACTTTGCTTCACAAGATATCAGTTGATGGACTGAAGTCGTGGATTATTGTGATGTTTTATCAGCTGTTTGGACTCTCATTCTGACAGCACCCATTCACTGCAGAGGATCCATTGCTGAGCAAGTGATGCAATGCTAAATTTCTCCAAATCTTTTGTGGTGAAAAAACAAACTCATCTACATCTTTGATGACCAGGGGTTTAGGAAGGTTTCGGTACATTTTTGTTTTTGAATGACTGATTCCTTTTAATATTTTTGCAGTTCTAATGAAATCTAGGGATGTAACGATTAACCGCGAGCCGGTTGAAAATCGATTCAAATATGTGACGATTCAGATCGGTTGAGATGCTAAACAAATCAAGATTCAATTAGGGGAGTTTATATGAATGTACTGTATGTCTGAGGGGAACTTACTGTTTTTAGAAAAGATTAGATGGTATTTTTTCTTTTCATCTTGCCCCTGTATAATGCATATTAAAGTTCAGAAGTGCAGTGCTGCTTTGTTTACATCGGAAACCAAGGAAACGCTTAAAGCGCCACCTGCTGGCAGAGAGTGAATATGCATCTCATTCAGCTCGTCTGCTGTTTCTGTTTCATGCAGATATTTTATGTACAAACCCGATTCCAAAAAAGTTGGGACACTGTACAAATTGTGAATAAAAAAGGAATGCAATAATTTACAAATCTCATAAACTTATATTTTATTCACAATAGAATATAGATAACATATCAAATGTTAAAAGTGAGACATTTTGAAATGTCATGCCAAATATTGGCTCATTTTGGATTTCATGAGAGCTACACATTCCAAAAAAGTTGGGACAGGTAGCAATAAGAGGCCGGAAAAGTTAAATGTACATATAAGGAACAGCTGGAGGACCAATTTGCAACTTATTAGGTCAATTGGCAACATGATTGGGTATAAAAAGAGCCTCTCAGAGTGGCAGTGTCTCTCAGAAGTCAAGATGGGAAGAGGATCACCAAGTCCCCCAATGCTGCGGCGAAAAATAGTGGAGCAATATCAGAAAGGAGTTTCTCAGAGAAAAATTGCAAAGAGTTTGAAGTTATCATCATCTACAGTGCATAATATCATCCAAAGATTCAGAGAATCTGGAACAATCTCTGTGCGTAAGGGTCAAGGCCGGAAAACCATACTGGATGCCCGTGATCTTCGGGCCCTTAGACGGCACTGCATCACATACAGGAATGCTACTGTAATGGAAATCACAACATGGGCTCAGGAATACTTCCAGAAAACATTGTCGGTGAACACAATCCACCGTGCCATTCACCGTTGCCGGCTAAAACTCTATAGGTCATAAAAAAAGCCATATCTAAACATGATCCAGAAGCACAGGCGTTTTCTCTGGGCCAAGGCTCATTTAAAATGGACTGTGGCAAAGTGGAAAACTGTTCTGTGGTCAGACGAATCAAAATTTGAAGTTCTTTTTGGAAAACTGGGACGCCATGTCATCCGGACTAAAGAGGACAAGGACAACCCAAGTTGTTATCAGCGCTCAGTTCAGAATCCTGCATCTCTGATGGTATGGGGTTGCATGAGTGCGTGTGGCATGGGCAGCTTACACATCTGGAAAGGCACCATCAATGCTGAAAGGTATATCCAAGTTCTAGAACAACATATGCTCCCATCCAGACGTCGTCTCTTTCAGGGAAGACCTTGCATTTTCCAACATGACAATGCCAGACCACATACTGCATCAATTACAACATCATGGCTGCGTAGAAGAAGGATCCGGGTACTGAAATGGCCACCCTGCAGTCCAGATCTTTCACCCATAGAAAACATTTGGCGCATCATAAAGAGGAAGATGCGACAAAGAAGACCTAAGACAGTTGAGCAACTAGAAGCCTGTATTAGACAAGAATGAGACAACATTCCTATTCCTAAACTTGAGCAACTTGTCTCCTCAGTCCCCAGACGTTTGCAGACTGTTCTAAAAAGAAGAGGGGATGCCACACAGTGGTAAACATGGCCTTGTCCCAACTTTTTTGAGATGTGTTGATGCCATGAAATTTAAAATCAACTTATTTTCCCCTTAAAATGATACATTTTCTCAGTTTAAACATTTGATATGTCATCTATGTTGTATTCTGAATAAAATATTGAAATTTGAAACTTCCACATCATTGCATTCTGTTTTTATTCACAATTTGTACAGTGTCCCAACTTTTTTGGAATCGGGTTTGTATAGTTTCAGAAAACTGAAGTCAAATCATTCTGTTTTTGCTTCAAATTTTGAAATGATACAATCTAATTTAGATTAAAAACTGCTCATGTTGCATGTACGCAGCATCTTTGTTTGGATCGTGATTAAAATGCAGTGGTTGCCTCTCATTTTAAATGGAAAGAGCACAAACAAAGCCTTATTTTGTTTATATGAAGAGATTTCTTTAATTTGTGTTACTTGTTTATTTGATTTGGGGCTTGTTTTAACATTTCAATTTAGTTTTGTTATTTACATTTACATTATATTTAAATTTTGTTATTTAGCAGATGCTTTTATCCAAAGCGACTTACAAATGAGGACAATAGAAGCAAAACCAACAAAAGAGCAATAATATGCAAGTGCTATATTAGTATATTATTATAGTGTTATATTTCAAAAAGAAACATGCAGAATTTTGTCCAAGCAATAATAAAAGGACACATTTAATTTATAATATGTCTTAAATCTCATTTTGTTAAAAAAAATTGTGAATCGAATCGTGAGTTGAGTGAATCGTTACATCCCTAATGAAATCATTGACTGGTCATAATTATTCATAAATATGCATTGGCGTTTTGTCCAAAAAAATTCTATATGCAGTTTTATAGTGTAGAATAATTAGACGCTGTAAATTCAATGACAGAAATTCTTAATGTCAGGCATGTCTTCACAGCTGATAACCTTTGCGTCCTTCATTTGTTTAACATGTTATCACACGACTCCACACGCCAGCACTTCACTATACATACAGACCACAGTCATTCATAAGGATGAAAAGCACTTCACAGCGCAGCTACATGTTAATATGAACACGAGTTTAATATTGAAGCATGCACAGGGCGATTTCAGAAAATAGTCCTAATTTCCATATTGTTGCTGTTGAGTGTGTTATTTGATGATTTTTGCTCCCTTTGCAGACGTAGAGGTGAGCGTGACCTTGACGGCAGACTATCACATTATCATACCACTGAGCATGTGTGTGTGTGTGTGTGTGTGTGTGTGTGTGTGTGTGTGTGTTCATGTGAAAAAATATTCACGTGCATATATTCCTGCTGTTTACCCAAAGGACTCACACACGAGGAACAATTCTTTCTGTACCTCATTTAGTCTGTGCTTTCGTAGTTCTCCCAATGTAATTTAATGGGATTCTTTGTTTGCGTGGTTTTTAATTCACACAGTTCCATCATGGGATGGTGAAAGCGTGACAAACAGCAGGAGAAAAGAGAGAAACAGAGAAATTTAAGCAGCAGGTGTAGATGAAAGAAGGCCGTGAAAGGTTTTAGATAGATGATAATTAGAACAGTGTGTTTATGTGATTGTTTGAGGAGGCGTTTCATTGACGAAAGAGATGAGTAAATTAACAGGACATGTGGAAGGAGAATAGCATGTGCTCATGTTTTTTTTGTCTATCATAATCACTTTCATTATTATACTGAGCTACTGATATTTTCTGTATAAGAAATAAATAAAATATGTTTCTTAGTTTGGAATATTTATGATCTACTAACATTTTTCAAAGAAGTCTCTTATGCTCACCAAGGCTGCATTTATTTGATTAAAAACAGTAATATTGTTAAATATTATTAAAACAACTGTTTTCTATTTGAATATGTTGTAAAATGTAATTTATTCCTGTGATGCAAAGCTGAATTTCCAGTATCATTGCTCCAGTGTTCACTGTCACATTATCCTTCAGAAATCATTCTAATATGCTGATTTGATGCTAAATTATTATCAATTATTATTGGTACTCAATTATAAATAATTGTTCTTTTTATCAATACTGATACAGTTTTTTGCTGCTTAGTATTTTTTATATTATTATTTTAATCTCTGATTAATAGAAAGTTTAAAACAACAGCACTTATTTGAAATAGAAATCTTATGTAACTATAAATGTCTTAAATGTCACTTTGGTTCAAATTAATGCATCCTTGCTAGATAAAAGTATTAGTTTCCTTTTTTCTTTTTTTTTTACTTACCCCAAATTTTTGCATGGTAGTGTGTCACATTTTTCAGAAAAATATTAAACAGCAAAAACTATTCATATTTTTATTACATTGATAATATTAAGAACCAATTCATAATATTTGAGTACCAATAATAATTGATAAAAATTAAGAGTGGACAAATGTCTGCTGAAAGTTAAGCTTTGAATTCAAAGGAATAAATTATATTTTAAATTGTATTGAAATAGAAAACAGCTATTTTAAATTTTATTTATTTATTTAGTCATTTAGCAAACACATTTGTCCAAAGTGACTTACAAATGAGGGCAATAGAAGCAATCAAAACCAACAAAAGAGCAACAACATGCAAGTGCTATGACAAGCCTTGGTTAGCCTAACGCAGTACACGTAGCAAGGTATTTTTATATTTTTTAAGAAAACAAGTAGATAGAATATAGAAAAAAGCTATCTTTTTTTTTTTTTTAAGAAACAAGTAGATAGAATAGAAAAAAGAAAGCTAGTGTTAGTTTTTCAAGAAAAGCTAGCAGTTACAGAATAAGTATGCAGTTGATAGAGGATCAAGTGTGTGTGTTTTTTTTAAATAAAAAAGACAGATAGATAAAATAGAATTTTTTTAAAATGCTGTTTAAAATAGAACAGCATATATGATGTTTTATTAACAAAGTTCGGGAGGAGCACGTTCAGATAATTAACCTAATTAACACGAGAGGAGAACAATCAGTAATCAACCCAGTTAACAAGATAAGAGGTGTGTATATATACACAGCAGACTTACCTCTGTTCATTGGCAGTTTTCCGGCATCCCTCCACCACCCCTTCTCCGCACTTACAACTATTCCTGTCCTAATCTGTAGGGGGGGGAGGGGGTACTCTGGGTTCGGGCCAAAATTCCAAGCTCGGAGCCCTCCCCTCGGACAGCACGCCAAATACGCATAAACTTTATTCTATTTATTATATGTAAGTGTGAACTCGTGAAATATATATAGCTTAATTGAAGTTAACATACACACACACTTCTGCGCACATACTGTATATGATGTATATATGTATTAGAGTAGCTGTGTGTGTGCACACATGCATTCAGAGAGTGATAATGTGTGTGTGAGCTATTTTTTGAAGAGGGTTTGTAAATGGGCTCTGGGATCCCAGAGGGAGTGTGCTGTGAAGGGTAAAACATCTCTCACACACAGAGATACACACACTCTACTCTCATTTTTTACCCATACTAGAGGTCTGGTACCTAATCTGAGACCAAAAAGACCCAGAATTCCATCGGGATTGAATTTGTAATTAATGGAAAAATATATTATTATTATAGGTATTCATATTGAATTTTCAATTTGAATGAATGTAACTCATTTTGCTCATGCATGCACCAACAGACTGAATAGTCTGAATCAGAGCTCAATTTGCGTGTCTTGGTCTACTTAATTTATTATATATTTTTTTAAAGGAAATATAAGTGGTTCTTACAAGTGCAAAACTCCAAGTGCAAACGTTTTGGGTGGTTGCCAGGGTGTTACTATGTGGTTCAGCCGGACCAGGTAATGATACTTTACATTAAACCAATAATGATACTTTCATTGATTTGATTTGATTTGATTTGATAGGGTGTTGCTAGGTGGTCCAACCACTATAGTCAAAACAGCTCACTTTCAACTTTGAAGTGTCTGTTGACTTTCAAGACTTGTTCAAATCACTAAACCTAAGCGAATGATTAGTTTATTTTATTTTAATTAATTTCCAATCTTTTTCCAATTTAATTTAATTTAATTTAATTTAATTTAATTTAATTTAATTTAATTTAATTTAATTTAATTTAATTTAATTCAATTTAATTTAATTTAATTTAATTTAATTTCATTTAATTTCATTTAGGGTTCCGGTTGGTTTTGGTCTCACTGGTTGTGTCAGACCAGGAGTTTTGTTAACCGCATCATTGTGCTTCAATTGAGTCTCCATCCAGACCTCTACACTGTAAATATTACTCAAACCCAAATGTCAGCTTGTGTTATTTAACACAGTTCTAGCTTTACTCCTGACTCCGGCACCCACAGGATCCCCCAGTCGCCCAGAGATGTTTGTGGATCATGGAGCATGTTGCCTCTGTGGCTACATTATAGCTGGACCTTATAATGACATTATTATCTATTCAGTATGAAATTTGTCACAGTGCAGTGAGTCGAATGATCTAGTTGGAGGATGTGTTTGTGCGCTGCAGTGTTGAGAATATAATTTTCTTCTGTTCTGGATTCTCTGGCTTTAACTGGATGATCAGCAGATTGCTTTAACCACAGACTATGGCCAATTGCCTGCCAAACTCTTCCCACTGTCCATCATGTGCACAGAAGCGGTTTGCTGCTTTAGATCATGAGTAATTATCAGTAAGCTCTGTGGTGGTAACATAATACCATATGGTATTGGATGGTAATACTGTGGTACTTTAAAATGCAGTATGTGCTTGAATTAGTTTACCATGGTCTTTATATGGTGCTACCATGATATAGGTCCAAAATAACATAGTATCATACTTTTTGTAAGTGTAATGGTTCAGTACATATACAGTACCGTGGTTAAACTATGGTATTCTCTGAAGTACCTTTGGTGCCATAAAATGCTACCATTTACCATGGTACTGTTATCCATGTGCCATGTAGGTTTTTATATGGAATTATCATGGTAAATGTCCAAAATTCCATTGTAGTACCTTTTGTTTGGTAAGTGTAAATATTTAGTTCGTTTACCAAAAAGTACCATGGTACTACCAAGGTTTTAAACATTTACCATGGTAGAACCATACTATTCTTTAAAGTACCTTATAGCACAATCTAAATGCCATGGTTTGTGAATATAATAACCTTACAAAAAGTGATGTGGTAACATACAGCCATACCATGGTATTAGATGCCAGTATTGATACTGAAATTCACGTACAATAGTTCTTATATGGCGCTACCATGGTACTACCATGGGACATGTCTAAAATACCATGGTACCTCGTCCAAAACACATGGTAGTACCATACTTTTTTAAGTGTAATATGTCAGTACATTTACCATGGTTTTTAAACATGTACCATGGTAAAATCATAGTGGTGGTAACATAATACCATGGTATTAGAGGCTATTACTGTGGTACTAAAAAATGCTGTGGTACTAAAATTCATGTAGGCCCTAATGTGTTTTTTTATATGGTACTACCATGGTATGTCCAAAATGCCAAGGTACTATGTCCACAACCTGTGGTAGTACCATACTTTTTGCACACGTAATCTTTCACCGCATTTACCATGTTTTTTTAGACATGTTAAAACCGTGGTACTATTGGAAGTATCTTGGAGTACCATATTAATACCATAATTAGGGATGCATACTCAGGCCTGATACTGAGCTCCTGTACTCGTACTCGTACTCGTACTCGTACTCGTTAAAATGCCCCGATACCAAACGCAGATACCACACAGCATGTGACAAGTGCCATATTCAGACAAAGAAACACCGACAACAGACAGCAGAATGGAGTTATTAGAGATTAAGGATGTCTACGAAGTATATGTATGCAATGAATTTAATGTTAAACATTCAGTATTAACGCCTGTATAGCTGATGTGCACGAGCTGATAAGCAAAGCACCCTGAGTGGATTGAGTGTGCGGCGGCGCAGATGCGCTAGCTCGTCGAGTGAATATCCCTTTCTCACAGACATCACTGGATAGTTTGTAGTTTGGTCGGTAGGGGTGGCACGGTTCGTGGAAAAAAACCGAACCGAACGGTTCTCCACACACTGTTCGGCACGCACTAGGACCGCGGTTCAACTTAAATCTGACAACGCATTTGTAATATGGTTTGTTAGTTGTATAATACATCTGCGATGCTAACATACACCCATTTCTAATGGATGAAGCCGTGGCCTGGAAGAGAGGTCGTCAGGTGGTCCCCAACCTTCTCTGGGTGTTTCGACCCTTAACCACAACACCCTCCAGTTGGCGGGTCAGCAGTGACTGGCCAGGTCACTGCCCCTCTCCTCCAGGCTTCCAGCTTGTGCCCTCTCTCTTGTGCCAGAGCCAACAGGAGGCTCTCTCTGACGCTTCTCCCAGCCTACGGATGGCTGCTTTCCTCAAGTGGCCTCTCAGTCCAACCTTTGTCAATAGATTCCACACAGATTGAGCTGGGAATCCTCGACATCCGACTTCCACCGTCATCAGCCATGTTGTCCACCCCTTGTCCCGGCAGTCTTGGACAAGTTGCTGGTATTTGCCTTTTTTTCTCTCTGAAGCTTCCTCACAGCCCTCCTCCCACGGTACCGTCAACTCCACCAGGATGATCTTCTTTCCCTCTGGAGACCACATAATGATGTCGGGCCTTAGAGTTGTGGACAGTACCGCCTCGGGGAAGTGGAGTTTCCTCCCGAGGTCAACCTCCATTTCCCATCCCTTGGCTGACTGCAAGAGATTCTGCCTGGCTTGGCTGAGGACAAGAGGTCTTTGGCCCTCTTTCACAAAGGCGATGGTGCTCAGCAGTGGTCTTGCTTTGGCTGGTTGTTTCTTCCTCCTTTCCTGCTCCAGGATGTCTGCTAGCACTGCCAACACCTTGTCATGGCGCCACCTGTATCTCCCCTGTATTAATGCAATCTTGCACCCTGACAGAATGTGCGCCATTGTTCCTTTCCCGCCACACAACCTGCACAGTGGGTCCTCCCTCCTCCCCCACCTGTGTAAATTTACTGGGGTTGGTAAGGTGTCATACACTGCTCGGAGCAGAAAGGATATACGGAAGGGCTCCAGCCGCCACAGTTCACTCCATGTGATTGTTCTCTTGGGGAGGTTCCACCTCGTCCAGGCACCTTGAGTTGTGAGCTCGATGGCTTTTGCTCTTCTCCCTTCTTCCTCAAGGTTTCGGACTTCATCCTGGATCATGGTTCTCTTCTCCCTAGGGGTGGACTTTGACCACTGCTGGAAATGTGCCATTCCTAGACCCTGTCTTCCAGTGCAAGGGTTTCCGATGATGTCTTTGGTCCTAAGAGAACATTCTGCCTGGTTAATTGCCGTGCTGGCGGCCCACTTACGGCCAGATCTTGTTCTGACTCCTGCTTCCCTGGTGAGTTGGTCTCGAGAGTCCCTATATGTCAGGGACAGTCTGCACTTGGCGACTTTAAACTCCTCCACCACTGATGACAGGGGAAGCTGGAGCTGGCCCGACCTAATGTAGAGACCCAAGGATGTAAAGCTCGGGGGTATTCCCAACCATCTTCTAAGGTGCTTGTTGAACTTCCTCTCCATTTCTTCAACAGTTGATAGAAGCACCTCATATACAGTGAGAAGCCACATGAGTCTCGGGAGCAGGCCATGTTGGTAGATCCAGCACTTGTATTTCCCAGGCAGGCCAGACTTGTCAATCTTCTCCAGCCATTCTTCAACTTGTTTTCCGGTGCTGGAGATGCTGTTCTTGTCTGACAGGGAATCATCATACCACTTTCCAAGGCATCTAATTGGGTTCCCCTGGATGTTCGGGATCTCTTCCCCTTGAACAAGTAGCTTGAACCTTCCAGTTGTTTTGCCCTTTTGGATCACCAGGCTCCTTGATTTCTTGGGCTTAAAGACCATCTTTGCCCAAGTGGCCATGCGATCCAGTTCTGCCAGGACCCATCTTGCCTGCACGTGAGTTGGTGATATCACGGTAAGATCATCCATGAATGCCCTGATTGCTGGCTGTTGACATCCTGCTGCGGTCTTCGGCCCTCTTGACTTTGTACTCGCTGCAGAGATGATCAGGTTCATTCCCATGATGAACAAGATGGGAGAGATTGTGCATCCTGTCACTATCCCCTTCTCCACTGGCTGCCACTTTGTTGTAAACTTGGCGGACTGGAATCGTAGCTTGATGTCTCTCAGGTAACTGGTGATCATGCCCTGGATGTTATGTGGGATGTGGTAGTAGTCCAAAGCAACTTGGATCAAGTTATGGGGAATAGACCCATATGCATTTGCAAAGTCAAGCCAGACAACTGTTAGGCTGCCTTTCTTCTCCTTTGCTTCTTGGATGAGTTGGCTGAGGACCCCTGTATGCTCCAAGCACCCGGAGAACCCTTCGACACCGCCCTTCTGGATAGAGGTGTTAATATATCCATTCTGGGTCATGTAAGCGCTCATTCTCTTCGCAAGCACAGCAAAGAAAATCTTTCCCTCCACACTAAGTAGGGAGATAGTTCGGAACTGGCTGATCTGTGTGGATCCCTGTTCTTTGGGCACAAAGCACCCTTCCGCCCTTCTCCAGCTTGTTGGAATGGTTCCCTTGGACCAAATTACCCGCATAAGCTTCCACAGCCTTCGGAGGAGCTTAGGGCATTTTTTGTATACTTTATACGGTATACCGCTGGGACCTGGAGCAGAAGATGATCTTGCGTGCTTGACTACCTCTTGAACCTCTCTCCATGATGGACACTCTGTGCTGAGGGATGTGGTAGGTGGGTCGATGTTAGTAAGCCCTTGATTTCCTTCCAGGGCATCGTCTCTTGTAGGGTCACTGAATGCCTCCTCAACAGACTGTTCCACCTCCTCTTTGGAACTTGTTAGAGTCCCAGACTTTGCCTCCCCCAGAAGTGATTTGGTGAAGCGGTAGGGGTCCTTTATAAACTGGGCTCGTGCAGCTTCCTGCTTCTTCCGCCTCTGTTTAAACCTCTCTGCTCTTCTTGTTTTGATGAGCTGCTCGCGGAGGCTGGCTGTCAGCTCTTTTATTCCTTCCTTTTCTCCTGTGCTTGCCAGTTTGAATTGCTTCCTCAGGGTTTTGATCTCCTTCCTAAGTTGTTTGATCTTTCTTTCTCTTCTGTTGTCTTGCTTTTCTGGTCTTGCTTTATTCTCTCTCCTTGGCACTGTTCCAAACCGTTCCTTTGCCACATTGTAGGTGATGGCTGTCAGTAAATCCACCTTCCTTTCTGCTGATCCTGCTTGAACCGCTCCAAGCACTTTGTCCAGATCTTCATCTAACATGGACCACTCCTTCCCATCACTCATTTTGGGCCACTTGATTCTTTCCTTCGTTGGCTGGGGTGGACTTTCTGGAATGGCATTGGAGGCTCTCCTTGTGTGATCTTGGGGGATTGCCGGTACTGAGAGATCACTAGGACTATGGTGTGCTTCCTGCCTAGGGTTCTCCTGCGTCTCACCAGACGGTTCGTCTGAGCGGTGTACATGCATCCGTCCTTGTCCACACGCGGACTTGCTCTGGTGTATTTTAAGCCCTCTTGCGCCCTTGCAGATCCTTCCGCAACTGCATTTCACTTCCGGTGCCTCCCCGGTCAAGGTGGTTTGTCTGAGCCTTCTCTGCGTCTGTGTCACTGTCCTTGTCGTTGCCATTGAATCTGTCCTAGTGAGCCTCTCATCCTCCCCCCCTCTCGGGAGACTCTGGGGGTATTGCTCATTTGTCGGTTCTGTAGCTTGCTTGGTGCCCTCTTGCGAGTGCTGCAACAGGGGTTGCTGGCCCCTGTTACCCCGCCAGTCTTTCCTGGAGGTCAGCTGTCTCTCCAGCGTCACCGACCTTCCTCGGTTGCCATCCAGACTTTCCTGGAAGTCACTGGTTGCCCAGGGAGTTCAGTTGTATAATACATCTGCGATGCTAACATACACCCATTTCTAATGGATGAAGCCGTGGCCTGGAAGAGAGGTCGTCAGGTGGTCCCCAACCTTCTCTGGGTGTTTCGACCCTTAACCACAACACCCTCCAGTTGGCGGGTCAGCAGTGACTGGCCAGGTCACTGCCCCTCTCCTCCAGGCTTCCAGCTTGTGCCCTCTCTCTTGTGCCAGAGCCAACAGGAGGCTCTCTCTGACGCTTCTCCCAGCCTACGGATGGCTGCTTTCCTCAAGTGGCCTCTCAGTCCAACCTTTGTCAATAGATTCCACACAGATTGAGCTGGGAATCCTCGACATCCGACTTCCACCGTCATCAGCCATGTTGTCCACCCCTTGTCCCGGCAGTCTTGGACAAGTTGCTGGTATTTGCCTTTTTTTTTTTCTCTCTGAAGCTTCCTCACAGCCCTCCTCCCACGGTACCGTCAACTCCACCAGGATGATCTTCTTTCCCTCTGGAGACCACATAATGATGTCGGGCCTTAGAGTTGTGGACAGTACCGCCTCGGGGAAGTGGAGTTTCCTCCCGAGGTCAACCTCCATTTCCCATCCCTTGGCTGACTGCAAGAGATTCTGCCTGGCTTGGCTGAGGACAAGAGGTCTTTGGCCCTCTTTCACAAAGGCGATGGTGCTCAGCAGTGGTCTTGCTTTGGCTGGTTGTTTCTTCCTCCTTTCCTGCTCCAGGATGTCTGCTAGCACTGCCAACACCTTGTCATGGCGCCACCTGTATCTCCCCTGTATTAATGCAATATAAATATATAAATATATATTTATATATATATATATATATATATATATACATGTAATTATAAATAACATGTAAAACAAACAGAGTTCGGCTAATGTATGTTTCTGTTAATGGATGCGCATTCTGGCTTCCCAGTACATTACAATAACAGCGATGAAAAAAAAAGAAAAGTAGACAAACCATTCATTCTTGTTCAATGCGAGTTCCGTATGCTGGAATATGAGCTGTCATTTATTCCGTCATCACCCGGGTGCTGATAGCGCGCACGCGCACAGGTGAGACCTGAACAGCACACGTTGATATATGTGTTTAAACTAAACTCATGTAAGCTTTGCCAGTTTAAACATTTTAGAGCCAGAGGATGCGAGCTCGCGCGCGCAGTGAGAAGACTTGTGCATGCGCTTATCAGAAGCATGCAAACCTGCGCCTCAGAACGCACGCAAATATTAAGCTCTCTCTGAAGTATTGTTTGAATGGACAAACTCACACAAAAATTATGCCAAAATGCCCATCTTGGTAAGTCTCCTAGCAGACATAGCAGACTGAACGTACAGTATCAGTGCACTGGATCAGTGCATTCTCTTAAAGTGACAGCACTTTCTTAATATTAATCAAACAGCAACAACAAAGAAATCACTCACTGCTCTTGATTGAATCGCTTTTGTAACTTTAATAAAGATTAATCTTTAATTTATACAGTCAAATATGCAATTCTGTTTTACATTTGATTACTTTATTCAATTTCTGTACCTAAAAACTAATGCTATAAAAAAACAGAAAATCACTGATTATTTTATTTGTATCTTTACTCTATTGTATTTATTTGTTCTGCTGCTTGTAGTTAGATAGATTATTCTTATTTTCTTTATTGTTATTTGACAGTATAGTTTTTCCCTAAACATACCGAATCGTACTGAAACCGTGACTCTAAAACCGTGATACAAACCGAACCGTGAAAAAGTTGAACCGTACCACCCCTATTGGTCGGATATGTCAAAAACAAGTAGCCTAAGTAAAACAATGCACAAGTTACTTAACGGTAGGAAGGGAGGGAGAGAGAGAGAGCGCGCGTGCACTTCTGTTGTGTGATCTTTATTGATGTTCACTCACATAGCACATGCATCATTTGGCTTAAAATTAAATCGTAAATATAAGACAATTTATAGGGGCATTCACTATAAACATCATTTATTTTCAACCTTAAGCACACACGAATTTCTGGTGAAAGTGAAACTAACAGCCTGTTTGAAATGTGCTATGCTGTTCTGTACTTGTCCCTCTCATTCTGCACCAGTATGTGCGCGCGTTGCGTGCATTTTGCTTGCTTCATGAGTGTTTCTGCATTATATGAGTGGCTTTGGAATATAAATCGCAGCATGTTTCAGATGAAAAAAACGTGACTTTTATTTCTGAAAATATCACATTTAGGAGATTTATAACGAGTGGTTCCCTGCATTATTACAGCAAAACACGTGATTACAGTACTAAACCGCTGCAATGGAGCAGCTCTAATGCTATTAAATTAAAGATGATATACCATAGAGCAAAAAAATGAACAGTGAAAGTAACAAAAACTTGTAAAATACAATTTAATGGGCATAATTAAGTGTGAAAATAACTGAATGATATACAGTCAAACCAAGTATCATTCAGACACCAGATATAATTTTTTATATTTTTTACTAGTGGGTGCAGGACACTAGTTCATTTAAGTAAGTGAGGATAGCAAAATAAAGTAAACTGTGACATATTATAACCAACAATTCTTCATACAGTGGACTACCAGTAAAATTTATACAAATTTGGGACCAAAAATTATTCAGACCGAGTGGGAAAAAAATTGAAGTTCAGGTTTGCATGAACCTGGTTGACAGCATGCCCAGGAGACTACAGGCTGTCATTAAGGCTAAGAGTGGCCTGACAAAGTATTGATAGTTGTCGGAATAATTTTTGGTTGATTGTAATCCATACACCTTTCTATCAAAGTTATGTTCTGACACAGTTTAACTCTGAGTTCTTTTTTTTTTCACACATAACACAACACAGCATCCAAAATATAACAAAACAAAACAACAGACACATACTCAACATCTCAAAGTCCAGTCAAAAGGGAGGGAGAAAGGGAAGGACAACAAAAACACAAAAGTC
This sequence comes from Schizothorax lantsangensis, assembly GCA_027422415.1. Taxonomy (NCBI): domain Eukaryota; kingdom Metazoa; phylum Chordata; class Actinopteri; order Cypriniformes; family Cyprinidae; genus Schizothorax; species Schizothorax lantsangensis. The sequence continues at coordinate 8,153,749 of CM049844.1, forward strand.
ACTTCTCCATACTATCACGTATATCAAACAAAAAACACTGCCAAGCATCAATGGTCGAAGGCCTGGCCCCACCGACTCGCACCGTTGCACATTCACAAGTCACTATTTTCAGGAGGCTACGGATCCAATATGTTTTCCACACATGTGCGGTGTAAACCAGTTCTGTATTATTGTCTTCTTCGCAGCTGTAAAACCAGCAAACAACTTTCTCTTTTGCATTGAACTTATACAGAGACCAGAATCATCATTAAGGAGACACAAACTTGGGTTAGCAATCCAGTCAATTCGCAGTAAGGATGACAAAACCAGGTTTACATGTGTCCATAGACTAATGACGATAGGACATTCCCAAAACATATGAAGAAAAGTGCCTGATGAAGCAGTATTGCATAAATGGCAGTTAGAATGTGATTGTAGTTTCATTTTGAATCTTTTGTAAGGAGTTATGTATGCTCTATGAATGACTTTGAAGTGAATAAGACGATGAGCCAAATTTTTTGATGTTAAGCTGAGATTAGACCACACTCTCTCCCAGTCGACAGATAAATTAAGGTCAGATAATTCCCTATTCCAAATAGTTTTAATAGAAAGAGGTTTTGTAATGCAATCAATAATTATATTATATATTAAGGAAACAGATGGCCGACCAGCAGATGGTGCAATCCAGTCCCGCATAGGATGAGAGGAAATAGAAGATGCCCACGGAACGCCATACGCTTTGAGAGCAAAACGCAACTGGAGAAAGACAAAGTATGCGGATGCTGGTAGACAAAATTTGGTTCTTAATGTCTGAAATGAACAGAGGCCCTGGTTATCATATATATCACCGCACGTGTTTACACCTAAAGAAGACCAAGAGGGTTGGACAAATGGACGATTTCCGCATACAAAATTAAAATTGTGCCATAAAGGTGTACTGTTACAAAATTTGAAGGGTCCTCCTATCCGACGTTCAACCGTTTTCCAGATTTTAATAGAGTTAGCCACAACCGGACTGAATTTATAATTATCCCCTTTTTTTCCTGTGCCAGTAAATAAAATATCTTGAAGTCTATTTGGTTTAACCTTGTCAGCTTCAATCATCCTCCATGAAACTGTAGATTGAGGATCAACCCAATTATGAAGAGCCTTAAGCTGGAACGACCAATAATACAGTTCAAAATTTGGTACAGCCAGTCCTCCTGCGCTATTAGTATGTTGTAATGTGGTAAGTATAATTCTGGGGCATTTATCATTCCAGATAAACTTAGAAATTATAGAGTTGATCTCCTTAAAGTAACCTGGAGGGGGAGAAAGTGGTAGCATAGAGAAAAAAAAATCGAGGTAACAAATTCATCTTAACAGTGGAGATTCTTCCTTGGAGAGAGACTTTAAGATTCTTCCATCTTTGAATGTAATTTTTGACCTTAACTAAAATGTTAAATTAAAATTGTCTCTGGCAATCTTATGAATGTTTTTATATATGGTAATGCCCAAATAGATGAAATATTCCTTAATAGGGATAAATGAGGGAATAGAAGAACTAACCTTAACATTGTTAATTGGCATTAAAGCAGATTTGCTCCAATTTATTTTATATCCTGATAAGCTACTAAAATTATCAAATTCCTTAATTATACTAGAGACTGAAACATCAAAGTGGTCTAAATATAGAATAATATCATCAGCGTATAATGAAATACTATGATTATTATCATGAATCTTAATCGATACTTCAGATTTCCTGATGGCTTGTGCTAAGGGTTCAAGAGATAGACAAAACAATAAGGGGGAAAGCAGACATCCCTGCCTCGTTCCCCGCTGTAAAGGGAATGGGGGGGAAATAATATTACTAGTTATGACTGATGCTGCAGGTGAGTGGTATAATGTCTTAATCATATAAATGAAGTGTTCACCAAAGCCGAAACACTGCAGAACTGCCCACATATAATTCCACTCTAGCCTGTCAAAGGCCTTTTCTGCATCCAGTGAGAAAACCGCACAAGGGGTTGGGTGGGAGTCAGATGCATTGCGCCCCTTGATGAAACCAGTTTGGTCCTCCTTGATCAGACTATGAATTACCTTCTCCATACGAGAAGCAAAAACTTTAGCATAGATTTTTAGATCACATGGGATAAGCGAAATCGGTCTGTAGCTGGAACAATCTAATGGGTCTTTCCCTTTTTTAAGAAGTAATGATGTCAATGAAGTTTTTTGATCTCTATGAAATACCCCATGTTCAATTGCAAAATTAAATGAATTAAGCACAAGTACCCCTACCAAATCCCAAATTTCTAAATATAATTCAGGGGGGAGACCATCTAGACCCGGCGATTTGCCCTTTTGAAGGCTTTTTAGAGAGACGTGGAGTTCCTCCAAACTTAGTGGGGGCTCCAAAGATTCTTTATCCATCTGTGAGATCCGAGGCAGTTCCAATTTATCTAAATACTGCTCACAAATTGGTTCATCAAAATTTGTTTCGGCTTTATACAGATTTGTGTAAAAACCTTTAAATATTTCATTACTTGCCACAGGGTTCGTGGTGACCTGATCATCCGATGATTTTATTGCGCTAATATATGCCTTAGACTCGCATTCTTTCAACCTAAGGGCCAATAAATGACTAGGTCTCTCTGATTCGAAATAATATTTTTGCCTAGTCCTATGTAAAATAAATTCCGCTTTGAGTGTGAAAGTAAATCATATTCTTCTTTTAATGAGGACAGCTGTGTAGCCTGTTGCTCAGTAAAACGTTGTTTTTGTAGGTTTTGTAATGATTGGATTTTATTTTCTGATTGTGTAAACTGGTGAGTTTTCGCTTTGGCAAGAGTAGAAGAGAAAGATATACAGAAACCTCGTATAGCACACTTAGTCGTTTCCCACAGTATTTGAGGATCGACATCAGAGGGCATATTAATTTCAAGAAATTCCTTAATATATTCTTTTAGAGAAGTAATGAAAGTCTGATTACTTAATAATGATATGTTAAAGCGCCATCTAGGGGACTTGGCTTTAACATCGGAAAGAGGAACACTGCACAACACTGCAGAATGAACAGATAATAAAATTGGTAATATAGAGATGGAGGAATTAGACGAAATTAAAGATGGGCTGAGAAATATGTAGTCTATCCTTCAGAAAGTCTTGTGTCTATTAGAAAAAAAAGTGAAGTCCTTAGATTTAGTATTCTGAATTCTCCAAAGATCGATTAAGTTGAGCTCAGTGATAAATGTATTCAGTAATTTAGAGGATGGATTGGCTGTTGTATCAGATTGAGATTTATCTAAAGTAGGATTTACTACAGCATTAAAATCACCACCCACCACTAGAGGGCAATCAATTTGCTCAAGTAGAGTTTTGGAAATCTGTGTAAGGAATGCACTGTCTGTCTCATTCGGACCATAAATAGAGACCAATGCTAACCTATTATTATATATTTTGCATCGGATAAAAACAAATCTACCCTTCTCATCACTACCAAGGTGTTCAATTGTTAAATTTAACTTCCTGGTAACAAGGATAAGCACCCCCTTAGTTTTATTAAGAGCGCAGGAAAAGGCTGCTAACTTATAATACTTATTCTGGAAACGTGCCACGTCAGATTGTTTTAAATGTGTCTCTTGTATTAGGGCACAGGAAAGAGAGTTACGGTGTAAATATTCTAACACACGGGTTCGTTTAACAGCAGAATTTAAACCATTCACATTCAGTGATAAAATATTTAGAGTATGCATTGAATATTCATAATCCCAAGATTGTATTCAATAAATGAAAAAAAGCAGAAGCACTTACATTCTGTAAATAACATGTAAACGCTGATGTGCATTTTAGATACCAAACCTCCTAGATGAAAAATCCCTTTAGAAATAAGGTAAAATAAATAAAAGTATAAATGTCTGTTGTAAAAAAATAAAAACAACATAAAAACATGAGCAACCGACAACCATAAACAAGAAACAACTCAGACCACACATTACCGAGAACATAGGTCTGATTGAGCAACACAAAATAGTGATGGTTCATGACCGATCCACTCCAACGCAAGACATGTCCCCCGAAAGGCTCACACAGCCAAAAAATATTTTTTTAATTAAACCTACTTTCCATTACTCCCCTCCAAAAAAGAAAAAAGGGGTATCAGTCTTACCAGCAAAGAGATCGTTGTACCGGATATATAGGGACAATATCCCAGTAGGAGAGAGGAGAGAAGAACAAGCAAAAAATAGGTTTAGCAAGCGTCCATGTCCATCCTGCCATCATCCCCTACTGGGCAGCTAGGACCGCCTCCATCCAGGCCATCAAGCCCCTCCCGCCGGGCCGGAGAAACAGTGGCCGCTGTTCTCCCACTGCCCTCCCGTAGAGCCGCGGCATGCGTCCTCAGGGAGCTGACAAAATCCTCCGCTTTCTGAGGAGAGTCGAAACTCATCTGCTCCCCTTTGTGTCGTAGTTTAATTACCGCTGGATAGGTGAGGAAGGGCTGTAGACCAAGCGCTGTCATCTTCTTCAAAACCGGACCAAATGCCTTTCTCCTGATCGTTGTGGCTGGACTAAAGTCGGGAAAAAATAGTAGTGTGACATTGTCCTGTGCGCATTTCACTAGATAAGCCTGCCGAGCACCTTTCAGGATCTCCGATCTGTCATGCCATTTTAGTACACAGAAGATGAGAGTGCGCGGCCGATCGGAGCCCCTCCCTCCGTCATACACGCGATGCGCTCGGTCAATCTCAATGTCATGGCCTTTCAACGAAGGAATCCACTTGGAAAGATTAACTCTGAGGAAACCAGCCACGTTGGAACCTTCCGCCCCCTCTGGCAGCCCCACTAGCCGTACGTTGTTTCTCCTGCTCCTATCCTCCATATCTGTCATCTTCTCGGTAAGTCGCTCCAGCTGTTTTCTTAAGTCTGTGACTGCCCTCCTATCCTCACGCGCAGCTGCTTGAACGGAATCAACCCGTTTCACGTGTCTGCTTCGCCGCGGTAGCTATCGCCTCAAGTTCCTCTCTTAGCTCTTTAACAGACTTGTTGGTCGCTTGTATGTCCTCACGCAGTTCGCGCAATGCTGGAATCAGCACAGAGTCCATCGCATCTCTTACTGCCGAATTCACAACCGAATTCAACGTGCTCTGCTGCTCTTTAAGCGCCAGCTTAATGCTGCTAGCAATAGCATCGTCGAGGTCCTCTCTGGAGATGGTGGAATCCTTGATTTTTTTTCTTCTTTGGCGATTGCTCAATCTCTCTTTTCCGATCGCATTTTTCTGCCGAAGCACTCATGATGGGTCCAATGTAGAGTGGTTTATAATTTACTGACAGGATTACACAATATGTGGCAAAGTGAGCAGAGCGAAAGACTAACTGTGCATCGCTGTCGAAGGGTCACGTGATCTCAACTCGGAGTTCTTGTCATATTTCATTACCATTTTCTAAACTATAGCAAATAAACTGTGATAATGTGAGAAATGTTGAAGTTGTCTGAATAAATCTTGGTTTGACTATCTATTTGATCAATAAAGTTAACCAACTAACATTATACATACTCTTTTGGTTTCTGTGCCCAATATTTTAAAAATGTACAAATGCAATGAAAATATTGGTATCAGTACTCTGTATCGGCAAGTACCAAAAAAAAAAAGGTATCGGTATCGGGCGAGTACTGGAAAAAGTGGTATCGGTGCATCCCTAACCATAATATGTGACTATCACAAAAGTATTGTGGTGGTAAAATAATCCCATGGTATCAAATGGTAATACTGTGGTACATTGAAAAATACTATGGTACTAAATTTCATGTACTGTTTTTTTACGTGGTACAACCATGGTACTACGTTCAAAAAATTGTTGTACCATGCTTTTTGTACATGGAATCTTTCAGTATATTTACCATGTTTTTTTTAGACATGGTAAAACCATGGTATTATTGGAAGTACCTTGTACTATATTAATACCATGATATGTGACTATCATTACCCTTACAAAAAGTACTGTGGTAGTAACATACTTCCATGGTATCAGATGCTGTTATACTTTGAAATATACAGTATATCATTGTTATGTATGGTGTTATCAGGATACATGTACAAAATACCATGGTAGTACCATATGTTTTGCAATACTTCAATACATTATCAAAAAGTAGCATGGTATTACTGTGGTTGTTAAACATATACCATGGTAATGCCATATAAATACCATGATATGTGAATATGATTGCCTTAAAAAGTAGGCCTACTGTGGCGGTAACAGACTGCAACACCATGAAATGCTAATAATGTGATACTTTGAAATTTACCATGGTACTGAAATTCACATACCATTGTTTTTCTATGGTACTACCATGGCACATGTCCAAAATACCATCAATACGTTTTGTAAATGTAGTCAGTGCATTTATCAAAAAGTACTATTGTGCTACAATGGTTTTTGGACATGTACCATGGTAAAACCATGGTATTTTTTGGAAGCACCTTGGAGTGCTTCTCTAGTTCTGTTCAAATTCACACAAGCTCCAAGCTCCCATCATTCAGTGTTGGGCATTTGCTGTTGACTTCAGGTTTGTCATAGTAATGGGTTTTAGGACAACTGTTGAGAAAAAAAATATAGGGATGTCAGGTCTTGTAAATGAAACTTCATCTCAGAGCTAAAAGGAATGTCAGGGTACATGAGCCCTCAGCATTAGAGCCGTAATGATCGGCCACTTCAAATAAAGCAATTATCAGCGGCGGAGCGAGAGCGCCAGTGTAATGTCATACGGCGCGGCTATTCACGTCGCCCCGCGTCACACTAAACAGATTGCCTTTGACAGCTCTGATGACTGTAGACACTAATGCGCTGTTTAGAGCTTCAGAGAGCTACTGGAGGAAGACAAATTCAATTTGTCCAGTCTGACAGGTGGATGTAGAGAAGGAGAGAGAGAGCTTGAAGGGTGAGTGTGATGAATCTGATTGGAACTGTTTTACTCCAGACGTCACCTCTAGCCTCATTTATGGGACACATGTTTACAAGACAGGGACACTTTCTTGGCTAATCTCATTCTTGTGAGGACTTGGTAGCTGGTCATTGAGATTAAATAACTATTTTATATTGGAGAGTAATGTATATGCATTTTAAATGTTTATTAAAGGTGAGGTGTGTCATTTTTGTGGCACTATTGTTGGATTTGCCATTGGGATTTTTTCAACCTGTTTTTCCAAACTGTCTGCCATTGGTCAGTCAAATATTCCACACTCATGCAATTGGTTGAGCTACAATGTAGGTTTGGTCAGGATGGTTAAACTCATGTTTTGATAATGCCAATGTTTTGATAGTGACATATTTATTACCAGTGTTATTTTAGTATAATTTAGATACTATTATAGTTTTTTTTTTTTTACATATATAGAATTAGTTCAATTTTAATTTTAGTTAAACGTTTAGTAATTTAAATTCGTTTTTGCCTTTTTAAATATGGCTATGTAGTTTTTATTAATTTTGTTACAGTTTTAGTTTTAGTTATATAGGTATAAAAACAAGTTTAAGATGTTTATGTCTTATTTAATTTTAGTTAATGTTTTCAAGAATCATGAATCATTTCTAGAATATTCAAGAATCATTTTTTTAATGGGTTTTAGTTTCTGTTTACTATAATAACCCTGAGGATAATTGTTTTGGGGGAATTCCAAAATAATTAAAAATGCAGTTTTATTGTTCTGGGATGCAACGGTACTGTTCAAAATTTTGGGGAGCGCTCTTATCTGCTCACCTGCTCACCAGGGCTGCATTTACAGTAAACATACAGTAAACATTATTTCAATCATGACAACTCTCGGAAGATTTTAACATGATGATGGATATGACAATGTTAATGTATTTGGTCTTGGCGGAATAGATCTGCTACGCTGTTGCTGAATTGCTGCTGCTGTTGGTTATTGCTGTAGTAAGTACAGGAACTCGCTACTGCCAATGCATATGGTGATACGGTGCCGCGAGTATAAGACATACTGCTGCTGCACAAATAGCATATAAAATAACTCGTAGCTAGGGTTGGGTACCGAAACCCGGTACCAATATGGCACCGGTACCTATGTAACCGGTATGTACTAGAACCGAATCAGAACGCAGATTTCGGTGCCATGCCTGAGCGAGCTATTAAAATATTTGTCCTTTGTTTCTCCGAAACTCACGTAAGAAGCATCACAGGCTACAACTACAAATATTTCAGCAAAATGTATATTTTAGTCAGAGTTATTGCGCTCCTATTTCATTGCGCGCCGTCTGTTTGGCACGCACGCGCATGGCGGCGCTCATTCTAAATGAAGTTTAGCAGAGAATCGCAAAGCAAAAGCTCACGCACTTCTGACAGCAAAATGGAAATATTTCCATGGCTTTCTAACATTTACAGCTGGAGAATATACCTGTGAATTGTAAGTTATGCATTACGGAAAACAGCAAACACATTAAACAGCGCGAGAAGCATCTCTGTCAGCGGCACACGCAGCCTTTCTGTCAGAGCATCTGACAGGTAGAGCGCGAGCCGTTTTAAACCGAAACTATAGGTTACTGTATCTTACGAGTTTTTTTATAGCCCTTCATATAAAGCTTGTCACATGTTTAGAACAAATTGTATGATGCACTTTCTCCGCAGCAGTTCAGTCTGTGTCCTCCCTAGATATTTTATCAGATGTGCTCGTATCAAACTACTGTATATCAATATTAACTGTATTGCTTCATAATAACGTATCGATTATAAAGAATATATCGATATATAGTACAAACTCTATATACCGCCCAGCCCTAGCTTTAATTAAAATGCCTAAAGCTAAAATTCTCTTGTATTCGCGTTTTTAAACCCGTTTAAACCAACAAAAGAGAACATAACCTTTTTAGTCCACAACACCAGTTAAATGCTTCCTTTTGTGATCTGATAGCTTCTTGTCACAGAATGAGGCAGAAAATATGTTCCATAGGCTACTAATGCATTGATTAGCAATGGATTTTAAATATACTTAATTATTATGAAAATACCAGAGATGGCTTGAATAACACAGACAAACTATATATTGTCGTTTTTCGAGTGTTTAATGTATTTGTTTTATCATTCAAAACGTTTATATCTTCTGTTTACTTATATCTTCTGTTTACTCTGTTCTTGTGGCTCAGTGGTAGAGCATTGCGTTAGCAGCGCAAACGGTTGTGGGTTTGATTCCCAGGGAACACACATACTGAAAAAAAAAAATGTATAGCCTGAATGCACTGTAAGCCGCTTTGGATAGAAGCATCTGCTAAATGCATAAATGTAAATGTACTGTTACAGGAATAGCATTGCCTTTGTCCATATTGGGGATTTCTTGGAGCTTCATTAGTTCCATATACTGTGTGTGTGTGTATATATATATATATATATATATATATATATATATATATATATATATATATATATATATAACAAGTATCGGTTCAGGCACCGTTCAGGCACCAGGCACCGTTTTAAAAGTATCGATTTGGCACCGGTATCGAAAAAAACCCAAACGATACCCAACCCTACTCATAGCAGATCTATACAGGTGGAGCTGGGGAAGGTGGAGGGTTTCAGAGAAACTCTGAAGCGCACTGCAGGAATCTCAAGTGAATGCTAGCCAGCCATATAAATGCAAGGCAGTAAACTAATTTGCTGCATATGCTGCATAAACCAATCAGCTTGTGCCAAGTCATTTAACTCTCTGAATATCATCAGTTACATTAACAACCCGTTAGCCTGCACCATCTAGAGTTTCATGACTGAACTATATATAATAATTTTAAATAAGTTTTCTATTTGAATATATTTTAAAATGCAATTTATTCCTGTGATCAAAGCTGAATTTTCAGCATCATTACTCCGGTCTTCAGAGTCACATGATCCTTCAGAAATTACTCTAATTTGCTGATTTACTGCTCAAGAAACATTTCTTATGGTTATCAATGTTGGAAACTGTGACCCTTTCTTTCAGGATTCTGATGAACAAAGTTCACAAGAACAACTTTTTTTATATATATATAGAAATGGAACATTATAAACGTCATTATAAATGTTATGTGAGCAAAAGGTTATTTACTTACAAAGCTGTAAAATCAAATTGTTGTGTCCAGTTCAGATTCACAACATGATGTGCCGGTTTTGAGAGCTGCAAAAGAGATAAAGATTTTCAGTGGAAAAACAGGCTCAATGTTGATTCATTTCTCACACAAATCTATCGAGTGACTTCAGAACACTTTGAAAATAGTGCAGTCGTAAGGTTTGCTTTTTTGACACTTTTTCAATGGTGTTATGACTGAACTGTTTTTGTAGACCTGTGTAAGGTTTCTTTAAAAAACCTTTCATTTTCTCTTGAGAAAATAACAACATTTGGGTTCAGAATGACACGAGGTTGAGAAAATAATGACAAAAAAAAAATTCATGTGTTTCTCAGCCAGTGTGTGTGCAGTCTCTGCAGTCGTTGTGCCTGTCTCTGGCAGCTGCCTGTGAGGTCAGTCTCATTGTAAAGGCTGCTTAGCGAGACCCTAAGTGAAAAGCCCTCCATGTGCCGACTGTTTCATCTCAAACAGAGAATGCGGCTTTCTTCTCAGACGTTTCATTGTGTTTTCCAAACAAACAGAGCTTTATTTGCGAGACAGATATTTCCATAAAGAGTAAACTTTACTTTAAAGTAAAGTTTAATAAGTGACACATGGATCTCAGAGATCTTTTTGAAAGCGTTTGAGAAAAATGGAGTGAATACTGTATGTGATTTAGCATCAGCGTCAGGACACTATCAGCCAAACGATCTGTAAATTGCCCTCATTACCTGATGTAATCTGCAATTAAAATGAATTCATAATGAATGTCTTTGTGGGATATCAAACTTTTGCCTGCAGCTCATACCCCATTTTGCCTGTGCCTTTCTTATAAGCCTACACACATTTTCCTAAAGCCGCACACATTTTGTGCATTTATATCAGATAACGGTTATTATCTTCCCCCATTTTTTGTCGTGAGACAGTAATGTTTTCAAGAAGCTGGGTAGATCTTTTTGAGAACTAATAAAACTTGCCAAGTCAAGCATCACTTTTACTATTGCTTATACTTAGGGCTTTCAATTTGTAATTATTACAATTTGGTATCCCGCACATCAAATCATGTGTTGATGAGGAGATCTGTGCTTTTACCTTTCTAAGAGACTAGTTTTGCCTTGTGGGTGATAAGAAAAAAAAAATCCTGTAGAATTGCATTGAGAGACTTGGGTGATTTTTGCATGGGTGAACATGATTCACACTCACTCATGCAAAACCGTAGTACACATTTTTCACTTTATAGATAGCTCAAGTTGAAAACAATTCTGAAATAAGCCTTTTCTGCATCTCTTCATGTCAACGCTTTGTTAAATTGACAAACTTTATGTATTTATTTTCTTTTCATCACCGTCTTTTATTGGCATGTAGATTTCAGCATTTCTATATTTGTGCATATTGAGGAAAGGCCAGCATGTGTGTTTTATTGTGTGTTTGTTTGTGCGTTGGGGTGTGTTTAAGAGCTTTAGAGCTTTCCATAAATCCTCACACAGCTCGGTGTTGTGTTTAATGTCCAGATTAAGACCCACGCTGTCATTTACAAGCCGTAATATCATCATATTACACAATTAAAGCACAGCCAAACAAAAGCCTCTGTAAATAACAGGCATCTAATGAAACTTCACAAACAGCAGCAGAACATACCGTGCTCTTAAAATCCAAAGTGTGGATTGTAGGGGTGGCACGATACATGTATTCGTACCGAACCGTCGGTACGGGCATCTCGGTTCGGTGCATGAGGCATTACAAAGAATACAGGCAATTCACCCCCAATCCAGAAGGGGGCGCCCGCAGTAATGCAACACTGTTTAATAACCGCCAGCAGAAGAACAGTGAATGCCATGAGTTGCGCACTTGAAAACAAAGCCACCTAGACAGTGACCATGTGCTGATTCTGAATGCGTCTCTCACATAGACTGACAAAGGAGTATACTTTAAAGGCTTGTGCACTCAACTGTTTGCAAAATGGAGCTTTGTGCTCGTGTATCCTACCTCTCTCATTCGGCACAAATCCAAATATTCCATAATATTTCCATATTTGCGATGTAACGTATCTGAATGCTAAACTATTATTTATTATGTAAATTATAGGCTTTGTACTTCAGTCACGTTCCAACGGTGACACAGGCGGGTGCGCTGATGTTTGTATTTTATTTTGATAAAGTACCAACTTTAGCAATGCTGGAACTGATGTGTGTGTGTGTGTGTGTGTGTGTGTGTGTGTGTGTGTGCGTGTGTGTGCGCACGTTTTTGTGACAAATGAGGACATCAATTTGTATAATGACATGGGTATGACAGGTATTACAAGGAGAAGGTGACTTATGAGGACATTGCCCCATGTCCCCACTTTTCAAAACGCTTATAATATTTTTTTTGAGAAAGTAAAAATGCACAGTCTTCTGTGAGGGCAAGTTTAGGTGTAGGGTTGGTGTAGGGCAATAACACATATGGTTTGTACAGTATAAAAACCATTACACCTATGGGATGTCCCCACTTTTCACAAAAACAAACGTGTGTGTGTGTGTTTGTGCGTGTGACGCGATCTCTTCAACTGTTTCCTTATACCAGCAGAATCAACTTTTAACACTTATCGTCTTAATAATGCATCACTCTATAAAGGTCTGCTTTTATTTGTGTACACTCACAATGAAAACAAAACATTGTGCTTTTATAAATAAAGAAAACAAATAGGATGTTGCTTTCTGCCATTTGAGTTTCCTTTGTGTGAACAAGTTAAGCGTGTCACAAAAATGAACTGAAACTCAGCATATATAGGCTATGTTACGTGTCGCACTGTTTTTTTCCCCTAGTTTATTTGTTAACTAAATCAAATATATTTCAAGAATTTATTCCTTGTATGTATATATGTACTGCAGATTATATATATAATGTGATATAATATTTATTATTACTACTGTACTACTCTCTGTTCAAAATAAATGAAAAGAAACCGAGCATAGTAGATTTTTTTTTCCTGTTGTACCAAAATTGTATCGAACCGTGACCCCCGAAATGAGGTGCGTACTGATCCGTGACATCTGTGTACCGTGCCACCCCTAGTGGATTGACAATCCCACCGCAGGGACACTTACTGACACATACTGGAAGTGTAAAGCAGAAAGGTGTCTCATATTTGATCTAGGTTATATAATAATTCAGATATGGATGTGTGAAGATCTTGCTAGCATCAGAGATTCAGTAATGGTCATTTAAAGGTTGTGACCTCTTTGCGGTGTCCCCTGTGACATCATAGTCATCAACAATAATAATGTGCATACCCTCAATGCTATAAAGAATATGAGATATTATGTCCCAAATTATCAGGATTAGTGCGTTCTCAAATCATAGCGTGTTCCCACTGGAAAGAAAAATCACAAATGAGATCTTTTAAACATCTCAGTTGTTGCTTTTGGAGATCAGTGAGATTATATTAATAGCAAATTGCTGAACTTCCTTCTCAGATGTTTCTACTGAGAAAAATACACTGCTAAATATGACTTTTAGTTTCTGAAGAGATCTGAGTTGTGTCTAAGGGTGTTTTCACACCTGTAGATCGATTGCTTTATTCCGAAACAGGGATTAAAATTATTACAATGTTGCTTTTTATTCTTGGTGCGGTTTGCTTTCACACGGCAAAGTTTCTAAACGGACCAAAATTGTCACGTGCGAGTAAACTGTCCTCTCATTGGTCAAAGTTCCACGGAGCTGGAATGACAATTAATGATTAATTTGGAAAGAGACGCAAACAAACTCTCTCTCACACATACACACACACACACACACACACACACACACGTCAGGATGGAACAGTTTGAGGGCTGCTTGTTTTTTTTTTTTTGTAGCTGTCAATATATTTATTAATTTATCATTTTGAGCAGGAGTCCAGGATTCGTCGGCAAAACATTGTTAAAATGCACCTATATGAAGAGCATTAAGACTGCATTATAAAATGAAAAGGCGCGCTTTGATTTTGAATGGCGAAGACGTGCACACCCACTGCTTTTAACGGAACTTAGGTAATTACCCATTATACAGCCTGATATAGCCTGGTTCGTTGGTCCGTTGGATTGGATTGCTTTCTCACTACAACCGAACCGCTCCAGAGTTCGTTTTCTATCGAGCCGAGACCACCTCGTTCAGGCGATCTCGGACCGATTGTTTTGGCGCGGATCCGAGCGCGATTGCCGTGTTCACATATGCCCAAACGAACCGAGCTAAGGGGGGAAACGCGCCAGGTTCCGAAACAAAGGGTGCTTTCACACTTGGTTCGATTGCCTGGTCCGAACCCGAGTTCGATTGGCCCCCCTCCCCCGCTGGACTGCGTTCATATTATTTTTTTATTTGGGTCCGAACCGCGGTTCGTTTGCGTCATCAAGTCAGCAGCTGTTTACCCCGTTGCTTAGTAACGGCGGCCAGGAGAAGGCAGCACAATTCATAACATTGCTCTCTGCACTTTTATATATTTACGTTTTTGAACCGTTCGTTTTGTTTACAAAGCTTCAGTGCATAACATCACTTACGTCTGTCTCAGGCACGTGCAGAAGGGGGGGCTTTGGGGGCTCAAGCCCCTGCCCTTTTTCAAAATTATCCAAAAGTGCCCCTCTCAGACAAATAGCAATGATATTGTAGTCAATAAAACAAAATGCATTTGAATTATAATTAATATGACAATGTGCTCAAAACGGTACTAATCGCTCAAAAGTTGGAAAATTCCTGTTTATTTTTACATATCTGTCAATCTGAGGCGTTGCTATGGGTTGCTTGCGTTTTGCTCGACTGACTGATATTCCAGTCTGTTCAGAAACCGAGGCTCTCATATATGGTTCTTTCAGTGAATAGATCGATGGAAGGAAAAAAAATAAAGCAAACAATATTTTAAACTTTTTTCATCAATAATCAAAGTTAGTGTGTCGATTTAATTAAAACTCCATATATTAGGCCTATATATTTTAGAATATTGCATAATTCATCAATGCCCGTTTGTCATGTAATACACCAACCAATCATGATCTGGCACATTTCATTGGACAATTATGTGAAGTGGAGCAGTTATTTTCCGTTGTTATTCATAAATCGGTTGAAAATGACATGGGACAGAGGAGCTTATTTGTGGAGCGATCTGGATCTGTGGTTTGTCTCATTTTATAAATGAAATATAGCTGAGAAAATGGATGCTAAATGACTACAAAAGCACTGCGCAAAACCGTGTAGCGCCAAAAGTGGCAATAATGGTAATCAGTATTCAATTTACTTACATTTATTTATGATGCACCGTTTACTATTTCATGAAGCTATCATAATTAATGAAGCCCAAGCGCCACCTATAGGCCTATTATGTGAAGTGTAGGCTGGTGAAATGGTGAAGTGAAAGGACTTTATTATATTACCATTCTTGATAATTATGCAGCATTATGAAAGTGTCTTATGCTCATCAAGCCTGCATTTATTTGATAAAAAATACAGAAAAAAATGTAATATTGTGAAATATTATTACAATTTAAAATAATGTTTATCTATTTTAATATACTTTAAAATATAATTTATTTCTGTGATCAAAGCTGAATTTTCAGCATCATTACTCCAGTCTTCAGTGCATGATCCTTCAGAAATCATTATAATATGCTGATTTATTATCAATATTGGAAATAGTTGTGCTGCTTATTTTTATTTATTTATTATTATTATTTATTTTTTATTTTTTGGAACCCATGATACTTTTTGGGGTTCATTGATAAATAAAAAATAAAAAGAACAGCATTTATTTAAAATAGAGATGTTTTCTAACAATATCAATCTTTACGATCACTGTTTCTTTCAATTTAGCAAATCTTTGCTGAATGAAAACTAATTTCTTTAAAAAAAAAACTAAAAAAAAACTGACCTCAAGCTTTTCAACGTATATTGTTACAAAAGTTATATTTTAAATAAATACTGTGCTTTTTTAACTTTTTATTAATCAAAGAATCCTGAAAAAAGTATCACAGGTTTCCAATACTGCTAATAAATCAGAATTGCATAAAATGTATTTTAAAGTAGTATATTAAAAATTTTATCAAATAAATGCAGACTTGATGAACATAAATTACTTCTTGCAAAAATATAAAATAGTAATGTATCCAAACTTTTGACCTAATATATATATATATATATATATATATATATATTGCTGTGCAGGTAAACCTTAAGACCTCAAGAGACGTGTGCAGCCATTTAGTCTCCTTGTTAGCGTGTCCGCCTCCCACCCCAGAGACCCAGGTTCGACCCGTTACATATACATGCATACATATATATATATATATATATATTTTTTTTTTTTTTTTAAACATTGCCCCTATTTTACATTTGAGCCCCTGCCCCTGAGGAACTCTCTGCACGTCCCTGGTCAGTCTTACGAATGTACTGCAAGTGCTCTAAAGAACACTGAAGGCGAACAGAAATGAGACATACAGCTCACTGCTTGCAGCGCATCAGTCACGCTCGTCAGGAAAGTGAGTGAAACACACACATAAACACACATTTTTATCAAATAATACGTCATTAATAGCGGTTCACTTCCACGATTTGGTACAATTGTGTTCACATCAGCAGCGAACCGTACCGGAGTTCACATGAACCAAACCCCAGACCATCCTTTTTAAGCAGACTCGGGTATGGTTCGCGGTGCACACCCGAGGTCGCAAGACAGGTCACATCATCCAAACGAACCGAACTCTGACGTCAAACGAACCCAGGTGCGCACCAAAAGTGCTAGTGTGCAAGCACCCTTATACTGTTTGGCATCCATTGACTTCCATAGTATGGACAAAAAAATAACATTCTTCAAAATGTGTCATACAGGTTTGGAATAACATGAAGGTGAGTAAATAATGAAATATATATATATATATATATATTATAGATTAACTATTTTGAAGCTAAGAAGAATATTGAATACTGAAGAATATTAAAAAAATAAAAAATAAGAAGAAAGGTAATTGTGACTTTTTTCATCACACATTTAAGACTTTTCCCCCTGCAATTCTAAATTTATATCTCTCAATTTGGACTTTTTATGTTTTTTTTTTTTTTTTTGCAATTCTGCGTTTATATCTCACAAATTATACTTTTTTTTTTGCAAGATATAAACTCAGAATTCAGACTTTTTCTTGCTTTTCGGTGTTTACATCTCACAAATCTGCATTTATTGGTTGCAATTCTGACTTCTTCCCTCTGAAATCTTTATATCTTGTAATTCAGTTTTTTTCTTCAATTTTTGATTCACAGTTGTAAGTTTATATCTCATAATTCAGACTTTTCTTCTAAACATTCTTTTTCAGCGTTGTTTATATATTGCGAGAGTTTATATCTCACAATTCTTATGTACTGAGTTTATGAACTGCAATTCTGAATTTTTTCTTAGAATTGTGAGAAAAAAGTCACAATTACTTTTTAAATTTGCTTAATTCTGTGGCGGAAACAAGCATCCATACTTTAAAATGCTTTTAGATTTGCACCAGATAGCTTACATTCATAATCAGAGCCGATCCTCCCTATACGCAGAATACGCACGCTGCATAGGGCCCCCGAAACACCAGGGGGCCCCCTTGCTCTCAAAAATGTTTTAATTTTAGTTTTGTTTTTAATTTTGGCCAGCGGCTCTGAAAACATGAATGATCGTTTCTTTTAATGCGGTGCGCTGTCACGCTCTACGTAAAAATCAGCCAAATCATGTAACGTGAATGTCGTCCAGTCTCTTGCTCTTACTTAAAAAAAAAAAAAACGAGAGCTTATACGAGCCGGAAGAAGAGATACTGTTTCTCAAGCGCTTTCCGCGAGCGCGATTCGAGACGGAGTGAAACACGGACAAATGCGTCTCATCCATTCTCTGAGAATGTGTCACCTGAGCGCTGCGATTGTGTCTGTGGCTTTCTCAGAGGTCTTCATGGGTGGCAGGGTTTGATCTTCTGCTCCGGGTTCAGTGGTGAGATCGCTAACAAGCCTGGACAGCAGGCGCAGGTGAAGCATTTTAACAAGAACAGCAGAGAAAACATCTCACCTCCGCAGCCTTTACGCTTCCTCTTTCTTTTGTCTTCTTTCTGGGACGATTCTTCTTCCTTTCTTTCTCTTTCTTCTGTCTCGTGTTTCTTTGATCCTTGCCTCCTGTTTCCATCCGAATGTGACACAAAACAGTGTGTGCTTTAGATCTGGAGTCTCTTGTGATTCAGTTAAGCGTCTTTCACAGATGCAGTTCTGTCAAGAGGAACGTTGTGGTTTTGTCCCCTCGCAGGCTATAAGAACTAGAGCTGGAAATGTAACGCGTAAATTTAACACTATTATTTATTTTATAATGATACACTTATACACTTGCTATATGATTTAATTTGTTTGGGACCTATATTCAGTCATCTGGAAATAAAACAAACAATATATTGACTTTTTGACAGCAGTTGTATGTGATTAATTCATATGTATATCATGTAATTAAAAATATATAATTTAAGAATCATTTAATATTGACCAATATATACATATATATATATATATATATATATACATATACATATTGTTAACATTTAAATTATTTTATTATACATATTTTATATTTTTAAATATTAAAATAGTTTAGCTACCTATAATTAGCCAACTATACAAACAAAAATCAATGAAAGTGCCGTCCATTATATAAAAATATTTGATGTTTCTTTTTTCTTATTTAAAATTCAAATTACTAGTTCAGAGTTTGAACAAAAAAGCTAGTACAGTGTCTTAGTGAAATATTTGATCATTAAAGCAGGCATAACCAGAAAAATAAAAGGATCATGGGTAGTGGAAATGAAAGTAGTGCCGTTTAATTGGTTGATGTGGGCAAGAAAAATACTGTATTTAATAAACCAGTGTGTGGCTTTGATAAATGTTTAACTGCTTTTGCAGAGGAAATACTTAGAATGTCATTTTGCATAACTTATGTATAAGGGAATAGTAATTAGAAGACAGTACTATGAAGTGCAAGTAAAACTCTTTTTCCCTCTCTTTCTCTCTCTCTGTCTTTATTAGTTTAATTTTGTGGGTAAACTCCTGGGCCCTCGAGGGAACTCATTAAAGAGACTGCAGGAGGACACGCTGACCAAGATGTCCATCCTCGGCAAGGGATCCATGAGAGACAAAGAAAAGGTATTCTTTTTTTCCTTATTATCAGTGTTTTTTTTTTTTTTCCTCTGGGTCGTTAATCAGGGTATATTAGGAAGGAACTGGTGTATTTTGTCCCGTCTTTCACCTCAGTCTCATTGTCTCCGCTGTCACGGGCGAGAAGCGATCTGAACGATCTCAAGTGCGTATGCCGTGTTTCTGTGCGCTGCGCCGCTGATTGAATCGATCGATGGTTGCTGATGGGTCGCTCCCCCCGCCTCATCTGGAAAGAGGGATACGATGTCATAAAGAAATGCTAACGTCAGTGTCCTGTCAGAGAGAAAGAGAGAGAAAGAACACAGGAGGCAAATGAACAGAGAGATATAGTCTGACAGGTTTTTGGGGTTATTGGCAAACAGTTGATTACTTCTTCCAGCATCTAAATGTATTAACGTGAACTGTCTGTTGAGGTAATTCAGAAGCGTTCTTCTAGTTAAGCAGGACTTTTCTCACATTAAAAACTGAAGTTTTTATTTTTTTATTTTTGGAAAGTTTCAAGTACAGACAACAACATTGTCAAAATGATCCCCATTCACACAGATCATCAAAAAAAAAGACTAAAAACGCTGTATTGTTCATGCCAGGCCAGTAGTTGGCGATGTTATGCACATATACTGAACATGTAATACACATGCGCATGGCTTCAGCAAATTTGCATTTTTACAGTTTACACTGAGATGATAATGGTGTTGTTTTCAAAAACTTGCACTTTGAGACTTTGAAAGTTTGCATGTTCAGGCCCCCAAAACGCCATTGTCATAAATGAATAGCCGAAATGCATAAAAGGTTTTCAGTTTTTAGTTAAAAACAATGTTGTGTAAATGCGCCTGTCGTTGTTGTTTTCTGCCTGAACACCACTTAAATCAATGTTTATTGCACCAAAAACAATAGTTTAATTTATGATGATTCGTTCAGTTCAGGTCTGTAATTTGTTTTAATACAGGCTCAATCTATACACATATATACAGTTGTAAAATCGCAACCTTTATTTCCAAATGTCCAAAGTGTGTGTGTTATATATATATATACTGTATATATATATATATATATATACAGAGTTGGGTATAACACGTTACACAGTCAGTATGCCCTTTAATAATCACTGGAGAATGCGAGCTAAAATGCAGACGAGTCCTACAACATTTAGATGCAATGAAAGTTTGCCTATCATATTTCAAAATGTTGCACTCGACATATTTTAGTCTGGCATTATAGTTTGTGAAAAGTTCAACAAGTGAATGTGTACACGTTTATGTCACAGTAACAATAATAAAGTAAAAAATAAATGACTCATCAGAGAATTTTATCAGAGAATATTTGTTTTCAACATGACTTCATTTAATAATAGACACTTCAAGCTTTCTTTAGACATACTGTATTTCTCATGTCATTTTCGTTCATTTTAGTGACTCGTTTCAGGAAGATATTCACGGAGACTGAGAATGCAGAAAGCGCACCCTATTTGTTTTCTTTTCTTCAAGTTTTGTTGATATTGGGAGTTGAATCAGGGTATACAAATAATAGGCCTACTTATGTATTTTTTTCAGTCAATATTAAATTAATGAAAGAACTATGAGTTTCTTTGTAGTGTATTTTTTAGGTTTGATAACTTGAAAAGTAAAGTAAACTTGAAAGTATCTTGAAAGTAAAGTAATGAGTAATCTGATTACTTTTTAAATGCAGTAATCAGTAATATAATCAAATTACAATTTTAAAGAAGTAATTAGTAATTTGTAGTGGATATTTTTTTTTTTAGTAACTTACCCAACACTGTATATATACAGTATATATAATGTTAATACACTTTAGGGCAGGCATCCTCAAATCTGTCCCACTCCTGCAGAGTTTAGCTCTAACCCTAATCAAACACACCTGAGCATGCTAATCAGAGTCTTCAAGATCATCAGAAAATCACAGGTAGGTGAGTTTGATCAGGGTTGGAGCTAAACTCTGCAGCAGATTGGCCCTCCAGGGAAAGATTTGAGGAACCCTGCTTTAGGGTGTAAATTGCATTTGAAATCTCAATTAAATATAATAACATGTAATTATATGCTTTAAACAGCAGAAACTTAGATTTTGTTTTAGATAAGGTTTTGTCTAATAATAATATTATAATTTTAAATAACTGTTTTCTATTTGAATATAATTTAAAATGTAATTTATTCATGTGATGGAATGCTGAATTTTCAGCATCATTACTCAAGTCTTCAGTGTCACACAGTGTCATCCTTCAGAAATCATTCTAATACGCTGATTTGAAACATTGTTATTAATGTTGAAAAAAACAGTGATTTATTTTGTTCAGGATCCTGTGATGAATAGAAAGTTCCGAAGAACAGCATTTATGCGAAATAGAAATCTTTGAAAAAATTATAAATGTCTTTACTGTCACTTTTGATGAATTTAATGCTTCCTTGCTGAGCAAAAGTATTAATTTCTATTTTCTTTTTTTTCTTTTTTTTTTGGGGGGGGGTTACCTTACTTTCTCTCCTTACTTTTAAAACAGGCTGTTTTTGCTACTGTACCTTTAATTAGCTGGCTCTAATTGGCTAACTTGTTGCATGCAATATTTATTTTAAAAGGTTCAGGAAAATCCATGATATGCATCCTTTACATTATTGACATTTTCCCCCAGCAGCTTGTGTGCATATAGCTCTGGTTTCTGGCTGTTTCTGAACAGGTGATTTTGATGTGTGCATGTATAAGCGTGCTGCAATTACATTCAGCATTCACACGAGCAATCTTCTCCCTTCAGACAGCTGTTTCAGAGCTCAGGGTGTTCTGGAAGGTTTTATCTACTAATTGGGCGTGTTGTTATTGACTGCTGCACTCCTCCGGTCCTGTCAGATTTTGGTGAACAAGCTCTCTGTGGAGAAAGGCGAGAGAGGGGGGGAATTGTGCGCCGCAAATTGCCCGGTTTGGATCTGGAACACTCACCTGCACGGTTTTAAGCTGTTTGGAGATTCTCCTGCAGCTCCGTCCCACAGCAGAGAGGAGAGATTTGCCTGAAGCTCATAATTCTCTTTGATGTAGTAGAATTTGCAGAAACGAATTTCACAGAATTTACCAAACGATGTTGATAGTAAACATACACGCCCCAAACCCCACAAGAGCTTGTTTTTGGACGCAGTTTAGAAAACTTCATATATACTGTATGTGTGCGTTCACCGGTGAATGTGGAATATATGCTCTTGGAAACACAGTTTTACATGGAAGCTTGTTTTTTCCAAAGAATAAAAAAAAATGGTAATTGAGACTTTTTATTTTTAACCTGTTAACATGCACCAGGACGCGGGTGCACTGAAAGCCCTTTGTTTGCACACGTCATTGTTTTCAAACAGATAAAGTAAAACAGGACAAAATGAATCTTGACAAACTATATATCATTTTGAAGGTCTAAGCCTCTAGCATCGACGACAGATCGCTGTTTTTCGATAGAAAGCTTATACGGAATGTATTTGCTAAATTTGTGTAAGCAGTACACATCAAAACATGTATAAAAAACCCCGCAGTACATACCATATTCATCCTGATAACGACTCTCAAACGTATCCACTGCTGTAAATCCTGGTTTAGTTTGAAAGATAAGGGTCCACGGAACAACATTCCATCGAGCACTTTTAGTCCAAAGAAACAACAACGTTGTAATTTAGATCGTTAATCCTTTGTTTACGTCTCATCTCTTGAGGGAGAGTTATTGTTTGTGTCCGTTATGGAACAAATTACGCTCAAAAACAGCGTCTTGGTGGTAAAAAAACAGCACGATTTTGTAGCAGACAATGTCCCAAACAGAATGAAATCATCCAAAAAAAAAAAAAAGTCAAAGATACACGGAAGATTGTTTATTTGAATTCTGGCGCTCCCTCGCGATGGCGCGTGACGCACGCTGTGACGCACCTGTCATCTGATGGGGGCGTAACTTAGCGATCTTTTTAGCACAAATAACTTTCTTTTTTTTCTTCTTCAATAGTTTTCATATATGTTTGCGTGTTTTGTGGAGAATGTGCCTGTATCTGTATGATTAACATCTCTATGGCTGATAATCAGCATGTAATTACTGACTGTTCACAGATATCAGTGTGAATGCAGTCTATATAAAAGGCCATTATAATGTGAATATTGACTATATTGGGCAGCCATCAGTATGATTAGCATCTGTATGAATGATCTTCAGCATGTGATTACTAATGTATGAGCAGGAGAGCATCTGTTTGTCAGGAAATCAGTATGTAATTAAGTTATTTTTTTTTATTATTATTATTATTTTTTTTTTTCATCACTCAAAAATTATTATTATTGTATTTTTCTAGTGCTCAAATAAATCACTAATACGATTTCTAAGATTCTGTCTACTGTTTTATAATTGAAAAACTGCAGTGGTATGTATAATGACTAAATAGTATGTAGTAGAACTCTTCAATAATTTGGTAAATATTTTTCCTCAAACGGGGGGGGGGCTAGAAAAATGTCTGCAGGAATCTCATTTTTCATGGTATCTTCTTCAGATTTGAAATATAAACTCATGAGACATGTGACTTTCAACCCATTACTTTTCTGGATTGCTCCAGGACTGATTTCATGTATTTTTATATGAAATAAAAAAAAAATTCAGTGTGGTACAATTTTTATCAAGGCACTTCAGTGTCTATAACTTTTTATATTTTTGAGCATTATCAACTCTGGATGATGGATAGTAAAGGCCAAAGGGTCTTCTTTCCAAAGACACCACAATTGTGTGTGTGGCATACTGAAGTCAGGAGCTGTTACCATTTTAAGTTAGTTGGTCATTTTCAGCTGTGATTCCCAATATGGGGGGTGCAGGTTAACAGGTTTTAAATTCTGACTTTTTTCCCTGAATTCTGAGTTTTGTAAGTCGCTTTGGATAAAAGCGTCTGCTAAATGCATAAATGTTTCACAATTTGGACTTTTTTTCCCTCATAATTCTGAGTTTAAATCTTGCAATTCTGACATTTTTTTCTCTGAATTCTGAGTTTACGTTCGTCTCTCTATTTTTTAAATGTGTGAGTCTTTAATCTCACAATTCTAACTTTTTGTTTTTACATCTTGCAATTCTGTTTTTTTTTCTTCCAAGAGAGTTAATATCTTGCAATTCAGAATTTTTTTCTTTGAATTCTCAGTTTTTTTGTTTCCACCATTGAATACAAATGCAAAAAGGTAATTTGCGACTTTTTAATCTCACAGTTCTGAAATTGTTTTCCTCTGAATTTTAATTTATTTTACATCTTGCAATTTTTTTTTTTCGCCACATAATCAGAAATTAAGAAGGTACTTGTGACTTTTTGATCTCACAGTTCTGACTTTTTTCTCTAGCAGTTGCAAGTTTATATCTCACAGTTCTGACTTTTTTTTATCAGAAATGTGCACAATTTGCAGATTCATTCATTCATTTAAAATTCAGTGGTGGAAACGAGCTTCCATAGTTTTCTCAAAATTGTATACAGTCCTATACAAATATGACAATTATTTTGAAAATCAAAACCAAACAAATAAAAAACAAATAAAAATAGTACTGTAAATGTCAACCTCACTAGTTGATTTTTTGGCAATTAGTTGATTAGCCCATGCTTACTGCCGTTTCATACACACACACTCCGTTACCTCAGCATATCTGCACTAAACTGACCTCTTTCAGTAAACAGCAGATTTGTGGATGAAATTAGCAGCTTGTTTGCATAACTGCAACTGTCTTAAAGAGACCAGATTAACTGCATGACATTAGAGGAAGCACAGGAGACAAGCACACACATAACAGCGCGCTTTGCTCTCCAACTAAAAGCCGAGCTGCGTCATCTGTGCATCTGATGGGTGGGCTGATGTAATTCTTTGCCATGTTTCTGTTTCACGGTTCCTGTTAAATTGCTCTTTTGCTTAATGCCAGCTAACAGTGCTGGATACAAGCCCCCCCCCCAAACTCATGCCCAGTGTTAATGTGTTTGCATATGGAATTTACATTTTAATTGAATTGAATATGCATGGCATAATTACTATGGGCGGTTTATTAATTTAGCTTATTTATTTATTTACATCCTCTGTGTCCTGAACGTGATATTTCAAAGGTGGAAAAAGGTCAACATTGTCTCTTTTTAAATGATTTATTTATTTATTTTTACATTTTTTTTAAAAAAATATGTAATTGTGTGTGTGTGTGTGTGTGTTTGTGTATTTATTTATTTATTTATTTTATTTAAAAAAAAAAACATTTTAGTTCCTGTACCTCAACTGGTATAGCAAATGCTTGCAAATGTGTAATATTTTTCTTCTTTCAAACACTTTTGTTAACAGGAAGAAGAACTGCGAAAGAGCGGAGAGGCAAAGTATCATCACCTTAACGAAGATCTTCACGTGCTGATTGAGGTGTTCGCGCCACCTGCTGAAGCGTATGTGAGAATGGGTCACGCTCTGGAGGAGATCAAAAAATTTCTTATTCCTGTACGTCTGTTTGTACATGTTTCTACAATCTTCTAAACACAAACTGAGCATCAACATCATCATCTTTCATGTTCTGATTGCAGCGTTTATTACCTATAGACCAAAAATACACATTCACTGGTTTAAAAATACATTTTTGGTCACACTTTATTTTGGAGGTTAATTCTCACTATTAACTTGTAAATGTCACGAACAATTACAATACTACCTTCAGGTCAAAATACATATTAACTGGTTTGTAAAATTGGATTTATGCTAGTCAAGTTTTGTCCAAGGAGTCCACAGTCCAGAGAAAAGAAATTAGAATGGCTTTGAAAATATTTTCACTTAGACATTTCTAGTGAATTTCACAAACAATTACAAAGAAACAGAGCTATTTTATAGTTAATCAAAACTAAAACTAAAAACCATAAAAAACTTGAAATAAACTCAAATAAAATTTAATAAAATAAATAAACTTTTTATAATATAAAAACCCCCTATTATACTTTTTATATTTAAGAAAAAAATAAATAAAATTAAATTGATACTAAAATGGTACTAAAAAACTAAACTAAAAATTAATAAAATCTATATAGAAATATATTTTTTAAAACTATAAAAAATTACAAACACAACAAAACTTACTAAACGTACTTAAAACTTAAGCTAATATTAAAATAAAAGCAGAAAATATAAAAATAAAAACTAATTCAAAATATTAATAAAAACATTATTAGTATCTAAAAATGCAAAGAAATGGCAAATGACATGTTGAATTATATGTACCATTTTTGAAGTAGAAAAACGGGAATAGTATTTTCTTGTAAAACATACTTTAATAATCTTAGCTTTATTTACAACTTCAAAAAATCTTTTTTTACAGTGTATGGTGGATAAAATCAAGTCCTACTTTGTCAAATATTCTATTTTAGTTGCAAATGGAGAAGTTAAGTGCTTTGCAGATTCATTTAATTCTCTGGATCTTCTCTATCAAACACTACGCATATGTTCACATTTGTACACGGTATTGACTTTATGTATATAATATCTCACAGTCACATCTGTTATGCTAATGAAAAGCTACATTAAATGTTACTATTTATATACAGAATGCCTCCTCTTGGGGAAAAACACATGTTGGTGCGTGTTTGGGGTTGCAGGGGGCATATATTTCCCCTTGAAAAACAAGTGGACCATTATTGCGTGTTACAGCTCATTAACTGTGTGTGTGTTGTACAGGACTATAATGATGAGATCAGACAGGCTCAGCTACAGGAGCTGACGTATCTGAATGGCGGCTCGGAGGATGCCAAAGTCCCAGCGGCCAGAGGCAAGAGCAGCACGCGAGGCAGAGGAACGCCAGCGCCAGGACCGCACAGGTACGACAGCGGACCACTGTACTGTAATCACATCTAGAGCGGAAACTTCCAAACTGAGAAACAGCAGGATAACAAGTAAACAAGACTAATTAACTCCTTAATTTCACCTTTTCTGCTGTTTAAAGCGGTCATCGGATGCAAAATTCACTTTTCAAGTCGTTTGAACATAAATGTGTGTTGGAAGTGTGTACACATCCATCCTATAATGATAAAAATCCACCCAAAGTGTTTTTTTTTTTAAATCCCTATTTTAAAATCCCCTTCCTCAAATCAGGCTGTTCTGAGATCCCTGTCAGAATGACGTAGTCCTGTACAGCCCCCTCCCACAATAGTTGATTGACACTAGCGTCTTACCTTAGACCCGCCCTGAGTGAGCTGTCATCCGTCCGCCATTGTGTCAACTCCGGTGCAGGAGAAGACAAGAAAGTCTCCGATTAAGCGATTGAGGTGTTTTGTTGTTGGATGTAATAATGAATATAGCAGTCGTCATTAACTCTCAACATCTGAGCCACTGAAGACGCAGAGGATTAACGTTACTTTCGCTTTTAAGGGAATGCACCAATCCCCGATCTGCCTAAATGCGTCTATGTTTGCGCGAATCATTCGTGATCCAGCTTCATCTACAGAAGAAGTGAGTATAAGGGTTTTTTATGAATCTTTGCAAATCGCCTTTCCTAATAACGTGCTAGTTAGCCAGTTTCGTAGCTAAAGTAAACAGTACTGCTCATCACCCCACGGAAGAGAGGGGCGGGGAGAACAGAGCTCATTTGCATTTAAAGCAACATGGACTAAAAAAACGGCTTGCTGAAAACAGAGCTGATTTTGCCATGGTAAAAAGGGTGTTTTTACACTACCATTGAGAAATTTTAACCAAAGTATGTTATAGACTTTTAATTAAGACCCTAAAGAATCATATCAACTTGTGCAAAATGGGCATCCGATGACCCCTTTAATGAGAAAAGGATTTGAATCTCCACTGAGAGTTTCATGCGATATAACTGTCAGATTTATTCTCACATGTACTGACGCTAATGTCATTTCCTCAAACCAGTCTCATTTTCATCATAGTTGGAGAGGAAAATTCAATCAAACAGTCAAAGTAATCTTCCATTAGAAGGAAATAATAAATAGAAAATAATCAACAGCGTATTGTTATTTAGTAAATGATAGCCAGAAACTAGAATTGATCTGTCTGTCTGTCAGGTGAAAGATGCATATTAAATGGCAAAGCTTTGTTATCAGTGTTGAAAACAGTTGTGCTGCTTAAAATATGTTTTTTTTTTTTTTTTTTGGAGAAACTGAGATACATCATTTTCAGTGTTCCTTTTTTTTCAGAATTTTACGTTGAAACAATGTAAAATAGCATAAATTTTGTTCAGTTTAATGCATAAATAAATAAATAAATATGACCCCAAACTTTTGAACAGTAGTATACACTATAGTACAATTTTAGACACTTTTCTGTTTTACTATACTGTTCCATATCTTAGATTAATAGTAAAGTCATCAAATCTGTGGATTTATTGCAATTACATAAGGAAGAACAAATAGATAAATATATTAAAACTTATATTTTTAGCTCTATCTTCTTACATTTGTGAAGAAACTCAAATTTACACTGAAACAAAAAAATCACTTAAACAAATTTAACTTAAAAAATGGCTAATACATTTCACAAACAATACAAAGAAACAGCAAGTAATGCATTGAATTGCGTTGAAATTGTGGAGTAGAAAAACTGAAATAGTAATACTCTGTTTTATTTACAACTTGGAAAAATATTGTTTTATAGTGTAGGCACAATTTATATTTGGCTACAAAAGTAATGTAAAGCATCTAAGTATATTTTGGTAAAAAAGGTGTAACATCACTAATTTAGTCGATTTATGCCCAAACATTTCTCTTGCAGTGTTATATGTATTTTTTCACACTTTTTTTTACACTACTGTGTTTTCATTTTTTAACTGAAGAATTCTTGCTCCAGTTATAATGTTTAGTTAATTATATTTATGTAATTCACTTGAGCGGATGTTTCCTGCAGGTGTAGAGGGGGCGTTCCTCCTCCTCAGGCTGCAGTCCCGCGGGGGGTGGCGCCCAGAGGAGCTCTGCCCAGCAGGGTTCCGTCCAGCCGAGTAAGGGGCGTTCCCTCACAGAGAGCACGAGGAGCTCCGCCCCCACCCGGGTACAGACCTCCCCCTCCGGTGGTGCAGGATACCTACGGTGAATATGTAAGTAACTGTCACTTGCTTTGCTGTAGACGATCCTCTGTTTAAGGACTATATCAAAGGATATTTATAGCATTCAAGGACAGAATTAATGAAGCTCAAAATATAGTATACACACACATGCATGTACAGTGAGGAAAATAAGTATTTGAACACCCTGCTATTTTGCAAGTTCTCCCACTTAGAAATCATGGAGGGGTCTGAAATTGTCATCGTAGGTGCATGTCCACTGTGAGAGACATAATCTAAAAAAAAAAAATCCAGAAATCACAATGTATGATTTTTTAACTATTTATTTGTATGATACAGCTGCAAATAAGTATTTGAACACCTGAGAAAATCAATGTTAATATTTGGTACAGTAGCCTTTGTTTGCAATTACAGAGGTCAAACGTTTCCTGTAGTTTTTCACCAGGTTTGCACACACTGCAGGAGGGATTTTGGCCCACTCCTCCACACAGATCTTCTCTAGATCAGTCAGGTTTCTGGCCTGTCGCTGAGAAACACGGAGTTTGAGCTCCCTCCAAAGATTCTCTATTGGGTTTAGGTCTGGAGACTGGCTAGGCCACGCCAGAACCTTGATATGCTTCTTACAGAGCCACTCCTTGGTTATCCTGGCTGTGTGCTTTGGGTCATTGTCATGTTGGTAACCCAGCCTCGACCCATCTTCAATGCTCTAACTGAGGGAAGGAGGTTGTTCCCCAAAATCTCGCAATACATGGCCCCGGTCATCCTCTCCTTAATACAGTGCAGTCGCCCTGTCCCATGTGCAGTAAAACACCCCCAAAGCATGATGCTACCACCCCCATGCTTCACAGTAGGGATGGTGTTCTTGGGATGTACTCATCATTCTTCTTCCTCCAAACACGTTTAGTGGAATTATGACCAAAAAGTTCTATTTTGGCTCATCTGACCACATGACTTTCTCCCATGACTCCTCTGGATCATCCAAATGGTCATTGGCAAACTTAGTCGGGCCTGGACATGTGCTGGTTTAAGCAGGGAACCTTCCGTGCCATGCATGATTTCAAACCATGACGTCTTAGTGTATTACCAACAGTAACCTTGGAAACGGTGGTAGCTCTTTGCAGGTCATTGAAGCTCCTCCCGTTAGTTCTTGATTTCTCACCTTTCTTAGGATCATTGAGACCCCACGAGGTGAGATCTTGCATGGAGCCCCAGTCCGAGGGAGATTGACAGTCATGTTTAGCTTCTTCCATTTTCTAATGATTGCTCCAACAGTGGACCTTTTTTCACCAAGCTGCTTGGCAATTTCCCCGTAGCCCTTTCCAGCCTTGTGGATACAATTTTGTCTCTAGTGTCTTTGGACAGCTCTTTGTCTTATGTTAGTAGTGGATTCTTACTGATTGTATTTGTCTTTATGCAGCTAACGACCTCAAACAGGTGCATCTAATTTAGGATAATAAATGGATGGAGGTGGACATTTTAAAGGCAGACTAACAGGTCTTTGAGGTCAGAATTCTAGCTGATAGACAGGTGTTCAAATACTTATTTGCAGCTGTATCATACAAATAAATAGTTAAAAAATCATACATTGTGATTTCTATTTTTTTTTTTAGATTATGTCTCTCACAGTGGACATGCACCTACGATGACAATTTCAGACCCCTCCATGATTTCTTGGGAGAACTTGCAAAATAGCAGGGTGTTCAAATACTTATTTTCCTCACTGTATATATTTAAGAAAATTTTTTTTTTGTGTATTTATTTATAATATTAATTATATGAATATAAATATAAATATAGATATGTAAATAAATGTAATCATTTTCAAAATATATACTCTATGTGTGTGTATTTATGTACACATAATAAATATACACAGAACACACATATATTATGCAAACAAAAACTTTTATTTTGGTTGCGATTAATCACGATTAATCTTTGACAGCACTAATTTTTATATAATTTTGATATGTTGTTTTCAATTTATTTATTTATTTATTTAATTTATTTATTTATTATTTATTTATATTTTAGTTATGTAACATTTATATTTTGCTTATTTTTTTATTTCAGTTCAGTTTTAATAATTTTAGTAATTTAGTAATAATACTTAAAAATTACAAATACTGTGTTGGCAATTAACTGAAATACAATAAGTTTGTTTTTCATCTAATACTTATTTTTATTTTATTTTATTTCAGCTTTATTTTTTTAATTAACTTTTTTTCCCTTTTTTCTTTTTTCATTGTAAATTAATTAAGTATTTTGGACCTTTTCGATTTGGTTTCTGCTTTATATAGTAGTTAACTACGTTTATTCTTTTTAACCCTAAATTATTATTATTACCAGGGGTGCAGAAGCAACATAACCGAGACACGTACTCTATTTGAGCTGTTACAGTAATTTTAGTACCTGTCTAGACAGAAAGAGTGATCTATGATATATGTCTAAAATAGCCAGTGTTTTATTGTTGACATATCTCATATCGATAAATTATATAAAACAAACTCAATAGCTCGCCAAGGCTCTCGCAGAAATGAATGTTTTCTGACGCTGATCTCATTTGTCAGTCGTAATGGAACAGTACATGGTGCGTCCGTCTATCGGAGACATCCTAAATCATGTCATCTGCATGATTTACTTTTTGTTTGCGATTTTGTGGAAAAATGGTCTTATTCGCTTGCCTGCTTCTGACACTGTTATAGATTTCCCCTGCTCTGAGTTTTAATTTATCAGAGAGAGTTGCAAAACAACCACTTCAAATACATTGAGCTTATTTGAATGTTCGCCAGCCCCTCTCGATGTTGCGCGTCTCAGAGGTCTTCTGGCTCGCTTGTGGCATATTTAACAGATGGCGGGCCCTTAGAGGTGGGTGGAGTTGGCACACTGCCCCGCAGTGCCCATATCTAACCACATCTGACAGGTTTATTTAGGGGGCGCCGTTCGAATGTGCTGGGGTCAGAGGAAACGACTCAGTCGCCAGCTGTTCCCTATCGTTTCCATGGCCTGGATACATGTGTCTGTGCAGGAGTCTGAAACACTGGGAACGATCCAAACATCTGTGGGATGATAAATCTGAAGCTGTCACTGAGAATCAGTGTTTAGATGTTCCTCGTCAGGATCGTACTGGAAACAGAAAGATCTTCTGACTGTCCTGAGAGCCGAAGAGTTCAAGACAATTCATGGAAAATTAATGAGATCTTTGTGGAGGAAGAGTGAAAATGGATAAATGAAAATGCTGTCACTATTTACTCAACTTTATATCTTCAAAATGAAGGTTCTTAATTGGTTTTGATGGTGCCATGAAGACCAATTAACAACCATGCAGTTTACAAAATAAAGGTTATTTTATTTTCCATGAGGAACCTTTAATCTTCTGATGCCCAAAAGGTTCTTTATAGTGGAAAATAGGTTATTTAGATTATATAAAATGTTCTTCACGCCAAGATATAAAAAAGGTTATTTTAAGAGCTGGTCATTGAAAATGGTTCTTCTACACCTATCAAAAGGTTTTTGCAGCGATGCCATAGATTATCCATTTTGGGTTCCCTAAAGAACCTTTCAGTGAGCAGTTCTTAAAAGAACTATATCTTCTTAATGTGGAGAACATTTTAATCATCTAAAGAACCATTTTTTCACTATAAAGAACCTTTTGTACAATAGAAAGGTTCTATGGATGTTGAAGGTTCTTTATGGAACCATCAAGTGCAATAAAGAACCTTTATTTTAAAAGTGTAGAGCATTGCTGTGAAAACCCTCTTTTTGAACCTTTATTTTTTAAGAGTGTGGAACCTTTCCATCGCACACAAGTTTCTTTATAGTAGAAAAAGTTTATTTCGATTTTTAAATTGTTTAAATGTAGATATTTCTTTTAAGAACTGTTCACTGAAAGGCTCTTTAAGGAACCAAAAATGGTTCTTCTGTGGGATCGCTGTGAAAACTCCCCTTTGGAATCTGTGTCTCCTATTTTTTCAGTCTTCTTTTTTTCAGAATTTGAAGGATCTTGACAAATACAGTATATCGTATGCAACAACAGAAATCAGATTTAATAAGGATCTGTAGTTGTGTGGGCTGTTTTATAGTACATATTTGTCCTTTTTGGTGCTTGATAGACGTGTTTACAATGAGCTGTCATTGTGTGTAAAATATGCATACAAAGTCTTCTGTTGTGTTCCATGGCAAAACTAACAACATGGTGTTTGGAGTGATGACGGGGTGAGTAAATAATGACAGCATTTTCAGTTTTTGGGTGAACTATCCCTTTCAGAAGATCTCTGTTGAGCTTCTTTTGAGAAGCCTTCATGTTTTATGTAAGCTTTGGTTATGTTGATCACATGCTGCTCATGGGGTTGTCACTGGTTTTGGTGGATCTGTCATGACAGCTTCAGATTTTTAGCACCCGTATTGTTGGGCTGGGTGCTAAAAGACAGTCTTGAGTCTTCAAGGATAGTCTAGGAAGGTAATGACAACCCTGAGTTCATCAAGGTTGAACGAAAGAGTGCGTCTTGAAGACTGACATTATGATCATAT
The DNA here is from genome assembly GCA_027422415.1 of Schizothorax lantsangensis. Taxonomy (NCBI): domain Eukaryota; kingdom Metazoa; phylum Chordata; class Actinopteri; order Cypriniformes; family Cyprinidae; genus Schizothorax; species Schizothorax lantsangensis. Next base: position 8,187,488 of record CM049844.1, read on the forward strand.
TTTTGACTGCTTTCACTATCGAATGCCGAGGAGGATCACGTGACCCCTCGACGGCGATGCAGGCTTAGTCTTTTGCTCCGCTCACTTTGCCACATATTTTACGATCCTGTCAGTAAAATTTAAACCACTCTGCATTGGACCCATCATGAGTGCTAAGGCAGACAAAGGGGATCGGAAAAGAGAGATTGAGCAATCGCCAATGAAGAAAAAATTCAGAGATTCAGCCATCTCCAGAGAAGACCTTGACGAGGCTATTGCTAACCGCATTGCACTAGCATTTAAAGAACACCAATGCACTTTGAATTCGGCAGTAAGAGATGCGATGGACTCTATGCTGATTCCAGCATTGCGCGAACTGCGTGAGGACATACAAGCGACCAACAAGTCTGTTAAAGAGCTAAGAGAGGAGTTTGAGGCCATAGTTACCACGGCGAAGCAGACACGTGACCGCGTTGATTCTGTTCAGGCAGCGGCGCGTGAAGATAAGAGGACAGTCACAGACTTAAAGGATCAGCTGGAGCGACTCACCGAGAAGATGACAGATATGGAGGACAGGTGCAGGAGGAACAACGTTAGACTGGTGGGGCTCCCAGAAGGGATGGAGGGTCCAGACGCAGCTGGTTTCATCAGAGCTAATCTTTCCAAGTGGATTCCTTCCTTGAGGGGCCGTGACATTGAGATTGATCGGGCTCATCGCGTGTATGACGGAGGGAGGGGCTCCGATCGGCCGCGCACTCTCATCTTCCGTGTGCTGAGATGGCATGACAGATCAGATATCTTGAAGGGTGCTCGGCAGGCCTATCCGGTGAAATGCTCGCAGAGCAATGTCACACTGCTATTTTTTCCCGACTTTAGTCCGGCTACAGCGATCAGGAGAAAGGCATTTGGTCCGGTTTTGAAGAAGATGACAGCGCTTGGTCTCCAGCCCTTCCTCATCTATCCGGCGGTAATTAAGCTACGGCACAAAGGGGAACAGAGAAGCTACGATTCCCCTCAGAAAGTGGAGGATTTTATCAGCTCCATGTCTCAGCAGAAGTCGTATGCCGCAGCTCTGCGGGGGGACGACGGGGGAGAAGCGGCCGCTGTTTCTCCAGCTCGACGGGAGGGGCGTGACGGCCGGGATGGACTTGGCCCTAGCTGCCCAGGAGGGGATGACCTATTTTTTGCGTTTTCTTCTCTCCTCTCTCCTACTGGGATATTGTCCTTATTTATCCGGTACAACGATCTCTTTGCTGGTAAGACTGACACTCCTTTTTTTCTTTTTTGGAGGGGACTAATGGAGAGTAGGTTTAATTAATAAAAGCATTTTTTTTTTGGCTGTGTTCTACCGGGGAGGGGGGGGGTGGGCGCCCTGGAGGCCGGTGCAGGGCAGGATACTGGAAAGGCCTCCAGGGCGGGTCAGGCAGCCATGGCAGGACAGGAGACTCGGGAGGCCATGGTGGATCCGGGGACTCGGGAGGCCATGTCCCTATTTTTTCCGGTGGCCAAGGCGGGTCAGGGAGTTCCGTGGCCTTGGCCCAAGGCTCGGCCACCCAGGCAGAGGATATATGGCCCCCCCACAACATTTTTCTTGGGGAAGTTCCCCTCTGGGAGCCGTTCAGGTGGAGCGGGCTCTGGAGGAACGGGCTCTGGGGTGCGCTGGCGAGGAGCGGGCTCTGGGGTGCGCTGGCGAGGAGCGGGCTCTGGGGTGCCGACAGGAGAGCACTTGCGAGGAGCGGGCACTGGAGGGCACTTGCGAGGAGCAGGCTCTGGAGGGCACTTGCAAGGCGCGGACACATGGGGGCGCTCTGGAAGCGCGGACACTTGGGGGCGCTCAGGCAGCGCAAACTCTTGGGGGCGCTCTGGCAGCGCAAACTCTCGGGGGCGCTCTGGCAGCGCGGAGCTGGACGGGACCAGCGGAAACGAAGGAGAGCTGGACAGGACCAGCGGAGACACAGGAAGGAGCTTGCGAGGAGCGGGCACAGGAGGGCGCTGTCTTGGAGCAGGCACAGGAGGGCGCTGTCTTGGAGCGGGCACAGGAGGGCGCTGTCTTGGAGAGGGCACAGGAGGGCGCTGTCTTGGAGCGGGCACAGGAGTCCAAGACATTCCCTCATAACTAACCAGGACCCCCAAAGGCACCTCTGTACCTCTGCCTTTGGAGGGTCTGGGGAAGCCGCGGGTGGCGGAACCATCTTTGCCGCGAGCGGCGGCATCATCATCGCCGTGGGTGGCAGCATCATCATCGCCGCGGGCGACGGAACCTTCATCGTCGCGGGCGGCGGCATCATCATCGCCGCGGGCGGCGGAACCATTTCCCGCGAACGGCGGGTCTGGGTGAGCTGCGAACAGCGGTGTGATCTCCCGTGAATGGCGGGCCTGGGTGAGCCGCGAACGGCGGCGTGATCTCCTGTGAATGGCGGGCCTGGGTGAGCCGCGAACGGCGGCGACGATCTCCTGTACAAGGCGGTTCTGGGTAATCCGCAGACGGCGACAGGAATTTCCCCGCGAACGGCGGGCTTAGGTGAGTCGCGAGTGACGACTTCCATGTCGTGGAGAGGAGGGAAGAAATCAAACAAAAACTGGATAAAAACAGCAAAACAAAACGGGGGAAGGGCGTCACTCGCTTTTTAGGGTCTGCTGTTCTGTCAGGGGTTCGCGGGGATCGAAGGAGCACGGAGACAGGGATATCTTCAAAACGGGTTTTTTTAATCACATCAAGGATAACAAGCAGTGAAGACATTCAACAGCAGACAAAACTCAATGGAAAACACAGGACTTATAAAGGAACGGAAACACAGGTGAAAAGACTAAACGATGATTAAACTAGGACAGGAAATAAGGACAGGAAAAACCAAATAAGGGCAGACCGGAAACACCTAGGGAACACACACACACACGTGACAGTTACTAAATACTACTGTTTAAAATAAGTGCTATTCTTTATCACAGTTTCTACAAAAATATGAAGCAGCAGAACTGTTTTCAACATTGATAATAAGAAATGTTTCTTGAGCAGTATATTAGAATAAATTCTGAAGGATCATGTGACAGTGAAGACTGGAGATGATGAAAATGATGATGAAAATGAAGCTTTGCATCATAGAAATAATCATATTTTACTTATTTTATTTGAAACTGTAATAATTTCACAGTATTACAGTTTTTCACATTTTTGACACATTTGGGTCCCAATATACTTTATCTTTCTATTTTCTTTTTCCATTTCGCCCAATTTGCTATTTTTCTACTTCTTACCTCACTGTTTGTGTTTTCATCTCCACCTCATGTGGCGTCTGTTTTCATCAGCCAATCACATCCACTCTCACCATTCGGATTTACAGAGATCAACCAGTCCCATCCGCTCTCAGTGTCTGATTTTACAGGAATCAACTAATCACATTTGCTTTCCCAATTACTCTGGCAGGAAAAGACATCAAACCACTACATGATTAATATATCTGACCCAAACGTGACCACATATATGTCTCTGAGAATCAACTGAGGTCAGCGTGAACATGCGTCTTATGCGATTTGAAAACATCTTGATCAGATTACCACAAATCAATAAGCCAAAATACAGTTTAAAGGCACAGAATTTGATTTGAAGCGTGTTTGGGGGCCGTAGAGGGCGGATGCGCCCGCTCTTGTGTAAGTCATTAATATGAATTAATTGCATCGGTCGTTTGTCTCTCTCTCGAGGGCCGCTCTGATACCTGACTCACTCTCTGCGGAGGGTTGCAATAATAGCATTACAGCATGTATTATCCCGGTCTGTATCTCAGAACCTCTGCTTCCACAATCAAAACCGCTTGTCACTTCGGTTTAGCCTCATAATTACCGAGCCAGTTGCAGATACTGTCTCTCTTTTGGTCGAGTGCTGAAATGATTTTCTTTGTCACCAGTGTTGTGTTATGAATGCCGCATCCAGTGTGATGTTTTTCAAACCAACACAAATCATGGGTTTGTGTTCTCAATAGAGACATATGGGTTCGGCTTTGGGCTCCTCCGTTGAGGTGTTTCATACTGTCCACGCTGCTTTTTATCATGCTGAAGTACTTTAGTGACATGCAGACCCATGTAAGAGTTCTTACTGAGTAAGTGCCGACACTTCAAAACATATTCCTGAGCCTCGGGTCTTCAACTTTAAATGTCTCTGTTTTTAGGGGGCTTTTGACACTTTTTATTGAAAGTATAGTACACTGAATGCAATTTTGATTAAGAAACAGTAACACTTAAACAGTAACACTTAACACTTAATTAAACATGAAATTGTGAAGTAGAAAGACTGAAATAGTAAAGAATATACCATGCATTTAATGTACAATATAGTACGTAATATAGTAAGAATATATATGCACATAGCATATAATAATAATTATATTTTGTCATGCGTATGCTTTTTATCAAGCAGAATTGTTAATGATTGAAAAAAATCTGGTTATAAATGTTTGTGGATTGATCATAATTATTTGGAAAATAATATTTATCATATATAAAATATAAGAATATATATGAACATTGAATCACTGTATGAATAATATTTTGTCATGCATATGCTTTTAATCTGAATTATTAGGGATCAGTACATTTTTTATTATAAATGTTTGTGGATCAATCTGAATTATTTGGATATATATATATATATATTTATATATATACATATATATACATATTATATAACATATACATATTATATAATAATTTATATGCACACCACATGGCTGTATCAACAATATTGTCATGCATATGCTTTTCAATAAGCAAAATTATTAGGGATTTTGAAAAACTCCCTAATAATCCTGAGTATAAATGTTGGTAGATCAATCAGAATTATTTGGGGAAAATATATCATGTATAATATATAAGAATATTTATGCACACCACATGGCTATATCCAAATATTTTGTCATCTATATGCTTGTTAATAATCAGAATTATTATTTTTTTAGAATATATATCATAATATATATATATATATATATATATATACTGTATATATATATTTGCACAATGCATGGCTATAGCAATAATATTGTCATGCAAATGCTTTTCATTAGAATAATTTGTAAAAAAAAAAAAAAATCGCTCCGTCTCGCTCCTGTTCCGCTCCGATACCGCTCACACCACGAGTCTAGGGCATGCACAAATCCACCCAGAATTAACCCGTGCCTTCAACAATTAACAAAACTGTCAGCCTACACTTCAAAAATCGTTCGTTGTGAAGGAGAGATGGAGTTCGTGAAATATTTATATATTATAGGATATAGGCTGCGTGGCAGACGCGTCGCGGGGCAGGTTTGCTGCGTGTTGATTTTCCTTTCCGTGCCTATGTTAACAGATTAGAGCAGCCACACTGCCTGCGGAATACGCGCGTATCAGGTGCGGTCCAACATAATAGAAGTGAAGCGGCTTTTTTCCGCAGCAGTCACACAACAAACCCGCTCCACGTCCGCATCGCAGGCAGTGTGTCCCAGACGTAAGGCTTCGGTAGAAAATGGCAGGTGGAAACGCCGGCCCGCTCTCGGCGGTCGATTGGCGGGGCCTGGCCCTACTGGCCTTGCTGGGCCCCTTTGTGGGGTGGGGGGGGCCTTTGGTCTCCGGGCCCAGGGCCTGGTCCGCCCTGGTGTGGTCGGCTGCCGGTGGAGCCTGCGGGCTTGCCGCCACGCACCCTGGGGCGCCTACACTGTGGCTGTCGGAGGTCCCGCCTTCGGGCTCTCCTCTGCCCTTTTTTGGGTGGAGGCCGCGGTTGTCCCTGCGGTGGTTCTCCTGGGGGTCTCGTGCCCTGGGGGGCCTCCGGATGTTTGGGGCCCGGGTCTGTTCCGTGCCTGCTTCATGCCTTGCGGGATGGGGCTGTTGTTCCCCACACACACTATTAAACATTTACATGGAGGAACCTTAGAACACAAGTCACACACACAGGTGTACACTCAAGCATTCACATTGGTGTAAAAACAGGTGCTCACAGACACACATTGTCTTGATCTGCTGTTGCTTCAAAACTTATTTTGTAATATTAGTTATGTGTGCTGCTCAATAACATTTAACATTTAGAATTTATTGTGATTTATACAGATGTTGGTTGTTGCTGCAGTCTCTTTGATGTTGTGTCTTCGGTTGTTTTCTCTTTTGTCAGCAGGTATTGAAGCAAATTGTCTGTTTTTTTTTGCTTTTGTTTTTTCTCCCTCTCTCTCTCTATCCCCCATTCTCCTTTTTTTCTCTCTCTCTCTTCCCCTTCTTTGTTGACTTTCCCCACAACCTTTTTTTTTTTTTTTTTTTTTTTTCCTATCTTCTTTCTTCTTTCTCTCTCTTGTTTTCTCTGTCCCTGGTCTTGTCTGTCACAGTGTGGTTAAGTAAAAGGGTATATAAAATTTAATTAATTAATTAATATTAAAAAAAAAAAATAAAAAAAATAAATAAATAAATATATTTAATTAAAAAAAAAAAAAAAAAGGCTGTGAATGATGATAGTATAGCCATGCATAGCCGGTGTACTGTCATGTGTTATCTGTGCTACTGACAGGCCAAAAAAAAAAAAGAAAATGGCAGGTGTAAACGGCATGCAGATGAATTTTAAATGTGAGCGAGCGTGGAGCGATTTCACCGGAGCGGGATGAAATTGTAGGTGAGCGGAACTGAGCGGAGCAGTCTGCTGTGACTTTGAGCGGTGGAGTGGGGGGAGCGAACACCCACGTGAGCGGGGAGCGGAAATTCTCACCGCTCAGCTCCGCTCACATGCTCTGGTGTCCTGTCTTAATTGTAATATTGTTTCTTAATGGTCTACGTGTGTTTATGATTAAAATCCCTTTACGTTTACTCCTCCTTCGTGCGCCTTTATTCCTACAATCACGACCGCGTGACAGTAAGTGTTGTACATTGAAATCTAGCTCTTTCTGCTTTCCTGATCCATTCTGTTCTCTTCTCCCAAAGAGTTCCTGTCTTCTCTCTGTAAATACTATGGATAAAAATGGCAAGAAGGCAAAAAGAATATCCCTTCATAGTGTTGTTGTGCTGTAAATTGCATGTTTGTATTTGCTAGGTGTTCAGTATTCTGAGAGAGTCAAGCCGCTCGGAGCATCTTGGCAGTCCTGAAGCTATTATTCTGAGCTGTGAAACTATTATTCTGAGCTGTGAAACTAAGAAATGTTCCAGAAAATCCAGCGACTGGAGCAGATATGAGCAAGTGGGATGGAGTTAGTCAGACAAGCCATGCGTATGTGTGTGTGTGTGTGTGTGTGTGTGAGTGTTTGTTTCAAATGTTCTTCAGGTAATGTGGTGTGTTTGTGTTGCAAAAAACACTCAAATCACCAGTTGTTATTAGCCTCTTTTTTTTTGTTATCAACAATTTTTTATTTTTTATTTTTCACACACAACACAACATAATATCCAAAATACAACAAAACAAAACAACAGACACATACTCAACATCTCAAGGTCCAATCAAAAGGGAGTGGAAGGACAACAAGAACACAAAAGTCACTCCTTTATACAATCACGTATGTCCAACAAAAAACACTGCCAAGCATCAATGATCGAAGGCCTGGCCCCACCAACTCGCGCCGTTGTACATTCACATGACACTATTTGCAGGAGGCTACGGATCCAATATGTTTTTCTACACATGTGTGGTGTAAACCAGTTCTGGATTATTGTCTTTTATTAGCCTCTTTTAAAGCAGTTGAAGTCTGTAGCACAACCCCATTTAGGTGTGTGTGTGTGTGTGTGTGTGTGTGTGGTCTAAGGGCAGGTCTTATCTTCTAACAACCTGTCTCTCAGCCGATTGTGTGTTTTCTACCAGAACACTCACCTGGGGAGCTTCTGTCTCTCATTCAGACTGTAGTATCAGTGTGTGTCTCTTAAGCGTGTCGATGTTCTCATTATGTCTGATGTAACGTGTGTGTTTTGGAGACCCTCAAACACTGATGCGAAGCTCTGACGATAGTGAGAGATCAAATATTTCCCTCACCCAAGACGTTGAGTTATCAGAGCAACGCCTGACTTTTGTCTATTCAGGAACACACAGTTTTTCTCAACATGTTTCTGCAGGACGTTGTGTGACAGTAGAAGCATGTCACCTTTTGTTCTGAATGGTTGCTAGGGTGTTCTGGGTGGTTGCTAGGCTGTTCTGAGTATTTGCTTACTGGACCAAGTCAAACGAGTTCACCCTCTACTATTTCTGTTCATTTAATTTATTTATTTTTAATAATGTTTTACTTTTATTACTGTATTTATTGTATGTGTTAATATGTATTCATGTTAATTAAATAATAATAATAATACTAGTAATAGATACATTTCTATCTATCTGTCTGTCTATCTATCTATCTATCTATTTCTATATATATATATATATATATGTACACATACATATACGTATAAATATACATACATACATACATACTTACATACAGAGACAGGTAATATGTATATGTTCTGCATCGATTAAATATATTGTTTTTGTTATTATTATTTATAATCTGTCTGTCTGTCTGTTATTAATTAACAATATATAGTGAGATGTCTTTTTTTTCAAAACATTAAAAAATATATTGTTTTATTTTTGTTATTACTATATTTGTTAGTTTTTTTATTTTATTTTTGTTATTACTATATTTGTTATTTTTATTTGCATTTATTGCTGAATTACAATATATTTTAAATACATATACTATGAAATGCATAATTCAGGGTTAGTCTGTAGTCATTGTAAATCTTTTGTATAAAGAAAATAGTCTGTATCCTCATTGAGCTACTGTAAGTAAAGGCATCTCTCTCTCTCTCTCTCTCTCTCTCTCTCTGTGGGCGTGTGTGTGTGTGTGTGTGTGTGTGCAAGAGAGAGGCTAAACATGATTGAGTTTGTCTGGGTCTCTCTGTGTCTCTAATGTGGCCTTGCGTTTCTGGCACTGGGCTGGAGGAGGCAAATGTAATGTGATTACATGGCTTTACTGGGCTCTAATAGAGCTCTCTCCAGCACACTGCTTACCTGAGCTCTGGCCAGCAGCACTCTGATAGACTCACCGCAGAGATCCAAGCTGGCAGCGCCAATAAAGAGCTGCAATGTCAATCGCATACTCAGAATTAGAGCGCAGGTGAGATTGAAAACAGGTCGCCCGCTGCTGTTACAGAAACCTTTGAAACCTCTTCTGCTGATGTAACAATAGGGGGAAATGATCTGAAGCAACTCAGGAGCTGCATTTTATAAAAAAATAAATTAAAAAAAAGTTGTGGGGAAACTTTGCTTGGGTGGACAGATGTGGTGGTTGTGATGTCACAGAGCAACTCATGAATATTAATGAAGCGGTTCTTGAATAATTTAACATGTTTTCATAAATTAATAGTCGAAAGTTAAATGTAAATAATAATATTCTGAATATAAATATCCAAAAATATAATTTAAACAATCAAGTTGCTGTTTTAGAACACAAAAATAAGTGATTTTATCGCTGCTCATTATTGGACATTATACACTACCAGTCAAAAGTTTGGGGTCAGAAAGATTTTTTGAAAAGTATCTTCTGCTCACCAAAAATACAGTGAAAGCAGTAATATTGTGAAATATATTTAGATATTATTATAATATATTTTAAAATATAATTTATTTTTGTAATGGCAAAGCTGAAAAATTTTAATTAAATATAAATTTAAATATAAAGATATTTTATTAAATATTTAATAATTGAGATATTTAAAATTATTATTATTATTTAATATTCATATTATTTTGAATGTAGATATTAATAATTGTTTTTAGAGAATGTATCTTGAATATTCCTAAAAAAATAAAAATAATATATATATATATATTTATATAACATTTTAAATTTAATTTATTCCTCTAATGGCAAAGCTGTTTTTTTTTTTTTTTACCGATCATTCAAAAATCATTCTAATATGCTGATCTGATGATCAAGTAACTTTCTTATTATCAATATTAAATAAAGTTTTGCTAATATTTTTGTGGAAACTGTGATACTGTTTTTTTCAGGAATCTCTGATGAATGGAAATTTCAATTAAACTGTAATTGTTTTTGTTACATTATAAATATACTGTCACTTTTGATCTATTTAATGCATCCATTCTGAATTAAAGTATTAATTTACAGGTGCATCTCAATAAATTAGAATGTCGTGAAAAAGTTCATTTCTTCTTGTAAGTTATTTCAAAAAGTAAAACTTTCATATATTTTAGATTCATTGCATGTAAAGTAAAACATTTCAAAAGTTTTTTTGTTTTAATTTTGATGATTAGAGCTTACAGCTCATGAAAGTAAAAAATCTGTATCTCAAAATATTAGAATATTTACATTTGAGTTTCAATTAATGACCATCCCTACAGTATAAATTCTGGGTATCTCTTGTTCTTTGAAACCACAATAATGGAGAAGAATGCTGACTTGGCAATGATCCAGAAGACGAACATTGACACCCTCCACAAAGAGGGTAAGTCACAGAAGGTCATTACTGAAAGGTGTGGCTGTTTACAGAGTGCTGTATCAAAGCATATTAAATGCAAAGTTGACTGGAAGGAAGAATTTGGGTAGGAAAAGGTGCACAAGCAACAGGGATGACCGCAAGCTTGAGAATACTGTCAAGCAAAGCTGATTCAAACACTTGGGAGAGCTTCACAAGGAGTGGACTGAAGCTGGAGTCAGTGCATCAAGAGTCACCACGCTCAGACGTCTTCAGGAAAAAGGCTACCAAGCCACTTCTGAACCAGAGACAACGTCGGAAGAGTGGAGAGGCACAGAATCCATGTTGCTTGAAGTCCAGTGTGAAGTTTCCACAGTCAGTGATGATTTGGGCTGCCATGTCATCTGCTGGTGTTGGTCCACTGTGTTTTCTGAAGTCCACAGTCAACGCAGCCATCTACCAGGAAATTTTAGAGCACTTCATGCTTCCTTCTGCTGACAAGCTTTATGGAGATGCTGATTTCATTTTCCAGCAGGACTTGGCACCTGCCCACACTGCCAAAGGTACCAAAAGCTGGTTCAATGACCATGGTGTTACTGTTCTTGATTGGCCAGCAAACTCGCCTGACCTGAACCCCATAGAAAATCTATGGGGTATTGTCAAGAGGAAGATGAGAGACACCAGACCCAACAATGCAGATGACCTGAAGGCCGCTATAAAAGCAACCTGGGCTTCCATACCACCTCAGCAGTGCCACAAACTGATTATCTCCATGCCACGCCGAATTGAGGCAGTAATTAAAGCAAAAGGAGCCCCTACCAAGTATTGAGTACATATACAGTAAATCAACATACTTTCCAGAAGGCCAACAATTCACTAAAAATGTTTTTTTTATTGGTCTTATGAAGTATTCTAATTTGTTGAGATAGTGAATTGGTGGGTTTGTGTTAAATGTGAGCCTAAATCATCACAATTAAAAGAACCAAAGACTTAAACTACTTCAGGCTGTGTGCATTGAATTTATTTAATACACAAGTTTCACAATTTGAGTTGAATTACTGAAATAAATTAACTTTTCCACGACATTCTAATTTATTGAGATGCACCTGTATTTCCAACTTTTGATCGGTTGTGTAGGTCAGTGGATTAACACATAAATTAGCAATAAAATATAATTAGTACATCATTTGTTTTCACTTTTATTATGAGGGTTTCCAGGTTAATCCAACATTTTTTTTTCGTAGTAATTTCCCTAGAATTAATAATGAGCTTACTGCGTGAACTGATAGTGAACTTGATAGCGAGCTTTCATGTTCCTTTTATGCTTGTTTAAAGGGTATCAAAAGATAACTCCTCTGTTCTTCACTGTGCATGACATTGTGGAGAGTTTTCTCCTTGTCTAATGAACCCCAAACCTGAAAGAGTCTCCGCTTCACATGCAGCATGTTTAAATGAGTTTGATCCATCTGTAACCGAGATGCTCGTCTCTCACTAACGACAGCTTCAGCTTAGCGAGAAGTTTACCAAACAAACCACCAGCAGTCTCTCATCCCGGAGCGACTGCAACAGCAGAGATCTGTTTTCTCTTTCATACAAAGCCCAGACGTTGTAAGTACAACCAAATTTGAAAAGATTTGACGTGCCGTGCGAACAGAGATTTCATTTTCTCCCCGCTTGGCGTGTGATGTGTACACGTCTAATTTCAGCATCTTGTGCAAAAGCTGACAGACTTGATCAAACCTGAGCTGATCAAAATGGCACAGCGGCTTTCAACTTTCAACAGCAGCAGCCTGGAAACGAGTTTTCCTTCTTCAAGAAAGTCTCATTTTCTCTCTCACACACGACCTGGTTTTGTTTTCACTTTCAACCAGACTAATTTATTTGATCAGTGCATAAAGCCGTTCATAACTAATCTGCCAAAGTAACGGAGTTGGGCTCTTCAGAATACGAGAGGTTTTTACCTTATGATATATTCATAGTGCTGCAGATAGAGATCACTGTCAGCCGAGACGGCACAATGGAAATATCTCCGGTTATAAATAGCCGAGTGAGACTGGTCCTGTTTCAGCTTGGAAGGAAGATGAGTCGCTCACCGTTGAGTGTTTTTATTTAAAGGTTCAAATGCAGCAAGCCTTCATTTTGCTTTGATTTCAACTTATTTCCTTTTGGATATGGAAGGAAATTCAACTGTTTGGCTTCTCATCAAATATCTGAGCTGTAACCAGCACAGCGCAGCGTCTGAGACTCCAGATCTGAGGTGACTTATACTGGAGAGGCATTGAAATCCCTTTTGAAGCATTGTGGAGCTTCAGGTTTTCCAGGGGGATCAGTTCTTGTATCTTTTCTTCAAATTCATTTCAGTTTCCTTTTTGGCCTAATTTGATTTTGTGGGCTAAGGCCATTTTTTATTGATAGACAATAAATTATTGGTGGAAGGCGAAGGGTGGTGAGATCAGAACATTACACAGGATGAATTTGAACCTGCACCTTCACATCCTCAACCCAGAACACCATAGAAAGTGCCTAGAAATTACTCAAGTTTCAAGTTTCAAGTTTTATTTGTCATATACACGACTATACAGAGATTGTATAACCAGCAGTGAAATGAGAGTTTCACTGTTTCACTCAGAACACCTTAGCAACTGCCTAGCAACCACACAGTCTTTCAGCAGCAATCACCACTCACATTTTCTTAAGAAAATTGACACACACACACAAACACACACACACACAGACCTATATATTAGCATTATTACTATTTTTTTATTATTTAGAATTCAGATATTATGAATTGTTATCAGACAATGTACCTTAAATATTTGTTTCTTAATTTGAATTTTCTTAATTTTCTAGTCAAATAGTTGTCAGTAGTCATTCATTTAAGCCATTAGTTGACTACTCACAAGTTTATATTTATTTATTTATATTTTTATTGTATTTTATTATATTTGATTGTTTATTTATTTATAAATAGTTTTATAGATTTATAGATTTAGTTGCCTCAATATAATATTAATGTGTATAGCATATATATATATAGCATTTGTTTTTTTATTTGAATTGGTTTGCTTAAAAGTAAACATTTCAAGGTTTTTATAGACTTTTTATATTTTTATATTTCTCATGTCTGTGAGTCAAGTATTCCCTGAGTTTCGGTTAATTTTTGTGACACGTTTCAGCAAGAAGTTCACAGAGACTGAGAGGGCAGAAAGCGTACCCTATTGTTTTCTTTGTTTTACAAAAGCACAACATTTTGTTGATATTGTGAGCATACACAAATAAAAGTAGACCCCTTAAGTCTCGAATGATGTCTTACTCTTATCTGCATGAGCAAAAATGATGGTGTATTTTAAGTTGTTTCTACTAATATCAGGTAAAAAAAAATGCCAGTGATCGTCAATTTATTTTTAAATGTTTTTTTTTTTTATATATATATAATTTTTTTTTCTTCAAAACAATTTACTGCAATCAAAATCTAGTAACTGTACAGAAATATGGATATAATTATTTTCAGAAGTACTTTGGAGTAGGATTTATCGAATTGCGATTTCATGAATTTTCCTGATCTTATGGAAAAAATGTATCTTTTGTACAATGTGAAAATTTAGATTTATAAAAAAAAAACTACAAAAAAAAACATGAATGTCCAGCCCTAAACATAACCATCACTGAAGTGTAAGTGCATTATAAATTCATGTGAATTAGCTCCCGAATTGCCAAAACCAAAACATTTTGGTTTTCATTTTATGGCACAAAACAAAAGAATTAGAGAGTGTGCAATGTTGCATGGTGTCACATGGTGATGTTGCATAGTGCTCGCAATGACAGGGTCATGGGTTTAATTCCCAGGAAATGCATACACATACACAACTTTTAATGTACATTTAGCTAAGCTGTACAAAAGTTGTATGAAAATGCATTATAAACTGCATTAGATTAGAAAGTGTGTGCCTAAATAAATGTATTCATTTTTTTTACCAACATTAATGGCATCAGCAGCAAGACTTCTCTCTTTGTCTGTTTCTAAAAAAAAAATTAAAGTAAACTTCATTATAGAAATCTGTTGAAATGTCACTTTGCTTGTGGATTAAAGATGAAACAGTGAATAGAGTGCTTTGGCAGCGGCGTGCCTCTGATCGGACAGTAATGCTACTCTAAGACTGCGGGGTGTGTGATGAGAGGGTTTTCCGTCTTTGTTTTCATAGTTGAGGAGGATTTTACGAATGTGAATTGAGGGCAGATGGATTTGGAACTGAGCTGGATATGTTGGAGCAGTCACGAAGGGTCGGAGCCTTTTAGTTTAGTACGTTTATCCTAAATTAGTAGGAGAACAGCAAAGGAGAACTAGGCTTTGATGTTTGACTTCTGTGAGAATATTTGAGATTATTTGACAGCGTAGGTGTGTTGAGTTTTGCTTGAAGTCAACATTTGTACTGTGTAATGTGACATTTTGGAATGAAACATGATGCTCAAAATAAATTAAATTCAAGTTTATTTGTATAGCGCTTTTTACGATACAATCGTTGCAAAACAGCTTTACAGGAAATTAAGTTTCTACAATATATTTATATAAAATTTGGTAATTCTGTATGTTGTCTGAGGGTTGGCATCCTCTGAGGTCCTCTGAGGGGTTGGCATCATCTCTTCTCAGGTGTTTGGTCATCTCAGATCATTTAAGGGTTGGATCCAGACTGAAGCTTGTGTAATTCCTAGTTACCACGGGATGTTAATCCCGTGGCAGAAACAGAGAAACAAATAGAGACATAATTAGCGTAGCTGTTGTTCCATCCAATCAAAAATTATTTGTTCAACCAAAGCTAAAGAATAATAATGTGCGTTTGATCAGAAATAACTGCAGTACAAGATTATCGTTATCAGGAAGGCTGTTCCAGAGTTTGGGAGCCAAATATAAAGCTCTTCCTCCTTTAGTGGACTTTGCTATTCTAGGTACTACAAAGAGTCCAGAGTTTTGCGACCTTAGGGAGCGGGTTGGATTGTAGCGTGATAGAAGACTAGTTAGGTACGCAGGAGCTAAACCATTTAGGGCCTTATAGGCAAGTAATAATATTTTGTAACTGATACGGAACTTAATAGGTAGCCAGTGCAGAGACCGTAAAATTGAGGTAATATGATCATATTTTCTTGACCTGGTAAGGACTCTAGCCACTACATTTTGTACTATCTGTAGCTTGTTTATTGAAGATGCAGGACAACCACCTAGCAGTGCATTGCAATAGTCCAGTCTAGAGGTCATGAATGCATGAACTTGCTTTTCTGCATCAGAAACAGGTAACATGTTCCGTAGCTTGACAATGTTTCTAAGATGGAAGAATGCTGTTTTTTAACATTGGAAATATGATTTTCAAAAGACAAGTTGCTGTCTAATATAACACCCAGATTTTTTACTGTAGAGGAAGTAACAGGACATCCGTCTAGTTGCAAATTGTAATCCAAGAGATTCTGTGTACTGTCTTTTGGTCCAATAAGTAATATCTCTGTCTTATCTGAATTTAATAGGAGAAAATTATTGGTCATCCAATCTTTTACATTTTTAACACACTCTGTTAGCTTAGATAATTTAGAAGTTTCATCTGGTCTTGTTGAGATATATAGTTGAGTATCATCAGCATAGCAATGGAAACTAATCCCGTATTTTCTAATAATATTACCAAGGGGCAACATGTATATTGAAAATAGCAGAGGACCTAGAACAGATCGTTGTGGTACTCCATACTTTACTGGTGATAATTGAGATGACTCCCCGTTTAAATAAACAAAGTGGTAGCGATCGGACAGGTTGGATCTAAACTATCTTAAAGCCTGCCCTTGAATACCCGTCTAGTTTTGTAATCGATCTATGAGTATGTCGTGATCTACAGTGTCGAACGCAGCACTAAGATCAAGTAAAACTAGCAATGAGATGCAGCCTTGGTCTGATGCAAGAAGCAAGTAATTCATTTGTAATTTTAACAAGTGCAGTTTCTGTGCTATGTTGGGGCCTGAAACCTGACTGAAATTCTTCACAGAGATCATTTTTTTGCAAGAATGAGCACAATTGAGCAGACACAACTTTTTCAAAAATTTTAGACATAAACGGAATATTTGAAATGGGTCTGTAATTTGCCAGTTCACTAGGATCTAGTTGTGGTTTCTTAATAAGAGGCTTAATAACCGCCAGCTTGAATGGTTTTGGGATGTGACCTAAAGATAACAATGAGTTAATAATATTGAGAAGCGGTTCTTCTGCTACAGGTGACAACTCTTTCAGTAATTTAGTGGGTACAGGATCTAATAGGCATGTTGTTGGTTTAGATGCAGTGATGAGTTTATTTTGCTCTTCCCATCATATAGTTGTAAAGCACTGCAGTTTTTCTTTGGGTGCGATGAATGAAGCTGAAGTTCTAGACGCCGTATAACCTGCATTTGTTATTGTATTTCTGATGTCATCTATTTTATCAGTGAAGAAATTCATAAAGTCATTACTATTAAACTGTGAGGGAATATTTAGATCGGGTGATGTCTGGTTATTTGTTAGTCTAGCCATTGTGCTAAATAAAAACCTTGGATTATTTTGGTTATTATCTATGAGTTTGTGGATATGCTCGGTCCTGGCAGCTTTTAGAGCCTGTCTATAGCTGGAAATACTGTTTTTCCATGCAATTCTAAAAACTTCCAAGTTAGTTTTTCTCCATTTGCGCTCAAGATTACGAGTTTATTTCTTGAGAGAATGGGTGTAACTGTTGTACCATGGTACAGCATGTTTTTCTCTAACCTTTTTTAATTTGATGGGGGCAACAGTTTCTAACGTATTAGAGAGGATAGTGCCCATGTTGCTAGTCATTTTGTCTAGTTAATTTGTATTTATGGGTACACAGAGCAGCTGAGATAATCAGGCAGGTTATTTGTGAATCTGTCTTTAGTGGCTGGAACAATAGTTCTGCCTGGACGATAACACAGAGCCATATAGTTAATATCAGTAATATGCAGCATGCATGATACAAGGAAATGGTCAATAACATCATCACTTTGAGGTACGATATCAATATCAGTAAGATCAATTCCATGCAATATAATTAAATCTAGCGTATGATTAAAATGATGAGTGGGCCCGGAGATGTTTTGCTTGACTCCAAAAGAGTTTAATAGGTCAGTAAACGCAAGTCCTGATGCATCATTTGTATTATCAGCGTGAATGTTAAAATCTCCGACAATTAGCGCTTTATCAACGTTAACCAATAGGTCTGAGTGGAAATCTGCAAATTCTTTTAGAAAATCTGTATATGGCCCTGGCGGTCTATACACAGTAGCCAGAGCAAAAGATAGGACAGATTTATTTTGCATATCTGACAGTGTAACATTAAGCAGAAGTATTTCGAATGAATTAAACCTGTATCCTGTTTTCTGAGTAACAGTGAAAGGTGGAGGGTGGAGCTTGATTTCATGCACCAGCAATTGATTGGACAGTGAAAAGCACATGTGGTTGGAGGGGATGGGATTTATGACGTCATCTGAAAAGGAAATTTGTTTCAGAGGCAGAGCAAATAAATATATTTAATTATATTTGCATTAAAAATGACCAAACAAGTATTTTACTTTGGAATAAATATAAATTCAAAATAGCACCAGTAACATATACAGTGTCGCAATAAAATATTCATAGTGTTACGGAAAAAAAAAAAAAACTGTTCTTTTGAACTTTGTATTCATCAAAGAATCCTCGAAAAATATATCATGCTTTTCACAAAAAAAAATATTAAGCAGCACAACTGTTTTCAACATTGATAATAATAAGAAATGTTTCTTGACCAGCAAATCAACATATTAGAATGATTTATGAAGGATCATATGACACTGAAGACTGGAGAAATGATGCAGAAAATTCAGCTTTGCATCACAGGAATACATTACATTTCAAAATATACTCAAATAGAAAAACGTTATTTTAAATGTTAATAATATTTCACAATATTACTGTTTTTACTGTATTTTTAATCAAATAAATGCAGCCTTGAAAGAGACTTATTTCAAAAACATGTAAAACGACCCCAAACTTAAGAACAGTAGTGTATTAAGACAGTAAAAATGGTCAAGTTTAATTTCATGTTGATTTCTAATTGTTTATTACCTCGGTCTGATAAAGCAAAACTGTTTAAGGCATTTACATGACCTTGCCAATAAGCTTAAATTAAACACTAATGATCAGCTCTGTTGAGCACATTTTACAATATGTAAATAAATTCTGCAAGTTTTCCTCAACAATCAGCACAGAAAATGTGAAAAAAGCAATGTCCATGTCGGCCTACATAAAAATCCATTTCTAAAAAGTTCCAGCTTGATTTTCTGGCCTCTGCTGACATTTCATACGTGAGTCTTCATAAACATATCTCTGGGCTTTACGAGGCGACAGGCCACAAAGCCAAGCATGTCATAAAGCAATCTGTGATATGTCACAATAATAGCTACATTAGATATTAACCCCCATGAAGTTTCATTATCCACTCTTAAAGGGTTATTATGCGATGTTAATTACAGTGTCAAAATCAGATCAGCCTTCGACTTAATGAAGCACTTTCACAACCTTTCATTTAAGTGAAGAGCTGCTTTTAAGTTTTCATGCACGGCGCTCTGCTATTTCTGCTCTAGATATATGGAGTATTAATGTCAGCCGGGGTTCAGGCAAGTAGATTAACCTCTAAGCAGAGTTTGGGAGTGTGTGAGGGAGTGTGTGTGGATTCAGGACGACTCAAAATGCTTCATCATTAGAGCAGATCTCCTGACCCTGATGAAATGCAGTATGTCCTGTGGAGACTGTCCATCACTCCAGACTCCTGCATTATACATGCTTTTAACTCCTTTCATATCAAGCAAAACTGTTTTTTTTGTTTCTTGTTCTTTTGAAATAATAATTTCATGTATTATGTAGACATACTCTAAAGTTTATAGTACAAAGTTCTCTCCCCAGACCAATTTTCTGAACTGAAACTAGACAGCTATGAAGTCAAAATGTTTATTTTCATTGAACAGAAAGAATGTTATTTTATATAACATCTCATCTCATTCTTTCTGTGCAATGAAAATAAAGATATATCTTTCTACCAACGGCATTGTTGCACCATGAGCACATCTTTCGTCTTTCTGAGTGAGTAAATTAATCATTCAGTCAACTTATTTCTTTAAAACACTGATTTATCCAGTAACGTATCAAGTGACTTTCTTTATGAGTGAGACTTTAAATCATCCAGTCAGCTGATTTGTTCAAAACACTGAATCCATTATTTAAACTATTTACTCTACTGTCTTTAAGCAAGTTTTTGAATCATTCATTCACCTGATTCATTCATGAACAAATCAAGTGACTATCTTTATGAGTGAGTCTTTGAATCTATAAAAAAACATAAAATCATCCAAAACACTGATTCCTCCAGTAACTAAATAAGTGACTATCTTCATGAGTGAGTCATTGAATCTTTCAATTAACTGATTTGCTCAAAACAGTAGTTAATTCATGAACAAAACAAGTGATTCTCTTTTTGAGAGAGTCACTGATTCATTCAAAATACTGATTCCTCCAGTAACTAAGTGGCCATCTTTATGAGTGAGCATTTAAATCATTTAGTCAAATGATTTATTCAAAACAGTAGTTCATTCATGAACAAAACAAGTGATTCTCTTTTTGAGTGAGTCATTCAATCTTTCATACAATCAATTTGTCCAGAATATTGATTCATCCAGTAACTAAACAAGTTGCTGTCTTCACAAGTCTTTGAATCTTTCAATCAACTGATTTAAAACAGCATTTTCTTCATGAACAAAACAAGTTCTTCTCTTTTTGAGTAAGTCACTGAATCTTTCACTCAACTGATTTGTCCTGATTCATCCAGTAACTAAAAAGTGGCTGTCTTTATGAGTAGGTCTATGACTAATTAAGTCAAATGATTCATTCAAAACACTGACTCTTCATGAGTGAGTCTTTGAATCTTTCAATCAACTGATTTGTTCAAAACACTGATTCATTCAGGAACATTGAATTGTATTTATAAGTGAACCTTTGAATCATTTTTGGATTAATTCAGGAATAAAACAAGCATTGGATCTTTGACAGTCGATATGTTTTAAAAAAATGGGTTCATAAAACTTTGTGTTATTTTAAAAGATTTATGTGTATGCGTTTACAGTATATGTTTTGTTTCCCATAGGAATATGATGATGGATATGGAACAGCCTACGATGACCAGGGATATGACTCATATGATAACAACTACAACAATCAGACACCGAAGTAAGTGTGTGTGTGTGTGTGTGTGTGTGTGTGTGTGTGTGTGTGTGTGTGTGTGTTTTGTGGAGGCTGAGCCATCTGAGTCTTCTGTCTGTGTAAAGGGCATCTCTCAGAGCGCATGTGAAGTTATATCTGAATGAGAGAGTTTATTCACTATGTAGGTCAGTGCTCACCTCTCTGTATCGAACCGAAGAGTTTGTGTTGGTCTTCACAGAGCTGGACTTGGAGCTTTGCTGCATTGGAAATCGTTCAGGCTAATGTAGGGGGCAGCTCTGGAAGTCCAAAAGAGAGAAGTGTCCGTCTCGCTAATGAATCACTCCTTTATCTGGCTTTTTTCTTTGCAAGGAGACATTTATTGTTGTATGTCAGGGTCAGTTTACACTGTGTACCAGTGAAGACCTTATACACACCTCAGTCTTGTAAAGGACAGTTTGACTCATAATTAGTGGGCGTTGACATAAGACATATGCTCTTGTTTTCTAAAACAGATTATTAGAATGCTGTAGAATAGAACATAATTTGTGTCTCAAGTTGGACAACTAACAATTTTGTTTTGATATATAAATCTATAAAGTGATCTGTTTTGATATAAATACCTCATTGTTTATTTTTATTTTTTTTTCACATTTATTGCTGCATATATTACCTTACTGGGCTAGACAATGTTGAAGTAGGATTTTCTAATAGTTATGTTCTGGATATACATTTTTATTTCAATTTATAAATATGCATTTTGCATCAAGTTGGTTTATTGAAAGCCAAGTAAAATGCATTAAAATATATTATATATTTTTTTTCAAGTTTCAGTTCAAAATAAGATTATTTTTTCTATGGTTTAATATAGAACTAATATAGAACTGACCAACTAATACTAACACTTACCTATTCTATTTATATATAAAAATAATAATAATAATAATACGTGTACTGTGCTAGAATAACTGAGACTTGTCATGGCACTTGTATACTGTTGCTCTCTCGATGGTCTGATTGCTTCTATTGTTCTCCTCATTTGTACGTCGCTTTGGATAAAAGCGTCTGCTAAACGAATAATGTAAATGTAAATGTAATATGATTTAAACTCAGTATATTGAGAATTTAATCTGTTTTTTGTTTAGACCACCATTTTTGATGGGTCACATTTTAAAGGTCAATTTCCTCCACGAAAAAATGAATTTGAGCAGAAAATGAGAACTGGCTCTTGACTCTTGATGAACATGATGCTGGATTTCTGATAGTGATAAGATGTCACAGTAATCATCAGGTGGGCTTCATCACACTCTGACTAGTTCTGTTCCCTATCAGTCGGTCACTCCGAGTCACGTCGGGTGACCGACGAATTGGGATCTCGCTTAGAGAGACCAATCCACTTCGAGTGTAACTAAACGAGCCAATGCACATTGGCATGCGATTATTGCATCCAGCTGCTGCTGATCACAGCGTGAGTATAAGTAGGCAGCAGGTGCAGCGCATATTCAGCTTTTCGCTTCGGAGCCGAGCGGTTACATCGTTCTGCTCCTGACTTCTGCTGACGAGTGAATTCAACGAGTTGAGCACGCTCTTCGGAAGACTCTCGTGCTGGCGGTACGGCGCTTCAGCGGCGGTGGTTCTTCCCGTGTCGAGTGGATTGCACACATCAGGTGCACTACCCCCTGTTTGTGTTGCAGGTGACCATCTCCCCTGTGCGCTTCAGCACATTAAAAGAGCTTTTTCCCCTAAAAGAGCATTCACGGGTGCGTCTTTTTAAAGATGACGTTGCATCTGGCAAACTTGACGTTACGTCTTTGTAAAGACGAGTTGGGTTTTTACTACAGACAACGTGTCACCCGTGCGTTTCTGGATGCGGTCGTTACCTGGTGCCGGTGATGGTCACGATCACTGCCTCACGTGCCTGGGCAGTAAGCATGCTGAGGTGGCGTTCGTGGATGAGGCATCTTCTCATGGTGGGAAGATGATCATCTTGGAGTTGCAGCCAGGCTCCGCTACCTCGACAAGGGGGCGGAGCTCTGTTGCCTCTGCCTCGATCTAGGTCTCGTTCTGGCTGCAGACAGACGAGGACTACTTCAGGTGGTGGCACAGGTGGTCTGAGGATTACAGTGGTGGCAAACCCTCCAGGGAACCAACCCTCGAGGGACCATCACTCCTCTTGCACTCCAAAACCAGTTGAGCTGCCAGTGGAACGTGCTGGACCCTCTACAAGGGGCGTACCAGCAGTATCCCTGGTGCTCCTCCCGATGACCGGATGTCGATCGCTGCATCGGAGGGTGAGCTGGAGCTTTCTGGGGAAGAAGATTCGGCTGCGCTGCTGCTACGGCAGTAGCAATGCCTGAGTCGGATCCAGAATCACGGCTATGCTTTCCCGGGCCGCTGAGAGGGTAGGGCTCGAGTGGAGACTTCCACCGTGTCCCGAGCCCTCGAGGTTGGATGACTGGTTTCTCGAGGTAGTTTGTGCTGGTTCCATGCGCCTCTCTTCCCGGAGGTGCATGGGGAGCTTACCAGGTTGTGGATGGCACATTTTACTGCCAGAAACTGACCTGTTAGCTCCTCCTCCCTCACCACCCTCGGTGGTGGTGCAGCTAGGGGCATACGGGGCCCCCCGGTGGAGCGGTCGGTTGCGATGCCGTTGTGTCCTAATACCGCCTCCACCCGGCAGGGTAAACCGTGCTTCCTCTTCCGGGCCTGTAGGTACTCGTCTGGTCTGTCCGGCGATGCTTATGTGACCCGTGGAGAAGCTGCCAACCGCTTGCGCTATGGCGTTACTGCAGGTTCTTCAGGCTAAAAGCACTGGGGGACATGCACGAGGGTGGTCACGATCCAGAAGTTCTGAAAGGGCTTTGTACCACTTCTGGCCTCGCGCTACGAGCGACGAAGGTCATTGCGTGGTCTTTGGGTCGTGCGATGTCCACACTTGTGGTCCAGGAGCGTCACCTGGCTGTGTCTGGTCGACATGGGGATGCCGACAAAGTTCGGTTCCTCAAGGGCCCTGTGTCCCAGACTGGCCTCTTCGGCGACGCAGTCGAGAGCATGGCCCAGCAGTTCTCGGCTGCTTAGGAGCAGACTGAGGCGATCCAACACATCCTGCCCAGCGGGCAGCTGCTGCCTCCACCCGTCCGCTGGCTGCAGCGCCCCAGCCTGCTCGTCGCCGAGGGCGGCCCCTGCGTCCGTCCCTGCTCCTGCACTGCATCCGCAGCAGCCTCCAGAAGCGGTGCCGTTGAGCTGGGCGTAGGCAGGCCGCCCCGCCCGTCCGGGCCCCCGTCAAACCTGGCGGAGAGCGGAAAAGCAAGAGGCCTCAGGACGGGTGACCCAGAGAGAAAGAGACTGCTTCAGGAGATGGTGGATGCACCTCTCCCTCCCCCGGAGGAGGGCCGGGCGGAGAATCTTTTGGTTTAAAAAAAAAAAAAAAAAATCTCGACAAGAAGCAGTTCTCTCTCTGCCTCTGGGTCCCAAGAGGGCATGGAGAGTCATGGACGGACCAACACCGGACCACACTCTTCTCCCTCTCTCGCCAGCAGGCAGCAGTGGGCGGTTCGAGAGCGTCATCAAAGGCCCTACTCACGCACCCTCTGCCAAACTGTGGAACCAGGTAAGTGTTGCACCG
This sequence comes from Schizothorax lantsangensis, assembly GCA_027422415.1. NCBI lineage: Eukaryota > Metazoa > Chordata > Actinopteri > Cypriniformes > Cyprinidae > Schizothorax > Schizothorax lantsangensis. The sequence continues at coordinate 8,211,748 of CM049844.1, forward strand.
CACACTCAGACCCCTCTTTGGTCCGACACGGCCGGGTCCCTGCGTTTCACCTCGCTGCCCCACCCACGGGTACGTCGGTGGTCCCGCAGGTCCCGCTTGTATAGTGTCTGGGTGCCTGGAAAAAACGCTACCCAGCTCGTCTCGCTGGCTCCTGTGGACCACCTGACTCGGCTACGCGATTCAGTTCGCCCGGCGTTCTCCCAGGTTCCACCTCACAGCAGTAAAGGCTTGTGTGGGGAGATCACTGTCCTATTGGCGAGGGACGTGATGGAGCCGGTCCCTCCAGCCGAATGAAGACAGGGTTTTACAGCCCTTACTTCATTGTGCCCAAGAAAGGCGGTGGGTGGAGACCAATCTTGGATCTGCGCGTCCTGAACTGGGCAAGCTTCCGTTCAAGAGACTCACGCAGAAGTGCATCTTCGGGTGCATCCGTCCCTGAGATTGGCTTGCAGCGATTGACCTGAAGGACGTGTACTTCCTTGTCTCAATCCTTCCGCACCACAGGCCATTCCTGCGGTTTGCGTTTGAAGGACGGGCATATTAGTACAAGGTCCTGCCCTTCGAGCTGTCCCTGTCACCCCGTGTCTTCACGAAGGTTGTGGAGGCAGCCCTTGTTCCCCTGAGAGAACAGGGCATTCGCATTCTCAACTACCTCGACGACTGGCTCATGCTGCCTCAGTCTCAGGACCAATTGTGCGAACACAGGGACTTGGTGCTCTTGCACCTCAGCCAGTTGGGCCTTCGGGTCAACTGGGAAAAGAGCAAACTCTCCCCGGCGCAGAGGATCTCTTTTCTCGGTATGGAATTGGATTCGGTCAATCAGACAGCACGCCTCACGCAGGAACGTGCTCAGTCGGTGTTGAACTGCTTGAATGCGTTCAAGAGCAGGTCCGCGGTCCCACTGAAACAATTTCAGAGGCTCCTGGGCATATGGCAGCTGCGGCGGCAGTGACAACCGCTGGGGCTGCTTCATATGAGACCGCTTCAACACTGGCTCCATGGCCGAGTCCCGAGGTGGGCGTGGTAACGCAGCACTCACCGGGTCCAAGTCACACCGGCCTGCTGCCAAACCCTCACCCCGTGGTCAGACCTTTCGTTTCTCCCGGGCAGGGAGTGCCCCTGGAACAGGTCTCTAGGCATGCTGTGGTTTACACGGATGCCTCCACCACCGGCTGGGGCGCCACGTTCAACGGGCTTGCAGTGTCGGGGGTTTGGACGGGGCCCCCAACTGCACTGGCACATAAGTTGCCTAGAGTTGCTGCAGTACACCTGGCCCTGAACCGTCTCAAGAGGCGCTTACAGGGCAAGCACGTACTGGTCCGTACGGACACACTGTGACCGTTGCATACATCAACCGATAAGGTGGTCTAGGCTTCCGTCGCATGTCGCAACTCGCCCGCCACCTCCTCCTATGGAGTCAGAAGCATCTGAGGGCCCCTCCTTGGCAGATTCCTCTGAGGTAGGATCTACTGTCTCAGAGACGGGGCACCTTATGGCACCCGCATCCAGACCTCTGGAAACTTAAAACATGTCTGGTCCCGGGACGGGACGCGGAGGTTCTAGGTGACCTACCCCAGGAGGTAGTTGACACCATCACTTCGGCGAGAGCGCTGTCTACGAGACATGCTTACGCCTTGAAGTGGAACCTGTTTGTCGAGTGGTGCTCTTCTCACCGAGAAGACCCCCGGAAGTGCCCGATCAGAGTCGTGCTGTCCTTCTTGCAGCAAGGGTTGGAGCGAAGGCTGTCTCCTTTCACCCTTAAAGTCTATGTGGCTGCGATTGCTGCCAACCACGACCCTGTGGAAGGGAAGTGGGTGGGGAAGCATGACTTGGTCATCAGGTTCCTTAGGGGGGCAGGAAGGTTAAATCCTCCACGGCCCCCTCTATACCCTCTTGGGACCTGTCTCTAGTGCTCAGAGCACTACAGCAGGGCCCATTTGATCCGTTGCAGACAGTCGAGCTGAAGTTTCTTTCAGACTCTGCTCCTGCTTGCATTGGCCTCCATCAAGAGGGTAGGGGACCTGCACACATTTTCGGTCGGCGATTCGTGCCTAGAGTTTGGGCCGTCCCAGGTAATCCTGAGGCCCCGGCCTGGCTATGTGCCCAAGGTTCCCACTACTCCCTTCAGGGACCAGGTGGTGAGCCTGCAAGCGCTGCCCTCGGAGGAGGCAGACCCAGCCTTAGCTTTGCTTGTCCCGTCCGAGCATTGAAATGCTACGTTGACAGGACGCAAAGCTTCAGGACCTCAGACCAGCTCTTTATCTGTCACGGAGGCCGGCAGAAGGGAATGCCGTCTCCAAGCAGAGGATGGCCCACTGGATAGTGGACGCCATCACCCTGGCTTATTAGGCACAGGGTGTGTCCTGCCTGTTCAGGTTGAGAGCCCACTCTACTAGAAGTGTTGCATCTTCCTGGGCATTGGCTCGTGGTGCCTCGCTGGCAGATAATTATAGAGCTGCGGGTTGGGCGACCCCTGACACGTTCGCTAGATTCTATAGCCTTCGTGTGGAACCGGTCTCCTCCTGTGTTCTCACCTCAAACGGGTAGAAGCACTGAGAGGCTCCGGTTTCGGATCGGCTTGCTAAAACTGCTCCAGAGAGTCCGTACTGTAGACCCTGTCGAGCTCCTCCGTCCCCTCGGCAGCCAGACGTGGCGGAGCGTCTGGCGCCAGGCCCTCACTCGATGAATCTGTGAGAACCGGTAGAGGGCTAGGGTCCATATGTAGAGACCTAATTGGATCTCATATGTGTAAAGTCCACGGTATAGCCTCAGAGCCCGTGTTCCCCGGCAGACATTCTGCCAGAGGCTACAATCACCTCTAAATCTTCCATATGCACCTAAACGGTTGTTCATATGCGTAAGTGCTTCTGAACCTCCTTTGGGAAGGATGGGCTTCCGCAGCGTTCCTGTTCCAAGTGGAACGGGTACGTTTTCCCAGTGTTATCCAGTCTTACTGAGTGGGTAGTGCCATAGCAACAGTAACTGGTCTTCTTGTGAAGCCCTGACCTGCGCCAAAAAGTAGGGGCGCAGGAGGCTTCCACAGGACACTGGAAGGGGCAGTATCCGTGGCCTTTTGGTAGGGATCCCAATTCGTCGGTCACCCGACGTGACTCGGAGTGACCGACTGATAGGGAACGTCTCGGTTACGTATGTAACCCTCGTTCCCTGAAGGAGGGAACGGAGACGTCACGTCCCGTCGCCACGGCTACTGTACCACCGCTGAGCGGCCGGGTCACCGGCTCGGCTCCTCAGCGAAAACCTGAATATGCGCTGCACCTGCTGCATACTTATACTCACGCTGTGATCAGCAGCAGCTGGATGCAATAATCGCATGCCAATGTGCATTGGCTCGTTTAGTTACACTCGAAGTGGATTGGTCTCTCTAAGCGAGATCCCAATTCGTCGGTCACCCGACGTGACGTCTCCGTTCCCTCCTTCAGGGAACGAGGGTTACATACGTAACCGAGACGTTCTGTTTCCATGTCAGTGAACAGCTTCATCCTGAAGTCAAACACTGTTTTAGGAGCTCAAACGACACTTAAACTGATTCACTTTTATTATTTAATGAGGAGTCTTCTGGGGAGCCTACATACAGCAGGTTTCTATGTTCTTTGATTCATAAAACATTGTCTGTGTTACTGAGCTCTGGTAGATTTCCTCATGCCTCGTCCTGAAGCCTCTTTGATCCTGTAATATGTAATCCAGGGATATGTAAACCAGCTTTTCTTTTAATCATAGAATATGTGGTGATCCAGAGGTGGTTTACCCTGTGTCTTCTTAAATAAAACTATATTAAAGACACAGCAGGCCTTGTTTTAGATCAGTATTTCAAACCTACTCATTTAAGATCAGTCCCAGTGAATGCATGAAGGTTATGAATTTTATATAATCTATATGTGTATATAATGATCTATAATAATGTACTGGAGTCTGAATGTTCCTGCATCTTTTAGTCTCTCTTGACAATGACTTCCAGTGGTCCACGTGCTTCCATGAGTCATATTCAGAATCAGAATCAGAATCAGAATCAGAATCAGCTTTATTCGCCAAGTGTGTGCAAACACACGAGGAATTTGTTGTGGTTTTTAAGAAGCTCTTGGTACATACATGCATTCATACATACAAACATATAAACATACATATCTGACATGAGAACAGAACATTTAAATAAGCCTTAATAATAATAATAATAATAATGTGTCTGAATCTGGAACAGAAGATTTATGTACAGATTTGTGCCTTATTTACTCTATATATACAGCTGTATAGAAAATTATGCATACATATTTACATAGTTCTAGAGAGAGTAAATAATTAGAGATGGGGGATGAATTACAGGCAAGAATTAGGGTTAGAGAATTACAGAACACAGGTAATAATTCCTGTGTTAGTGGTTTAGGCTGGAGATGGCATAGGGGAAAAAACTGTTTTAATGCCTAGATGTTCTAGTGCACAGAGATCTGTAGCGTCTGCCTGAAGGGAGAAGCGCAAACAGGTCGTGTCCAGGGTGAGAGGGGTCTGTGATGATGTTACCTGCCCGTTTCTTCACTCTGGAGTAGTACAAATCCTGAAGGCTGGGCAGGTGGACACCATGATCCTTTCTGCTGTCCTAACAGTCCGCTGCAGTCTTCTTATATCTGATTTGCTGGCTGACCCAAACCATACAGTTATAGAAGAGCACAGAACCGACTCAATAACAGCAGAGTAAAACTGTGTCATGTGCGCCTGTGCAGGTTGAACTTTTTCAGTTGACGAAGAAAGTACATTCTCTGCTGGGCCTTTTTCACGTTCTGTTTCCATGTCAGTGAACAGCTTCATCCTGAAGTCAAACACTGTTTTAGGAGCTCAAACGACACTTAAACTGATTCACTTTTATTATTTAATGAGGAGTCTTCTGGGGAGCCTACATACAGCAGGTTTCTATGTTCTTTGATTCATAAAACATTGTCTGTGTTACTGAGCTCTGGTAGATTTCCTCATGCCTCGTCCTGAAGCCTCTTTGATCCTGTAATATGTAATCCAGGGATATGTAAACCAGCTTTTCTTTTAATCATAGAATATGTGGTGATCCAGAGGTGGTTTACCCTGTGTCTTCTTAAATAAAACTATATTAAAGACACAGCAGGCCTTGTTTTAGATCAGTATTTCAAACCTACTCATTTAAGATCAGAATGAATGCATGAAGGTTATGATATATAATCTATATGTGTATATAATGATCTATAATGATGTACTGGAGTCTGAATGTTCCTGCATCTTTTAGTCTCTCTTGACAATGACTTCCAGTGGTCCACGTGCTTCCATGAGTCATATTCCATGTACTTATGGAGACATTTTGATAACTGCCATCAAAAAAGTGTCAAATAACTACTACTTACAGTAGGAAGCATGTGATGAGTCTCACTTCTGCTTTTTAGATTAAATCACCGTAATGTTATGCAATGAGCATGATGCTAGCAACGCCAAGGTCATGGGTTTGAATCTGTAAGGATGCTTGAATAGCTGGAATGCAATGCTAGTCACTTGTAACAAATGATGTCAACACCATATTGTTTAGTTTCAGTTTCAGCTGTAGGTTTTCATATTGTATTGCAAACAGTTGTGTGTCCTTCAACTTTTTGAACAAGAATTTTTATTATTGACTTACTCCTGGTATAATGAATCATTGATGTTGATGGTTGACGCAACATTACTATTATTGCTGGTGTTTAGAAGTAGTCATTTGAATAAACACTTAACCTTCGGTATTTAATTTCAATACGTACCTCATCCAGTACTATTTGAGCTATAGACATGAATTACATTTGAAATCAAGTGAGGTGCTATGCTAGAAGCAAAAAATGTACGTGTAAATAAAAAAGATGATTGGAATATGTATAAGAAAATACTATTTCAGTATATACTCTTTATGTACTATATACTCTTATTTTTCCATTCCATTCCAATGTGTTACTTGCCACTTCTTTGTAATTATTTGTGAAATTTACTAGCAATTTCTGAATGAAAACGGCTTTTTTATTATAAACCCTACACCATTATATACATATAATTTAATTTGTCACCTTAAACTTAACTTTAATTTCTAATTCTCGTTTGTTTAGTTTTTCATTGAAAATTTGTATTGTATTATTATTACTTATAATTAACTTTATATGGTTTAATTATCTATCTATATTCACACACACACACACACACACACACACGCACACAGTTTTATAAAAAATTTGACTTAATGTGAAAAAATAAATTGTATAAAAATAAAAGAATATCATATTACTCTTTCAGCCACACAGCCAATATAGATAGAAACAATATGTTCAAAAACCTGTTATAAGTAATAAAAAACACAAATATAATTCTACACGTTAAATGAACTTCATTTAAACACTATTGAGATTTTACAGGATTGACAAAAACATAAATAGATTTACATTACGAAAAACTTATACCATTGCATCTAAATCACAAAAAAATAACACCATACCACATATGCAAGATTACAAACTTACAAAATTCATTAGCACATTGTAAACAACCATATTCAAAAATTTTATATTTTGAGTAAAATCACATCATGTAGTAGGTATAGCCATAACATCTCATTGAGTAAAGGTTCACCATTTAACAGAATTATGTAAATCTTCATCATTTAGTCCCATAGATGAAAAGTCTGCAGAGTATAAATGCAAAAAAAATTTCATGACATTTCAGATATGTCAGTTATCATGGCACTGGGATGCTAGATATAATCCGTCTTACCTGTGTGAATGGAAGGGGAGAGTGCAGAGGTGAAATGTTCACCGAGGTGACAGGTTTATCTCACAAGAGCATTGAAAGGGTCAGAGGTCAAAAGTTATGACTTTTCATAAAAAAGCCTTCGCTGTGTGATTCTCCCAGGTGTGTCACCTTCTCGTGTTGCAGTCCAGATACTCCACACGTGTGCGGTCAGGCACCCTGTGGAAGTGCTCAGGGGTGCGGGAGTGTGTCTGACAGCATTTAAACGGCTCGCCACCTTCTTCAGAGTACTATAGAGCACCATATGGCACCCCCCCCCCCCCACACACACACAGAATGTCAGAGCGGCTATAGGCCTCCACAGAGTAGTTTGTTTTGGAAAATGTCAGTGCGGTGAGTTCTGAGACTGCTGCTTTTCAAAGGTTAGCACTGCTTCAGGAGACTCGACTCTGAGAGTTTAGATTTAGAGGGGAAAAAAACAATTATAGTGGTGACTGATTAGAAATTCCCTCTTAGGAGATTGATTGATTGGGAGTTTTTCCTCGCCACTGTCGCCTTTGGCTTGATCTCTGAGGGCTTTGTAAAGCCACTGTTCTTTGTAAGCTGCTTTGGAACAGTATGTGCTGTACAAATAAACTATATTGAGTAATTGATGTTTGCAAACTTCTTTTATTTAATTATTTCTGTAGTAATAGCAGCTAGGCAAGTATTGGACCACTTTAAGATTATTAGCACAGGCCTATAAATGTGCCTTCTGGCCAATAGAAGTGTTTTTCTTTACCCTTTTGTAAGTTTGAGAACTTGAAAAGTTTTGTCTATCAGTGATAATGCATTTTTTATTTTCAGATCTTTATAGTGACTCTTAAGTATACATTTAAGTGAATTTAGAATTTTGAATATTGAAAATATTGTTCATTCACAGTTTGTTTTTAAAGGTGAAATTGCAAGCTTCTAGTTTGTATTTGCACAAATAATAATAGACAAAATAAAAAATGTTACATCCAAAATGTCAGATGTTCAAGGAATCATTTATCTTCTTAAGTCTTTGAAAAGATAGTATAAATGACTGTGTTTTTCTGATACTGTATCTGTCTGTTGATAACATTGTGGCAATGCAGAAAATCCGTGCCACAGAAATCATTTTACTTTGCGTGATTGGGGTGGAGTGTTTCAATTAACAGCGGAAGGAAGAAGGATATAAGGAAGCATGTCGTACCCGAGAGAGATCGCGTCATCAATAAGGTTTGCAGTAATGAGAGAGAGGGGATTACCGTGCGACGTGGAAAGACTGCCGCTTGTCGAACTGTTGCTTCCTGTGAGCAGGGCCTATGCTCGCTCGTCAAGGGGGGCCCAAACACAATGAAGAGATATAATATTTTTCTACAACAGTAAAAGAACCAAAACCCCAGAAGACATTGAGCAAATAAATATAACAAACAATAGGGTGAAACATGACAAACTATTTCCATGTCTTCCACCTTTTTTTCTGTACGGAAATCACGCTTTCTTTCTCCCGTTCTCTCTCACAGACGCACACACAGTACAGACACGCACTCGCGCACACACGCGGAGACGCGCACAGAAACTTGTTGTCAGCGTTGCCCCGCGAATTTATCAATAATATAGTTTCGCAGCTGTAGCGAGGTTCTTGAAGCAGTTCAACTTAAAGATTTGCTATTAGTAGACGCTGCTGCTGAACACTGTTTTTTTCCTCTCATGGACATTGTAGAATAAATCTTCCCTTGTGAACAGAGTTTTCCATTGACTGTTTTTTGTGAATTAATATTTTAACAGGTGGTTAATTTAAATTTTGTCAGGATTAATCCTGTCTGGCACCCGAAATTCTTTAATTTTTTTTTTACTTGCTAGGGCGGCCACCACCGTTACAACATGATGGAATGAATTAATGTGAACATTTATGTATATCTGTCAGGGTTCTGGTTTGGATGTGGTGGGGTTCTAGCATTGTTATGGATCTTTGTGGGTTCTTTATGGTTTTGGTTTGGATCTGGTAGGATCTGAGCATTATTGTGGATCTGTATGGGTCATTATGGTATGTTTTGGATCTGGTAGAGTTCTAGCATTATTATGGTTCTTTGTGGTTCTGGTTTGGATCTGGTAGAATTCTAATGTTGAATCTTTGTGTGTTTGTGGTTTTGGATCTGGTAGGGTTCTAGCATTATTGTGGGTCTGTGTAAGTTCTTGATTGTTTAAGTTTGGATCTGGTAGGATTTGAGCATTATTGTGGATCTGTGCAGGTCATTATGGTTCTGGTTTGGATCTGGTAGGGTTCTAACAGTATTTTGGATCTGTGTGGGTTCTTTATGATTTTGGTTTGGATCTTGTAGGATTCAGGAATTATTATGGTTCTTTATGGTTCTGGTTTTTATCTGGTAGGATTTGAGCATTATGGATCTGTGTGGGTCATTATGGTTCTGGTTTGAATTTGGTAGAGTTCTATCATTACCATGGGTGATATTTGACTCTCGAGTCAGGGGGGCAAGAAAAAAAAAAGAAATAAATATTTTTCGGATGTAGCCTATGCATCAAAATAATGCGCTATTGCAACACATTGTGTCAATACAGCGCAGTGAAGAATAACTTAAAGAGGTTGCCTGCATTTACTAAACTGTGGAACTTTGACTCTTGCTGCTGATTTGAATGGCGATGCTTCCCGTTTTAAGTGTCAGTTGATGGCCTTTCATTTTTAACCAGAAATGTGCACGCTGCTTTTCTGATGTTCATTTAAGTTTCCGTGTCTTTTTCCCGTGTCACTTGAAATGTGTCCGTTTTGAATCATTGTGGTGAGACACGTGAGGAAAAAATAAACGATCAGTTGTGGGACTATTCTATCATAAATCGCATACATTCATTTCTGAACTTTCTACCATCCGTTACTACAAATAAACTTACTGGTTGATATGTCCCGATCCCGATCAAGTTTACACACACGCTTTTAGTCCGTGAACTGGATCTCGCTCACGCGCGTTGTCTGTGGAAGTTTGGACCGCTTCCAGAATAAATCACTGAGGCATTTTTGTCCCGTCTATTGCTTATCACTGATATTTCGAGAATAAATCCAGCATCATTCCTGAAACTTTGCAGTATGTATGTGTCTGAAAAACGAACGTTTCATTTGAATTCTGAATGGATTATAACCTAGAAGGCACACAAAGCGTGCTCCCTTTATTATCACTAAAATAATCACTTATCAAAGTTCATCGTGATCTCACAAAGTTCCGTTATAATCAAGCTCTCTAAACTACACAATAAATCTCTTATTTACATCATGTCTACACTTATGAAATGATTCACGAGCGTGCAAAACTCCGGCTCTTTCAGCGGTGAGTGAATTCTGAGAACTCTTTCTGATTGGCCATTGCGTTGAAGAAATCAACAGATATGTCTTTGATTGGCTACATTGCTCAACGCTGCAAAAACACGTTAGATAGTTTGCCAGATCTTTTTATTGCTTTTGCTTTCGTTTGAGGGTATTTAGCATTTAGCCATGACTGACGATATTCTACGATACCTAATGTCGCCCATGATCATTATTATGGTTCTGGTTTGGATCTGGTAGGGTTCTAGCTTTATTATTGGTCTGTGTAAGTTCTTGATGCTTTAAAATTGGATCTGGTAGGATTTGAGCATTATTGTGGATCTGTGTGGGTCATTATGGTTGTGGTTTGGATCTGGTAGGATTCTTTATGGTTATGGTTTTGGTTTGGATCTGGTAGGATTTGTGCATTATTATGGATCTGTGCAAGTCATTATGGTTCTGGTTTGGATCTTCAAGTGAGTTTTCAATCACATTATAATTTTTTATCACATATTTTACAATTGTCTCTACAGCAACCAATGAACTTTCATCTGAATTTTAAGACACACCCCATTAGACACAGCATGACTTTCAATTATTGATGAATGTTTTTGAACAGTTCTGAACAGGCGCATTTAACTCAATCTAGAAATCTAGATCTTGACTCTGTTGCTTTGTTTTTCCAGTTCTTTTGATCCTGTAAATACAGAAATAATCCGTTCCACACCTGATAAAGAGGAACATTACAGAGTTCAGCTCACATCTCTGCAGGCCGCGATTATCACGATTGATCACTTCTCCATTCAAAGCATCAGACTTCGGCGGCTTTCTCTCTCCTCTACACCTGTCTTCCTCTCTCTTCTTTTACTCGCCAGTTTTGTCCTCTGTCCCACTTTTTCTGAGCTTCCTCAGACAGACGCGCTGATATTTTTAACTTGTTTCGGCTCTATTATAGAGGTTTGGTGTCTTCGTTCTCATCTCTGTTTTCTGTCTCTGTGGACCTTTGGTTCTGTTCAGTTCTGTTAGCGAGATAAGAAGACTGTCACAACCTAAAATTAGATTCATTACATCTTTGAAAAGAACACAGTGAAATCTCTTCCGTGTCTGTTGCAAAGTCACAAGCATTTGCAGACCACGATTTGGCCCACAGCTTGTTTGAATAGACAGCGACATACAGTAATTTATGACCAACAGGATGTTATGCTTGTATTTGGGTCTAGAAAATTGCATTTTGCCTTTCATATAAGGAGACCATAAAAATGCGATAAACATAATTCTTTGCACATGGCATATGGTGTGTACAAAACATGCTAGACATAATAAATATACATTGAATGCCCTGGAAATTCAGCTTTGAATTTGTGAAAAATGCTCAATAGAGGACAAAGCCTTGTGGTTTTCCGCTGGGTCAATTTTTAGCCTGAAAAATTGATTTTATTTCAGTCTCGTCTTGAATGAACAACCTTAATGGTTAAACATTGTAAAACATGCATGCTCTACATGCGTGTTCGCTTAAAGTAGCGTCCTATTTCAATTTTGGCCTGTTCCTTTAAGGAAACTTTGTGACCCACGTATGGAAAACAAAATTAGCGTTGTGTGATGTTTATTCACCTTTTTGCCCTCTAAACCTCTTCTAAACTCTTTGTCTTTGAGCGCAAGCAAGCGCGAGAGAATGAGACGATAATTAGTGATTAGTGATAAGCCTCTCACAGTAGATTAGACCAGCGAGACTCTTCACAGATGCCTCACTGCTGATTTACCAGCTGTGAAAACAAGACGAGAGAAGGAGGAAACACAGAGATCACCTGGGACATGTAGTACATCATTCAGATTTAACCCCACCATCTGTTTAACCACACGAGAGAGAGAGAGAGAGAGAGAAGAGCGAGAGAGCAAGGCCCTATTATGAATGTCAAGTCAATGAGGGCCTGTACTCAAGAAACACTCACTTCATCAAACATTTGGGATGTGCTTATCGTGTGATGTTTTTATTACATCATTTAAACTTATTTTACTTTATTTTTTATTTTGCATGGAAATAGACTTATACATTTGTTTTAAATATTTTAAGAATATTTATTTATTTATTTAAAACAAATAATTTTTATGTAAAATTGCAATACAGTGTTTACAATTCTGCTCTATTTCTTGCTCACTAAAAATTGAGAAGTTAGTGCCATTGATCATGTTACTCTTTGTACAGATGGTCAAATGTTCTTGCTTCCATTTGAGTCATTTTCAGATCATGTTTAAGAAAATAATCATCATATTTTGTTCATGTCAGCTCCAGTGCTGCTGTTAGAAAAGCTAAATTAATAAAAAATAATAATAAAGCATATTCCATGACACATTTTTCACTCCAATTTTTATGTTGAGAATTAATTTGTAGTGATTTAATTAAATTTAATTCTGCTAAATGACTAAAAGTAAGTAATTAAATGTTGTTGATTTAGAAAAAAAAAGCAAAATCGAAGCATTTATACTGTTGACCCCACCAGCTGAGCCACCAAATCTGAGTAGATTTTCCTGCAGAGTAGTGTTGTAATTGTATGTTTACCTGTAGTAATCCAGCAAACACCTGTCCGGTACGTCATGGTTTTCAGATCTGTGTGACAGAGTTACTCAACAGCGATTCTCAGATATAAGCGATCACTGAGAGACTGAAGTGTTTCTGTGCGGCATAGTGAAAACCTGACACCTGATGTTTAAACAAGCCAATCTGTTATATAATCTGCTTGGAGAACATCAGATACACACTGAGTGTTAGTACATTACACTGTGTCGGGTTTAGCTGGCTAAGCATGGCTATGTGTGTGAGGGAAAAGTACATAATGTAGCTTATTTCACAAGAAATTGGTTAGAACTCTAACACACCTTGCTAGTACAAGGTTGGAACTTTTACATTCAGAACTGCCTTAATTCTTCAAGACATAGATTCAACGAGCAGCTGGAACCACACAGAACCACACAGCAGCATCACACAGTTGCTGCAGATTTGTCGGCTGCTCATCCATGATGCGAATCTCCCATTCCCCCACATCCCAGAGGTTCTCTACTGGATTGAGATCTGGTGACTCTGGAGGCCATTTGAGTATAGTGAAATCATTATCATGTTCAAGAAACCAGATTATTTGAGCTTTGTGACATGATGTGTTATCCTGCTGGAAGTAGCCATCACAAGATGGGTACATGTGGTCATAAAGGGAGGGTCAGCAACAATATTCAGGTAGACTGAGCATTACAACACGAGTGGCCTATACCATTGATACAAGGCAGGACGGATACATGCTTTCATGTGGTCCACGCCAAATTCTGACCCAACCGTCTGAATGTTGCAGCAGAAATCGAGACTCGTCAGACCAGGCAACGTTTTTCCAATCTTATATTGTCCAATTTAGGTGAGTCTTTGTGACTTCAATGTTCGACATTATCTATGTTTCCATCCACCTATTTTTATGCGCATTTTGGAATATCACATAAAAAAACCCTGAATGTAAACCAAAAAATGTAAATCAAAAAATGTGCAGAAAAATGAGTGCGCACAATTGAGTAGGATAAATATTTTATCTGATAAGAAAAACTGTGCATAAACTACAAAGGAAACACATTTACCGAATAAATTTCACCATGCGCATCAAAAAAGTCATGTGACTTTGCATGATGGGACGGGATAACTTAACTAACCAGCGGACCAATCTCGTTGCACAGCATCTGAAATGTTGTTTTGGTTGTTCTGAAATGCCTGAGCAAAGTCTGTCATTAAAGTATTTCTGTATAATTGTCTCTGCGTTCCCAAACAGCAGCATCCGCCTCTGAAAGCAATGACTGAGCATTTATTGTGTTTCGTCTGCTCTGATGCGCAAGCAGTGATGGGAATAACGGCGTTATAAATAAACGGCGTTACTAAGGTTCAAGGGTTCAAGGTTCTTTATTATTTGTCACATACACAATCATACAGGGTATAATCAGTAGTGAAATGTAGGTCAGGACAGGTCCGCTCAATGGACAGTGCAAAAAAATAAAATAAAAAATGAAACATAACACAAGAGAATATATATAAATATAGGTAAGAGTAAGATAAAAAAAATATGAAAAAAAAGATAAAATAAAAATAAAATAAGGAGTAAAATGTGCAATGAAATAAAATAAAATGTGCAATACAGTCTACTGTGGATTTAATAAATATTAATATAAACAGGGATGTGCAAGAGGAATGTGCAAAACAGGTTGTACCGGGTATATTCACATAGCAGCAATGCGGATGATGGAGAATAATGAATGTTTTTACAGTTTATTAAATTGAGTCCTGTAGATGTTATGAGACTGAGTTTAGGAGCCTGATGGCCTGAGGGAAGAAGCTCCTCCTCAGTCTCTCAGTTTTTGCCATCATGCTCCTGAAGCGCTTGCCAGATGGCAGTGTGATGAAAAGACGGTTACCGGGGTGATTTGAGTCCTTGATTATTTTTGCAGCTCTGCTTTTGCAGCGTTTGAGGTAGATGTCCTGCAGAGAGGGGAGGGCAGACCCTGAGATGCGCTCAGCTAAGCGCACGACTCTCTGCAGAGCTTTGCAGTCCTGATTTGTGGCGTTACTATACCACACTGAGATGCACTGAGTCAATACACTTTCTAAGGCCCCTGAATAGAAAGTTTTCAGGATTTCTGGTGAGACCCTGAATTTCCTCAGCTGTCGCAGATGGTACAGTCTTTGCCTGGCTTTCTTGACCTGTGTTTGAATGTGTGCAGTCCAAGTCAGGTCCTCGGAGATGTTTACACCGAGGTACTTGAAGCTGCTCACCCTCTCCACAGGGGTCCCACTGATCATAAGAGGAGTGTAGGGCCGCTGCTGTCTCTTCCTGAAGTCTACAATCAGCTCTTTAGTTTTGCTCACGTTCAGAGAGAGACAGTTGTCCTGGCACCATGATGAAAGTCTCTCTACCTCACCCAAGTATGAGGTCTCATCATTGTTGGAAATGAGGCCCATAACCACAGTATCATCAGCAAATTTAACAATAGAAGTGGAGCTTTGAGAGGACACACAGTCGTGTGTGTAGAGAGAGTAGATCAGGGGACTCAGGACACAGCCCTGCGGGGCTCCTACGTTCAGGGTGATGGAGTTGGAGGTGAACTGGCCCATTTTCACCACTTGTGGTCTGCCGGTGAGGAAGTCTTGAATCCAGTCACAGAGTGAAGTGTTTCCAGTGTTGACTTGAATCCAGTCACAGAGTTGAAGTGAAGTGAAAATAACCGTTACTGCCAATAAAATGCAGCGTTACTATAATTTATTATAATATTATTATCATTTTATTTTTCAGTTCATCTGAATGGATGCGCAGTGTAGCTGTATTTGACGTACCGTAAACTCTAGTGTGAAGCGCACGGCTCGCCGTAGCTTTGTCTCACACACACGCACGTGCGCGCACAAAGAAAGATACAGAGCGAGAGAGTCTTTCATAACATGCAGAATTGACGCGCTACATGTAAACGATATTCTTTGTTGTATTTTAATGTCAAAATAACGGAGTTCATTTGGAATTCTTCAGCTTTTAAGAACTCCGCTAGGGGGCGGAGCTAATGCGCAAACGTCAATCTCATTGGCCGGCGCTCACCTATTATCATCCCTGTTTTGATTTCAGCGAATCAATTCGAGCGAACCCATACAACGTGATTGATATTCATGAAACCAGCAGCTCCTTTATCCTTAGTGCGTTTTATATTGTTATTAGTGGTATAATTCGTAGTAGTTTTGTTATCTTATCAATTTGTCCCCCCTTTTTTTATAGAAACACTAAATGACAAATAATATCTTAAGCACCACCACCAGTCCTAAGTTCAGTCAACATGACAAATATGAATTCATACTTGGTTATTCTAATTACTAAAGTTCTATCATCATATAATGCTAAATGATCATACTATCATATTATAATGCTTGACTAACTGATGCTAAGTGTCAGTAGATAAATAGTGTTGATTAATGTACAATGTTTTATAATAATAATTTATTCTATTTAGTGTCCATTTCATTCATTTAACATATTTAATATTGGGGCATCCAAGTTATTTGACATTTGAACATTTTTTTAAAAAGTAATGCAATAGTTACTTTCCCTGGTAATTAGTTACTTTTATAGTGATGTAACTCAGTTACTAACTCAGTTACTTTTTGTGAGAAGTAACTAGTAACTATAACTAATTACTTTTTTAAAGTAACGTGCCCAACACTGTGTGCAAGTAATTCATTATTATATTAAGTGGCTTCTCCTACTTTTCTCAGTGATATTTAGTGCCAGTTTATCGGGAAGTGATGATTTTGTTCTCTTTGACTCGTTGGATGGAAATGTTTCGCAAATGTTTTATGCGATATTCCAGTTTTGCGCACAAGTTTAATTTGAATCTTTGGATGGAAACGTAGCTACTGTTGTGCGTTCAGAGATGCTCTTCTGGATACGTTGGTTGTAACAAGTGTCTGAGTTGTTGCCTGTCTATCAGCTGGAAGCAGTCTGGCCATTATTCTCTGACCTCTGGCATCAACAAGGCTATTACGACCATAGAACTGCCGTTTACTGGATGTTTTCTCTTTTTCCAACCATTTTCAGTAAACCCTAGGGATGTTTTGCACGTAAATCCCAGTATATCAGAAGTTTCTGAAATACTCAGGCCAGCCCATCTAGCACCCATCACTGTGCCACATTTAAAGTCATTAAAATCACCATTCTTCTCCATTCTGATGCTTGGTTTGAACCAAATCTACATACCTAAATGCATTAGGTTGCTGCCATGTTATTGGCTGATCAGATATTTGGTGGTAATGAGCTGTTGAATGGGTTTACCTAATAAAGTAGCCATTGAGTGTATATCTCCATCTCCGCTAGGGTGTCAGATCTCAACAATGTCTCAAACTGTGCTCAGATTTTCCAAGATACCTGTAATCAAAAAGCCAGAGATCTACTCTCAACATTTATGTTACACCCCTGTACTCTTGTAATGCATGTTAACACTTGTCTCATTTGAGTCTATTTATTTCTCCAAAGCATTTCTGATGTTTGAAGTTAATATTAAACACGGTGTACCTGATAACTCCATTAAGTCTCCTCTGAGGAGTGAAATGTTCCTCTGGGTGATTGTATTTCATTCGACAGCATGTTGCAGTGTTTACTTGTGTGTGTTGCTAATTGGAGGGAATTGGACTGTGTGTGACTTAAATGCATCATCATTTCTGCTAACATTCTACCTCGACTGGAGCGAGCCGAACAGGGTAATTGAGTAGAACAGAACAAACTCAGCGCTGGAGGAGAGGGAGAGAGCTGAATTAAGGGAAGAAGGAATATTGACGATGTGTCAGGGAAGAAATTAAAGGTGTCTAACTAGGTTTGAACCCAAGCTGGTGTTCAGATTGAGGAGAAGAGGTTCTTTATGGTGTGAAACACGCGGAGAGAGATGCATCTGGCAGCAGGTTGTGAAGTTGACTGATGCATTACTGAACACAAAAGCTTTAGGTCTCTTCAATTTCACCTTCATGCGCAGTGGAAATGGGGAATTTCATCACACATATGATAGAAAGCCTTCTCCTGGCTTTCACAAGCTTCCTGAGCTCGTGTGTGGGAATAGTGACCGTAGTTGTTGGTCTTTACACTGCAATCCCAGCACAACCCTCTCTCTCTTTCTCATCCTATCTTCTTCTCCCTGGTGTGCAGACACATTTTAAGCATGAAACTAGCAGTAACAGCAGGCTGCCGATAGGAACCTCTGCGTGAGCTTTGACAGGGGATTTCCTCTCTGCATAACAACCAAGACACTCTTTTCAGAATCAGAATCAGAATCAGAATGAGCTTTATTGCCAGGTATATTTACACATACGAGGAATTTGTTTTCATGACAGAAGCTACCGCAGCGCAACAGAATGACAGTGACAGAACAAAAAACACAGATAATAAAAAGAATTAAAAAGAACAAGTAAATAAGTAATAACAATATACAAATTGACAATTGTATGTACAGGTATATAACAATAGACAGTTTTGTATGTACAGGTATATTATGTGTAATTGAAATGTAGACTAATGTGTGTTAGATAAATAAGTGTATACTGCCGTCCAAAGGCAAAGCGCAGTAACTACACATCTGGTCAAAATTGAGTTAAGTCCTAAAATGGGCTTTGTGACATCTGTTCTGTCTTGGGACAAAATTGAACCAGGAGACTTTGTCACATTTCAGAGAAACGAGAGTGTCAAAATTGCAGTAACTACAAAATCCAAGCTAATACCAAGGCAAACCGCTGTGTGTGAAGTTACTGCGTTCTGGCTTTGTTTTCCTGTTTGACACCGCAGATACTGCGCTGTCTGCCTTGGTATCCCGCGGCCAAATGATGGTTGAACTTGCATTAAAATGCAAAGACAGGTAAGGAAGATAGCAAAATATTAACTCCTGGCAAGGCAAATTACAGCTTTATATTCAGTTAACATTAACTAGCCAGCCGCTTACAAATTAAACAGCCTACCTGCATTGCTCCATATCCACTCCAGTGACAACGTAATGATAATCTGATGTATAATCACGATGTTTGTTGATTCGGACATCTCTCCACGTTTCAGGCAGCTAATCCAATTGTAGTAACGGGTTATTCCTTCAAAAGTTATCTGGCTCCGTTAAAGTTATGTAATTCATCAAAAAAAATTCTGTATGAAAGTTATACCGAAATGCATCATTCATTCATTCATTCATTCAGTTTGTCCCCTATTCGCAGGCATACGCCATATGACTACCAGACCATGCAAGTAAGAAATTCTTAATTGATAAGTAATCATCTTTTTGCACAAATCACCGTTTCATTTGTTAACATAGCCATTCGAGGAAGGCTTTATGACCAAGCGGAATCCTCTGCCGCCTGGTCGCTCATGGTTGACAGCAAGCGGGACTCGCACTGACTGCAATTCCCTTCACTGTCCGCGTTTTGATTTCACCAAATCAGTTTGGGTGAATGCAAACAATGTGATTATCATGAGCACAACATCCAGCTAGGCAAGAAAACATGCAATCTACCTGAGGGATGACTTCTTTCACTATTTCACAGGCCAGTGGTTTGTGTGTAATGTGTGTGCCAATTTTTTTTGTATGACATTAAAATTCCTTTTAGAATAATTGTACATAAATACGTTAAGCAAACACATGAGATATTTTCCTGAGAACCTTTTATACACCTTTTATACATATACTTAACCACAGACATGAAAATGATGTACAGGATGTGGTACAGTACAAATATTTTGAGCATACCTTATTCTGTCCCTTATTTTCCTATAAAAAAATCACAATTAGCCTATCCCTTATTTTCCTTTATGGCATCCCTAGTTATATTGTTTGGCAAAGTTTAAATTGTGTGAATTTTTAACTACTGTTTTAACTACTTGGTCTGTAATGAATTACTTTTTAAATAAAATGTGACCCTGGACCACAAAACCAGTCTTAAGTCACTGGGGTATATTTATAGCAATAGCCAAAAATACATTGTATGGGTCAAAATTATTGATTTTGTTTATGCCAAAAATCATTAGGACATTAAAGGGATAGTTCACCCAAAAATGAAAATTCTGTCATCATTTACTCACCCTCAAGTAGTTCCAAACCTGTATGAATGTCTTTGTTCTGCTTAGTATTTTTTTTCCTATGGAAGTCAATGGTGCCCCAAAACAGCCTGGTTACAAACTTTCTTCAAAATATCTTCCTTTGTGTTTGGCAGAACAAAGAAATTCATACAGGTTTGGAACTACTTGAGGGTGAGTAAATGATGACAGAATTTTCATTTTTTGGGTAAGCTATCCCTTTAAGTAAAGATCATGTTCCATGAAGATATTTTGTACATTTCCTACTGTAAATATATAAAAACTTAATTTTTGATTAGTAATATGCATTGCTAAGAACTTCATTTGGACAACTTTAAAGGCAAATTTCTCAGTATTTCGATTTTTTTGCACCCTCAGATTCCAGATTTTCAAATAGTTGTATCTCGGCCAAATATTGTCCGATCCAAACCATACATCAATGGAAAGCTTATTTATTCAGCTCTCAGATGATGTATAAATCTCAATTTCGAAAAATGTACCCTTATGACTGGTTTTGTGGTCCAGGGTCACAAATGAGCAAAACACTCTTTGTGGTGAAAGGTGCATTGCGATAAGACAATCTTGAGGCTTACTACTGAGCAATTTTAACATTCACAACATGCAAACATCAATAAAACTATTAAAGTTATTAAAAACAAGTAAGAAACACAACAAGAAAGCTGCACTGTAAAAAATAAAAAAGTTGGGCTACCTTAAAATTTTAAGTCAACCAGCTAAAGCAGATTTTTGAGTTTTCTCAACTTATTTTTTAGGAAATTTCTCAACTTTTTGTTGTATAAACTTAAAACAAGAAGTTGAGAAAACTCAAAAATCTGCTGAAGCTGGTTGCCTTAAAATTTTAAGTTTGCCCAACTTTTTTTTTTTACAGTGTGGATGAACACATTTAGATTGTAGATAGTGCACTTTGCTTTTACAATAGTATTTTAGTTGTGTAAGGTCATCCAAAGGTAGAGTGCAGTATCTGCATTTTGGTGGTCAAAGGTCACTTCAGTGGTCATGGTTATTATCTATAAAAAAATGAATCGTAAGAAGGCTTTAAATTAATGCATTGCCACTAATCTACACGCAACATGTTTGACTGGCTGATGTAAAAACTTTAAAGGTATTTTTCTCAGTTTCAGTGTTTGCGTAGTTACTGCACTTTGCTTTTGTAGGGCAGTATAAATAGTGTGTGTACCATAATTATTGTCAAGTGTTCATGAGATGGATTGCTTGGGGGAATAAACTGTTCCTGTGTCTGGTCGTTCTGGTGCTCAAAGCTCTGTAGCGTCGACCAGATGGTAACAGTTCAAAGAGGGAGTGTGCTGGATGTGAGGGGTCCAGAGTGATTTTGCCAGCCCTTTTGCTCACTCTGGATAAGTACAGTTCTTGGAGAGTGGGGAGGGTTGTACCAATGATTCTCTCAGAAGTCCAGACTACCCTCTGTAGTCTTCTGTGGTCAGATTTGGTAGCTGAGTTGAACCAGACAGTTATTGACGTGCAGAGGACAGATTCAATGATGGCAGAGTAGAACTGTTTCAGCAGCTCCTGTGGCAGGTTAAACTTCCTCAGCTGGCGAAGGAAGTACAATCTCTGCTGGGCCTTTTTTGCAATGGAGTCTATGTGATTGTCCCACTTCAGGTCCTGGGAGATGGTGGTGCCCAGGAACCTGAATGACTCCACTGCAGTCACAGTGCTGTTCATGATGGTGAGTGGGGGGAGAGCAGGGGGGTTTCTCCTGAAGTCCACAATCATCTCCACTGTTTTGAGCGTGTTAAGCTCCAGATTGTTAAGACTGCACCAGACAGCCAACTCCTTAACCTCCTGTCTGTAAGCAGACTCATCACCGTCCTGGATGAGGCCGATCAGTGTGGTGTCATCTGCAAACTTCAGGAGCTTGACAGAGGGGTCTTTAGATGTGCAGTCGTTGGTGTACAGGGAGAAGAGCAGTGGGGAGAGAACACAGCCCTGATGAGCTCCAGTGCTGATGGTACGGGTGCTGGATGATAATTTTCCCAGCCTCACTAGCTGCTGCCTGTCTGTCAGGAAGCTGTTGATCCACTGACAGACGGAGGTGGGCACAGAGAGCTGAGTTAGTTTGGGCAGGAGGTGGTTTGGAATGATCGTGTTAAAAGCTGAGCTGAAGTCCACAAACAGGATCCTCACATAAGCCCCTCGTCTGTCTAGATGTTGCAGAACATAATGCAGTCCCATGTTGACTGCATCATCCACAGACCTGTTTGCTCTGTAGGCAAACTGAAGAGGATCCAGCAAGGGTCCAGTGATGTCCTTCAGGTGTTTCTCAGCCACTTACGCTGGATTGATGTATGCAGAGGCGTCATGCCCATTCAAAGTTAGGGGGCACGTGCCCCCTCAGATTTTTGAGCCAAGTGTATTTTGAATGCTGCTTTCAAAAGACAAAAAATAGCCGATTCATATTTTTTATATTTGATACAATCACACCAGTGTGATTAAATCGTTCAGTACGTCGATCATATCATCAGCTGCTAAATTCAAATCTGCGTTCACTGGCTGGTGCTGAGCCAGAGACAGATGCGTTTGTACAGCGCTGCATTATAACCAATCATACACTATTCTGTTGAGCTTATGAATGCAATGACCAATCAGAGGCGTTCAGATGAGTCATCGCTAAAATGCCGGTGTTTTCTTCACTCGCTCGCTGACTGAATACCTCCTTCTGGCAAATTCTCTCATTAGAAACAGCAAAGTGCAGATGTGTGTAAGAATTTGTAAGTAAGAGCCTCATTTCATAGTGTAAACGGCTTCAGTGATTTTAATGGAAGTTTTTGAGTGCTTGAACTCTAGACTGAAGTCAGTGAATTTTTATTTTTTTTAATGATGTAAATCTTTGCTCTCTTTTTGTACAATGAGTTTTATGATTTTAGCCTAACTTACAATGTTTTTATTAAATTCACATTAAATACAAAGTCAGTTGTACTAAAAATATTTTATGGCATGACATGTTACTTAAGTAAACAGACAGGTTTTTATGCATAATAGACTACATTATTAGGCTACTTTGACCAAAGCCCATTAGAGATCAACATAATCTATAAAGGTGGAAAATGCATCTATTTACACATATTTGAGAATCAAGATATTTCAAGATTTAGTTAACACGTGTGGGATTTTTTCGAATAAAAAGGGAAAACAAATTAAAACAAAAGTTCTATTGTGGCTGCTGTGTGTCAAAAGATGTGCTACCCCCCCCCCCTCACTCGTGCCCCCTCAAAAATAATGAGAGCATGACGCCCCTGGATGTATGTGTGAGTGTCTGTTGTGAATGAGGGAATGAGTCATGATCGGAATGAGAGGAGGAATTATAGTATTATAATCAGAATAAAGGGAGGAGTTTTGATAGTATGATTAAATGGAGGAGGAATGATGGTATTATGATTGTTTGGAAGGGAGAAATTTCGATAGAATGATTGGAATGAGGTGAGGAGTTATAGTATCATGATTGGAATGGAGAGGAGATATAATATTGTGATTGATTGAATAAGAGGAGTAATGATGGCATAGTTACAATGGAGGAGGAGTTATAGTATGATTTGAATTACAGATGGGTTTTGTACACTCTAGTATGGATTATGGGGGAGGAGTTATGATAGAATGATTAAATGGAGGAGGAGTTATGATATTATGATTGATTGAAAGGGAGAAGTTTTAATAGTATGATTGGAATGAGGGGAGGAGTAGTGATAGTACACTCTAAAAAATGCTGGGTTAAATACAACCCAGTGCTGGGTAAATATTGGACAGAACACATGCTGGGTTGTTTTCAACCAACAATTGGCTTAAATGTTTAACCCAACCTTCTGGGCAGTAACCCAACTGCTGGGTCTAAACAACCCAATCGCTGGGTTCGTCCATATTTTACCCAGCGCTGGGTTGTATTTAACCCAGCATTTTTTAGAGTGTATGAATGGAATGAGGGGAGGAGCTATAGTTTTATGATTGGAATGGAGAGGAGTTATAGGGCGAATTCCAAACGGAAGTGAGCATCCCTATGCCCTACTCCCTTCGAAGGGCAGAGCCCTTTGAAGTGAGTTCTTTGAAGGGTGTAGGGCATTACAGGCTTGTATAAATGTTTGGAACTCCTTGGTGAAGGGAATGACTGACCAGATGTTACCTTGACAACGCTGCGTGTGCGTGGAGCATTCAGCCTCCTCCAACAGTTGTTGCAAATAAATATTTCTTATTATTGTTATTATTTTATTCAAATACTGTTTAATTGTCTTATTTACTATTAAACTTTTTAAATTAAACTTGCTTACAATACAGTCTAAAATAATATTTCTTTCACTGATGAAAATATTTTGTATTACATGAAAATAAAGACAAATTTAATTGGCTTTTTCTACTTACGTTTGTATGTAAAGTCAAAATAAACCCCAACTTTGCTTTAAAATGCATCGCAGGATCTCCTAAGTGAAGATCACATGATCGTAAATGGAAATCACTTCCGTGAAGTGACCATCGCATGTTCCCTTCGCTAACGGACTTCTGGAAGTGCCCTTCGTGAAGGGATTCAGTTGTTCGCTTTCGTTTGGAACGTCCCTACAAATGGCGTCCCCTTCCCGAAGTGCCCTTAAATGGAGGAGGAGTTATTATAGTATGAATGGGAGGAGGAGTTATGATAGAATTATTAGAATGAAGGGGGAGTTGTAGTTTTAGGAGTTGTAGTATTAGAATGAGGGGAGGAGTTTTGATAGTATGAATGGAATGAGGGGAGGAGTTATAGTATTATATTTAGAATGGAGAGGAGTTATAGTATTGTGACTGATTGAAGAGAATGAGTTATGATGACATAATTGGAACGGGGGAGGAGTTATGATTGGAGAGAAGGTAGGAATTATGAAAAATAAAGCTGGCGTTGTTGCATTGCAAATGCATGTTAAACTCACAACACACGCTGAGATTGAGTTTGCTGCATTCTCTGTGACACGACCGAAAAAAATAATGAGCTGCTCACGAGAACACAGTGCTGTGCTTTGCTTTGAAACTTTGCAGCACAACAGCGTAAATGCTCTTAAATCATTAATGATTATAAATGAATTAAATGCCAACCTTTTGCATTTTGATAAGTGCACTGCACCATATCACTATTTCAATTTTAGTTTGATTGACAGATGCTTTGCCAAGGCAACAGCACAAAACACAACATTAGAGACCTTTTATATTGTTTAGACAAGTGTAAAAATATTTTTGTTCATTATGGAACTGTAGTGGGACAGATTACGTAATGGCCGGCTGCCACATTAATGGGAAACACTGAAAGGAGCTATTATGAAAATGATGGCAGGAGTTATGGAAATTAAGGAAACTAATATAAAACAAAGTGTGAAGGAGTTGCTTAAGAATAGAATAGAATAGAAACAAAAGGTCAAAACCGGAAGAATCCTGAATGGTGGAAGCTGAGATAACTGAAGAACATCTTTTTATTTTCCAGCAAGGCTTCTATTTCTCATGGCGCCACCCTTACTGAGGCCAGTGGAATTATGGGACCATGAACACCGGGATATGGTTAGCAGTCAGTTGTGATTGACACTGGACAGCTCAGCTGAGGACCTATGGGAAAAAAAAAACTCAATTTGGAGGCAGAAAGGGAACAGAGACCCAGGAGCAAAACTTCTGAGACGCAGGAATGAAAGGAAGGCGCACCGCAAATCTGCTCGGAAAATAGCTTCTCCGATGGGTTACTCTGCTTCATGTGGCTGCTGAGATGTTGCTTTGTCAATTTAAATAGGGAGCAGACAATGTCAAATAAGCAGACACATGCCTTGAACTCTCATAACCTTTTTCTCGCTTTCGTTTCATCTGTCTGTATATAAATGCACATACAATCACATACAGTGTCAACTTTCTTTTTTTTTTTCAATCACACAACATTACTTTTATTTTGCTTAATAAATTTACAATGAATAGCATTTCAATTGTATGCATATATTTTCATATGGGATTGGTCTGAATATACTGTATGTCTAATTTCTGAGATTTTTAATTACATTTCTGTATATGAGAAATCATATACCCTGTACTTTACATACATACTTTAAGAAGACCTTTCTAAATGTCTGTCTCTCATTTCTTTTCACAGTTCAGATGATTATTATGAATACAGCCATGGTATCAGCGGAGAATCATATGACTCTTACGGTAAGAGTTTTTTTTTCTTTTCTTTTTTCTGTCAATACAGTTTTATAACCATGTAGGAATTATTGCAGTAGATTGACAGCCAGATTTTCATCCTTCTAGTGCAGTGAATCAGTATGCTCTGTTTCATTATACTTCCAGTTAGTGCATGAACTTTGAGTCTGTCTTTTGCCCGAAGAACGCAGAGCTCCTGCTGTACAGCTCTTGTTATAAATACTGCTGGCATTGCAAGGCTTTTGGTTGCAGTGTATTGTATTTACATGAACAGGTATTTACAATGAATCTTGAAGGGAGACGGGTTCGGATGCAGCAAAATAATCAAAATGCTGTCGGACACACACTCTGTGAAAGGCAAACAAGTTTGCGGTTACGGATACTGTAGGTACAGAATAGCATAAATATGGCAGAGATATCTGAAGAGGAATTGCAATTCTCTGAAACTGCTGATGTAGCTTTTGTAAGCTCATTGTCCCAGCAAAAAAGATAAGACGTGTCATTGTATTTCTCAGCAGCTAGAATATTAAAGTGTGTGTGCTTTTAGTGTGTATGTACAGATGCATTTGTGGGCAGTTTCTCAGATTGAAGCTTTTGTGTGCATGTTTACAATTGTATTATTTATAAGAGATATTTGTAACAGAATCAAAACCTAGTTTTGTTCAGCATATCGTTTTAAAACTTTCATTTTATAGGTTTCTTTAGGTCAGTTTTATGTCCTAGAAATTTTTGTTATATGAAGGCTATGTTAAAACTTTGGAAACTTTTACCATGTCTAAATTTTTCTGCTTTCCAAATGCCTATCTATGTATAAACTTTATTTTATGTTTTATTCTTAATTATTAATATATTAATTATTATATTTTCGAAACTATGATTAAAAAAAATTATCAGCGGCGACATTTCCACCTTAAAAAATAAATTTTCCCATAATATATATAGACATGTGATGTAAGTCTTTGTTTATTTATCTTACACCAGGTTCAAAAGTAAACTTTTCTCGGTATAAGAATTAGCAATAGCGGTGCTTGTGTTATCAAACTCAATAAATATAATAAAGCACAAAGAAATGAGATGTAACAATGTTAGATGGCTTGTTTGGACATGACAGCACTTTAAATTAGACTATACACTGTATAAGTTGTATAAACTTAAAACAACAAGTTGAGAAAACTTAAATGTTTAAGGCAACCAGCTTTAGCAGATTTGTTAGTTTTCTCAACTTGTTTTAAGTTTATACAACAAAAAGTTGAGAGAACTCAAAAATCTCCTAAAAAAAATAAGTTGAGAGAACTCAAAAATCTGCTGAAGCTGGTTGCCTTAAATTTTGTAAATTTTGTAAGTTTGCTCAACTTTTTTTTATAGTGTAAAACTGATCTGAAAAAAATGGAAATGGTTGTGTAATTGCATCTTAAAAGTGACTTTACCTTTTCTCTTTGTCTTTCATATTTCACATGTCGCTTTCCACTTTGCGACCACATTTGAAACACACAGCTCTACACTCACACACACATAAGCAATCCATAACACTCAACTTAACACTTTTCCAGGTGGTACAAAGCATAGACAGCTTGACAGTTCAAAGGAGATCTCCCTATTATCCGGCTGATGCACATCCTTGTTCTTTCTAAACGGAAGGACAGTGCGCATGAACCCTTTTCTTGAAGCTAGCACAGGCTAACCTGAGATTGACAGCTCTCTAATTAAAGATTATTGGCTACGGCTCCCAGCCTGAAAAAACTAGTGACTTTATAGCAACGCCTTTGTGCCTTCCTGTCCCTAAGAAGAGCTGAAAAAGAGCAAGATCACACAAAAGCTGGTGTCGATAGCGCTCTCGTTCATCGACACGGACGCTCGTGAATGAGCTCTGCAGTTACGCTAATGGCAGCGGTAACCTCTCGCTCGAGGGCACTCCACTAAACCCCTTTCAAGTGGCTATTTGATCCTCTGCTGCAATTAAAGTTGTTTTGTTCTTTCTGAGGTGAAGGACAAAGGCAGGATGGTTTGGGGACGTTTCTCTCTGATTGTCAGTGTTAGTTAGGCTAAATTATCAGAGGTGCCATGAGCTCAGAGAGGAAGATAGTGGATGGTGTCGTGACTCTTGGGCTTTGTTATTTTAAAGATTGATGTTGTTGTGTAAAAAAACATTTGAAGGTGCTTTGGATTGCTGCATGTTCGAACAAATCACTGTCAGAGTCCTCTTGGGAGGAAGAGCAAAGAACCTGTTTAACACACACTCACAAAGAAATTACACTTTACTGGCAGACAAGTGAATCTCACAGAAACACACTCAAAGTTGCATTACAGCAAATAAATGGGGTAAACGTACCTATTAAACTCACGTACCCATTAAGCACACTTCCATGTTTGAGATCACATTATAAAAAGAAAAAATTATTAATTATCCTACTTGATGTCTTAACCAATTGATATGTCTGTTACTATATACCTCCTATAATTTCAAGTCAGTCAGATCATTGCACACAGATATGGGTCTCCATGTGTTCACACTGTCTGGCGGCCATTTTGAAAGCTGTCTGAAAACTTTCACCAAAAGAGGAGCCCCTAAATGTGCATTTTTTTTTATGTTTAAGCCTTTATTTTGGGTATGTTTCACTACTTATTGTAAAATTAAGAGATTAATGTTCAGACTTTTGCATATTATAACCTGGAACTTGGATGTGGGAAATAATTACATTAGATCCAAAAGATAGTTTTAGCAACATAGTGCAGATGCTACAGAACACAGTTAGCTGACTAGCTGTTTAAGATTGTGTGCTACGCTAACATATTACTTCACAGGCATTACTGACTTGTACTTTTACATCCATAATATTATAAATTTACAGTTTATTGCTGGTCTGTCATTTTACAGTGCTGTAATTTTTAAAGATTTTATATTATTTTAAGGTGAGCTTAAAGGGTACACTACTATGAAAATCACACAGCTTCAGTGTGACATCAGTAAGAAAAAGTATAATTTCATAGATATTGTTAATAATAGTTGTTCATATTAAAATATGTAGGAACTTAAAGGGGTGGTTGACTGGTTTTTTTCTAGGCTTGATTGTGTTTATGGGGTGCAGTCTAGCATGTGTTCATGCTTGTTTTTTTTAAAAACGCATTATTTTTCACATAATTTACCTTTATTCCACACCTCTCTGTCCCTTCTCTGACAAACGCCTCGATTTATTTCCTGGTTTATGAAGCCCCTCCCTCGATGGGCTGAGATTGGTTAGCTGGCTCAGTGTGTTGTGATTGGCTAAACCGCCTCTAGAGCACATCTAAACGTCCCGCCCCTCTCCTCAGCGGCATGCGCTCCGGTTGAATTGTAAACAGTGGTGTTGTCTATAATGCTTATCAATTTGAGCCCGATAGAGACCCAGAGGATATTAGTGAAGAGGATCGTGCAGAACCTGTGCAAGCACGGCTCTTAATGGTATGTTTGGTTGTTGTTGTCTCATACTTTTAAATACGCTGCTATTTGTAAGTGCTACTGCTTCTGTTAGCTTTTAATATACGGTTTTATCCTGATTAAAGCTTTAATACAGCACATCAACCGCACGCGTGTCCATTTATAATGCTTCTCATTGCTGTGTGAAAGTAAGTCTATAATTGGAACAGTTTGTTGGAGCTTATTTGACGATCTGAATGAGAGAGAGAGAGAGAGAGCGAGATGCAGAGCAGGGCGACACGAGTAACAGTATTAAGAACCATTGCTTTAATGATTTTGAAACTTGAGAATCCATTAGAATCGTTAGAAGACAGAATAGCGATTCATATGAATAGATTGTTATGTGCACCCCTAGTTTTCTCTTCCTCTTCTCTAAAGCAGCGCAGCATGGCCTCGCCCCCTTTGCTGCGTGTTCCCGGGGGCGGGGTTTATCTGGGTCTGTGACGTATCAGACCCGGGAAGTAACTCGTTGTAGTCCCTTACCTGTCGTTTTTGTAGGCATTAAACTGCCAGAATTTTAAAAGACGATATCTCCGTTTGCATTGAACTTTCAGCGCCGCAAGTCTGCAGATATTGTTTATGCTCAAACAGCAACATTACACACTAACTAATGTTAAAAAAGTGAAATCGCAATCAACCACCCCTTTAATACATGACTTAGACTATTTATTTAGCACAAACCCTGTCATTTTAATAAATATTACATGAAATTTATCAAAAATTGTTGCTGCTCCAATTAAGCTCAGTGTGCTCTTTTTACGCTCTTCCACATTGAATGTCTATATAAATACTTCATAAACAGACTTTAAATATTAACTGATGGTTGTTCATTTCATTTGGTCAATTCATTTTAACGGCACTAATTTTATTAACGCAGCACTCATTTTCTGTTTGACCCGTGGCCTAGCCTGTAGTTGGAGAAATGGAGATACACAGTGTTGCCAACTTAGCAACTTTGCAGACCCCTTTAGTGACTTTTTTCCCTTCAAAAAAGCACCCAAACCTTATTTAGTTTCTGAGACTTGCCGGTACTGCCACGTGAGCGCGAGGTCTTGGTTTCCCAGCGCGCGCACACACCTCCACCTCTCTCTCTCATTCTCTCTCTCTCTCTCTCTCTCTCTCTCTCTGTGCGTCTGCTCTGTTCAGCGAGCGGCGGAGAGTAGCAGCGCTTTCAGTTAAACACAGCTATTATGTTGTATATTATGTAATTTTACATGCAAGTATAGCCGAGATCACATCACAGCTTGTCTTTATGTGTATTTGATTTCATCAGACGACGGCTCGATTATCAGGATTTTTGTGCAGATTAAGTCAAAGTCAAAAGTCAAAGTCAGCTTTATTGTCAATTCTACCACATGTACCGTACATACATACAGATAATTGAAATTGCATTACTCTCTTACTCCCTGGTGCATACAGATAACACTAAACACTAACAGTAGAACGCACAAATATACAAATAAGGACATGTAGAAAAAAATAAAAATAATAATAAAAAATAGATAAAGTGGCATAAGGCACATGGTAGATGCAAACCAGTGAAATACACAGACAGTGCAGAATATGAATGGTGTAGTGCAAAGAGCTTATTAAGTCTATTCTATTAAAGTGACAAAAAGAGAGCAGTCTTTATTCAGACTGTCAGAAGAGGTAGTTGAATGAGGTCAGTCCAATGCTGTACAAAGTGACTGGTGCTTGTCACAGTGTGTGTGTGTGTGTGTGTGTGTGTGTGTGTGTGGTGTGCGGGGGGTGGGGGTGGTGTGTGGGGGGCGGGGGGGGTCAGAGTTCAGTGTTGCGTGGGGTAAGAGAGGGGAGGGGGGGCAAGGACGGGAGGGAGTTCAGCTTCCTGACAGCCTGATGGATGAAGATGTCCTTTAGTCTGTTGGTCCTGGCCTGGAGACTCCGCAGTCTCCTCCCTGATGGTAGCAGACTGAAGAAGCTGTGTGTCGGGTGGGTGGTATCACCTGCAATGTAGAGGGCTTTGCGGGTGAGACGGGTGCTGTAGATGTCCTGGAGGGAGGGTGAGAGAGACACCAACGATCTTCTCAGCTGCTCTCACTATCCGTTGAAGGGACTTGCGGCAGGACGCGTTGCAGGCGCCATACCACACAGTGATGCAGCTAGTCAGAATGCTCTCGATGGTGCCTCTGTAGAAGGTGCACATGATGGGGGCCGGGGCTCTGGCTCTTCTGAGTTTGCGGAGGAAGTAGAGACGCTGTTGTGCTTTCTTGGCTAGTGCTGCAGTGTTGTTGGTCCAGGAGAGGTCCTCTGTGATGTGTACACCCAGGAACTTGGTGCTGCTCACTCTCTCCACGGTCGCACCATTGATGGTCAGAGGAGCATGCAGAGAGTGCACTCTCCTGAAGACAACGACAATCTCCTTCGTCTTCTCCACATTCAGAGAGAGATTGTTGTCACTGCACCACCCGGCCAGGCGGCTCACCTCGCTCCTGTAGTTTGTCTCATCTCTGTTGCTGATGAGACCCACCACAGTCGTGTCATCCGCAAATTTAATGAAGATGTTGGAGTTGTGTGACGGTGTGCAGTCGTGGGTCAGCAGAGTGAAGAGGAGGGGGCTCAGCACACATCCTTGGGGGGCCCCTGTGTTCAGTGTGATGGTGCTGGATGTGTTACTGCCGACCCGTACTGCCTGAGGTCTCCCGGTCAGAAAGTCCAACAGCCAGTTGCACAGCGATGTATTGAGCCCCAGCTGGACCAGTTTATGAATGAGCTGTTGAGGGATGATTGTGTTGAATGCTGAACTGAAGTCTATGAACAGCAATCTGACATACGTGTCCGTTTTGTCCAGATGTGTGAGTAATTTGTCCAGATGTGTTACATGTGATGTAACATCTTGGAAGGGAGAGTTTTTATGTAGGCCTAGTCTTAATGTCGCGTTTCAATCACTATTTCATATTCATTCCATTGTCTGACAACAGAAACAGTAAAATATATCAATGAAAACAGTTTTATTGAGAATGTAGCTGCATCAAAATACAGTATGTGGGTACAGAGAGGCAAACAAATGTAATAATAAATAATATATGTACATTTTGCATGTTCAGAAGAAGAGCTGCCCTGTCCTGCAAAAATGTAAACAGGTTTGTGTCAGTAAATTGCTCAGTGCAAAGAAAGAGAAGTAATGGGAACCTGGTATTTCTTTTTTCATGTGTCTAATAGACATGAACAAGTTCTTTGAAAAACATCTATGACCTTTGAAACATGTCTAGTCTTCATGCTCTATGTTGACTGGTTTCAATAATAATAAACATACACTTGCATAAGGCATCCATATTTGTCCATGCCCATGTTGATTAGAGTATTAAAAACTTGAAAAGTATTAATTTAAGGTACATTTAGAACAAATAAAAATGTGCGATTAAGTTGCGATTAATCACAAGTTAACTCATGACAATCATGCGATTAATTACGATTAAATATAATCGATTGTCAACCCTAATATATATATATATATATATATATATGAATTTTTCAAAAATGATGACTTGCATTTTTTAAATTATAAGGGGCTACTGAAGAAGTCAAGCCATCATCAGAAGATTGATTATTACTTTTTGGAAACGAGAGTAAAAACTGTTAGTTAATTTCAATAATTTCAATTAATTATTTATTTTTGGGCATATTCTTGACAGGTTTTCAGCACGTCATCAAAACGTGACAATTGTAATATTTTCACCTCATTTCAAAATCTTGGTTATTCTGTAAAGCTTTTTTAATATCAAGTTTCATTAAAATTACTGTAAATTGTCAATTTATCACATTGCATCGACCATGCAATACACAAAACCATCACACAAACCTTTTTCATTGACTAAAATATATTAGAGTATGAATTCAAACACGTCATTGTTAGCCTATGAAACATGCATTTGCGTGAAGGTCTTACAAATGTTGTTCAGCGTTTAATGACTATGTTTCACTACAGAATGCACTAATTATAGCATTTTAGCAAGGCCTGAATGACTAATGACCTTTCTGACCTTTGCTCTCTGTCTCCCTCTTCAGGCCCGGAGGAATGGACAAACAACCGCAACAAGGCGCCACCAGCAAGGACAAGCAAAGGAGTGTACAGAGAGCAGCCGTATTCCCGGTTCTGACCTGCTACAGTCCTTCATGTGCCCTCCCAAGTAATGGATTTTCTATGGACTCTATTTCCTTTTTTGCTAATAAAATCAACCAAAATGACAAAAATAGCTGATGGGTAAAATTAAGTTTTCGTGGAACTGATTCTGTTGTAACATGGACGACCCCCACGAACGGAACATTTACGGATCACTGGATTATGTAGTTTAAATCAGAGAACCAATCAGAATTCAAATAGACCTACTTATGTCAGAGGGAGGCGGGCACTAGCAGTTAGGGGCGGAGTTATATGAGGAGTACGATGTTTAGATTTAGCAGGTCAGTTTTTGTAGATACTTTTTTTTGATGGGTGATCAGCTTCAATGTGTCCCTTGTAAATTTGACCTTTAACTAGAGAAAAAAAAGTAAAAGAAAATATCAGTGCAAATGTTGTTTTCCTTCCTTTCTCTTTTCTAAATGGAAAGTTCTTCAGCGTTAAAGGGCTTATAGGAGCATGTTGTGAAAAAAATAAAATAATTATGTGCAGTTTCAGTTGCGATGAGAAAAGCCTGCGTAGTTTTGTCTGGTTTTTTGTGTTGAGCGTTTAAACCCTTTAATGAGCTCTGTGGTAATAGGTGTTTTCTTCTAGTGAGCGATCTACTTTTAGACCTTCTGAAGAGCATCTGAATTGACAGTTTTGGCCAATTAATCCAAATGACTAAAATTCCCAATGCAATTTCATAATTTCAGTTGATATATGAGAGTTAATGACATCTAGAAGTTACTCCTGCACACTTTACTGTGCAATTCTAATGCATTATAGCCCATATAAGCCTTTGTACGGCGCTAATGTTGGCTTTCCATCAGTATGTTATATAGCACAGATGGGTTAAAAATAGCGACAGAGCATTTCAAAAACAAGAAAAGACTAAACCGAAGCATTGCTTGTGCAAGACAGCAGTTTTTGGCACATTGTGTATCCTTGAAAACTTGTTGTAATGCATTTTAAGTGCACAGCAAAGTGCAACTGGTCATTTCTAAACCGAACACTGTTGACTAAAGTTTAACTAGTACTGTTTTATAAAACTATTAAAAGCCTAATCAAATGTATGCAGAAATTTAAAAAAGTGATAGTAATGAAAATTATTGTGGTACTGGTGGTGGTGGCAGTTTAATACATTTCTGTTAAGAGCTATAATATTTGTAAGCTTGTGTAAGCCCTTTAATTCTCGTCTCAGTTGATTATAAAATAAACTTTTTGAAAGAAAAAATATTGTTGTGTTTGAGAGCACATTTTGTCCTTGTTTATTTGGTAAAACTTCATAATCTAAACTAACATCTGCTGTGTATTTTCATCAAAAGTGTAGCGTACAGTATCTTATGGTGAGAAAATAAAATGGAAAAAAATAAATCCTTTAAGCTCACATAAAAGTGAAAATAAACCAAAAAGTATATTTGACCCCTCTGAATTTCTAGTATTTCTTTTCAAAAATTAATCTGATGCATGTAACTATTTTGTCAGTAGAATAAAATTTAATTGCAGCTGGCACAATTCAATTTATTTGTAATATACCGTACCCAGCAGCTTGAAATAAATTTGCAATTATAAACTTACCTTATTAACTGTTCAAATTCTTTCTACTTGAAAACACACGAGACTCTTCTGTGGGAAAGCATATGAAAGCAACTTCCACGTACAAGTTAATTATCCACTAATATATCTTTAATCATACTCTTTTATTAACGGCAACTTTGCTAGACTCTATAGATACGGTACTGTTGCACATGGAAAAGTAATTCCACATATTGTCATATTTCATATTTTAAGATTTAATAATGTAAGCGGTGGCTTTTTGACCCTTGGTTCTTTTTTGGGGATTTCTGCTTGCTGTTTTTGCTCTTTCTTCCCCCTCCTGGTCATATGACCGTCTCTATAGTCCACTAAACAGCCCGCCCCCACATGACCTCTAAATGACCCCAGCTGACCTCAGAGCTGATGAGGATGGCGGTAGCTGTATTTACAGGCCTTCGTTCTACAAGGTAAACAACTCGTCACAATCTAATCTCATCTAAACTAGCCCTTAAACTGGATAAAACCAAAACAAGCCTGTTCATTTAAAGCTGTTCTTGGCTTACGTTTTGCTGAGGAACTTAAATTATAAGTAAAATTGTAAAAAGATTAATAAATAGCTGTAATATTGCTTTAACGAATCATTATTATCACCAATTATTTTTAAGGAGGAGATAAAATGCTATATTTTTTGTGTGCTATAGCTTTAAATAAATTAATGTTTAATACTGACTTAGTATAAGCTTTGTAAACCATTGCAGATTTGTGGTAAACTTGTGTTTGTTTGTGTCTTTTTGGTTTTGGTTTTGTTTTGTTTTTAATCTACACTTTCAGTTTTAATGTTTCTCTTTTCTTTTCAGATTACAATAGCTGGGCCTGAAGCAATGAAAAGCCACTGATGCTCTTCTCAGATTGATTAAGGTGAACTTAACGTTATTTATATTATTTTAACTGTTAAGTTAACACAACAAAATGTAAAAAAAAATATATATATATATATATATATTACAATATTAAAACTTAAAACTATTAAAACTATTATTTGAACTGTTCAGTTAATATAAAAAATTAAAAGAAAGGCAATTAATTGAAATAAATACATTTGCTTAAAACCCAACCTATTTTCTCCAGAAACAATTTGAAAAATTTGGTATATGCTTTGTGTCCTATATCATATATATAAGCCAGATATTTGTCTGTTTCTGCTACATCTTGATGAAATTCCTTTTAAAGGGGTCATATGATGCCATTTCAAGTTTTCATTTCTCTTTGGAGTGTTACAAGCTGTTTGTGCATAGATAAGATCCCTGAAGTTGCAAAGACTAAAGTCTCAAAACCAAAGAGATATTCTTTATAAAAGTTAAGACTCTGCCACGCCCCCCTAAAACGGCTCATTCAAACACACGCCCACATGTCTACATCACTGTGTGGGAAGAT
Source organism: Schizothorax lantsangensis (assembly GCA_027422415.1). Classification (NCBI taxonomy): domain Eukaryota; kingdom Metazoa; phylum Chordata; class Actinopteri; order Cypriniformes; family Cyprinidae; genus Schizothorax; species Schizothorax lantsangensis. The sequence continues at coordinate 8,248,116 of CM049844.1, forward strand.
TTGCAAAACACCTGCCCAAACGTATACGCAATGAAAGAAGGCGGAACTATTATTCTCGCTGTAGTATTGTTGCTGCCGCCGGCGCCATGTCCTGGAGACGCTGTGTTTCGTTGTAAAAGCGAAAGTACTTTGTTTGGGCTTCCAAAAGAGGACACAACTAGAAATCAGTGGTTAAGTTGTATTTACAACACTGTTCCAGAACAGTACAAAGCAAATATTCGAGTGTGTGCAGCGCATTTTACGGAGGACTATTTCCTGAACCTGGAAGAGTACAATGCTGTAGCCTACAATGCTGGCTTGCACAAAGGCTGTTTCTATAAAGTGGGGCAATTCCAACTTTGCAAGGACAGTCTGGCGCTCTGACTCACAGCCTGTAAGTATGTTTTCATATTTAAAGAATTTGCCACTGACAGTTCAAACGTGAGTTTTGAGCAGTGTAGAGTAGTGCTTGTTGTTTGTCGTTTCTCCGATCACAAATGCAGACATGGTAATGTTTAAAAAAGACGTAAAAAGACAGCATAAGTCATTATAATCAGTAATCATGTCTCCACTGGATACAACAAATACCTCGTTTATAATGGGTTTTATTGTTTTTGTGTCGTCGCGCCAGGACACAGCATCACAATACGGTAAGGGGGCGTAACATTTCCGTCTCACGCTTGAGGATAGCTGGCCAATCAGAGCACACCTCGCTTCTCAGAACGATGAGCTTTGTAAAAATTGATGCGTTTCAGAAAGGCAGGGCATAGAGGAGCAACAATAATGTACAGTATGTGGAAAATAATGTGTTTTTTGAACCTTAAACCGCATAAACGCATTGCATTACACCAAATACACCAAATAATGTTCTTTTTACCAACGTCATATGACCCCTTTAATAAATGTTTTGCACTAAAATATGCTTTAAACTGCTTTTTTGTTGCTATTTAAATGTATTCATTTTAATTTTTAAAATAGTGTTTAGGTTATTTATTTATTATTTAATTATTATTATTATTATTAATTACTTGAACTCTTAAATTCATAAAAAATGAAAAGAACGGCAATTAATTTAAATTAATTAATTAATTAACACATTTGCTTAAAACCCAACCTATTTTCTCCACAAACAATTTGAAAAATTTGGTATATGCTTTGTGTCCTGTATCATATATATAAGCCAGATATTTGTCTGTTTCTGCTACATCTCGATGAAATTCCTTTTAATAAATGTTTTGCAATACAATATGCTTTAAACTGCTTTTTTTGTTGCTATTTAAATGTATTAATTGTAATTTTAAAATAGTGTTTGTTTATTTATTTATTATTATTATTAATTATTTGAACTCTTAAATTCATAAAAAATGAAAAGAACTGCAATTAAAATAAATTATTAGCATCAAAACACTTAAAAATCTGTTATAATGTCATTTGTAAACTTGCCGTGCTGGGTTTTGAAACAGATCTGAACACCCTTACAACAAATAATGCTGCTCTTTATCAGGAATATCTAGTGTAATCTGCTGATCAGGGAACACAAACACTCACTCCTTCCCTGGAAATGCTCTCTAGTTGCTCTCTAGTATTATTATAATATTACGAGACATTTGTACACAAATGAGGGGTTTAATGTGTAAACTAACTGAAGTTGCCTGACAGTGATGAGGAAAGCAAGAGTTCTATTAAGTGCGTCTGCTGTTAAATCCCTGCCTCGAGAGAGCAGACATGCTTTCCTCTAGCGACTGTCAAACAACAGCTTCCACGGCATGAGAGGATAAAGACATGAGAGAGAGAGAGAGAGAGAGAGAGAGAGAGAGACGGATAGAGATCTCATAGAGTAATCCTATCAGAACGGCTGCTCTCTATGCCTGATTATTGCGTTGAGTGCCAGCCTCTGCCACAACACTCTGCCATATACCTTCATACGTATTTTCAACATACGATGATTTGGGATACACTAATCCATGCATTAGTCTTATGCAAATGTGGATGCATCTGAAATTGATCAGTGGATGCATCTGTGAACAGAATGAATAGAAAAGCTGCAGGTCTTCTATTTATTCCTTTTGTCTAAAAGTAAGGTACTTCGGAGCATCTGAGTTTCAGCAAATAACTTTTTTATCAATATTTTTGTTGTTGTTGTTTTTCAAGGTTTTCTTAAAACTTTTTTGAATCGAGAACTGTTTTGTTTGCATCACCACCAATATAACATGCCAGAGAAATGATGAAACGATGGCATTTATCTCCATATAACAGAAGATAGACCAGAGAAACGGCTGCATAAATTGGTTTTTCCAGATTACATCCTGGTCATACGTACACAAGAAATGAGCAAACAAAAATCGCACAGGAAAATACCTAGGCTCTTTTTGATAGTGTACTCGGATGCTTAAAACCCAAGACATTTTCTCCAGCAAGAAATTGATTTTTAGCATCATAAACCTTTCAAGACAGGCCTGCTGTGAACTCTGAGGGTGTTACTCTATGGTGTGCACTCTTAAAAATAAAGGTGCTTCAAAAGGTTCTTCACAGCGATGCCATAGAAGAACCATTTTTGGTTCCACAAAGAACCATTCAGTCAAAGGTTCTTTAAAGAACCATCTCTTTCTTACCTTTTTATAATTTGAAGAACCTTCTTTCACCTCAAAGAACCTTTTGTGAAACAGAAAGGTTCTTCAGATGTTAAAGGTTCTTTATGGAACCATTTAGACAAAAAGGTTCTTCTATGGCATCGTGAAGCACCTTTATTTTATGTGCTTCTCTACAAGCCATGTCTCAGTCTGTTTCAGCTACATCTGATTTGCAATTAACTTCAAATGTTTTAAACTGGTTAGTGTTTCTGTTTATTATTATTATTATTTAGTTAATTTTGTAAAAATATTTTTTAATTAATTTTTAATTTAATAATTAATTTAATTAATTTAATTTTGTTGTTGGCTGTTTCAGCTACATTTGAATTTATTTATTTATTTATATACAATAAAATTAACTTGAATAAAATGTTTTAAACTTGTGTTACTATTTAATTTTATTTATTTTAATTGTTAATATTTTTAAATACGTTTTAATATTTTTAAGTAGTTTATAATATTTTAATAGGTTTTTTTGGCTTTCAGCTTTTGTTTAAAACATTTATTTATATCTTATTTGATTTTAACCTAAATTGTTTTAAACAGGTTTAATGTTTCTAATTAATTTTTTTTATTTACACTTTTATATTTTACTTCTAACCTTTTTTTTTAGCTGTTTTGGCTACATTTAGATTAAAACAGATTTTTAGCTAGTTAGTTAACTAATAATAATTTTATATGTTTTACAATTTAGTATTTTTTTTTTTTTAGCTAGATAAAGTTTTAGCTAAATTAAAAATAATTTTAATACAACAATCTTAGTTAATTCTTTAATTAATTTTATTAATTGTGATTGTGTGTGTGTGTGTGTGTGTGTATATATATATATACATAGTCTATAATGTTGCGGACCCCTGGCTATATGAGACGGACCCCCAGTGGACCACAGACCCCATTTTAGGATGTTATATTATAGGCTCTTCAGATCACCGTATTGGTTTCTACAGTATTGAGGGTGCACTCTTTGACACAGGCCGCCTAGCAACAATTGCCATTTGATTTTGTTTGTATGATCCAGCTTTGATGGTTTTCATATTTTTCTCTCTGTTTTAGGGAGATTTGGCCGCATCATCTGATCTTGAAGACTAGAACTGTGCAGACGCTGCTGTGGAGAGCTTGTGCTCAGCCAGAAAAACACAATGAGCAGACTTAAAAAGTCCCTTGCGGCCCACAGAGGAGCACGCCGCTCCACAGGGAAGACTCAGTTTCTACTGGAACTTTCTGGAAAAGTCTTCTGAACCTCTGCGAGGTCACAAAGCACCACACTAAGAGCGTTAATGTGCCAATAACGGATAGATGAGAGGTCCACCCTTCTCTCTGCGGTCCTCAGGGGAGACATGCTGGGGAAACACTGCTCTCACAGCTGCCTCAGATGCACTATATAGGCTCCTACATGCATTTTGCAGCAGGCTGCACTGAGGGTGAACCCACTTCTGTCTGCTCACAGACTTATGGGTAATGGGGGCATGTGTCATGTGCTAACACATTAAGATGGGGCTTTACTCTTCTCACAGGAGCCGGAGAGAGACAGACAGTCGGTGATATGTGAGTGGGAAAGACAGAGAGAAATATGAATACCACATCTACCACACAAAATGAACATGAAATAGATAAAATGCACTTGTGATAAGTTAATTATGAGGATGTTGAATGAGTTCATCCTAATAAAGGAACTTTAATCTCAGCATCTGGTTTCCCATTAGCTCATTGTGTCTAATTTAACATGGATCAACACTAAGACTTTTTTTCTGCTGGTCCAGCAAGGCCAAGTGTCAAGATTTGTAACAATTTATGCATTATTTATTGATCATTTACTTTCACTTACTTTAATTTATTAGTTATTAGTTTATTAGTTATATTAATAGTTATATTATAGTATATTTATATATATAAATTTTAAACATTATGCAATATGTTGGTTGTTTAGCTACATTTTGTTTAAATTCATTTTAATAAATTTGTAATACTCTTTCTTTTATTTTAATTATTCAACTTGTTTTAATATTTTTTATTTCTTTTTTTTCTTATTTTTATTTTTTATTAATTCTCGTTTTATATTTATTTTTATTATGTTTAATTTTATATGTATAAAACTGTAATAAAACATTCTTTTATTTGTATTGTTATTTTTATTATTTATAACTAGAGAGAGAGGTTTTACTGTAGATTTATTATTATTATTATTATTATTATTATTTACATTAATGTAACTTAAATGGTCAATTGAGTGGTACTTTAATATAAGAAACTAAGTGACCAATATATATATGTTGGCTGTTTAGTTGCATTTTATTTAAAATGTATTATTTTAAATTGTATGCAATTTTACATAATTCATTTTAATTGTATAAAAGTGTAATGAAACCATTCTTTTATTTTAATGATTTTTTTATGTTATTTTTTTTACTAGAGAGAGAGAGAGATTTTTTAATGTAGATTTTTTTTTTATTATTATTATTATACAGCATATACATAAAATTGGTACTTAAATGGTAAATGGAGTCGTACTTAAATAAAAGAAGTGACTAAGACCAACCAATTTTTTTTCAGACCATGTGTTGAAGGACATATTCATAGAGTCATCATAATATCATGATTTTATACACATTATATATTCTAAATAATTGTATTATTAGTACAATCTTTGTTGTGATGATATCTGCATCCTAAGAATTCATCTTCATCCATTGAATCATTCAGAAATGTGTTCTTTCTTTAGTTTGGAGCTGAACACACATATGAAAAAATATACTGCACACTCTATGAAGATCATATTGATCAGGTTCACTTAAGTGTTGTTGGTGATGATCACATGGGGAATCTATAGTATGTTTTACTGCATGTTCACGTATCACCATAAACACAGGCTCGTTTTACTCGTCCTCTGGTTTCCATTGATCAGTGTGGATGTTCTTCACTTCTTCTGAAACAGATACAGTGGATGTGTACACCTCTCAACCTGTTAATGGTTTTATGTGGTCTCATGAAACATTGAAAAGTGAATTTGAGAATCGTTGGGTGCACAGAGCCCACATCCACATGCCAACAGCACACATATCTATAACATCCCGCAGTTCAAGTCCACATGAAATCATAATCCACTACATTTACATTCATCCAATCAAGTCCTGCCAAACTCATTTCCATGTTCTATATTTCTATGTTCTATATTTTGTTGTTGTAAATGCGAATTTATGCTGAGTTTGAGTGAATATGATGATATGGGTTCTTTCCTGATTACTTTTAAAATCAGTTAAGTATTTATCAGGAAACAATTGACCCTTTGCAAAGACCCACCCTCCTTAGTTACTGTTGCTACGTCCAGCAAGCCATGGCGCTCTCACGCAGTAAAAAATACATCAGAGAGCAAAGAGGACACTGACAATATGCCGACAGACAAGACAAAGCAGGTTACTTCTGGTATGAAACAAAGTCTCATCTTTCAAAATTAGTATAGTATGTAGTAAAAAATAGTATGCACAGCTTTTTTAATTATCTAGGCAGCTTTTTTTTCATTGCATTTATGCATTTCACACTTGACTTTTATTTGATAATTAACTCAGTGTCTCTTGCTTTTCTTTTTTATTAAACCTCTGTGATTAACTTTAAAAGTTCCTTTGTGTTCCTAAGAGGCTGCAATCCGCAAAGATCAATAAACCTTTAGTGGAGTGTTTGAAGTTGGTTTTCTGGCAGAGAGGCTGTTTTTCACAGCGCAGCGGTGCATATGCACATTTAGCCAGCGGGCTGTCCTCTGTTTCAGTCAGAGGTCAGGATCAGGGCTGAGTCATGGCCTCATGTCTGTAATAGCACTGGTTTTAGTCACTGCATAATTAGCCTTGTGTTTGGTAAGGCCTAAACACACAGCGTTTATAAGGTGTCACGAGGCCTGCAACAACTATGGAGATCGGACCAGTTTCATAGGAATAATTATGATAATTTGCATAATTCAGTTAAATCATGTTAGAGACATTTCCCCCCTAGATATTCTTTTTAATTTATTTGTTTTTCTGTTACGGGGTTGTCATCATAACATGGTACAAACACACACACACACATCTTATATTTTTTTGAATAATTAAGATTCAGCATATTAGAATGATTTCAAATTGTGTGACACTGAAGACTGGAGAGATAACAGCTGAAAATTACAAAAAAAAAAAAATGAATAAATAAAATTGCAATAGAACTTCACAATATTACTGTTTTTACTGTATTTCTGTATTTAAACTCTTTCAGCACTTCAGACAGCGACCATCTCTCCACAGATCCACAATGGGGTTGATAATGTAGTCTGAATGCATCTCATTCTAATGCTCAAATGATTGATTAGCTGGCTTTTAAACAGCCATTAATATCAAACTTGCATGTCTGTTAGTTAAATTTAGGTGATCTTGGGAGGTCATATATAATATTGTATGTGTCTCTGCTGATTCTGTCTTGGCTATTTATTTTTGTTTGTGACATTTTAATGTTTATTTATAGAAATCTTGTTACTGGCTGGACGATCATGCTCGCTCTCTTAGGCAGGCTTGTCGTCGAGCTGAGAGGAAATGGAAACAGGATTCTTTAACTGTGTCCTATGAGTTTTTTAAAGAATGTTTGGTTAGCTTTCAGAATGCTGCAAAATCATCTAGGTCAAAGTATTTTTCAGATTTGATTACTACACACTCTCATAGACCTAGGATTTTGTTTTCCACAATCAATTCATTAATTAATCCAGGTTGTCAGTTTCATGCGGAACCCTCAACTGAGCTCTGTGAAAATGTTTTAAAGTTTTTTTCAGATAAAGTGTTAGCTATTCACTCCTCTTTTACCTTGCAGTTATCAGATCTGTCGCTGTTTTCGCTGGCTAGTCCGGCTTCCTTTTCTTGTTTTCAAAATGTTTCTTTGAGGGAACTTTGTGATTTGGTCAATAAGATAAAGACAACTGCCTCTTCACTTGATGAAGATTATTAAGGCCTCTTTTTCTGAAATCGGTACTTCCATTCAGTCATTGATTAACTCGTCCCTAACTGCTGGGGTAGTCCCGAAATGTTTTAAGCATGCTGTAGTTCAACCTTTGCTTAAGAAACAGGGTTTGGAGGAAGGTTGCCTGGAAAATTATCGGCCTGTCTCTAAGCTTTCATTTTTATCAAAACTTTTAGAAAAAGTTGTATATTCACAATTGATTTCCTTTTTGAATTAAGCTAAATTAACAGAACCTCTTCAATCTGGTTTCTCTGCACAGCATAGTACTGAGTCTGCTTTGCTTAAAGTGTTCAATGACATTTTACTTGCAGTTGATAGTGGTAAAAATACAGTACTGCTGCTTCTTGATCTTACAGCTGCCTTCGACACAGTTGATCATAATATTCTCCTCTGCCGGTTAGAGCGTTTGTTTGGTATCAGGGGTATTGCTTTGCAGTGGTTTAATTCATATATTAGAGACAGGTCTTTTTCTGTTGAGTTAGGTAAGTTCTCTTCATCTGTTGCTCCTATTATCTGTGGGGTGCCTCAAGGATCCATTTTGGGGCCACTTCTTTTTAATTTATATATGCGACCATTGGGAGATATTATTAGGAGACATAATGTTTCATTTCATTTATATGCTGATGATACCCAGTTGTACATACCATTGAAAGCTGGCGATACCATTGAACCCTTATTGGCCTGCCTTGGGGACATTAAGAAATGGTTGTCAAACAGTTTTCTTCGGCTTAATGAAGAAAAAACGGAAGTAATCGTCTTTGGCCCCCCAAAGTTGAGAAGTGGTCTAATAAATGAGCTTGGCAAGCATTTCTCCTCAGTCTCTTCCCAGGTCAGGAATCTTGGTGTCATTCTGGACTCTGAACTTTGCTTAACTAAGCAAATTAATCCAGTTGTCAAGAACAGTTTTTATCAGTTACGGATTATCTCAAGATTGAAATCATTTTTGTCTTTTAATGACCTGGAGAAGGTCATTCATGCTTGTATTACCTCCCGCCTCGATTACTGTAATTCATTATATTTGGGTCTTCCTCAGTCATCCATTGCACGCTTACAGATGGTACAAAATGCTGCTGCAAGGCTATTGACTAGGGCTAAGAAAACTGATCACGTTACACCAATTTTAGCCTTTCTTCACTGGCTTCCTGTCCATTTTAGAATTCAATTTAAAATTTTGTTGTTTGTTTTTAAAGCACTTAATGGTCAAGCCCCATCTTATCTCACAGATCATCTTACTCCACTTTCATCCTCCAGATCTCTAAGATCTTCTGACAGGGCTTTCTTAGCTGTCCCGCGTTCGCGCTTAAAAACAAAGGGTGATAGGGCTTTTTCAATTGCTGCCCCCCGTCTTTGGAATCAACTGCCACTAGACATCCGCCTTGCACCTTCTATTACAACTTTTAAAACGAAGTTGAAAACATATCTTTATTCCCAGGCATTTTAATTTGAATTTTATCTATGTTGTATTGTTTTACTGTATCATCTTTCTTGTTTATTTTATGTTTATCTTTGACTTTGTTCAGCACTTTGGTCAGCTTTGCTGAGATAAATGTGCTGTATAAATAAACTTTACTTACTTACTTACTTATTTACAAAATTTCTCAAGTGTCTCAGTTGCAATTCTTAGATTGAAAAACGTCCATCTGTTGGCCTTCTTCTGTCTCTCTTCTTCTCTCTTTGTTCAACTTCATTCACAGTGAAGCAAGCTTTAAGTGTAACTTCAGAGTGATTATAGTTTTGAAGCATATGGGCTGACAGTCCCTCATGATTTACAGTTCCTCATTCGCTCATCAGAAGAATTGAAGATAGTGTTTGAAATATCAATCGGAATACGTGTTATTTTTTGGCATATGCAATGAAATAAACAAAATGCCTTCAAAACGTTCTTGCTTTGATCATTTGTGTCCCCTGATCTGCCATAAATATGCAATAATAATAATGCATGATAAACTTTTTGGTGTTTAACACTTTTTTGGTGTTTTTGTTCACTATAGGATATGATGTAGTATACAATCATGAAAATATTTAATATTTTTTAAAACAAATTAAATATTTTGCACTGCCTCATCATTTTTTTTAAATAAAATCCTTAAAGGGGTCATCGGATGCAAAATTCACTTTACAAGTTGTTTGAACATAAATGTGTGTTGGAAGTGTGTGTACACATCCATCCTATAATGATAAAAATCCACCCAGATTTTTTTTTTAAATCCCTATTTTAAAATACCCTTTCTCAAATCAGGCTGTTCTGAGATTCCTGTCAGAATGACTTAGTTCTGTACAGGCCGCTCCCACGAGAGTTGATTGACAAGACCGTCTTACCTTAGACCCGCCCTGAGTGAGCTGAGAGCTGTCCGCCATTGTGTCGACTCCGGTGCAGGGGAAAACAAGATGTCTCCGATTAAGCGATTGAGGCGTTCTGTTGATGGATGTAATATGAATATAGCAGTAGTCATTAACTCCCGACATCTGAAGACGCAGAGGATTATGTTTGTTTTTGAAGGGAATGCGCCCCCTGATCTACCTAAATGCGTCTTTGTTCACGCGAATCATTCGTGATCCAGCTTCACCTACAGAAGAAGTGAGTATAAGGGTTTTTAATGAATCTTTGCAAATCGCCTTTCTTTATAATATGATAATTAGCAAGTTTCACGATGAATGCGGCTAAAATAAACAGTCCCTCAGAGAGCGGCTCAGAAGAGAGGGGCGGGGTCAGCAGAGCTCATTAACATTTAAAGGGGTCCTATTATGCTCTTTTACAAAGTCTTGATTTTGTTTTGGGGGTGTACTAGAACATGCTCTCATGCTTGGTGGTTCGAAAATCGCATTATTTTTCACATAATCTACATTATTACAATACCTCTCTCCCCAGCCTGGCACAAACGGCTTTATTAGTTCCGGGTTTGATGAAGGCTCGCCTTCCGAAAAACTAAATGTGTTGTGATTGGTTAGCTGTCCCAGTGCATTGTGATTGGCGAACAGCTTAGATGGAGTTTCACTACTGCCCCGCCCCTTGCCAAAGCAGCAAGCCATATCAATTCACATAGACATATTATATCTATGTCAATTCAGACCCCGAGAATATTGAACAAGAGGATCGCGCAGAACCTTTGCACGCACGGATATTGCAAGACATATTAAAGTGGTAACGTTATTGTTTTTTTTTTTTTGCTAAATCACGGTTTAGATAGGATGTCAACAACAGCTTAAAAATAACTGCATTTACTGTGTACAGATAAGTGCAACGGTAATATGTATTATGTTTATTATTCTTTAATTCTAACATTATAACATGAATTGCAGTGAAACTGTTACATAGTTTAATTTATTTATACCATAATCCCACAGACTTGCACTATTTGTGGCGGTATATATATGCAAATTCATTCTCTGCCAGCGGGAGGCACTGTTGGAGTGGTAGAGAGTGAGGTTTCCCCGGTAACGCTGTACACAAAGCAGAGCTCCGCTCACAAACGCCGCTTTATCAGACAGTACATGTGAGATTAAATGAAAATGACATCCAAAATTTTCTGAAGACAGTCGATTTCCATCAGAAATAGTGCTATAAAAATACCCGTTCGATTTTGAAACGTGCAGTGCTCAAACAAGCGTTCTCCCCACCTGCCAACCATTTGAATTTCCGTTGGCGGGATTTATTTTTGTGATATCACAAATACAGGAAAACAACTTTGTAGTCCAAACGAGCCGTTCGTTGTAGTTCTTGAAAAGGGATTTTTTAAAAACGAAATATCTCCCTTTGGAGTGGACTTTGAGATTTGTAACTTTGTAGATATTTTTATGCCCAAACATACACACTACACACTGACTAAAATTCAAAAAGTGAAAAAGCATAATAGGACCCCTTTAAAGGAAAATGCTACAAAACGGCTTGCTCTGACAAGAGCTGTTTTTGACAGGTTTAAAAAGGTGTTTTTTTTTACATTACCATTGATAAATTTTAACCAAACTATGTTACAGACCTTTAATTAAGACCCTAAAGAATCATATCAACTTGTGGAAAATGGGCATCTGATGACCCCTTTAAAGCAAATGTATGTAGTTTTGTCAAAGAGTATAGAATACCAAGAGGCGAAACTCAATAGAACGCTCCATAGCAACAGTTGCGCCCATGACATGACTGTGCCGCCGCCATTTTGGACTGAAAACTACACAAACACGCCGTAGAATAATAGGAGCCAGTCGCGCTTGACCAACTTACAATAACACATTTAAAGTATATATTTATATAGAGTTTCGCCTGTTTGGGCTTCTATACTCTGTCGGCACTCCACTAGATTCTTGCTGTCGCCATGGAAAGATTTGTTTAAAAAAACATACATTAAACCTGAAATACAGCCTGAACTATGACAACAATAATGTACAATCACTAGACGAGTGATAATCAAATCCTTTTAACAGTTTATTTTACAGACTTTATTTTAAAGTCTTCCCTTTTTTTTTTACAAAACCTTTTGGTCTCTAGAAACCATGTCAGTTTCGGTTACAAATATTTTAAGTTCAAGTGTTAGCATTATAATAACACGGAATTAATACCAACATATGAAATTAAATTAATGACAGAAAAATTAGAAATGTTGGATAATAAATATATAACAAGAATAACATCTTGACAGTAAACTGTTTTTGCAGTATTGTCTTATATTAATGTCCCTTAAAGGAAGACAGTATATAAAAAAAACAAGTACAGCCACTTTCTCCAAAATTGTTTAATTATTTAATTATGACAGACACAACAATGCATCATGTTCTAGATCATCATGTTTGTAGTGTGTTCAGGGGATTAAAACGTACAATATATATTTCAGACCTACTGGAGTAATAGTAAATAATAATATGTAATTGTAAATGTGTAAAGTTGCGTAAGCTCATTATAACTATATCCATATAAATCATTATTATGGTTTCTATGGCTAGGACCTGCAGTTCCTAAAAGGATTTAAGTTTACTACTAGACGCTACATCCCACTTCAAAACACACAATATTTTTACACTTTTGTGAATAATTACCTGTCAGAGTCTTTGGGAAAATGATAAAAGTCAAGATTTTCACTGTCACACTGATAGTTTTTGAAGGGGATTGCCCAACATTGCGTTCTTTTATTCCACTTTGACTTCTCTTTCGTTGTTATTCTGTCTATTTCTGTAGATCTGTAACGTTGTCCAGTTGGAATTTTCACCCCAAAATGGCGGCCGCGCTACCGAAGCGCCACCTAGTGACTGTTACCCGAAAAGCATCAGAGTTTCGCCTCTTGGTATTCTATACTCTTTGGTTTTGTGGATACTTTGATCCCCCTACAGGAGTGCAATTCGCTGAAAGTAAATATATCACTTTCGTAAGTGGATAGCTGAACACTTGCATTTGTTGCTGCCGTAAAGCATCTGCCCTTTTCGTGGAATTTCGTACCTGCTCACCAAACTCAGTACATTTGACAGTTATGTCATTTACCTCAGTTTTGCCGTTCACTAAATGTAGGTCTATGTCACAAAACACAGTTTAAGGTGAAGCAGATTAAATTGCTGTGAGCGAGCGCTAGATAATCTGTCAGTCTTCCTCACGTATTCTTTGACATTTGGCTCAGCATATTTAGAGACATGGGTATACTGACATTTCATTTCTCCCACCACTACTCCATTCTGTGTTCGTCTTCCTCATCCTCAAGAAGAGAGGTCGAAGTTTGTTTCACTGTTTGCTGGGATTTACAACTGTGAACTTATCAGGAAATGACATGAACTTTCTGTCTCAAGTATTGACAAGTTCCAATCTTTTCATCTAAGGCTCTTGGCGATGACCCAGGTCATTTGAAAAGAGCTTCAATTTAAAAGGAGATTAATGGTCTCATGTTAAGCCATGCTGCATGATTTAAATAGACCTCAAAGAAACTAATAAGCCGGGGAGCCAGAGAAGAGAATAAAACACATACACAGATTTTGGGATCACGTGAACCGGCTTAGTCTCAAAGAGATAGCGAACATAATTTATTGTAGTGAGAAAGACAAAATTTAAATGTATGGCTAGGTTTCTTTATTTCTTTTCTTTTTTAATTATAGAGATTAATTCAAATAATGAATTGCATATGCCTTCATAGAAATGCAACATAAATAGTAACATTAACTGAAGTGACAAATTTTACACAGTAAAAATGAAGATATAAGAATGTAAAAAAATAAATTGTGAATCAAACTTAATATATATACACATATATAGCCATATATACACACAGCTATATACACTTTTATTATTTATATTATATTTTTTTATTATAGCCCATTACATTTGAGTCTCTTCCTTTTTGTCCTTATATGGAATGCAGGCAGCAACACTTCCGCTGTAATGAGGAGTCCACTGAACGGCGAGCGTAGTGAGAACCCAAGTGCAGTTTATTTACAGACGTGATCCAAAATACAAACATAACCCGAGACTTGACTTAGCATGAACAGGCTAGACTCACCGACAGCAGGATACAACTTCAATACACTATGAGAGACAATGGCAACATGATGGCTACTTATAGCAAACAATACAAGTCACATGACAAGAACCAACCAATGAGAGACAGGACACATGAATAAGACTACCATTCAGAACATGACACAATGAACAAGAGAACCAATAGCATGAATACATGAGGGCAATGGAAGCATGACACAAACAGGGACCATGACTAAACTCCAAAATAAAAGACATGGAAACATGAACGAGAAACACAAACAAAACCCAAACCCCACGTTACATATCCCCCCTCTAAGGGCGGCACCTGACGCCCTAGTGAAACACCCACTCTGTAACACAAACAAAACCCAAAGAGTCCAGGAGGGTGGTAGAGCAGAAGCAGAATGGGGGGAGGGATGGAGGGCCAGGCCCATGCAGGGGAACAGGACCTAAACGTGGACAGTGGAACCATGGCAGACAGTGAAACACTGGAGGACCTTGGCCGTGGAGCAGTTCCACAGGAGCATGGAGCCATGGCAGTGCAGGCAGAGCAGGACAGCCGGGTGGTGCCAGCAGAGCAGGGAGCCATGGCGGAGCAGGCAGAGCAAGACGGCCGGGTGGTGCCGGCAGAGCAGGATGCCATGGCAGAGCAGAGACATGAATAGACCACTTGACTGTGACAGAGCAGGCAGGGAGTTCTTGAATGGCCTTCTTGGCCATAACAGAACAGTTTGAGAGTTTGTGAATGGCCTCCGTGGCCACGACAGGACAGACATTGAGTTCATGACCGGCCTCCGTGGCCGCGACGGGACAGACAATGAGTTCAAAAGTGGGCGCCACCACCTCGGGAGGTTCTGCAGCGGAAGCCGCCACCTCTGGAGCCACTGGAGTGGATACATGGACAGGAGAGGCCTTAGGAGCAGATTCATGGACAGGAGAGGCCTCAGGAGTGCAGTGTGCAGTCCACATGCTCAAAATGGCGACCGCCATTACAGGCAGTGCAGCAGAAAGTGGGATGCCTGCTGGGCTTGAGAGCGTATGGGACCAATGGGATGTCAGCCGCTTGCACTGACATCAGTGGTGAGTCCATCACACTAGCTATCAGTCTTTTTAGTCCTGGCCCAAGCTCCGCATCCGCAGGAGCTTGGGTACTATAGCCCCCCCAAAAAAAATCCTTTGGGGAAATTTTGGTGACAGCCGTGACATGGCGAGGCTCAGGCGTGGCGGCCATCTTGGCCGAGGACTTAGGCGTGGCGGCCATCTTGGCCGAGGACTTAGGCGTGGCGGCCATCTTGGCCGAGGACTTAGGCGTGGCGGCCATCATGGCCAGGGAATCAGGCGTGGCAGCCATCTTGGCCGGGGAATCAGGCGTGACAGCCATCTTGGCCGGGGAATCAGGCGTGACAGCCATCTTGCGATGAGGCTCAGGCGTGGTGGCCATTTTGGCCAGGGAATCAGGCGTGGCGGCCATCTTGGCCAGGGAATCAGGCGTGGCGGCCATCTTGGCCGGGGACTCTGGAATCTCAGCTGAGACGTGACGAGACTCTGGAACGATGGCCGTGATGTGAGCAGGCCCCATAGACTCTGGCGTGACGGGAGCAGACTGTGTAGACTTAGTAGACTCTGGATTGGCAGACATGATGTGATCAGGCTGTGACTTGGTAGACATGACATGAGTAAACTTTGACTTAACTGGCATGATGTGAGCAGGTCCTGGAGTAGCAGGCATGACGTGAGTAGGCCTTGGAGTAGCAGACATGACGTTAGCAGGCTTTGGCGTAGCAGACATGAGGTTAGCAGGCCTTGGCATAGCAGACATGATGTTAGCAGGCCCTGGCATAGCAGACATGACGTTAGCAGGCCCTGAAGTAGCAGACATGACGTGAGCAGGCTGTGGCAGACATGACGTGAGCTGGTTCTGGAGTAACAGGCATGACGTGAACAACTCCTGACATGATGGTCGGGACGTAAAAATACTCTGGTGCAGAGGGAAAAGCACAATTGTGGGGCTCCTCATCTGCAACTCCCACAGTAAGAGGTGAACCAGCCAGCAACAAAGCATAGTCAATATGTCGCTCCAGTGACCAATGAATCTTTCCCCCAGGCAACAGAGAACGAATGGGTTCGTTTAAACCTACTCGAAAATGTCTTTCAATGCCACATCATTAAAATTCACTAAATGGCACAATCCACAAAAGTCCTCAACATATTCCTCTATGGCCCGGTCACCTTGACGAAGGCAGAGGAGGTGATAAACTGCTGGGTTCATGGTAGTTGTCATGTATTCTGTAATGAGGAGTCCACTGAACGGCGAGCGTAGTGAGAACCCAAGTGCAGTTTATTTACAGACGTGATCCAAAATACAAACATAACCCGAGACTTGACTTAACATGAACTGACTAGACTCACCGACAGCGGGATACAACTTCAATACACGACGAGAGACAATGGCAACATGATGGCTACTTATAGCAAACAATACAGGTCACATGACAAGAACCAACCAATGAGAGACAGGACACATGACTAAGACTACCAATCAGAACATGACACAATGAACAAGAGAACCAATAAAATGAATACACAAGGGCAATGGAAGCATGACACAAACAGGGACCATGACTAAACTCCAAAATAAAAGACATGGAAACATGAACGAGAAACACAAACAAAACCCAAACCCCACGTTACATCCGCTTGCAGCAAACGAAACAATTTGGCATTGCCAACGCACCAGATTTAAATGAGGCCTTCAAGGTTTTCGCTGAATAGCTAGTTAAATTTCATTGTTTCCTTACGTTGTGGAACCATATGACTTGGAATGTAGCGCACGGAGTCACATATATTACATTTATGACGGTTTTATGGTGCTTTTGGTCCTTTTGGAGCTTGTCATCACCTGTCCGCGTCCACCTGCGTTGTGTGGAAAAAAAGCAACTGTAAACATCTGCTCCACGGAAAGAAGTCATCCATATTTCAAAGACACGAGTGAGTAAACGATGCCAGAAATGTATTATTACTACTATTATTTTTTATATACCAGCTAACCCTTTCATTGTTTGTGTGTAACTGTTTAGCTGTAGAGACATCAAAGTTGTGTACAGTATGTTCTAGCTTGATGTTCCTTCTGCGACTGTACATGCATAATATAAGAACAAACCTCTGGAGTTACCTTTAAATATGTTGGTTCCATGCAGCATATTATACTCTTTAATTTAGATATTCTAACATATCCTTGAAATATAAGAAGACCTCCAGAGTTTATTATTTCTTAAAGCATTTACATTTCATGACCTGACATGTGCAGTTAACCTGACAGGAATATGAAGGTGTCCATATAGTGATGAGTTTATCTGCTCAGAGAAAAAATACAATATGAGGACAGTTAAGTACAGAATGGTGGATAATGCAGCAGAATAAAAAGTCAGTTGCCTTAGAAGCCTAGAATAAATGAAAGGCTTTCTATCATTATTCCATCAAGTTGACTTGTTTTTATTTATACTGAAGTGATATTTGCTATCTTCCATCCTTAACTTTCACATAAGCCTTTCAGTATTACATTTTCATTAAAACTGTTTAATGTGTTTCGTAACAGTTTTCTTTATAAGGATGGGCTGGTTTAAATTGTGATTTGTTTTACTAGTCCTAAGGGGACACATGTAGGAAATGTATAGTAAACTCAAATCTGATTGGAACCAAATAGATTTCCATTAAAATAAATGTGTTTTCTGATAATGAGAAATAGTACTTATTTTCTGTCCTAATGTACTTAGAGTTTCTGCGCATTTTCTATAGGATTTATAAGTGTACAGTTTTCTGTGTGATAGTTTGTGGACACTGAGATGATAAAACTATGAAAGTCAGTTTCCACCATGGGGTAAAAACAATAAAAAAAATGTAATTGCGTCTTTTTATTTCACATTTCTAACTTTTTTCTAACTATCAATTCTGACTTTGAGGTATTACTTTGCAACTGTATGTTGTCCAGATGTCCAATTTTGGTGTCTGCAGCAAATTAAAGTTTTTTTTTGTTTGTTTTTTTGCGGCAAACATAGAAAACAATAAATGCAATTTAAATGTCTATACTTTAATGTTTCAAATAACATTTTTGAAAATAGAAAACAAAATATCAAAATATGGGAGAAGTAACTTTCCTGTAGCTCAAATGGTAGAGCATGGCGCTAGCAACGCCAAGATCATGGGTTCAATTCCCAGGGAAAGCAAGAGCTGATAAAATGTAAAAAACTGTAACTTGAATGCAATGTAAGTCGCTTTGGATAAAAGCGTCTGCTAAATGCATAAATGTAAATGTAATGTACCATAATCATTCAGAATAAGAGATATATTTATGTAAAAAAGAAACAACATAATTATTCTGACCTGTACTTATTAAATACATAAAATAATAAGTGATCTATTCTAAATGTTATTTTATTTTGAAATATTAAAAACCTATTGCTGACAAATGGATAAAACCTAGTGTTTTGAAGGATAATGGCAAAGATTGATATAGATTACAATTAATTAGTTTTGGAGGCTGCACTGTGATCTTTAAATAGTCTTTTAATCACATCTAATGATTCAGGTTCTCAATATGCATGATTTTTGGTAAATTAACTATTGTTACACTGAACAACATTTTAGTGGGCATCTTCTGTAAATCATGGCAAGAAGAATATATGATTATCCATATTTTTTTAGAAAAAAAAAAAAAAACTTTTATTGAGTCGTTGTCTGCTGTGTACTTGGATATACAGTAGTTAAGTGTTAAGCAAAGATATCAGTTTTCTCTAAACACAATATGTGGTGGTTTGTGAGCCATGAGTGAGTCATGTCATCCTGTTTTGAAGGTTATGGTATGTACGTCTCTCAGGAATGCTAATTACTTGGCAGATATGCTTCTGTGTCCTTGTTTCTCAAAATAATAGATTTAATGACGGACCCGTAATGACTGGAAAATGTGAAAAGGCCTTCAACACTTGATGTGGTCCTTCAGACTGCTCTCGATGATGCAGAAGAATGACACGGCTGTTGTTGAATGTGATGCTTACATGGAACGATTTTTAATAAAAAAAAAAAATAAAATGTGGTCAAATGTTCCTGATACAATGAATCATTAAAAATGAACTGTTTATGTGCTGAATCAGGAATTGTTGGCAAATTGCTGTAATGCATGGCTTCAAGTGGTGGATTGCTTTAATAAAATGCAATTCAATGTTTAATATTAATATAAATAAAACTAATAAATTAGATTTTTTTGGTTTGCTGAGTCATTTGATAGGTAATTACATTCTGGCCACATGTCTAGATTTGCCTAGATTTGAGTAAATTTTTGCCTGTTTTCATTGTCTATCAAAACTAGGAAGAAAGTGAACAGAAGGGGGCAGGGAAAGGAGAAAAAAATGATAGAAAAATGACTTATTAAACCCGCAGTTTGATATGACCAGTTCACTTTGCCAGAAGCTGTGAGCTGTTATGGCACTGGCTTGCGAAAAACAAAACAAGAGTGGCATTTATTCTCCAAAAAAAAAAAAAAAAAAAAAAATTACTGGCAAGGCCTCAGAGGCTCAACTCTAACTGCCCTCCCCTTCAGCTACTGTTCCCCCTCATCAGCATCAGAGACTGCCAGCTCCGCTTCAATCCTGAGGGGGAGACACCGTCTCTGGGGAGACCTGCCTGGATAGCACGGCCTAATTGGGGCCCGAGGATGAAGGGCCCGCTGCAGCTGCCCTGTCAGAGGAACTAGGGACCGGCTACGGCCACCACACGCAAATACAGGCCAGTGACGGAGAAGAGAAGAACCAAAGTGAGACAACATGGCTGGAAGTGAGTAGATGAGATGAAGAGGCTACAGACATCTAAAGGCTATACACGTTTTTTTTTATTTCATAACAAACTTTCATCTTTGAAGATTAAGCATAAACGGTTTCAATTCTGAGAGACTGACAGAAAGCAAAAAAACAATGAAAAGATAACAGAGAAAAAAATCTGCCGTTTTTCTTATCTCTGTCCCCTTAGGTCACAAAATAGCCAGTCAAACGGGAAGGTTTATAAATTAGAAATATGTAAATTGAAAGACTTGATTTGTATTCCGGGTTTATTTGTGTTCCTTTGAGACTTTTCCCTCATATATGACCATTATACTTTTTTAAAAGGATTACGGCTATCAAAAAGCATACTCAATTGAGACAGTTAGTAGTTATAATGAAAATGGCTCCTTCAAATGGAAGTCATTTCAATTCAAAAGCAAGAGGGAGTGATTTTTAAATGAAGGAACCCGAGTTAATGAAGAAATGTGGAGGCAGCGTTCGGCTGCTGAATTAGGAAAAAAGAAAAACAAGATGGGATTTGCAGAACTTGAGAACACAAGGCTGATTTTCAAATACAGCAATTTTGTGCCGTGCAGAGAAATCAAATTATAAAGCTGCTTTGATTTTCATATTTGCGGCGTGGTGTTTCTTGGCTGTCGTGTGGTCCATTTGGTCATGCATTAAGGTAATTGTGAGGTTCGTCTGAGTTTATTTTTGCTGCAGATTTGTTCTGCATTTGTTTTGTCCTTTCTGGCTCTTAGATCTGTGAGGAACAGTGAGTTTTTTCCACTCTGTGGGTTTTGGCACCGTATCAATCCTGCCTCAGCATTTCAGCATGTTGAAACCGCTGCTTACATGGCCTTTGCTGTCCATGATAGGCAGTCAACAGTGACAAACAGGAACATTTGACATTACCCTTGACCAAGGACTCGAAAACCCCAGGAAAACATACACGCACACAAACACCAAAGTGCTCCTTGAAACCTGCGCAATGTGCTGATTTCCCTCTCCTCTCATTTCCTGTCTTCTCGCTCCTATTTCTGGTTTTGAATATCACTGACCAACATTTACGAAGACAGGAAGAAGGGTGACAACCTTGTTAGACTGCAAAATTAAAGTTGCATTGTTTCAAAGTGTAAAGTGTTTGTAGCAACAGATATTTCCTTTTATTATTGTGAAATACATTGGAGTGTAACAGATTATCGAGAAAAAGAAAAAATGTGGGGTGGAGACTCGATAATGTGCTTTGGTTGTTGATTGGATGTTAGTCTTGTACTCCACAGGGTACTTCGGAGTGAAAACAATCATGGTCGCCATATTGAAGGGTCGTTCCAAACCGAAGTGCTCAAAACTGGCCACTTCAAAGGGCCCTTCGGAATGAAGGATTTCGAAGGGTAAAACTGATGCACACTTCAGGCTGCCATGATCCTTTGCGCAGATTCTTTGCATGATGACGGCGTCTCCGTGTGGGCACGTGATGATGACGCAGAAGGGGCACTTCAAGAAACAGTTGTTTGGGGATCACGTGACCCTTTGACGGTGATGCAGGCTTAGTCTTTCGCTCTGCTCACTTTGCCACATATTTTATGATCCTGTCAGTAAAACTTAAACCACTCTGCATTGGACCCATCATGAGTGCTAAGGCAGACAAAGGGGATCGGAAAAGAGAGATTGAGCAATCGCCAATGTAGAAAAAAATCTGAGATTCAGCCATCTCCAGAGAAGACCTCGACGAGGCTATTGCTAACCGCATTGAACTAGCATTTAAAGAGCAGCAAAGCACTTTGAATTCGGTTGTGAATTCGGCAGTAAGAGATGCGATGGACTCGGTGCTGATTCCAGCATTGCGCGAACTGTGTGAGGACATACAAGCGACCAACAAGTCTGTTAAAGAGCTAAGAGAGGAATTTGAGGCCATAGCTACCGAGACGAAGCAGACACGTGACCGCATTGATTCTGTTCAGGCAGCGGCGCGTGAAGATAAGAGGACAGTCACGGACTTAAAGGATCAGCTGGAGCGACTCACAGAGAAGATGACAGATATGGAGGACAGGTGCAGAAGGAACAACGTAAGACTGGTGGGGCTGCCAGAAGGGATGGAGGGTCCTGACACAGCTGGTTTCCTCAGAGCTAATCTTTCCAAATGGATTCCTTCCTTGAGGGGCCGTGACATTGAGATTGATCGGGCGCATCGCGTGTATGACGGAGGGAGGGGCTCTGATCGGCCGCGCACTCTCATCTTCCGTGTGCTGAGATGGCATGACAGATCAGATATCCTGAAGGGTGCTCGGCAGGCCTATCCGGTGAAATGCTCACAGAGCAATGTCACACTGCTATTTTTTCCCAACTTTAGTCCAGCTACAGTGATCAGGAGAAAGGCATTTGGTCCGGTTTTGAAGAAGATGACAGCGCTTGGTCTCCAGCCCTTCCTCATCTATCCGGTGGTAATTAAACTATGGCGCAAGGGTGAGCAGAGGAGCTTCGATTCTTTTCAGAAAGCGGAGGATTTTGTCAGCTCCCTGTCTCAGCGGAGAACGTATGCCGCAGCTCTGCGGGGGGATGACGGGGGAGCAGCGGCCGCTGTTTCTCCAGCCCGGCGGGAGGAGCTTGACGGCTGGGATGGACATGGTCCTAGCTGCCCAGGAGGGGATGATGGCAGGATGAACATGGACGCTTGCTAAACCTATTTTTTGCTTTTTCTTCTCTCCTCTCTTCTACTGGGATATTGTCCCTATATATCCGGTACAACGATCTCTTTGCTGGTAAGACTGACACTCATTTTTTTCTCTTTTGGAGGGGACTAATGGAGAGTAGGTTTAATTAAAAAAAATTTTTTTTTTTTTTTTTTTGGCTGTGTGAGCCTTTCGGGAGACATGTCTTGCGTTGGAGTGTATCGGTCACGAACCATCACTATTTTTTGTTGCTCAGTCAGACCTATGTTCTCGGTAATGTGCGGTCTGAGTTGTTCCTTGTTTATGGTTGTCAGTTGTTCATGTTTTTATGTTGTTTTTGTTTGTTACAACAGACATTTATACTTCTATTTATTTTACCTTATTTCTAAAGGGATTTTTCATCTAGGAGGTTTGGTATCTAAAATGCACACCAGCGTTTACATGTTATTTACAGAATGGAAATGCTTCTTTTTTTATTTATTGAATACAATCTTGGGATTATGAATATTCAATGCATACTCTAAATATTTTATCACTGAATGTGAATGGTTTAAATTCTGCTGTTAAACGAACCCGTGTGTTACAACCCCAAATCAGAAAAAGTTGGGACAGTATGGAAAACGCAAATAAAAAAAGAAAGTAGTGATTTCTAAATTTACTTTGACTTGTATTTCATTGCAGACAATATGAACACAAAATATTTCATGTTTTGTCTGGTCAACTTCATGTCATTTGTAAATATACATCCTTTCCTGTCATTCAGACCTGCAACACATTCCAAAAAAAGTTGGGACAGGAGCAATTTAGGGCTAGTAATGAGGTAAATTGGTTAAATAATGATGTGATTTGAAACAGTTGATGTCAACAGGTGATTGTAATTATGATTTGGTACAAAAGCAGCATCCAAGAAAGGTCTAGTCCTTTAGGAGCAAAGATGGGCCGAGGATCACCAGTTTGCCAAAAAATACGTGAGAAAATTATTGAAATGTTTAAAAACAATGTTCCTCAAAGAAAGATAGGAAGAGATTTGGATATTTCACCTTCAACAGTGCATAACATAATTAAAAGATTCAAGGAATCTGGAGGAATTTCAGTGCGTAAAGGACAAGGGCGCAAGCCTAAGCTGAACAACCGTGATCTCCGATCCCTCAGGCGGCACTGCATCAAGAATCGTCATTCATCTATAAGCGATATCACCACATGGGCTCAGGACTACTTTGGCAAACCTTTGTCAAGTACCACAATACATAGTTACATCCTCAAATGCCAGTTAGGAAAAGGAAGCCCTATGTTAACAGTGTCCAGAAGCGCCTTCGACTTCTCTGGGCTCGGAGGCATCTGGGATGGACCATCACACAGTGGAAACGTGTACTGTGGTCAGATGAATCAGTATTTCAGGTATTTTTTTGGAAGGAATGGACGCCGTGTGCTCCGGACCAAAGAAGAAAAGGATCATCCAGACTGTTACCAGCAACAAGTCCAAAAGCCAGGGTCTGTCATGGTATGGGGTTGTGTCAGTGCCCTTGGCAAAGGTAACTTGCACTTCTGTGATGGCACCATTAATGCTGAAAAGTACATAGAGATTTTGGAGCACAATATGCTGCCTTCAAGAAGACATCTTTTCCAGGGACGTCCATGCATATTTCAACAAGACAATGCAAAACCACATTCTGCACACATTACAAAGTCCTGGCTGCGGAGGAAGAGGGTACGGGTACTTGACTGGCCTGCCTGCAGTCCCGACCTGTCTCCAATAGAGAATGTGTGGCGCATTTTGAAGCGCAAAATGCGACAACGAAGACCCCGTACTGTTGCCCACCTTAAGACTTGTTTGCAGGAAGAATGGGACAAAATTACACCTGAAACACTTCATCTCTTGGTGTCTTCAGTCCCTAAACGTCTTTTAAGTGTTGTGAAAAGGAATGGCAACATTACAAAGTGGTAAATGCTTTACTGTCCCAACTTTTTTTGGAATGTGTTGCAGGTCTGAATGACAGGAAAGGATGTATATTTACAAATGACATGAAGTTGACCAGACAAAACATGAAATATTTTGTGTTCATATTGTCTGCAATGAAATACAAGTCAAAGTAAATTTAGAAATCACTACTTTCTTTTTTTATTTGCGTTTTCCATACTGTCCCAACTTTTTCTGATTTGGGGTTGTAGAATATTTACACCGTAAATCTATCTCCTGTGCCCTAATTCAAGAGACACATTTAAAACAATCTAACGTGGCACGTTTCCAGAATAAGTATTACAAATGAATAGCTTTTTCCTGCGCTCAAAATAAAACTAAGGGGGTGCTTATCCTTGTTAACCGGAAGTTAAATTTAACAATTGAACACCTTGGTAGTGATGAGAAGGGAAGATTTGTTTTTATCCGATGCAAAATATATAATAATAGATTAGCATTGGTCTCTATTTATGGTCCGAATGAGACAGACAGTGCATTCCTTACACAGATTTCCAAAACTCTACTTGAGGAGATTGATTGCCCTCTAGTGGTGGGTGGTGATTTTAATGCTGTCATAAATCCTGCTTTAGATAAATCTCAATCTGATACAACAGCCAATCCATCCTCTAAATTACTGAATAAATTTATCACTGAGCTTAACTTAATCGATCTTTGGAGAATTCAGAATACTAAAGCTAAGGACTTCACTTTTTTTTCTAATAGACACAAGACTTTCTCTAGGATAGACTACATATTTCTCAGCCCATCTTTAATTTTGTCTAATTCCTCCATCTCTATATTACCAATTTTATTATCTGATCATTCTGCTGTGTTGTACAGTGTTCCTCTTTCCGATGTTAAAGCCAAGTCCCCTAGATGGCGCTTTAACATATCATTATTAAGTAATCAGTCTTTCATTACTTCTCTAAAAGAATATATTAAGGAATTTCTTGAAATTAATATGCCCTCTGATGTGGCATCCTCAAATACTGTGGGAAACGACTAAGTGTGCTATACGAGATTTCTGTATATCTTTCTCTTCTACTCTTGCCAAAGCGAAAACTTGTTAGAAAATAAAATCCAAACATTACAAAACCTACAAAAACAACATTTTACTGAGCAACAGGCTACACAGCTGTCCTCTTTAAAAGAAGAATATGGTTTACTTTCACACTCAAAGGCGGAATTTATTTTACATAGGACTAGGCAAAAATATTATTTTGAATCAGAGAGACCTAGTCATTTATTGGCCCTTAGGCTGAAAGAATGCGAGTCTAAGGCATATATTAGCACAATAAAATCATCGGATGATCAGGTCACCACGAATCCAGTGGCAATTAATGACATATTTAAAGGTTTTTACACAAATCTGTATAAAGCTGAAACAGATTTTGATTAACCAATTTGTAAGCAGTATTTAGATAAATTGGAACTGCCTCGGATCTCACAGATAGATAAAGAATCTGTGGATGCCCCATTAAGTTTGGAGGAACTCCACGTCTCTCTAAAAAGCCTTCAAAAGGTCAAATCACCGTGTCTAGATGGTCTCCACCCTGAATTATATTTAGAAATTTGGGATTTGGTAGGGATACCTATGCTTAACTCATTTAATTTTGCAATTGAACATGGGATATTTCATAGAGATCAAAAAACTTCACTGATTTCATTACTTCTTAAAAAAGGGAAAGATCCATTAGATTGTTTCAGCTACCGATTTCGCTTATCCCATGTGATCTAAAAATCATGGTCTGATCAAGGAGGACCAAACCGGTTTCATCAAGGGGCGCAATGCATCTGAAAATATGCGTCGACTCCTTCATATTCTTGACTTTGCGGACTCCCACCCAACCCCTTGTGCGGTCTTTTCACTTGACGCAGAAAAAGCCTTTGACAGGCTAGAGTGGAATTATATGTGGGCAGTTCTGCAATGTTCCGGCTTCGGTGAACACTTCATTTCTATGATTAAGACATTATACCACTCACCTGCAGCATCAGTCATAACTGGTAATATTATTTCCCCCTCATTCCCTTTACAGCGGGGAAGGAGGCAGGGGTGTCCGCTTTCCCCCTTATTGTTTTGTCTATCTCTTGAACCCTTAGCGCAAGCCATCAGGAAATCTGAAGTATCGATTAAGATTCATGATCATAATCATAGTATTTCATTATACGCTGATGATATTATTCTATATTTAGACCACTTTGATGTTTCAGTCTCTAGTATAATTAAGGAATTTGATAATTTTAGTAGCCTATCAGGATATAAAATAAATTGGAGCAAATCTGCTTTAATGCCAATTAACAATGTTAAGGTTAATTCTTCTATTCCCTCATTTATCCCTATTAATGAATATTTCATCTATTTGGGCATTACCATATATAAAAACATTCATAAGTTTGCCAGAGACAATTTTTATAACATTTTAGTTAAGGTCAAAAATGACATTCAAAGATGGAAGAATCTTAAAGTCTCTCTCCAAGGAAGAATCTCCACTGTTAAGATGAATTTGTTACCTTGATTAATTTTTTTTTCTCTATGCTACCACTTTCTCCCCCTCCAGGTTACTTTAAGGAGATCAACTCCTTAACTGGAATGATAAATGTCCCAGAATAAAACTTACCACATTACAACACACCAGCTGAGACCGGAAATGCTGTAGGTGACGTCAGACGCTGGAGACTTGGCGGAAAAACTGAATGAACAACGAGGACAGCGAGGAAAAATTTAGAAACTCTTCAGGAATACATCGACTGGTGCTTCGACGTTATAGTCATGAAGAAAAACCAAAATGCAGGTTCTCCAGCCAAAAGCGAGACGCCGTCTTCCAAAAGAAGTCGCCCCAGCAGACTCGCCTGAAACAACATCGCCGACGGGTAAAAGCTTTACCGACATCCTGGAGTCAATCGACAAGCGGTTGTCCAGCTTCGACGCGAGGTTGTCCCTGGTCGAGATCCTGCACCGTGAATTTAAATCCCTGAGGGAATCACTGGAATTCAGCCAGCAGCAGGTGGAAACACTCGCTGCTGAAAACGCATCTCTACGGGACTCGGTCAAATCTCTAACTGAAAATATGACCCATCTAAGTGAAGAAAATAAAAAAATAAAAGAGACTGTCATCGATCTCCAGGCCCGTAGCATGAGAGATAACCTGGTGTTTTCAGGCATCCGGAATCTGCCGAAGAGGACCCAGAAGCTACGGTTAAAAAACTTTATCAAGACGTACCTGAAGCTTCCGGAAGACACCGTGGAAAACATCTGCTTCGAAAGAGTCCATCGGATGGGAGCGAAGAAACCTGGAGCCCCGAGGCCGCGTCCAATTGTGGCCAAATTCGGATACTTCAAGCAGAAAGAGCAGGTGAAGAGTCGCGGCAGGGAGCTGAAAGGAACAGACTTCGGCGTAAACGACCAGTTCCCCAAAGAAATCCTGGAGCGACGCAAACTTCTGTTCCCAATCCGACGCAGTCTCATCCAAAAGGGCTCCCGAGCTGTCATCGCCGTGGACCGGCTCTACGTGGACGGACAGCTCTACCGCAACCTCCGTACCACTCCGTGGTTATATTAACACCACTCCAGATAAGAATCCGTTATATTTATCTTTTCTTTTTCTCTCTTTCCTCGCTTGTTCTTCCATTTACCGCTAAATATTTATGTCATTTCGATAATTTAATACGATATCATAAAAACACGTACAGTCAGTCTCCGCAGCGTTTAAATGATTTTGCAATGTTTTCGTTTCTGTCAAGTTTTTACTTTCATCCCTCTATGCTTGCTTCTTTGTATGTCTTTCTTACTTCCAACTCCTTTCACGGCACCGATCACCTGCTTTACTACACATATAAACAAAACACACTATATTACACATCTGCACGGCACGACCATGTACATATACACTCAGCATTAACGCAACCACTCAGACCTTACAGCGCACACAGACATGAAGGACATACTCGCATACAAGCGCGTACACGCCCGCTCATATCTTATTCATTTGAGCATCACACGCAGCCAGCAGCATTAGCTACACACACACATCTATGGGTGCATTAAGGTTTGTCACATGGAATGTGAATGGAGCTGGCTCCAAGGAAAAAAAGTTAAAAAAATTTAGCCAGCTTAAAAAACTACAATCAGACGTTGTATTAATACAAGAGACTCATAGACCTGCCACAGCTACAGATCAACTTAAAACAACTGAGTTTCCTAATGTGTTCTCAGCCTGCTATAACTCTAGGCAAAGGGGGGTAGCAATTTTAATACATAAAAATGTTAATTTCACAGTACTCAACACAGTTATAGATCCAGAAGGTAGATTTCTAATCATTAAATTATCTATATTTGACAAAAAGTTATGTATTGTTAGTATATATGGTCCAAATGTTGATGATCCCTCTTTCTTTCATGGTTTTTTTACCGCACTTTCTGAACAACTAGATTGTGCACTTATAATTGGGGGAGACCTCAACTTTGGACTAAATAAAGAAATGGACAGGCTAAGTACAGCTGGAACTCAGCGCAATTGGGAATCCACAAATATAGTTAAACAGTACATGAGCGTTCTCTCCACACCAACAGTAGGGAATTTACTTTCTTCTCACATGTCCATCACTCTTACTCTCGTCTGGATTATTTCCTAGTCAGCAGCTCACTGCTGAGTGACATTTCAGACACAGAGATACACACTATAGCTGTCAGCGATCATGCTGCTGTTTCTTTAACTCTAGTAAATAAGAAGACCACTCCACCAAGTAATAACTGGAGATTCAATACATCATTGCTTAAAGACGACGATTTTATTAAATATTTTAAAGAAGAGTGGGCTTTATATTTAGACTATAATGACCTGCCTGGAACATCAGCATCTGTTCTCTGGGAAGCAGGCAAAGCTGTGATGAGAGGTAGAATAATCTCATTCTCATCGCATAAAAAGAAAAGAGAAAATAAATGTATTCAGGAATTAGAAGAAACCATAAAAACTTTAGAAGAATCCTACGTATCCTCCCAGGAACAGGAAATGCTGAAAAAAATATGTAAAGCAAAGCTAGAATTAAATGAAATTATTAATAAAAAAACTAAATTCTTAGCACAAAGACTTCGCTGGCAAGAATTTGAATATGGTAACAAATCAGGTCAATTCTTAGCGAACCAGTTAAAAATAAATAAAGAAAAAACAACGATATGTGCTGTTAAAGATTTAACTGGGGATACAGTATATGACCCTGAAAGAATAAACAACACTTTCAGAGATTTTTACGAATCTTTATATTCTCCACAGATAAACCCATCTAAAGACGAAGTTGACCAATTTCTTGACAATATAACTCTTCCGAAATTAACAGACAATCAAGCGATGGCATTGGATTCTCCACTGACATCAGATGAACTTCAGGAAGCTTTGAACAGTATGCCCAATAAAAAGGCTCCAGGTCCAGATGGCTTTCCAGCAGAATTCTATAAAGAATTCTGGGCTATTCTGGCACCAACATTCTACAGAATGTTGCAGGAAACCAAAGAAAATGGCAGACTTCCACCAAATATGAATTCTGCCAACATTAGTCTCTTACTAAAACCAGGCAAAGACCCTTGTATTGCCTACTAGCTATCGTCCAATATCCCTTATTAATGTGGACACTAAAATAATCTGCAAAGCTATCTCAAAAAGAATAGAGAAGATAACCCCTCTCATAATTCATTACGACCAAACTGGTTTCATAAAAGGCAGGCACTCCTCAACAAATACTCGTAGGTTACTTAACTTGATAGACTATTCATGCAATAGAAACCTTCAAATTACAATATTGTCTCTAGATGCAGAAAAAGCTTTTGATAGGGTTAACTGGAATTTTCTATTTGCAACTTTACACAAATTTGGTTTTGGAAACTCTTTCATAAACTGGTTAAAAATATTATATAACTCTCCAACAGCATGTGTCAGGACAAATGCCCAAACGTCCTCTAGCTTCTGTCTTAAGAGGGGCACCAGGCAGGGATGCCCCCTCTCCCCCTCACTGTTTGCAATTTTTATTGAACCACTAGCAGCAGCAATTAGACAGGCAACAGTGATTAAAGGCATTAAATGCAAGAATGTAGAACATAAAGTTAGTCTTTACGCAGATGATGTGTTACTTTTTCTTCAACATTCACAAACCACTCTCTCTGAGGTAATTACATTAATAAACTCTTTCTCAAGAGTCTCAGATTATTCAATAAACTGGTTAAAATCAACAGTTCTTCCAATTAATTGTTCCTTCCAGAATTCTTCCACTCCATTGCAATCTGGAAATATTAAATATTTAGGTATTAATGTTTCTCCTAAGCTGACAGATTTGATTAAATTAAACCACATCCCACTTTTAAAGAAGGTAGAAGATGATCTAACCAGATGGAGGTCTCTACCCATATCACTCATGGGAAGAGTCACCTCAATAAAAATGATGGTTTTGCCAAGAATTAATTATTTATTTGCAATGATCCCGAGTAAACCACCACCTGACTGGTTTAGATCTTTGGACTCCTCTATCTCTAAATTCCTTTGGAAAGGTAAACCCCCGCGTATTAGCTTAAAAACGCTGCAAAAGACCAAGGATAAAGGAGGACTAGATCTACCTAACTTTTACCACTATTTCTTAGCCAATAGGCTTCAACACATTTCAGGGTGGTTAAAACACACCCTCTTAGATGAGCCTTGGCTAGATGTAGAACAGGCATTATGCAATAATATAGAGATTTCGGATCTGCCATTCATTAGCTCGATCAGTAAACGACACGTATGCTTTAAAAGCATCAGTATCAGCTCTTCTCTGACAGCATGGTGGGAGTTTCTAAAAATGACGGAGTCTTCACTAATCCCATGCAAACGTACCCCTATCTGGAACAATCCTGACATATTGCTAAACAACAATATGATAAACTTCACAGATTGGAGTTGTAAAGGTATTAAATACCTGGAACATATATTCAAAGGGACAGACTTTATTCCCTTTGACAAATTAATTAAACAATATGGGATTAATAAGAACAGATTTTTAGAATATCAACAAATTAAATCTATTGTAAAAAGGAAATTTAAGTCTAATCATATCAATTTACAAATACCACCAAGTGTGTCAGATTTTCTTAATCTCAAAACCCCAAATTAATGTCTAAAATATACAGGGCACTTTCCAATATAGATGAATCAGTATCACTTCCTATTGCAAAATGGGAAGCAGATCTATCAGTAAGCTGGGACCATAATTTCTGGTCTCAGATATGTTTAAAAACCTTTGAACTGATTAGAAATCCTGGATTACAATTAATACAATACAAAATTCTGCATAGAGTGCACTACACAGGTCATCGGATGTTCAGGATGGGTTTTACAGCTTCTAACAACTGCTCACACTGTAAAGGCAATACACCTGACAATTACGTCCACGCTCTATGGTTCTGTCCACCTGTTCAGAGGTACTGGTACAGGATTTGTGAAGACTTATCAAAGTGTCTTAAATGCTCTATTCCAGCCTCTCCTTTAGTCTGCTTGTTGGGCGACCTAGATGGTGTCACTACAGAAGATAACACAATCCACATGGCTTTCACTGCCCTATGCATTGCTAAGAAGACTGTCCTCATGAACTGGAAAAATAAAAATAATCTTAATATCAACCAATATAGAGATTATTTGTGGGATTATATTAGCCTTGAAACAGCTTCTGCTGACACATTAGATCAATCTCTCTGGGCTCCTTTGATCAGCTCCATCACCTAGTGTGGGTGGGGGTCCCGATTCTGTCCGGCTGTGGTTTTTGTTGTTGGCGTGGGGTGGCAATATGGGCCTGGGGCATCTGGGGGTTCCCTGGGGATGGGTTTCTTGGGGGGTTTGGCGCTGGGGCTGCGGCCTTGGCCTGGATGGGGTATTGGTGACTCTTAGATGCTGTTTCTCTGGCGGCGGCATGCGGCGCTGCTGGGGATGCCTGTGCCGGCGGACGTAGGTTGCCAGCCTGGCGGCCGCACTGTTCCGGGGTTGGTCCGGGGGGGGTTTGGGGATCTGGGGACGCTCTGCCTCCGGCTTGGGGTCACGGCTGGGCCTGGGGGGCTTGGGTCCTGGTTGGTGTGCCGCCGGGAGCATGGGTTGGTGCATGCGCTTGGGCCCGGCTCTGGTGTGGGGGTCTTCGATGCATCGGTGCCTCCGCGGGGGGGGGGGTCCAATAGAGGCGGGGTATACGGGCTTTACCTGGGTGTCTTATTGTCTTATGTAGTTTGGGAAGTGACTGGATGATGGGGTGGGGTAGTTTTTCCTCTGCTGTGGGGTCTGGTGGGCCGCCCCGGGCTGCCATGGGCCCTGGTCTGGATGGGCCTGGGCCCCCCGCCCTGGGCAGATTTGGGGTAACGGGGGTGCCTATGGGGGTCAGCGGGGGAGCTGGCTCCAGAGGGGGGGGTATTTTGCCCCCTCTGATGTTTTCCTCCCCATCCCTAAGGCTTCACTTCTCCCGCTCCATCACACCAACACATAGGTAGGGTTTTGAGGTGCGGGTGAGTCGCTGGGATGCGGGGGAGGTGGTACTCCTCTGTCTCCTCGTGGCCGCCTGCATCTCAATTACACATTACAGCTTAGACATTCTCATTACTTACTGTCACATGACACATACATATAGGGCCTTGGGGGTGGGCACACTGAATGGCATCCGGAGGGCGGTCTGTTCATTCAGCCTTCCCTCTGGTGCCAGTGCCCACTTCTCAATTTTAAGTTGCACATAGACATTGAGGGCTCTAGGGAGGGGACGAGCTGACACAAGCTTGTGGAGGGTGCCCCTCCCCTGTTTTAAAGCACCCCTGTTTTAAAGCACCTTAGAACAACACACACCAACACTACATTTGAGCGGGTGGGGTGAAGCATGGGGTCGTTTTTTTTTTTTTTTTTTTTTTCACACCCCTGTTCTCTGTTCTCTGTCTGGGGCCGGGGGCTGTGAGGATGAGCTGGCCGCCCGGTCGGGGTCTGGGCTGTTGATTTTCTCTGCTGCTGCGCGGGACCGGGGTGGTCTTCCTGTCCCCACGCCGGAGCGAAGGGGGTTCAGCTCCGGGATCGGGCGCTGGCTACCCCTCTGGGGGTGGTGGTGCCTGGATCTAGGAGTATAGAGTGCATATGGGGAGTGTGAGTGTGGGTACTGTGTCCATTTTTGTGTGTCTACATGTGGGGCGAAGGTGTGAATATTTGTTTGCGTGCATGAGGGTGGGAACATATGCTTGTGTATATGTGTGCTTGTCGTCTACGTCTATGTGTCAGGTCGGGCCTTAGACTCCGCCTCACTCATCATCTTAGTCGACCCCCACCCCACCACCATGCCCTGCCGGTGGAGGATGCCGCCGGTGCGTTGGTGATTTCTCGCGCCGGGGCAGGATGCTCGGGCGAGCGCCGGCCCGCTCTCGGCGGTCGATTGGCGGGGCCTGGCCCTACTGGCCTTGCTGGGCCCCGTTTGTGGGGTGGGGGGCCTTTGGGTCTCCGGGCCCAGGGCCTGGTCCGCCCTGGTGTGGTCGGCTGCCGGTGGAGCCTGCGGGCTTGCCGCCACGGCACCCTGGGGCGCCTACACTGTGGCTGTCGGAGGTCCCGCCTTCGGGCTCTCCTCTGCCCTTTTTTGGGTGGAGGCCGCGGTTGTCCCTGCGGTGGTTCTCCTGGGGGTCTCGTGCCCTGGGGGGCCTCCGGATGTTTGGGGCCCGGGTCTGTTCCGTGCCTGCTTCATGCCTTGCGGGATGGGGCTGTTGTTCCCCACACACACTATTAAACATTTACATGGAGGAACCTTATGAACACAAGCGCGCTCACACACACAGGTGTACACTCAAGCATTCACATTGGTGTAAAAACAGGTGCTCACAGACACACATTGTCTTGATCTGCTGTTGCTTCAAAACTTATTTTGTAATATTAGTTATGTGTGCTGCTCAATAACATTTAACATTTAGAATTTATTGTGATTTATACAGATGTTGGTTGTTGCTGCAGTCTCTTTGATGTTGTGTCTTCGGTTGTTTTCTCTTTTTGTCAGCAGGTATTGAAGCAAATTGTCTGTTTTTTTGTTTTTGTTTTTTCTCCCTCTCTCTCTCTATCCCCCATTCTCCTTTTTTCTCTCTCTCTCTTCCCCTTCTTTGTTGACTTTCCCCACAACCTTTTTTTTTTGTTTTTTTTTTTTGTTTTTTCCTATCGTCTTTCTTCTTTCTCTCTCTTGTTTTCTCTGTCCCCTGGTCTTGTCTGTCACAGTGTGGTTAAGTAAAAGGGTATATAAAATTTAATTAATTAATTAATATTAAAAAAAAAAATAAAAAAAATAAATAAATAAATATATTTAATTAAAAAAAAAAGAAAAAAAAAAAAAAGGCTGTGAATGATGATAGTATAGCCATGCATATGTACTGTCATGTGTTATCTGTGCTACTGACAGGCCAAAAAAAAAAAAAAAAAAAAAAAAAAAAAAAAAAAACATTACAACATCCTAATAACGCAGGAGGACTGGCTGTACCAAATTTTGAATTATATTATTGGTCGTTCCAGCTTAAGGCTCTTCATAATTGGGTTGATCCTCAATCTCCAGTTTCATGGAGAGTGATTGAAGCTGACAACGTTAAACCAAATAGACTTCAAGATATTTTATTTACTGGCACAGGAAAAAAAGGGGATAATTATAAATTTGGTCCGGTTGTGGTTAACTCTATTAAAATCTGGAAAACGGTTGAACGTCGGATAGGAGGACCCTTCAAATTTTGTAACAGTACACCTTTATGGCACAATTTTAATTTTGTATGTGGAAATCGTCCATTTGTCCAACCCTCTTGGTCTTCTTTAGGTGTAAACACGTGCGGTGATATATATGATAACCAGGGCCTCTGTTCATTTCAGACATTAAGAACCAAATTTTGTCTACCAGCATCCGCATATTTTGTCTTTCTTCAATTACGTTCTGCTCTCAAAGCGTATGGCGTTCCGTGGGCATCTTCTATTTCCTCTCATCCTATGCGGGACTGGATTGCACCATCTGCTGGTCGGCCATCTGTTTCCTTAATATATAATAAAATTATTGATTGCATTACAAAACCTCTTTCTATTAAAACTATTTGGAATAGGGCATTATCTGACCTTAATTTATCTGTCGACTGGGAGAGAGTGTGGTCTAATCTCACCTTAACATCTAAAAATCTGGCTCATCGTCTTATTCACTTCAAAGTTATTTATAGAGCATACATAACTCCTTACAAAAGATTTAAAATGAAACTACAGTCAAATTTGAACTGCCATATATTTAACACTAAATCATCAGGCACTTTTCTGCATATGTTTTGGGAATGTCCTGTCGTCATCAGTCTATGGACACATGTAAACCTGGTTTTGTCATCATTACTGCGAATTGATTGGTCTGATAACCCAAGTTTGTGTCTCCTTAATGATGATTCTGTTCTCTGTATTAATTCAATGCAAAAGAGAATGTTGTTTGCTGGTTTTACAGCTGCGAAGAAGACAATAATCCAGAACTGGTTTACACCACACATGTGTAGAAAAACATATTGGATCCGTAGCCTCCTGCAAATAGTGTCATGTGAATGTACAACGGCGCGAGTTGGTGGGGCCAGGCCCTCGACCATTGATGCTTGGCAGTGTTTTTTGATGGATATACGTGATTGTATAAAGGAGTGACTTTTGTGTTTTTATTGTCCTTCCCTCTCTCCCTCCCTTTTGATTGGACCTTGAGATGTTGAGTATGTGTCTGTTGTTTTGTTTTGTTATATTTTGGATGTTATGTTGTGTTATGTGTGAAAAAAAAATAAAAAATAAAAATAAACAGTTGTTTGGTCCCCTACACCCTCCAACCCTTCAAAGCTCTCACTCCGGAGGGTCAAACCTTTGAAGGGATTAGGGCATAGGGATGAGCCATTCCGAATGGAACGCAGGGAATATAGGGCCCTATCATACGCCCGGCGCAGTGCGACGCCAGACGCGACGCAAGTGTTTTTTGCTAGTTTCAGCCCGATGCAGTAATCATTTTCACGTCCTGCGCCACGTTTTTTTAAATAGCAAATGCATTTGCGCCCATTTGTGCGCTCGTGGGCATGCTGGTCTGAAAACGAGGTGTGTTCAGGTGCATTGTTGGCGTGTTGCTATTTTGAGGCAACTGAAATAGACTGCACCATTGACCAAGTAAAACCTGGTCTAAAGTCAATGGCGCAGTATTTTTTTGTTATTTAAAGAGCGCGTTAGTAATATGCACCGATAGGCGGGTCCACAACGTGTGTACACTCTGCTTATTACACACACAGGGACACGCAGCAGCACACAAACATGCCAAATATAAAAAATGAAAGGATTACAATGTAAAAGATTATTATTGTGTAGGCTACATAAATATAAAAATGCCTACATGTCATAATGGATAGTCATTGCATG
Organism: Schizothorax lantsangensis; assembly: GCA_027422415.1. Lineage (NCBI taxonomy): Eukaryota > Metazoa > Chordata > Actinopteri > Cypriniformes > Cyprinidae > Schizothorax > Schizothorax lantsangensis. The sequence continues at coordinate 8,284,984 of CM049844.1, forward strand.
TATCAGAATAAGGCTACCTATTTGCTCGCGCACGAGCAGCTCGGTTTCCTCTCTGGAGACGCGTTCAGTCTTTGCTCTTGCAAATTCCGCCATGTAGATAGCGAATCCGCCATGGCGCAAACACAACTGGCTCTTAAAGGGAATGGGAGATGAGACTCTGATTGGTTTATTGCAGGTTATACCCAAAACACACCCATCACTCATTAAGAGAATAGGGACAACCCTTTTAGACCATGAGCTGGGCGTGCCGACCGTTTTTCCCATCGTTAAACTAGCAAAAGTGGATTCGCAAATGCCCTAAGTGCACATGCGCCTTGCGCTTTAGACTTGCGCTTAGATAGTTAAAATAGGGCCCTAGACTCTGCGTCATTTTTACTCTCTGAAAGCCTGCATCAAACTGTCTTGTTTAAAAGCAAATCTGCAGTAAATTAAAGCAATCAAACAGGGTTTCACTGACGTGATCTGGAACTCTTTCCTAATGTTACCCTGTGTCTACTCCGGAATTTGAGTGACGCAAGTAGCGTGATGCAACTAAAGACAACAGAAACTATTACAATCAGTGATTCTGTCTACACTGGATGTGGCATGGATTGACATGACAAATTCCCGACAGTAAACTGATGTCTCATCCTATTTCTGACGTACTCCATGCGCTCGCGCTTCTGAAATGAAAGAGAAATGGATTTGCAAGGTGATGCAACAACTCTTGCGTCCGATGTAGATATGGTGTTAAGATCACAAGAAAGACAGTTCAACGACTGTGTATTTTCTCAACTTACACTACACAACGTCTTGTAATAGTTGGAGGCATCTCTATGGTTTTGTTGATGGAGTAATGCTCTGTTGGCTTCTCTCTAGTATTTCCTCTCCTCCTATTACATTTGTAAATCTGTGGGCGGGCCTAAAGAGGCAATGATGTAGAAGTAGTCGTTGATTATTGGCAGAGGTGGTCTTTCATCGCAAATAATCACACTCTGACATCGTAATGTAACATATTCCAAAACAAGTCGTTTTGGCTACTTGGTTTGTGTAAAAGCTGTTTTTGAATTGGAAGATTAGTTCACTTCCACAATAAAAAAAAATCCTGATAATTTACTCACCCCAAATAAAGTGCAAAGGTGTAAAATGTGCAAAATGTTTTTGGGCTTAATGGCACTGATGAAGGGTTTAGCCTGAAAACATTTTTGCACCTTTGCACTTTTGCACTTTATTTGTGGCCTCTGGAGAATAAATTTTATATGGTGAGCACTTTGGCCTATTTTTCGTGTGCGAATCTTATGTTTTTAAAGTTTTGAGGAAAACATACCACGATTTTTCTCCATATAGTGGACTTCAACAGGGACCAACGTAGGGTGGTCATATGTGCCGTTCATACGGGACACTTCCTGGCCAGGATTTTAATATTGCCTAAATCATCCAAAGTAGTTTGACCAATAACATGCAGTTATGGTACATAATCGACCAATCGTGGCGCTGCGCGTGAGAAGGTGAGATCTACAGAGAACTTTCAAAGTGATCCAAATATGCGCACGTGTTTGTTCATTCGTTTGACTTGAAGCATCACTGCTCACCGATCAAAAAAGACACCAAGGTAGGCTCGAGAGCGATTCGAAAGCATAAGCAGCTGTCTGCGCTGCTCTCTTTAGCTCTCATGAATGTCACACAATGAAAACCTGGATATTTTAGGCAATATAGAAATCCTGGCAAGGACACGTCCTGTAAAAATGGCCCGTATGGTCACCCTAGACCAACGGGTTGAAGGTCCAAATTGCAGTTTCAGTGCAGCTTCAAAGGGCTTTACATGATCCCAGCCGAGGACGCTGGTGCAAGATGAGTATTTGTGGTTTAAGTATATATATATAAATATAAATATAAATATAAATATATATATATATTTTATTTTTTGAAAATGGCTATCGTTTTGCTATAAGCCCCTTATTCCTTAGCTGGGATTGTGTAGAGCCCTTTGAAGCTGCATTGAAATGCAATTTGGACCTTCAACCCATTGGTCCCTGTTGAAGTCCTCTATATATTTCCTCAAAAAACATAATTTCTCTTCGACTAAATAAAGAAAGACATGAACATCTTGGATGAAATGGGGGGGTGAGTAAATTATCAGGAAATTTTTATTTTGGAAGTGAACTAATCCTTTAACAAGAAAGTTTTGAGTTCTGAAACTTACAGAATGTTTTTTTTTTTTACATTAACTTCTTATTTGTCAAAAGTTCATGACCCCTTTTAATTATAGTTCTGCTTCTAGGTATGCTGGGCTTGAAGCAGTGCTGCACAGACCAATCAATGCATGACCTCAAAGTACTGCAAGAGCTCTGATGCACCGATCGTCTGCGCAGTGCGTCTTCAAGTCAAACACACCTTATGATTTTGGAACCATGTGGTCTGGAAATGTAATCTGGTTCATTGACAAATATGCATTGACGAATGTGTACATTTTTGCGTGACTAGATTTTCTGACAGTACTTCATTACAGAATTTAAATGCCGTTTATAAAGATGGTACATCAGTATAAAATGAAATCAACATTTTTTTACTGGTGTGTGTTTATTGGCTATTGGTTTTTAGAGCTGTAACTCTGTGTATAGTTTTATTTATGTGGTGGAATAGCTTGTAAATAATTAAATTTGTTACATGTAACTTGGACACTGTAATGTGAATCAGAAGAAATGTCCATTAATACTGGAGACTAAGTAAAATGTAGCCTGATTTTATCACCTCTGAATGAGAGATATCACGCTAATTACCAACAACAACAAAGCCTCATTATTATTCCCCGCATGTAGTGTCTTGCAAAGCGATGAACCGCCGCATCTGACATCTCCATCATTACGTTTGACTGACTCTCATTTCATCACCTTTGGTGTTCATGTGGTGGAGAAATTGCGCTAGCATGTAAAAAGTATTGCTGTCAGCAGTCCCTGCTGTTTTGAGAGCCTCTCTTTAGCTCTGAAGGGTGTCCGGGATAATGGTGTACACCAAGACTGGCTCCGAGCAAACACAGTGTGTGCTGCACGCAGAGACAGACGCAGACTACGGCATCTCAAAATGAGTTCACACCCTCAATGTCATACCTGCTATTCAGTTCTTCATGAGAAGCGCTGCGATACGCCGCTCAATTTTAAGTATTGTCGTGTTGTGTCTTGTCGCTGTGGCCAGAATGTGGGAGTTTTACGGAGATGTTATTGCTAATATTCATATGCAAACTACTGCAGATAGCTCTAAATAGACAAAACTACTGATTTCACCAACTTTAAAATAGCTTGGATTTATTTAACACGAGCTAGCCTGTTTGGCACATTATCAGCCCAGCATGTTGTACTGTTATTGTCGTCACTGATGAAGAAAGTCATGATGGGGAAAACAATTGTAGTTTGATTCATTATAAGACTGAATATAAACAAACGGAGATGGTCTATTTTCTCCCAGGATGAAGGCCTGTCTCTGTGGCCTTAAATGGATTCACTTTATGAGCATAAAGCTGTTTTGTAACTTTAGACATTTAGGACGTGCAATTATCTGTGCATGATGGTGTTTTCTTTGTGTCTTTTACTGTTTCCTTCTTGACTTTTCCTGAAATTGAGGAAACTGGTGTCGTAACAAACTCCTAACTTTCAATTTCAGCCTTTTAAAGCAATGAACAAATTTGGCATAAAATAAAATTAAATACACTTCATGATAAGTTGTAGATTTCTTAATTATAAACTCTGAAAGCAAAAAAAAAAAAGTAATATACTAGACTTTTTTTTCCCATTGTGACATTATTTTCAGGACAATTATTTTTTAGTTTTAAATTGAAATATATGTATTTTAAATTAAAGTCAGTACAACAAATGCTACAATTTTGTATAAATGCTTAAATGATAATTTATTACTGTTTTTCGTGTCACAGTAATGCCACTCTGTGTATTGTGCATCACAGTAAAAATGCATTACAGGGAATAGTTGGATAAAATGAGCTCGTCACAATGCAAAATCTTACGAGTCTTTCTTTTGCAAAATATAGTGAATTCAGGTTAATTGGGACCTTTTTCCCCCCAGTCAGCTCAATGCTAAAACATATTAATGCAATTTACCTCAATCCCCCCCCCCATTGCTTTTTCCTTCTTTTAATTTTTGGGGTAAAGTGTGCCCTGGACTCCTTTCAAATATGGGAATATTATTTCAAAGTTTGAGTCACAAAAACCCCCAGAGAGTTACAGACGTTGAAACAAAACACTTCCCGGTCTCGTCTATACCATCAGTCTTGTTGTGTTTCTTGCCCGAAGGCGAGCATGAGATGGAGAGCGAGAGAGATGCCTTCCAGTAGAGCATAAAAACGACTCCCTTCCCTCCAGGGCCAATCTGTCTGCAAGCCAACCCTCAGATTCCCTTTAAAGAGGTCAGAGGCCAGTGTCAGACTCAGCCCAAGGCTTTTTGTAATGTCTTCACATGATCTGATGTCTTTTGCGGTTTGATATGTGTCCTGTCAAACAAACATGTGTGGTATGAATGCTTACAGATGTATAGATCTGAGTAATGCCTGAAATGAGTCTTTTCAACTTGACAGTTACATGAATTCTAGAGGCAATGTTGAAAGTAGCAAAATAATTTGACATCTAAGCATAACAAAAACATTTATTAAGTTATTTGAGCAATATGTGAGACTATATACTGTCACAACAAAATATTTCTCTCTGGCTGTTGTAACCCCCTTTAAGCCTCTGTTATCTTTGGACTTTATTTTGGAGCTTTCTGTAAAGCCGCGGTTATCTTCGGACATCATTTCCTAGCATTTTTTTTTAGCCTTGGTTATCTTTGGACATCGTTTCAAAGCATTTCATAAAGCCTTGGCTATCTCCGGACCTTGTTTTGGAGGATTGCATGGTGATCTTTGGGCTTCATATCAGCACATTCTTGAGAGCCTTGATTATTTTAAATGTCCTTTTTTCTTTTTTTTTTTACTTATGGCTGAAGTTGTCCCTAAAAATAAGCATTAGTAATGGTATTAATAATAATATCTATTTTTTTATTTTTAATAAACATTTAACATGAAGAATTTATTTTTAATTATATTATAGTTTTTATTTTAATAATGTCATTAAATATATTTATTTCAGTTTCATTGTTAAAACTCATATACATTAAATGTATTTATTAAATATATTAATGCCTATATTAAATGTGCATATTTTTGTTTCATTGTTGATTGACTGGGCCATAAGTATTTTATAATATTTAACCATAATTTGATAATATTATTTAATTTTATTATATTTAATTAATATTGAATTCATATGAATACATTAATATAAATCTAATTAATATAACAAATAAGAATGTTATTTATTATTTATGGTAACATGCTTTTTTCGCCCCATAAAGCTCATTTGAAATTAAGCTAATTTGATATGTTGTTATAGTGGAAGCCTGTCCTTAACCAGCAGCTTTAGGAGTGTTTCACTGTTTCAAAGCCACCAATGCATATTCTACCTCTATAATGCTGAGATAATGTATACCTAGGCTATATTTTGGGGCAAATTTGAGCTACCGTACAATATATAAGCTATACTGTGCAATGGATCTCAGATGGGGAGGAAAAGAAGAGATTTATGATACACAACAATCTATTATGGAGCTGAACATAACGGCACAATCTAAGGGAGGAAATGGGCTGGAAATTCTGTTCTTCATGCTGCAGTGATTCATCCTTCTGAGGGAAAGACCTCCACATCAGCAGCCTAAACTGATCTGGAATCAGAGAGATAAATGGTGATATTGTGACTCCTCCATTGTAAATTGGATTAATGAGATCACTGTGAGCTGGTCAAGAAAAGGAAATGACATAACCTGTCATGTATTATTTTAGTACAAAATGACAGCAGATGACATGGTATTAAGACAGAGTTACTAATTTGACATACATTTTGTAAAAGCTTTGTCTTCATTTTTGCCTCCTGAGATAGCCTGGACATTTTTTACCTTCATGAAAATGTTTAAATAACATGAGACGGGCTATTCAGGCATGTTTCGCCTGACCATGAATAACACGATTTTCCTGAATGACCTTTTGGGCTTTTTTGTTCCTTAATTTCACCCTTTTTTTCCCCCCTCATGTGTCTCATTTCCCTTTTTGCCACCTGCCGTCTCTCTTTCTCTTGTTCTGTCTATTTCCCCTCCGCTGAGAGCTGTGCATTGACACAGTTCAGCCCAGGGGTGTAGCGTGGCCTGCAGCACTCCTCTATAGCTCACCCTGGTCAAGGTTGTACTGAAAAGCTAGTGTCTGCATTCCCATAATCCTTAGCGAGCAGGTCGCCAGGAGTCATTTTCATTGCTCTTTCTGAGCTCTACTCCTGGTATTCCTTACTAAAACACTGACCTCTTTGTAGTCAGGGTGGTTAAAGATTGCAGACTTGAACCTAGAAGTTTGATCCTTGAGAAAGATGCTTAACCTCAGATTACTGCAGGGGTCTGAACTGTACTAAATGTTGCTTTTGATTAAAGGAATAGTTCACCAAAAATTTGTTTTAAAAAAAAATTCCCTCAGGCCATCCAAAATGTAGATTAATTTGTTTCTTCATCAGAACAGATTTGGAGAAATGTAGTATTACATCATTTGTTCACCAATAGATCCTCTGCAGTGAATGGGTGCCGTCAGAATGAGAGTCCAAACAGCTGATACAAACATCACAACAATCCACAAGTAATCCACACCACTTCAGTCCATGCAGCTTTTTACAAGACGTTAATTGATGGACTGGAGTCGTGTGGATTACTTGTGTATTATTGTGATGTTTTTATCATCTGTTTGGACTCTCATTCTGACGGCACCCATTCACTGCAGAGGATCCCTTTCTCCAAATCTGCTGTGATAAAATAAACTCATCTACAATATTGGATGGTCTGAGGGTAAGTACATTCTTGGCTTTTTTTTTTTTTTTTTTTTTTGTGGGTGGTGGGTGAACTATTCCTTTAAAGTGTTAGCTACCATACTAGAACTGTACACCATAGACATTTACAGAAGAATTTGTGGTAATGTGTACCACACAAGTCGGTTTGTATTTAGCAGGGCAGCAGTGTTCTTCCTGATGTTCATTTACTCACAAACCACTGTGTTGAGGCTTAGTCACAGAGTTAATAGCACATAAGAGATAATAGCACCATTGCCATCAGTCCATGACCCAGTGAGAAGTATTAAAAGTTAAAAAAGTATTAAAGAATAGTTCACCTAAAAGTGAAAAATCTGTCATCAGCTGCTGTTGAGCTGTAAAAATTGTCTTCACTTCTTTCCTGCTCTGCCGGAGCTCTCAGATCTTTTTTGTGCATGTTCATATAAATATGAATGGTCACATTTGACATCAGTGACATCAAAAGTCATCAGTTCTCGCATCTCAACTGAACGTAATTGACGTCAAACCTTACGCGTCACGTCATGTCATTTAAAAATGTGCAAACATGAATGTAGTTTGAAAGCTGCAATGGAGGACATTTTTGGTACTTTTTTTTGGGGGGGGGGGGGGTACAGAAATTGGTACAGTTTCTCTGGATGTACCAATCCAGAGAAACAATCTCTGGATTGTTTATTTTTTCAGAACTGTAATAGTAATATTATTGTAAACTTTACCAAGGTAAATATTGTTTCTAAGCCTTTAACTATTATCTGAATTTTAAAAAGGTAAAATAAATTGCAATGACAATTATTACAATTTAAAATAGCTGTTTTCTATTTTTAATATTTGTAAAAAATACATTTTTGTTGGAATCTTTACAGAAACAGTGATTTTTAAACATTTTTTTGTAACAAAGTAAAATTATTTACTGTCCAAAAAAATAAAATAATTCTTACTGTCCCCAAACTTTTGATTGGTAGAGCAATACATTATTACTTTACAGTAGCAACTACTGTAGTATCTATACTTTGTGTAAACTATACTTACTATGGTACATGTTTGTAAGTGCTTGTAATGGTTTCTAATTCTCAGAACAACCATAATATAAAATGTATTTCCCTTTTTTCTCATTTCTCTGTGTTTTTGTTTTTATTTATTTGTTTTTATATTAATGCAGTTCACTTTATAGCACTTCAACAATAGCTTCCTTTAATTAAAGCCATATCTCATGAGGGGTCAAGAAATTATGGTTTATTTACCGTAATAAATAAACTTTTAATAATTTTTTCACCCTCTTGTTTCCTCCTATAACTCACATCTTAATTTCTAAAGCATCTCTCCCACAAGCTTTGGCATATTCCCTTTAGAAGTTCTTGTGCCAAATTTGACTTTTTGAGGTTCCCACGTGTGGCTCCTCACATCAGAGCTGTTTACACCTCCTCTCGCCTCGCTGTCTCCTCTGGGGGTTTACAGCTGCTGTTTCTTCTGTCTCTGCCCTTGATCACACGAGGTGGTGAGGTCTTCATCGCAAAACCCAGAGGATGGCATGAAAAGAAATGTTGAAAGGCTGGACTGAATCCAGACCAGCTTTAAGGAGGCAGTTGAGGTCACATCCGACGGGACTCTGCTGTGTTGGGGTAAAACAGTTCAAGCGAATATTAGAGCAATATTAATGTTATTCTTTATGTGTCTAAATACAAGCTCTAAGCCATGTGAGGCTTTGTAACCATGATTTTACAGGCTGTTGTAAGGCTTATTGCTTCTATAAAATAACAGGAATGCCACTGCACTCTTAAGAATAGAGGTTCTTTATTGGCATCTGTGGTTCCATGAAGAACCTTTAACAACCATAGAAACTTTCCATTACACAAAAGGTTATTTATATATAGATTGTTAATGTTCATCGGAGAATGTGAATGTGTGTGTGTGTGTGTGTGTGTGTGTGTCTTTCCTTTTCGCAGTTCTGTTGTTTAAATTATTTACTTGCTGCTAGGAAGGAATACTTCGTTTCCTACCTATTTCTATTGTGCATTTTTGTTGAGGTTTATACAACCCCAAATCAGAAAAAGTTGGGACAGTATGGAAAACGCAAATAAAAAAAGAAAGTAGTGATCTCTAAATTTACTTTGACTTGTATTTCATTGCAGACAATATGAACACAAAATATTTCATGTTTTGTCTGGTCAACTTCATGTCATTTGTAAATATACATCCTTTCCTGTCATTCAGACCTGCAACACATTCCAAAAAAAGTTGGGACAGGAGCAATTTAGGGATAGTAATGAGGTAAATTGGTTAAATAATGATGTGATTTGAAACAGTTGATGTCAACAGGTGATTGTAATTATGATTTGGTACAAAAGCAGCATCCAAGAAAGGTCTAGTCCTTTAGAAGCAAAGATGGGCTGAGGATCGCCAGTTTGCCAACAAATACGTGAGAAAATTATTGAAATGTTTAAAAACAATGTTCCTCAAAGAAAGATAGGAAGAGATTTGGATATTTCACCTTCAACGGTGCATAACATAATTAAAAGATTCAAGGAATCTGGAGGAATTTCAGTGTGTAAAGGACAAGGGCGCAAGCCTAAGCTGAACAACCGTGATCTCCGATCCCTCAGGCGGCACTGCATCAAGAATCGTCATTCATCTATAAGCGATATCACCACATGGGCTCAGGACTACTTTGGCAAACCTTTGTCAAGTACCACAATACTTAGTTACATCCACAAATGCCAGTTAAAACTGTACTGTGCCAAAAGGAAGCCCTATGTTAACAGTGTCCAGAAGCACCGTCGACTTCTCTGGGCTCGGAGGCATCTGGGATGGACCATCACACAGTGGAAACGTGTACTGTGGTCAGATGAATCAGTATTTCAGGTAAAAGAAGAGAAGAAAAGGATCATCCAGACTGTTACCAGCAACAAGTCCAAAATCCAGGGTCTGTCATGGTATGGGGTTGTGTCAGTGCCCTTGGCAAAGGTAACTTGCACTTCTGTGATGGCACCATTAATGCTGAAAAGTACATAGAGATTTTGGAGCACAATATGCTGCCTTCAAGAAGACATCTTTTCCAGGGACGTCCATGCATATTTCAACAAGACAATGCAAAACCACATTCTGCACACATTACAAAGTCCTGGCTGCGGAGGAAGAGGGTACGGGTACTTGACTGGCCTGCCTGCAGTCCCGACCTGTCTCCAATAGAGAATGTGTGGCGCATTTTGAAGTGCAAAATGCGACAACGAAGACCCCATACTGTTGCCCACCTTAAGACTTGTTTGCAGGAAGAATGGGACAAAATTACAGCTGAAACACTTCATCACTTGGTGTCTTCAGTCCCTAAACGTCTTTTAAGTGTTGTGAAAAGGAATGGCAACATTACAAAGTGGTAAATACTTTACTGTCCTAACTTTTTTTGGAATGTGTTGCAGGTCTGAATGACAGGAAAGGATGTATATTTACAAATGACATGAAGTTGACCAGACAAAACATGAAATATTTTGTGTTCATATTGTCTGCAATGAAATACAAGTCAAAGTAAATTTAGAAATCAATACTTTCTTTTTTTATTTGCGTTTTCCATACTGTCCCAACTTTTTCTGATTTGGGGTTGTATGTTTGATTGCACTTACTGGTAATTAGAATAATTTGCACCTCAGCTAAGAATGAGCCTGTGTGATTGTGCGAAGTGTTTAGTTTCGTATCCAGCAATTAACAGTCCTTTAAGGTTATTGGCTGTGCTGAGCAGAAGCTGGCCTCAGCTGTTTTCACTCTAGTCTCCTAGACTGTATTTATTTGATGTCAGAGCGCTGACGCGGAAGCGTCTGCGGAAGCGTTCAGCCATCGTGCTCAGCCTCCTCATGTGAAGACCAACGAGTGTAAAGACGGACGACTTTTCCTGCGTGACTTTAACCGAGCAACGACACCGAGCACACACTTAAGTATCATTTCTATCTTCCCTCACACACTCTCCATCCCTATCCTCTATCCTTCCACCGCTATCATGTGTTTCCAAACCATTCCGGTTCTCTCTCAACCACGCTCTAAAAACACACGCAGACGGCAACGTAATCCTGCTAAACTGCGCCCTATTGCTATATCTTCTACTACACCTCTTTCTTTCTCTGTGGGTCTTTGGAATTGCCAGTCAGCTGTCAACAAAGCTGACTTCATTTCTGCTTTTTCCTTACAATCCACACTCGGCATCTTGGGCTTGACTGAGACCTGGATTCGTCCAGAAGACTCCGCTGCCCCGGCTGCTCTCTCTCACAATTTCTCTTTCTCTCACACCCCAAGGCAAGTTGGCCGGGGTGGGGGCACTGGTCTGCTCATTTTAAACAATTGGAAATACTCAACCCACTCTCCCCTAGGCAATCACAACTCATTTGAATCTCATGCGATTACTGTAACAGCTCCTATAAAACTCCAGATAGTAGTAATCTACCGTCCCCCTGGCCAAATTCTAGCCACCTTCCTAGAGGAGCTGGACGGCCTGCTGTCCTCTTTCATGGAGGATGGCACTCCACTCTTAGTCTTTGGCGATTTCAACATTCACCTAGACAGGCCTTATGCTACAGACTTCCATTCACTCCTAGCTTCATTTGATCTCAAACGCCTTACCACTACTAGCACGCACAAATCAGGCAACCAACTTGATTTAATTTACACACGCAACTGTACTACAGATAACATTCTGGTACAACCACTACATATCTCTGACCATTTCTTCATTACATTTACCTTACATTTTGCTACCCGGGTGTCACCAGCTCCCTTACCGGTTACTTTCAGACGTAACCTACACTCCCTTTCCCCCACCCTTCTTTCCTCTGTAGTATCCTGCTCTCTTCCCTCACCTACCCATTTCACATCTCTGGATGTGAATGCAGCTACTGACACTTTATGCTCTACCTTAACATCTTGTCTAGACGACATTTGTCCTCTCTCCTCCAGGCCAGCACGGGCTGCCCCTTCTAACCCCTGGTTATCCGATGTTCTTCATGAGCATCGGACCAAACTCAGAGCGGCAGAGAGAAAATGGCACAAATCAAACGATCCGTCAGACCCGACTAGGTATCAGTCTTTGCTTTCATCTTTCTCTACTGAAGTCCACACTGCCAAATCCTCACATTTCCACAACAAGATCAACAGCGCTCCAGCCATGCGTAATCTCTTCAGAACATTTAATTCTCTCCTCTGTCCCCCTCCACCACCGCCCACCACTTCTATAACAGCTGACAACTTTGCCACTTTTTTCACAGACAAAACTAGAACAATCTCCAGTTCTCACCTCCAGTTCTCCAGTTCTCACCTCCACACACACAGGACATCCAACCAACCACATCCACTGCTCAAACTCCTATCTTCTCCTTCTGTCCCCTCACCGAGGCGGAAGTATCCAAACTTCTCCTCTCCAGCCATCCTACAACATGTCCTCTTGACCCAATCCCCTCTCACCTTCTCCAAGCAATCTCTCCCACACTCTTACCGGCACTCACACACATTATCAACACATCTCTCCACACTGGCATCTTCCCCACAGCATTCAAGCAGGCCCGGGTAACCCCACTGCTCAAAAAAACCTACATTAAACACTTCTCTTTTAGAAAAGTACAGACCTGTCTGTCTCCTTCCATTCGTAGCGAAAACACTCGAACGAGTTGTCTTCAACCAGCTCTCACTGTTTCTTTCACAGTACAACAAACTTGATGCTAAACAGTCAGGTTTCAGGAGTGGCCATTCAACAGAGACTGCGCTACTCTCAGTCACTGAAGCCCTGCGAGTCGCAAAGGCCGATTCCAAATCATCAGTCCTCATTCTGCTGGATCTTCCCACATAGCAATTTTTCTCTGGCCCAGCTCCGGCCCACACAATCAGCTTTCGCTTGGCCCACATACCGCAATGACTTACGGTCCTAGTGTGGAACAGGTCTGGATTCCAGACAAGGGCCACACATGGGCCATAACTGGCCCAATTCAGGGCCAGTTATGGGTAATTAACTTGGCTGAGACTTGGGCCAGTTATGGCCCATGTGTGACCCTTGTCTGGAATCCAGACCTGGTCCACACTAGGACCGTAAGCCATTGAGGTATGTGGGCCAAGTGAAAATTGATTTTGTGGGCCGGAGCTGGGCCAGAGAAAAATTGCTATGTGGGCCGGAGCTGGGCCAGAGAACAATTGCTATGTGGGATGGAACCAAAACACAACCTTAAGTAAACCGTATCAACACCAGTCTTTAACCAGAAAGCCCAGAATTGAGCCACACCTTATCTGATCAGGTGAACTAAACCTGGCAGCCAAAATATGGGCCAAGACAGATCCATATCTCAGCCACCTGTATGACCATAGCTGGCCCTATTCTGGTCCTATACGCTGGGCCAGATGGGTTCCACATGTCATCCTCAACAAAACCATAACCAAGCCACTTGATACACACCCCTCCCAGATGAATAGTCACAACAACGACAATATTCTGAACAAATATTTAATGTTTAATCAGCAAACAAAGTTGAATGAATCTCACACCTAACATACAACATGATGGCCAGTTCACACTTCACACTTCACAACTTGTTTTTCTTGGTCAGTGTGTTCACCCTGTTGGGGTATGGCAGTGTGAATTGGCTTTTAGGTGCTTTGGAAAACAAACAAAAACAAAAAAAACATATATATATATATATATATATATATATATTGATATAGATTGCAAAAATAGAGAAAGTACTTTCTCTATTTTTGCAATATTCAACTGTTCATGTCCCTGAATAATATCTGCATGCACCTAAGTCTGAAGAGTACACATAATATCTAGTTGACAGCAATCCTTGTGAGTGAGAAGTCTGGTGTGGAGGCTGGATCTGGATCTGACTTCTGTCCAGGTTATATTTGTCTTCACGAACTGCCCTGAAATACAATTCAAACAAACAATGTAGTGTGAGGCTCTTACATTCACAATGCTCATTTTGATCTTGGTGGTGAAGTGTGCAGAAAATTCTGCCAGACTGAAATGTAGTCTTTGGTGAACAGTCTTCAAGAGTGCAAATAAGATTTTAAGTTTTAAGTACTTTTCAGGCTCGCGTGAGGTTTCCACAAACAACAAAGCCTGCTTGAACAAAAACTTCACTACATTTAAAGTTTAGAAAATAATATACTGTACATAAAGACTGTTACAGTTTGAAGTGAGGTGCGTTCACACAGTACTCTGGTTCTGTCTTACCGTTATTAATTTTAATTTCAAATAACTTTTTTATTATCAACTTTTTTCGAATTATGATGGACCCCTCTGTAGGTTGTTGTGTATGAAGTGTTCTCAGTGCAGAGTTAAACAAGATGGCCTTGTAGAACATACAGGAAATATTTTATATTTATTTGATTTTTTATATATTTGATAAACTTTTGAATGTTTGAGGTTTTACTTACTAGTGAGATGGTTCATGGCGCTTTGGAGATGTTCTTCAACAGGAGATCCGTTCCAGCTCTGCAGCACGCCATCAGCATGGAAGAATATAGGAACAATACAGTATGTCACATAGCCAACAAAATGTAGTATACAATGTCAGTATTATTAGAAATAAACAAACTATAGCAGAGGTGAAATGCAGAAAAGAGAAATAATAATAATAATAATATACAAAACATACAAAAAAATCTTAAGATACCACAATTCATATTTTTAGGTTTTACAGATGTATGATGATATAGTTAATATATTGTGAAAAATGTTATTTAATAAGATTTCTCAGATCACCTGTGTTTCCTGTATCTCTGTCGGCAGCTCCCATTACAAACTTCCCCTGTTTTAGCTTTTTTTTCCTGACACTCCTGAAATCACAGTACAATTGTTTGCAAAGAAAGTTAAAAACGTGTTTGAAATAGTTTCATTTTAGCCCATGTAAGTGACGTCACCGATTGACCCCACAGTGCAGACTTTTAGGTTAAATTAATTAGCTTAGTGACTACCATTTATCTATTGACAAAGTGCCAGCAAAACATTTACAAAAACTATCAAAACCGCTCATCTACACATAAAATGTGCTCAAACGTGCATTAATAAGAGCTCAAATCTGTTTGCTTACCTCTAATAGTTAGCCTCTGTAGATAACGGTTGTGATGCTAATGGAATTTTTGAAGACACTAAACCATTCCTGTAAAGTAAAGATTCAACACAAACGTGTCAATTACATGTAAGAAAGTGTCAGGAACGGTTGTATGTATCATTTGTGTAACTTTAGGGACTAAACTTACCTGAAAGCAGTGAAAACAGCAGAGAGACAGACTCTCGCTACTTGTTAGCTGAGTGAGTTGATGCCGTTACCATGGTAACCTCCTCTGCTCCAGTTTAAATGTGATTTGAATGCTCAACGCGCGCGCCCATTGGCCCTGTCCACACCAACGGTTATTTTCAAAACCGCAGCTTTTTACATGTGGTTTGGCGGTTCGTCCTCACGCAAACTCTGCACCAAGTCACTGAAACCAAACATTTTTGAAAACTCCTGCCAGGGTGAAGATTTTCTAAAACTCCGGTTATCGTGTAGACAGCGAAACCGGAGTTTTTGGCTTGTGACGTCGGAGCCTGCGCTGTTATCTCCGCCTACTGGAAACTTTTTCAGGCTTCTGATTGGCCAACATGGTCTAAAACACATCAAAGTTATGCATTTACATAAATAGTACATAAAAGTCAAATAAAATGTCCTGAAACTTCATCATGTATTGTTTAAGTGGATAGTAGGCCTACATCAAACTGTAAATTGAATGAGAATGTGAATGCAAAACATTTTGTTTGAGGTCAGTTGTATATAAATATATATAAAACAACAGGATATACTATTCTATAAAATAAGATATAATATCTTATATCATATAATATCATATGAGGCATGAATATAATTTCACATCTAAACACACAATATGAGCTTTATGTTATGCATTTTAAAAATATATTTCAATATATTTAACAGTGTTTCACATATATGTAAATATATTATTTTTCTGTATGGGAAAACATTGGGATTTTAGTCAAAATATTTGAAATGGATTTTAAATGTGGGTCAAGATCGGTCATACTTATGTGGCCCACATATCTACATTTGACATCTGGGCCAAATACTACATTTGACATCTGGCCCATGTCTTGTGTGCCGTCTTAAACCCGGTACCACCTCTGCCAAACCCGGGCCATGTTTGGCCCACATGCTGTATGCCAGTGCCGGATGAATGGCAGATGAATATATATATTATATATATAAAACAACAGGATATACTATTCTATAATATACGATATAATATCATATATCATATATTATCATATGAGGCATGAATATTATTTTGCATGTATGTAAACACATAATTAAACACGCAACATGAGCTTTATGTTATGCATTTTCAAAATATATTTTTATATATTTAACATTGTTTCACATATATGTGAATATATTACCTTTCTGTATGGGAAAACATTGGCATTTTACTCAAAAATATTTTAAATGGATTTTACATGTGGGTCAAGATCGGTCATACTTATGTGGCCCACATATCTATTTTTGACATCTGGGCCAAATACTACATTTGACATCTGGCCCATGTCTTGTGTGCCGTCTTAAACCCGGTACCACCTCTGCCAAACCCGGGCCATGTTTGGCCCATATGCTGTATGCCAGTGCCGGATGAATGCCAGCTGTGCCAGATGCATGCCAAATCTGGGCCAAATTTGTTTGCTGACTGGGTTTCTGCTGCTTTTGACACTGTCAATCATCAGATCCTCCTGTCCACCCTCTCATCACTGGGCATCACTGGGATTCCACTTCGCTGGTTTGAATCCTATCTCACCGGTAGGTCTTTCAGGGTGGCCTGGGGAGGGGAGGCATCCAAAACACATCGACTGGTCACTGGGGTTCCTCAGGGATCGGTTCTTGGACCCCTCCTCTTCTCCACATACACTACATCACTGGGACCCATCATACAGGCACATGGCTTCTCCTACCATTGCTACGCCGATGACACACAGCTCTATCTCTCTTTTCAACCAGTTGATCCAACGGTAGCTGCACGGATCTCAGGCTGCCTGGCGGACATCTCAGCATGGATGAAAGAACATCACCTACAGCTCAACCTGGCAAAGACTGAGCTTCTTGTCGTCCCTGCCACTCCGACTCTACAGCATGACTTCTCGATTCAGTTAGGCACATCAATAATTACCCCATCAACTTCGGTCAGAAATCTTGGTGTAATCTTTGATGACCAGCTGACCTTCAAAGAGCACATTGCAAAGACTGCTCGATCTTGCAGGTTTGCGCTACACAACATCAGAAAAATCAGGCCCTTCCTGACAGAGCATGCTGCACAACTTCTTGTCCAGGCCCTTGTCGTTTCTAGGCTGGACTACTGCAATGCTCTTCTGGCTGGTCTTCCATCAAACACAATCAAACCTCTACAAATGATTCAGAATGCAGCGGCACGACTGGTCTTCAATGAGCCCAAAAGAACCCATGTTACACCTCTCTTCATCTCACTGCACTGGCTACCAGTGGCAGCTCGCATCAAGTTCAAGACACTGATGCTTGCATACAGAACGACCACAGGCTCAGCACCCTCCTACTTCCACTCACTATTACGAATCTACATCCCCTCCAGAAGTCTGAGATCTGCTAGTGAGCGACGCCTTGTGGTACCATCACAGAGAGGCTCAAAATCACTCTCCAGAACATTCTCATTCACCATTCCTGGATGGTGGAATAATCTTCCCACCCCTATCTGGAATGCTGGATCCCTGTCAATCTTCAAGCAACAACTGAAAACTCATCTCTTTCGGCACTACTTGACTTCATCCTAAACTTGTTCTTAAAAAAAAATAAAAAATAAAAAATATCTTTATCTTTCTCTCCTTCCCTTGCTAGCTTGTAATTATTTGAACAATGACTGAGACTTGGTGTTACGAGCACTTCCTCTGTCTGATTGCCTCTTCAAGATGAATCGCTTTATGTATTCCCCAATTGTAAGTCGCTTTGGATAAAAGCGTCTGCCAAATGACTAAATGTAAATGTAAATGTTTTCAGAACTGTTCACTGAAAGACTTTGGGGAACCAAAAATTTTTATTTTTAGGGCATTTATTCTAAAGCCCCCATTTGCAACCTGTATTTTTAACAGTGTATAAATTTCGATCATATTGGGTATATACAGAGTTAGGGCATTAATATAGAATTCCTGTGTGTGTATATTGGTTATTTTGCAATGACTTTAAACATCCAATCCGATTTTTTTTTATTTGTGATTTTTCTAGCAAACGGGAAGAGCTTTAAGGTCAACATAAAATCAAAACTGACCCTATTTAATTTTTAACATTCCTGGACTTATTGTGAATGATTTATCAGTCCATCTTATTCAAAAGAAAAAGAAAATGTCTTTGCATTTTTGTATCAAAATGTAATAACTTGCTCTGCCATTTTTTGTAAAGATGACGTTACTAAGAGCTCATATTTTTTGACACTTCAAAACAAGTTATTTCTCTTTGAAAATCCATTAGCAAAACTTCACATTGTTGAAGAATGGTCTTTGAATATCATTTTATGTTGACTTTATGACACTGTGATTTAAACAGCTCAGAACTCAAAAAAGTTCACTCTTGCAAACAACACACAAATATTAGGTAAACACATTTGTTGACTTATTTTGAAGGATTAGTTCTACAGATGTTCAGTGACTCTTAGAGGATTGATATATTCTCATCCCCTACTCTTCATTTGTAATCCGTGCAGACTCCCAATCTAGTTTGTTACTGATATTAATTTAGATTAAACAGAGTGAAACTCATTAACATGACTTCAACTGTCAACTCTCAATAAAATGAGTGTGTGTGTTATGACATATGGTTAATGGATTTGTGTACATGAGTGTATGTAGGCTGTAATATGTTTGTGTATGAGCGGTTTGCATAATGTGTGTGTGTTGACTATTGTCTAATAAAGTGTTGGCATTTGAATAACATTGGAGACATTATTTTATTAGAAACTCAATTTCTAGAGTTTATATGGATAATGACATCTATCAATGTTTCAAACAATGATTTGGATAACGTATTCTGCTTTTTTTAAATTCCAGTAGTTTTAGTTTGTAACTGCATTTAATTTTATTTTATTTTATTTTTTTGTAAGCAGTAGTCATTTGAGCTCTCAAATTTCATTGATTGGAGTAGTGAATCTGTTTCTGAATTATTTTTTTTGAAGACGTTAAAATAATAGCTCCAGGTGAATTCAGCCACAGCCACAGAGTTTCAGAGTTTAGTTTAATCTAGCGCAACTCCAAGTGTTCAGTATCTGAAGTGGAAATTGAGGTGGAAATGCTTGCCGTCAGTCGTTACATTAACACATATTTTTGCTGCCAGGTTGCTGTTGCGTCTAGCATACAGCAGCTGGAAAGACATTAATGTATCCCATGCAGCGTAAAGATAGTGACGGCCATTTCATGACCCCACTAACCCCGTGAAACTGATCTTGGAGTGGCCGTTCGCTCTGAAGGACTCTTCATTTACAGGGGCTGCTATGATAACCTCTCCGTACGATACAAAGAGGGCTGCTTTTTTTTCTCCCGTAGATTGGTTATTGATTTCAATTTTTTTCTGCCTGTACTGCTCACTGACCAATTTTGTTCACCCCTCCCCTTCGACACAGCCCTCTCTCGTACTGACCGTACCCGTCTGGTTTCGACTGCTATCCCGTTGCATGAAATATACTAAAAATAATTTGCTGTGTCATCTTGCTGGCCCTCTGCTCATAAATAACGATCATTTCAGAAGTCAGCCCATTGAGCTCTGTAAAGCAATATTTTCTGAAGCATTTATTTCCCGTTTTCTCTGGACTGCTCTCATTTATCATGAGCCGCGCAGGTAGCGGCCGCTTTCTCCATAGACGCAGACCGGTGATATTCCGCTCTCAGAAATTGTTGTCCCCTCAACATTGGCCTTATTTCAAGCTCAAGTCCAACATGAAATAGAAAGCGTGTTTTTTTTCTCATGCCGGTGAGGTGTGAAGCGAGTGAAACTAATGGCTGCTGTTGTGTTTTGAAGGGACGGTTCTGAGGGGGATCGGCGTCTGAGGACTGGGAAATCTCAGTATTCTGAGCCCATGTGTGACCGCACTTGTTCATCTGGGAACTACTCTGACACTCTGTGAATGAGTGAATAAATTCAACAAAAGTCAAAATCTGTGACTGTATTGAATCTGCAGAGTTTGCATCTTGAGTTCTTTGCTCTTTCTTGATTCTCTTTTCTCATTCTTTCAGTCTTTTGTGATTCATTTTTTGTGCTCTTTCTTGATTATTTCCTTCATTCTTTGACTCTCTTCATTGTTTTACTCTTTTCTTTTCTCATTTTTTCACCTTCATCATTCATTCTTTCCATCCTTTACACACTCTGTTGATTCTTTCCCTCATTCTTTTGTGCTTTCTTCATTCATTCTTTCCTCGTTCTTTCACTCATCCATGATTCATTCATTCATTGAATCATTTTGTTCTTTCACAATTCTTTCATTCTTTCACTCTTCATTCTTTCTTTTATCATTTGTTTGCTCTTATGTCATTCATTCAATAATATGTTTTTTTCTTTTTTTCCCTTTTTTTTCGCCATTTCATGATTGATTGATTTATTTTGCTCATTGTTTATTCTTTCTTTCTTTCATCATTCTTTTGCTCCGTCTTTCTTCATTATTTTGCTCTTTTGTGATTATTCATTCTTTTGGGATTCATTAATTCTTTCTTTTGATGTTTTATAACTCTTTTGATACTATCCTTCATTTGCTCTTTTTAAATCCTTTCTATTGCTAATATTTTCTTGATTCTTTGTCATTCTTTTTTGTCTTCCATGCTCTCTTAATTCTTTGTTTATTTTGCTCTTTTACTTTATTTCTTTTGCTTTTTTGCTCTTTGTTTTGCTTTTTCTTTTGCTCTTTATTTCATGCTTTCTGGTGCTCTTTTTTATTTGCTCTCTCTGTTGCTCAGTTCTGTTATTTCAGACTTCAAACTTTTGCTTTTTGCTCCTTTCCTTACTGATGCCTCTCTTTTTTTTCTTTCTTTTTTCTTTGAAAAACAACAATGCAAAAAGGAACTGAAGGAACATTTCATCATGTTGTGTTTTATCTTGTGGGACAAACTGTGACCTTTTCCCACCCATAATATGAGCTTAAAATAATAAGTCATGTTTGAACGGAAATGAAAACAGACAGATTATTCTATGATCATATTATGCTTCTAATTCTCAGTCACTGGCCAGACATCAGGTCATCTATGAGATGACCATCAATTGACATCTGGAGTCATTTTTGATGTTTACCATAAAAAAAAAAACTATTTGTGAGAAAGGTGCTAACATAATTAGCAGTGCCACAGTTTTTAAAACCTTTTTACTTCAATCTTATCTAATTTCTTGTCATTTTAACTTAAATATAATAAATGAAATAAAATGTTATAATAACTAAGATTTTTTGAAAACCTGTAGTACATGTAACGCATGTAAATGATGTGGAAATAAGTTGTGGCATATATAAAGTCCATAATAGATATGCTCAATATTCTATGGACTATAGAAAGTAATTAGGGAATTGGGATAGAGAAGATGTAGCAGTAGAATTATTGTAAAGGCCGTGTTGAGCCTCACAATAAGCTTTATTTGGTTATGTGATAGAACAGAAGCTGAAGTTGAAGTAGGGCATTCACACACAGTACCGCGGTTAGAAACGTCCCCTGGAAAATCCTCTTACATCTCTGTTTGACACACAGTGGGAGCCCACAACAACAACATGAGCCCTGGCATGCTAATTAACCGCTGAATGCTCCGTCTAATTGGGTGTTCAATAAAACATGAGGAAGGCTCTTAACGAGACGGAACGATCATTAGTAAAAAGTTGATTACATTGTGTTGATTAATACAATTACTAATGACCAGCAGTGTATGGAGAGCTTCAGATACAATACAGTGTGGGAATAAATGCTGATGCTAGACTGTGTACATTTGTGTGTGTGTGTGTGTGTGTGTGTATATATAAAGTGTGTGGATTATATAGTGATTTTTGTAGTTTTGAAAACACAGTCTTTTGGCACACAATTAGCTACTTTAAGACTTTAATACTAAACTAATATTACCATTAATACTGATATACTGTATATATAATGCATTTTTGATATGTAATGTTATAGTTGACACTTTTTAATTTTAAATCAACATCAAGATTTTAGGTTCAAATTTATCTAAATTTTTCTTTTAAAAAGTGCATTTTCAAGTGTGTATTAATCGTCTTTTTGCGTTCACTTGTTCATTTGTCCTGCAGTGAGACATGAATTTTTAAAAGTACAAATATTCCATGTAAATTCCAATTAATATGAGCTTATAAAAGCTGCATGCATAATAATTATAAAATAATTATCAAAAAGCTGTTTAAAATCACATTAAATGGAGTATAGCATATCACACCGCAGGGCATGACAACTTTGCACATTATTTCATGTGGTGATTCAAAAAAATGGCAGTACTTATGGGTGAAATGTCAGCGCACAATTCAAGCAGTTTGTTTTCTCAGCTCAGTCTCAGTTTTTTACAATCAGTTTTATGTTTCAGGTCAGCTACTGTTGTGGTGAAGCAAGTTAATTCTCATCAGATTCAGTACATCATTCACATCCATGTTTGCATGCATTATTCTTTGGCAGGGGTGTGTATCATTTAGAATTAAATTGAGAATATATTTTAAATTCCAATTCAATTCAGGAATTTGATTTCAGTTTGAAATGCATGATGCAGAATTGCAATTTAAATTTAAATGTACAGTAAGGTAGTAGATTTAAAATTAATTGAAGGTCAATAAGATTCATGTATGATTGCAATTTAACAAGAAAAGCAAAGTTTGTGAATACATACTATGAATGTTGGCTTGACAAAGCCTCGTTTGAAAGTTTTGGAAAAAATAAAACTGTAGATAGACAGGTGACATCTATATTTTGTGGACCAGATTAGAACACTTTTCCCAGAATGCATCACCTGTGTTGAATTTCTTTGAATTTATGTTTATGCAAATGTTTTATCACTCCGGTTCAAATCCAACTTCCTATGGTATGTGGGCAAATCTAATTTAAATTCACACTCATGAGTTTAAAGGGAGTCAATTATTCAATTCTGAAACTGCTTTCTGGTTTGTACTGATTCTAATGAAAATCCGGTGCTGAAAAATGTTTCCAGAATTTTCCACAAATGCTTTTTTCCACTCAAAAACTGAGGTGCATAAGCTCAGATCAATGAGGCCTATGACCAATCATTTCCAAAAACAAATACAAAGCCTGTGCTAACTGAAAGAAAACAAGTTGACAAAAAGATTGAATCCAAGATTTGTTGATAACAAAGGCATAAAGAATTTACAAGCAATTTTTAAAAGGCCTGTCATTTTTGTTCTGGAACACCAAATTAGGTAAAGGATTTTCAGTGCAGCACAAGTAAGCTAACTTTTGTGTTTATTGAGATACTCTTTGAAAACACAGCTTAAATGCTACTTATATAATATACACATTTAATACCTCCAACTGTATGTTTTGACTTCCTTTGGTAGAATTTGAACTTAAGTATGTGATGGTGTATGCATTTTTTCTCGGCTGCAAAGTGCTATTGAGGACAAAACGTTGTCATATATCTCAACCAGACATGTTCAGGTGACAGTAAGTTCTCTTAATACACACAACGATCTTGTCGGGAATAACGTATGACTGATAGACTGGCCTCGTTGTGCTGCTAAACTGCACTTTGCCACACGGCTGGCTGAGGGCCCTCACCTTTCATCTGTCTACAGGCATCTTTAAATGGGAAAATAAAGTCTGGGCTCATTATGCCCGTGTCCTTGACAGCCCGATGGCACCTTGAAGAGCATGTCACGCTGAAGTAGTTTTAATGGAACTTAATCTATCGAAAGATGCCGTGTTTAGCCTGCTAGCGCAGAACCATTCATAGCAAAGACGCTAGTCTCCTCATAATGAGGCCGTAGCTCTCAGCGGCAGCGTAGACAGAGGATATATGGATATGCGTATCAATAATTCATGTTGTTGTCTGGTAGTATTGATTGCACTCTGTGGAGAGAAGATTTCTCAAACATGAAAGTCAACGAAGTTTCATTTAAAATTGAAGAGGAGAGTCAGTGGAGAAATGAATTATAATTCTATCTTTGGCTTTTTCATGGCTGAGACGAGCTAATTTTGGGCTGTTCCTATATTTCTTGACAGAACAAACTCCCTCATGAGTCCTTGATCGTCCTAAACTGAAGCCTTTATGGACTTAGACAAAGCATATGATATTGTGCTCCGAAAAGAATAAGTAAATCGAAAAGCAATCCTTAAGTCAAGAGTCTTAGGGTTTCTTTTAACTCATAGAATATTTATGACGCTCTCATCAATACTAAAAGTTGCATGGTGCATTTTGAAACTTTATGAAGTCTTCAGTTTAGTGTAAACACACTTATGAGTTGGTTTGAAATGATTGCTTGTACTTTGCCCATAAAAGATTCATAACTGCTTGCTTGTGATGTATTGATAATTTGTATTCGCTTGTATATTTAACAGCGTCATGTTGCATTCACCGTGATTGAACTATATTGAACCCCTGACCTTCTTCTCTGACCATTCTGAATCTCAAAACTTTTTTGATATGTGATTTAACCTTAATTCTTAATGTAATGCTTGACTCAGCATTGTTATTTATTAATGTTGGCCTTTTTGTAAATTTAATTGAAAGGATTTGATTAAAGGGGTCATTGGATGCAAAATTCACTTTTACATGTTGTTTGAACTTAAATGTGTGTTGGCAGTGTGTGTACACAACCACCTTATAATGATAAAAATCCATTCAGTGTTTTTTTATTTAATTTTTTTTAAATCCCCAAAAATCATAAGCCCTTTCTTAGATCAAGCCATTCTCAGATTCTTGGTAGAGTGACGTCACACAGACCCAGGCCGCTCCCACGATTGTTGATTGACACTGGCGTTTTATCACAGACCCGCCTTGAGTGAGCTGTCATCAGTCTGCCATTGTTTAGACTCTGGAGCAGGTGTAGACAAGGATGTCTCCTAAGCGATTAAGGCGTTTGGTTTTTGGAAGTAATAATGAACATAGCAGTCCTCATTTACTCCTGACATCTGAGCCGCTGAAGATGCAGTGGCTTACCTTTGTTTGTGAAGGGAATGCGCCCCCGATCTACCTAAATGCGTCTATGTTCGCACCAATCACTCGTGATCCAGCTTCACCTACAGAAGAAGTGAGTATAAGGTTTTTTATGAATCTTTGCAAATCACCTTTCCTAATAATGTGCTAGTTAGCAAGTTCTGTGGCTAAATGCGGCTAAAGTTTACAGTCTCTCAGAGAACAGCTTGTCACCCCACAGAGGGAGAGGGGCGGGGTTAGCAGAGCTCATTAGCATTTAAAGGGGCATGCACCGAAACGGCTTGCTGTGAACAGAGCTGTTTTTGACAAGGTAAAAAGGGTGTTGTTTTACACTACCATTGAGAAATTTTAACTTAACTTAATTCCTTGTTTTACCTGATTTTTAAGGCAGCATTGTTTGTATTATTTGCAGACACTCCCAGAATTGTACTAAGCTCAGTTTAAAAATAAAAAAAATAATAAATTCACATTTTCCTCAAAAGATTAAGCAGAACAATCATTTTCAATGCTGGTAATATGATAATGTAAGAAATATTTCTTGATCAAATCGGCATATTTGAATGAGTAATGATGCTGAAAATTCAACTTCGCCATAGCAGAAATAAATTACACTAAAAAATATATAAAAAGACGTTATTTAAAATGATGTTTTATTAATTTTACTGTTTTTAAACAAATACAGGCTTGGTGAGCATAGGATACTAGTTTAAAATATTTAAAACAATAATTAAACTGGAGTTTGTATGATATTTTACATACAGGTGCATCTCAATAAATTAGAATGTCGTGGAAAAGTTCATTTATTTCAGTAATTCAACTCAAATTGTGAAACTCGTGTATTAAATAAATTCAATGCACACAGACTGAAGTAGTTTAAGTCTTTGGTTCTTTTAATTGTGATGATTTAGGCTCACATTTAACACAAACCCAACAATTCACTATCTCAACAAATTAGAATACTTCATAAGACCAATAAAAAAAAAAAATTTGTGAATTGTTGGCCTTATGGAAAGTATGTTCATTTACTGTATATGTACTCAATACTTGGTAGGGGCTCCTTTTGCTTTAATTACTGCCTCAATTCAGCGTGGCATGGAGGTGATCAGTTTGTGGCACTGCTGAGGTGGTATGGAAGCCCAGGTTTCTTTGACAGTGGCCTTCAGGTCATCTGCATTGTTGGGTCTGGTGTCTCTCATCTTCCTCTTGACAATACCCGATAGATTCTCTATGAGGTTCAGGTCAGGCGAGTTTGCTGGACAATTAAGCACAGTAACACCATGGTCATTGAACCAGCTTTTGGTACCTTTGGCAGTGTGGGCAGGTGCCAAGTCCTGCTGGAAAATGAAATCAGCATCTCCATAAAGCTTGTCAGCAGAAGGAAGCATGGAAGTGCTCTAAAATTTCCTGGTAGATGGCTGTGTTGACTGTGGACTTCAGAAAACACAGTGGACCAACACCAGCAGATGACATGGCAGCCCAAATCATCACTGACTGTGGAAACTTCACACTGGACTTCAAGCAACATGGATTCTGTGCCTCTCCACTCTTCCTCCAGACTCTGGGACCTTGATTTCCAAATGAAATGCAAAATTTACTTTCATCTGAAAAGAGGACTTTGGACCACTGAGTTATTTTTCTCCACAGCCCAGGTAAGATGCTTCTGACGTTGTCTCTGGTTCAGAAGTGGCTTGATAGCCCTTTTCCTGAAGACGTCTGAGCGTGGTGACTCTTGATGCACTGACTCCAGCTTCAGTCCACTCCTTGTGAAGCTCTCACAAGTGTTTGAATCAGCTTTGCTTGACAGTATTCTCAAGCTTGCAGTCATCCCTGCTGCTTGTGCACCTTTTCCTACCCAAATTCTTCGTTCCAGTCAACTTTGCATTCAATATGCTTTGATACAGCACTCTGTAAACAGCCACACCTTTCAGTAATGACCCTCTGTGACTTACCCTCTTTGTGGAGGGCATGAATGTTCATCTTCTGGATCATTGCCAAGTCAGCAGTCTTCCCCATTATTGTGGTTTCAAAGAACAAGAGATACCCGGAATTTATACTGTATGGATAGTCATTAATTGAAACTCAAATGTAAATATTCTAATATTTTGAGATACTGATTTTTGACTTTCATGAGCTGTAAGCTCTAATCATCAAAATTAAAACAAAAAAAACTTTTGAAATGTTTTACTTTACATGCAATGAATCTAAAATATACGAAAGTTTCACTTTTTGAAATAACTTACAAGAAAAAATGAACTTTTTCACGACCTTCTAATTCATTGAGATGCACCTGTATGTGATATGTATACTGTATATCACATGTATATATCACATAAACTGTACAAGACTCATTATATATATATATATATATATATATACACATTATATATATATATATATATATATATTTGGTAGACTGTCGTTGTGGTTCTAATGAGTCCTGTGCTGTTATTATTATTTATTTATTTATTTTTATCTCAGTCTAAACCTAACTAAACCTGTTGAATTTGAGGGTGGTAACCATCCGTTGAGCAAATGGCTCTCCACCGTGGCAGGGCCCATATTTCGGCTGGGTTATTGATCACGGTCTCCTGTGAGATTAGCTGTATTACCCTCTCACTAATTGGGACTTGCACTTTAAGTGGATCCCCGCAGAGGAGATTTAAAATTCCATTAACGCCGTTGACAGCCTCAGCTAGAGAAAGACTGCCAGGGTCTGATCATTGTCCAAACGCTTTCGAGGTAATTGATGATAAAAAATGAGCCTGTCGCAGCACAGTGATTGATAACACTGACAGGCTAATTACACACTTGCGGTTTTTCACCTCCATTCCTTGTCATTCTTATGAGAGAGACCAGTCTAGACTTCATCCACAGCGAAAGCTACAGATGAAAAGGGATCATAACTTTCTCTCAGGTCACTAGACAAGAACATAAATGGTCTGGATTGAACTTATTGATTCATGCATGGCAACCTGATGGATGAACTAATCACAGAAGCTGTAGAAGTCAAATCAGTAAAATAACACAGACGAGACACATCTGAGGTGACTTTCACGGTTCTTCAGGCTGTAGGCTCATCATCTGTCAGAAAAGTGAAGTTTAGTCAAATTATGAACTCTTCTTATTCAGAACTGATTCCATTAAGAAACTACAAAAAACGCTGTATAAACACCGAATGATTTTCAAGATAATTAAATGTAGTTTTGTCATGAGTGGTATTTTAAAAAAGAATAAATGTGTAATGTATAGTTTATTGTATTGCATTGCGTTTATGCCTTCTCTGTGCTGCAAACACATTTTTTTTGCAAGAATTGTATTCAATATGAATTTTTTTTTGTTCAATTTGTACATATTAGTTCATGCTTTGGTTTTATGCTCATAAACTAACAATAAACCACATTTTTAAACATGATTTACTCATTTTAATGTTAAATTAAAAATATTGTTAATGCTATTCATGTTCATTCATAAAACATTAATGTTAAATAATAATAATGTTGAAATGCTAAAAATGTATTAGTTTGTATAATTAACCTAAATAAATGTTGTACAAGTATTGTTTGTTAGTTCAGAACACCGTTAGCTGCCTTTTATTTATTTATTTATTTTTTGAAATCAAATGTATTTTTGATTTTGCTAAATCATTTGAAATCTAAAATGATCTCATCACATTTTGTTATCAGACTGTTGTAAAGGAAATAAGACACTTTATTCTTTTTTCAAAGTATTTCTTCTCTCAAAAGTACTAAACGATTCAGTGAGGAATGAAAATCAGTTAAAACACTGTTAAAGAATCATTGAATTACTTACAATTCTCATCTCTATAAATTATTTAATGGAAAATCGACTACTAGTAATGTGTTTTCACCAATGCATTTTTCATTTTCAATACTATCAGGCCCAAACAAGCAATCTTTTAAAAAGATTATGATTTATTTATTGGCAAGTGTTGTATGAGGGATAAAAGAGAGAGAAATGCATTGAGAGAAGTTACAGAAATGCTGTTTGTGTATAGCACCATAAGTGAATAAAATAGCTGTTTAGCAATCTTACATACAGTAGATTCAGAACATGTTTGGCGTTTATTGATTTTCTCAATTCACTGGCTAACTAATTAACATTGTTTTGAAAGATTGTTACATTTTTTGAAGAAACTGCTTGCTCGGTATTTGTGATGTTTGAGTTGTTGCAGTGATGTTGTTAGGTGGTTGCTAAGTGGTTGCAGAGCAATTGCTATGGTTTTTTTAGTATGTTCTAGATAGTTTGAGTATAGAGCTGGGCGATATAGCTAAAAAATTATCACAATATAATGTTTCATATCAGTTGGTATCTGTAATTATTGAATTTTTTAAACAAAGAGCAGAAGAAAAAAGGTTTAAATTTAACCACTGTGTTTTTAATTTACCCAGTTTAAGCCAAACAACAAATTATTTTAGTTTTTATGAACAACTACACACAAAACAGCATCATGTATTTATGCATAGTTTAATACAAAAAGCCAAAGCGCTGATCATACAGATTGTAATTCAAAACACACGGACACATTAAAATGAGTGCTGTGCTATATACTCACTATATCGTGCACTATACCGAACATTTTTTTCTATCGTTATCGATGAAGGTGTACCGTCGATAAATACCGATACCATTTTATCCCCCAGGCCTAAGTTTAAGAGTGTTGTTAAGCAGTTACTTAGGATGAGAAACACCCTAGAAACTATTGACTGAAGTCATAGTGCACCTGTCAAACTGAATGATTGGAGATATCAGTCTTTTAGGACTTATTTTAGGGCTTTTTTCTTTTTTATCAGAACATTTGACCAATTCAGAAGTATTACACATCTAGTAGGTTAATGAGTAAATGCATTATAAAAACCAAGAAAATAACAGCAACTTTCAGCCTGTAAACACACTTGATGGACATGTTTGACTTGCACTCATGCATAAAACAACATTTTAAAAACATGATGCTCAAGTTAAAGGAAGTTCAACTTAAATAAAAAAATTTCTTGAATTTTCTTAAATTCTTAAACTTTTCTTAAATTAATTCTTAAGTTTTTTTCCCATTCCACTGCCCGCATCTCATGTCTTTTTTAATGCAAAAATTCAAAAGTCAGATCATTAGTGTATTGCCCAAGTGTCTAATTGTAATGTTTGATCATGTTTTTATTCAAAACCGTGATTCCTCGCTCATTTAATTTAAAAAATAAATAATAACATTGTGGCAAAACATTACATTCAAATTAATCAAAATTCCGAGCTCTATTTTCTAGTTAGTATTTATGTTACAACAGAAAATATAAGATAGTGATAGTAATTCTTGCTAGAAATATTCTGGAAGTCTACTCAAGTTCAGGGCTGTATTTTAACATAAGCAGATATCAGGCTAAAGGCTAAATCTCTGTAAATGTGCAAAAAGAATGAAAAGGCAGCTGGTGATCTGACTCAACTTTGTACTCTTTTCATTTCATTTATTTATTTATTTATTTTTTAGCTCTAACGCATTCCACGCTGGAAGGACCGCAGCTGTCTCTCGTAACCCGCTGGCTGTACTGTCTTTCTGTTCTGTGGCTCCAGTACGTGAGCTGTTGATTTGTTTTGTCGGTCGCTGTCTGTGGTCGTGAGCACTCTCTTCAGCTGACCAGTGTGTGCACAGAGACCTTGCCAACACAAATTCCTCTCTTCAATGTAGTAAGAGTGAATCATACCTTATTTTCACCTCTGCAGGGACGGACATGCTGAGAGAAATATTGGGTCCACTCACAACTGCTTATAAATGGAGTCAGGCTGTTAAAAACAATATAAGATCATAATTGACTTCATAATTGACAATTTATTATTTAATAAATGTAAAAGGCTGTTTTGTTGTTTTGCATGCTTCATCATGAAGTTCTTATTTATATACAGTCAAACCAAAATTTATTCAGACACCTTCAACATTTGTCACATTATCACAGTTCATTCACTATTGTTTAGAAAATGGTAATAAAATATGACAAAAGCTCAGAGTGTCAGAAAAAAAAAATAGATAATGTCAGATAACTTTGATAGAAGGGTATGTAATGAATTAGGTTGAATAGCTGTCAGCTGTTAAATTTAAGTACACAGTTAGATAATACCAATTTAGGTCAACCAATCACCAAGCAATGCTTAATTTTGTTCAGTCTGTGGTGTAAAAAGGTCGAATTAGCAATTAAAGAAAAAAACACTTTAATTGCAGCAAAACATGGTCAGGTCAAAGTGTCTTAATAATTTTTGGTCCTAATTTTTTTTTAATCAATGTTACTGGTAGTCCACTGTATAAAGAATTTTTTGGTATAATATGTCACAGTTTACTTTATTTTGCTATCCTAACTTACAGAAATGAACTATCATGCCCTGCACCCATTAGTAAAAAAAAAAAAAAAAAAAAAAAAAATATATATATATATATATATAAAATTATATTTGGTGTCTGAATAATTTTTGGTTTGACTGTATATATTTTTCAATGAAATTAGGGATGGAAATCATTGCATTTTTTTTTTAAACACCAGAAACAAAAACAAAACAATGTTCATGATTTTCGTCTGCACTGATGATTCTTAAACATCTATTTAAAATTAACTTCTTCATGCTCTATATAACATTATTGGCTAATAATGTTTCCATCTGATCAAATCCCACTGGATTAAATTTTGTTACATCCAAGGTTATGATAATAAACTAAAACTAAAACCATAAAAATGTTACATGAAACTAAATAAATGTTAACTAAAATATAAAATCTAAACAAAACAAATATATCAGCTAGTTGCCAAAGCAATATTTGTCATTTTCTTTATGTTTAACTTGATGTACTAAAATAACTAAAACTAAAACTGAAATAAAACTTAATAAAACTGTATATAAAAAAAAAAGTTGAGCAAACTTAAAAGTTTAAGGCTTTTACCAGCTTCAGCAGATTTTTGAGTTTTCTCAACTTTTTGTTGTATAAACTTTACTTTACAACACTTTATAAACTTTTACAAGTTGAGAAAACTCAAAAATCTGCTGAAGCTGTTTGCCTTAAACTTTTTAAGTTTGCTCAACTTTTTATATATTTTTTATTTTTTACAGTGCTATAAAAAAATCAAAAGTTGAGAGAACTTAAATGTTTAAGGCAACCAGCTTTAGCAGATTTTTGAGTTTTCTCAACTTGTTGTTTTAAGTTTATTAAACTTAAAACTTAAGATAACTCAAAAATCTCCTACAAAAATAAGTTGAGAAAACTCAAAAATCTCCCGAAGCTGGTTGCCTTAAACTTTTAAGTTGCTCAACTTTTTATTTACAGAAAAAAGTTAGGATGTTTTGTTAAATGCAATAAAATCAAAAATCTGTGATTTGTTAAGATATATAACATCTTGTTTAGCAACAAGCTGTAATTGTCAAAAACAGCAGGTAACATAAATTGACTTGATTTGATATTTCTGATCATAAAATATTTAAAAAATATGTTATTTTGAAATTCTAGTACAACATGGTTTGCTCTTTTATGATAAATTGCTTATGTTTTTATTTATTTGTGAATTGCTAGGTAAAATTGACTGATCATTTAATACATATAGGTTGAGATTCATAGCTCCGTTTAAAGTAGCTAAATTTAGCGCAGTAAATAGTGTGTACTGTATGTGTGAGGGAGAGAAGGCAAGAGATGAAGTGCTGGGGAGTGTCATTTCATCAATAATAATGTGTTTCAGTTCAAGGTAAATGCACATCTCTCGTCCGTCTACTGTTGGAC
This sequence comes from Schizothorax lantsangensis, assembly GCA_027422415.1. Taxonomy (NCBI): domain Eukaryota; kingdom Metazoa; phylum Chordata; class Actinopteri; order Cypriniformes; family Cyprinidae; genus Schizothorax; species Schizothorax lantsangensis. The sequence goes on from CM049844.1 coordinate 8,317,800, forward strand.
TCCTCCCTCAGGATCCTATCTAATCATAAAGGCTATATTACCATTCCTCTCTATCATTTCTGTGTAGGGGGCACTTTATATTAGTACTGAGAGCTAAATCTGTCTACCATCCTTGACGGCAGAAAGCCAGGTTTCATTTAGAGCTATGTTTCACTCTCCTTTACGTCCTGGTCTCCTCGTGGTCTCCAACACACAAAAAGTTCATGTAAATGAGGTCTTGGAGAAGGAGTCTGGGTTCAAAATGTGGGGCGCATTGTATCATATTCCCACAGGGAATTATTTGGAACATCTAGCTAAGTTTAAAGTGTTGTTGCAGTTTATTAATTTGTTTATGAAAATTGCATTGTTTTCTCGGGTTATTTGTTTTCTTTCTGAATTTGTGTTTCCATTACCGTTTTGCGCAAAACTTTTGGTATATTTTATAAATGTCAGTAAAAATCTATTGTGAAATTACGGCATTTCCATTAACCAATGTTATGCGACTTAAATTCTCTCGCGATAAGTCATGGTGACAGATGTTGGTACGTTTACATATATCGCAGCCACCGCACCAGCCATTATTTTTAATCGAAGGAGACGTAGGCGTGTATCTTTAGCGAAGCAGCGTGATTACCCACTAGCACAAGCAACACAAGCATTGACAAGCATTGCGATCAGCTCCGGTGGCCGTGTCAGAGCCGTAACGTGCCGCAAACATGTGCAGTGTCAATAAGGTGTTATCCAAGCATTAATGGCAAGGAAAACCCCTTATACTTGAGAGTAGCCAATAGTGAAGTGTTTCTTGGAGGTTATAATACATTAAAATCGTGTGACTTTTACGTATTCCAGGTGACCCGTAAATGCAAAAACTGTTTCCATTGCATTTTGCAAAATTCATTTTTTCAATTGCTTGAAAAACCACCTCATGTCAGCGTAAAAACTGTTTTGCGATATATGGGAGTTTTTGCGAAATTGACGTTTTTCCATTGGCCATTTTTTTCAATTCGCAATTTCAATTTGCACAATTTTAAGGGTAATGAAAACGCAGCTAGTTTTTTTATGATGTTTCTATTTGTTTCCTGCTGAACCAGCCTAAGATGGTTTGCGGGTCTTTTGGTTCAAGGTTCAAGGTTCAAGGTTCTTGTTTATTTGTCACATACACAATCATACAGGGTATAATCAGTAGTGAAATGTAGATCAGGACGGGTCCGCTCAATGGACAGTGCAAAAAATAAAAATAAAAAATAAAAGATTATACATAACACAGGAGCATGTCTATAAATATAGGTAGGAATAAGATAAAAATAAAAGTAATAATAATAATAATAATAGTACAAACAAGAAATAAAATAAGGAGTAAAATGTGCAATGAACTAAAATGTGCAATACAGTCAACTGAGGGTTTAATAAATATTAATATAACCAGGGATGTGCAAGATGAATGTGCAAACAGGTTGTACCGGGTATGTACACATAGCAGCAATGCGGATGATGGGTGTCGCAGTTAATTAAATGAGTCCTGTAGATGTTTATGAGACTGAGTTTAGGAGCCTGATGATCTGAGGGTAGAAGCTCCTTCTCAGTCTCTCAGTTTTTGCCATCACACTTCTGAAGCGCTTGCCCGAAGGAAGTGTGATGAAAAGACGGTTACCGGGGTGATATGAGTCCTTGATTATTTTTGCAGCTCTGCTTCTGCAGCGTTTGAGGTAGATGTCCTGCAGAGAGGGGAGGGCAGACCCAGAGATGCGCTCAGCTAAGCGCACAACTCTCTGCAGGGCCTTGCAGTCCTGATTTGTGGCGTTACTATACCACACTGAGATGCACTGAGTCAATACACTTTCTATGGCCCCTGAATAGAAAGTTTTCAGGATTGCTGGTGAGACCCTGAATTTCCTCAGCTGTCGCAGATGGTACAGTCTTTGCCTGGCTTTCTTGACCTGTGTTTGAATGTGTGCAGTCCAAGTCAGGTCCTCGGAGATGTTTACACCGAGGTACTTGAAGCTGCTTACTCTCTCCACAGGGGTCCCACTGATCATAAGAGGAGTGTAGGGCCGCTGCTGTCTCTTCCTGAAGTCTACAATCAGCTCTTTAGTTTTGCTCACGTTCAGAGAGAGACAGTTGTCCTGGCACCATGATGTTAGTCTCTCTACCTCACCCAAGTATGCGGTCTCATCATTGTTGGAAATGAGGCCCAGAACCACAGTATCATCAGCAAATTTGACAATAGAAGTGGAGCTGTGAGAGGACACACAGTCGTGTGTGTAGAGAGAGTAGAGCAGGGGACTCAGAACGCAGCCCTGCGGGGCTCCTACGTTCAGGGTGATGGAGTTGGAGGTGAACTGGCCCATTTTCACCACTTGTGGTCTGCCGGTGAGGAAGTCCTGGATCCAGTCACAGAGTGGAGTGTTTAAGCCGAGGTCTGAGAGTTTGACAGCTAGCTTGGAGGGGACTATAGTGTTGAAAGCTGAGCTATAGTCAATGAATAACAGTCTGACATAGTTGCCATTTTTGCTGTCAATATGAGTGAGGGAAGAGTGCAGTACCTGAGAGATGGCATCTTCAGTAGACCTATTTGGGCGATAGGCAAACTGAAGAGGGTCCAAGGTAGCAGGGATGGAGGAGCATATGTGTTTCTTTAAAAGTCTCTCAAAAACCTTCATGACTGTTGATGTGAGGGCAACTGGACGATAGTCATTCAGGCAAGAGGGTTTACTGTTCTTAGGCACAGGGATGATGACAGATTTCTTGAATGAGGTGGGAATCACAGAGGTAGCAAGGGACTCGTTAAAGATGGAAGTAAACAAACCAGCAAGCTGATCGGCACACGATCTCAGAACGCGACCAGTAATCCCATCAGGTCCGGCGGCTTTTCTGATGTTTACTCTCCTTAATTCTCTCCGGACCTCGTCCTCCGTCACGGTGATAACACGATCAACATCGCTGCTCTGTCTGCTGCTTCCTGACGCGTTGATCGGCAGAGTCGCACCGCCGTTGCGATCGAAGCGGCCGTAGAAGATGTTTAGCTCTTCGGCCAGCAATGGATCTGCTCTCACCTCGGCGGAGGGGTTATTTCCAGAGGAACAGATGGTCTTCAGTCCCTGCCACATGCGTCGAGAGTCATTGAGCTGAAAGTGTGACTCAATTCTCTCTCTGTATCGGAGTTTAGCAGCTCTAACTGCCCGTCGGAGAGCATAACATGATGATTTGTAAACGCTCATGTTTCCTGACAGAAGACCGGCGTTGTATGCGGCAGTGCGTTGGTTAACCGCAGCCCGCACCGTTCTGTCCACCCACGGTTTCTGATTAGAGAATGTCCTTATTGTTACCGTTTCAGTGGCTTGTTCGGTTAGCATGTAAACAAAGCTTAGTGCTACATCCGTGAACTCGCTGACGTCAGCTGAATTCGCCCGGAACATGTCCCAGTCGACGTCATCAAGAGACGCCTGCAGCATAGCTTCAGAATGGGAGGACCAGCGCGTCACTTCCCTCACCCCCGGGGATTCCTGAACGATCCTTTGTTTATATTCCGGTGTGAGGAAAATGGCCGCGTGATCAGACTTACCGAAGGCTGGCTGGGAACGAGCTTTATAGGCATTCTTGAACTGAGTGTAGCAATGATCCAGTGTATTCGGTCCTCTGGTTGGACAGGATACATGCTGATGGAAGTTCGGCATTACTTTCCTGAGGTTGGCTTTGTTAAAGTCCCCAGCGATGATAGAGGCAGCGTCAGGGTGTTTGTTGATGTAGCCGCTTAGCTCCTCGTGGAGTTTGGACAAAGCCAAGCTCGTGTCTGCCTGAGGTGGAATGTAAACGGCAGTAGCGATGACCGCGGAGAACTCGCGGGGTAAATAGAATGGGCGGCAGATAATGGATAGATGTTCCAGATGAGGCGAGCAGGAACGCGACAGAATGGAGATATTCCTGGGGTCGCACCATTTCTTGTTAATCATGAAACACACTCCACCCCCCTTGATTTTTCCGGCCTCAGCTGTTCTGTCCATCCGTAAAACAGCAAAGTTATCAGACGGTGTTACAGCGGTGTCCGTGATCGAGGGAGTGAGCCATGTTTCAGACAAACAAAGGATGTTACAGTCTCTAATGTCACGTTGGAAACTAATCCTGGCTCTAAGATCGTCCATCTTATTTTCCAAGGATTGGACATTTGCGAGCAGAATACTGGGGAGAGGGGGGCTGTGAGCTTTGCTTCTCAGTCTGTCACGAATTCCAGCGCGTCGTCCGCGGTGTTTCTTTCGCCTTCTGGGATTATTCGGGTGGCCTTTGTTGAACTCGGCGTTCCGAAGAATCTCCAACGGCCACGCTGGATCCGTGGGTAAAGTGTTCTGAAGCAGGTTAGTGCAGCGGTGTCCGATGTCCAAAAGTGTTCTTTTGTCATAGATAAATAGTGCAGACGTTAATCGTGTAAAAAAGAGAAAGTAAAAATACGTAAAAGAGTATATAAAAACACAAATTGAGCGGAGCCGGAAGCGGATTTTGGCTGGTACTAGAGGGGTTTTGGGAACTTTTAAGGCTGGGAGACCAGCCTAAACCAGCTTAGACCTGCTCAAACCATCTAAGACTGGTTTAGGGTGTTTTTTCCAGCAGGGTTTTTAGGAGTGTTCTGAATGATTGCTCACTGGTTCAGGTCACAACAGCCCAAATCTCTATGGCCACTTATACACTGTATAGTTTCAGGAGTGACAACCACATTAAAATAGGAAGTGAATCCCCTCTAAATTGTGTTTTTATTATTTATTTTTTTGTATGGAACATAACTCACTCTTGAAATTGTGGTGACTGACAACACTCTAATCATAGCAATGTTTTGCCATCTTGCGCGTTTGGTATCTGCTGTTTTTTAAGTAATATTACAGTGACTGTGATTTTATTTTTAGAAGGTTATTTTTGCGGTGCGCTCTCTTCAGGCTTGCCATGTCCATTTAGTATAAACAACACTTATTAAGCTTCTTTGGGCTTGTTTTTTTGGACTTTGCTTATAAAGCTATCCAGTTGATGGAGGAAATAAAGTAGTAATAATGTAAAGTATTAAAGGTTTAGGTCGCAATATTTTGGTATGTGGCTTATATATTTGGCCAAGTTTACTATAGTTTATTACAGGACGTACCTCCTTTCCTTTGATGTCTAGCATTGCAACTCTGATATGCATTAAATACGTCATTTACTAGTTGTTCAGTTTGGTTTTGTATGCACTGCATTGAATTTCTGCAAATGCAGTTAATGCCGCCTGCATTTTTTTTTGCGAGTCAATTCAGTTGTAGAACGCGGTTGTCACTCCTGTAAATTACTTTAAGCACTAAAAGGTGAACTGACAACTGAATTTAGCTGCAGTGTGTATGTGGCCTTTGATATTCTTCTCTCTAGATATATGACTTCAGTCCTTCAGTGAGATTTTTGCCCATTTTATCATCCACCAAATGAAAAACAACAGTGCATTTTAAGACTTGGAAAAGTAATAGCTTGAGATACTTAATATGAAAACCCTAACTAAAATCAAAGCAATAACCAAATGCCTTTCAAAACAGCAAATCTACAATCAGCACATCCAGAGGGATTCCCATTGACAGGAACAGACAAAGAGAATCCAGCATCACCCTTTTTTATTTAATGAAAGATTGATATCTGTTTATTGAAAAGCGAAACACATCATGCAGGTGCAGAATGCAGAACGGTGTGTTTTCTGGGTGATGACCCCTGGCTTACCTCAATCACAGGTGTCTGAGAGGAACATGTCTCTGCCACGAGTCGCCATGAATAAAACAGCCACGAGCTGAAAAATTCATATGCCAGGCGAGTAACGTTAACAGTCTTAGCACCATGACATGTCACAGCCTAATGAGTCTGAATGGGATTTTTGCACTTGTCTCTCTGCATTTAGATAGCGGCTGTCCTCTGTTGTCAGGGTCTCTGGGTCCCTGAAAGCTTTCTTGTGTCCTTCCTCTTTTCCTGTCACATAGCTGTGGCAAACCGACAGTTTTTAAAGGGAATGTGTCTAGCGTGAAAACGCTGTTTTGCCATGATCTTAATTAAAGGCGATTTTTAAACTCAAACCCATCTGAGCTGAACTTGAAATGGTGATGTTAGTCTTTGTTTAATGCATCTACAGTAAATGTGTGTTGTTGGTTCTGGTTTCTCTGTGGGACCTTATTACAGCTAGTAACCTGTAGTTTAGTTTTACCTAAGGGCCTCAAGGTTCATGGATTACCCCTGGTAAGATTTGAACATATATAGAGAAATAATTAATTAAACATATTAATTTATTTGTTTATAAACTGCTGCATGGACACATGTTTGTAGGCCAAACCCAGAAACGAGTTGGTTAAGCAATTCCTGTTCCATCCTTCTGAAGTGGGATTTTTTTTTATTGGGTTTTTGGTTAAATGTCTGAAATAAGGTCACAAGCACAATATATTTTATTTTTTACAACATAAAATACATCCATAATTGGTAATACTGTATGTTTTATATACTGTATATGGATCCAGGGTAATGCTACAGGTAATGCATACAGATATTACTTCAGCTTGATTTTTTTATATATAAATATATAATATATATAGATATATAGATATATATTTATTTATTGCTGCTATTATAAACCCAGGTATCATTACTTTTTTCTATTATATTGTCTTTTTATTTTAAGATTTTTCTGTCTTCTTTGTTCAGTTTATTCTTACTCCGTGATAAATGATTAAAGAAACTGTCCCAATCCCCTAATATATAATATGACTTTATTTCATAAAACTGTAAGAGCATGAATAGCCTTGGGGGACGTGTGCTGTATAAAGCGTCTAATCTCTCTGACCGGTCAGTCTAACCTCTTACTGACAATAAGCTTTTTAAAATGCATTATTATCCAAGTGATAGCAGTCAATGCCTTCTTTTTTGACATGACTATGCCCTCTTTATGTCCACACAAACAAACTAAATTTTATTTTTTCTCCGATTGACAGGTGCATTAGAGACCGGAGGGGGGTAGATCTCTCTTACCTGTCAGGAAAAGGAAATAGCACACCAAGGAGAAGTCAATACTCTCAATGCATTATAGAAGAGCATTTCTTTTCTTAATACATCTGCGGGAAACCACACACGGCTCAAGGTACAGCTGCTCAAAATATCAGCATGAAAGATCACAGAAGGAACCTTTAAGGCAATGAGGGTTTGCTTACAGCGGTTACCTGATGTCCTATGATTTCATGTTTCTATGTATTGTATAGTTTAATGGTTCAATATTTTGCGGTCAGTAGGATTATTTAATGTTTTTATTAAAGATGTCTCATATGCTCTCCAGGGCTAAATTTATTTGATCAAAAATGCAGTAATATTGTGAAATATTACTGAAATTTCAAATAATGGCTTTCTGTTTTAATTCAATTCAATTCAATTCACGTTTATTTGTATAGCGCTTTTTACGATACAATCGTTGCAAAGCGCTTTACAGGAAATTAAGTTTCTACAATATATTTATACATTGTAGAAACTTAATATATTAACTTATGGCAAAATTTGTTAATTCTGCATGTTGTTGGTGGATCAGAGGTTGGCCTCCATCAGAGGTCCTCCGAGGGGTCGGCATCATCTCTTCTCAGGTGTTTGGTCATCTCAGATCATTTAAGGGCTGGATCCAGACTGAAGCTTGTGTAACTCCTAGTTACCACGGGATGTTAATCCCGTGGCAGAAACAGAGAAACAAAGAGACATAATTAGCGTAGCTGTTGTTCCATTCAAGCAAAAATTATTTGTTCAACCCAAGCTAAAGAATAATAATGTGCGTTTTGATCAGATATAACTGTAGTACACGATTTATGAGATGCATTATATGAATGCATTATGTGAATGCTTGGCTAAAGAGATGTGTCTTTAATCTAGATTTAAACAGAGAGAGTGTGTCTGAACCCCGAACGTTATCAGGAAGGCTATTCCAGAGTTTGGGAGCCAAATATGAAAAAGCTCTACCTCCTTTAGTGGACTTTGCTATTCTAGGTACTACCAAGAGTCCAGAGTTTTGCGACCTTAGGGAGCGTGATGGATTGTAGCGAGATAGAAGACTTGTTAGGTACGCAGGAGCTAAACCATTTAGGGCCTTATAGGTAAGTAATAATATTTTGTAACTGATACGGTACTTAATAGGTAGCCAGTGCAGAGACTGTAAAATTGGGGTAATATGATCATATTTTCTTGACCTGGTAAGGACTCTAGCCGCTGCATTTTGGACTACTTGTAGCTTGTTTATTGAAGATGCAGGACAACCACCTAGCAGTGCATTACAATAGTCCAGTCTAGAGGTCATGAATGCATGAACTAGCTTTTCTGCATCAGAAACAGGTAACATGTTCCTTAGCTTGGCAATGTTTCTAAGATGGAAGAATGCTGTTTTTGTAACATTGGAAATATGTTTTTCAAAAGACAAGTTGCTGTCTAATATAACACCCAGATTTTTGACTGTAGAGGAAGTAACAGGACATCCGTCTAGTTGCAAATTGTAATCCAAGAGATTCTGTGTACTGTTATTTGGTCCAATAAGTAATATCTCTGTCTTATCTGAATTTAATAGGAGAAAATTATTGGTCATCCAATCTTTTACATTTTTAAACACACTCAGTTAACTTAGATAATTTAGAAGTTTCGTCTGGTCTTGTTGAGATATAGTTGTTGTAGTATCATCATAACAATGGAAACTAATCCCGTATTTTCTAATAATATTACCAAGGGGCAGCATGTATATTGAAAACAGCAGAGGACCTAGGACAGATCCTTGTGGTACTCCATACTTTACTGGTGATAATTGAGATGACTCCCCGTTTAAATAAACAAAGTGATAGCGATCGGACAGGTAGGATCTAAACCATCTTAAAGCCTGCCCTTGAATACCTGTATAGTTTTGTAATCGATCTACGAGTATTTCATGATCTATAGTGTCGAACGCAGCACTAAGATCAAGTAAAACTAGCAATGAGATGCAGCCTTGGTCTGATTCAAGAAGCAAGTCATTTGTAATTTTAACAAGTGCAGTTTCTGTGCTATGGCGGGGCCTGAAACCTGACTGAAATTCTTCACAGAGATCATTTTTTTTGCAAGAATGAGCACAATTGAGCAGACACAACTTTTTCTAAAATTTTAGACATAAACGGAAGATTTGAGATGGGTCTGTAATTTGCCAGATCACTAGGATCTAGTTGTGGCTTCTTAATAAGAGGCTTAATAACTGCCAGCTTGAATGGTTTAGGGACGTGACCTAAAGATAACGATGAGTTAATAATATTGAGAAGCGGTTCTTCTGCTACAGGTAACTCTTTCAGTAATTTAGTAGGTACAGGATCTAATAGACATGTTGTTGGTTTAGATGTGTTGATAAGTTTATTTAGCTCTTCCTGTCCTATAGTTGAAAAGCACTGCAGTTTTTCTTTGGGTGCGGTGAATGAGGCTGAAGTACTAGACGCCGTAGAATCTACATTAGTTATTGTATTTCTGATGTTATCTATTTTATCAGTGAAGAAATTCATAAAGTCATTACTATTAAACTGTGAGGGAATATTTAGATCGGGTGACGTCTGGTTATTTGTTAGTCTAGCCACTGTGCTAAATAAAAACCTTGGATTATTTTGGTTATTATCTATGAGTTTGCGGATATGCTCGGTCCTGGCAGCTTTTAGAATGTCTATAGCTGGACATACTGTTTTTCCACGCAATTCTAAAAACTTCCAAGTTAGTTTTTTCCATTTGCGCTCAAGATTACGAGTTTCTTTCTTGAGAGAATGGGTATAACTGTTGTACCATGGCGCAGCACGTTTTCCTCTAACCTTTTTAATTTGATGGGAGCAACAGTTTCTAACGTATTAGAGAGGATAGTGCCCATGTTGCTAGTCATTTTGTCAAGTTCATTTGTATTTATGGGTACACAGAGCAGCTGAGATAAATCAGGCAGGTTATTTGTGAATCTGTCTTTAGTGGCTGGAACAATAGTTCTGCCCGGACGATAACGTGGGGCCCTACAGTTAATATCAGTAATATGCAGCATGCACGATAAAAGGAAATGGTCAGTAACATCATCACTTTGAGGTACGATATCTATATCAGTAAGATCAATTCCATGCGATATAATTAAATCTAGCGTGTGATTATAACGATGAGTGGCCGGGTGACGTTTTGCTTGACTCCAAAAGAGTTTATTAGGTCGGTAAACGCAAGTCCTAATGCATCATTTGGATTATCAACATGAATGTTAAAATCTCCAACAATTAGCGCTTTATCAGCATTAACCAATAGGTCTGAGAGGAAATCTGCAAAATTCTTTTAGGAAATCTGTATATGGCCCTGGCGGTCTATACACAGTAGCCAGAGCAAGAGATAAGACAGATTTCTTTTGCATATCTGACAGTGTAACATTAAGCATAAGTATTTCGAATGAGTTAAACCTGTATCCTGTTTTCTGAGTAACATTGAGAATATCACTATATATTGTTGCGACACCGCCGCCACGACCAGTCTGACGGGGCTCATGCTTATAACAGTAGCTTGGTGGAGTAGACTCATTTAGACCAATATAATCATTTGGTTTAAGCCAGGTTT